>JARWLC010000011.1:110349473-110949473 GCA_033318265.1 Phyllotis vaccarum
GAGAAACTGAAGAAGAAAAGAGCAGGAGATAGAAAGTTGGAGTAGAGGGACAGAGGGACATTGGAAGGAAAGGTCAATGCCCAGTGCTGTTTTCTGATGTTCCATGTAAAGAACTCAGAAGCATCTGTTCCCCTCTTAAAACAAGGCAAAGCTAGAAAATATCAGAGTTAAGAGATTTCTTTGGATATGTCAGTGAGATTTCTAGGTCATGCTTGAATCTGAAAAGAGGAAATTAAGCAAGATCAAAGTCAAGATCCACTTAGTGTTAGAATAGGAGGCAGAACCCTTATACCAGATTCTGCAGGCTGATATGACCATGCCTCTTTGTCTCTCACTCTGTGGGAGTTAAGAAACAATTTTCAAAATTAAAAAATAGAAATATAAAAAAAAATAAAAAGGAATTTGTGCTTTGACTTGACTGCTTTCTATTGAGATATTAAGGTCCCCTATGTTCTTTATCTGATATACTGTGCTGAAGCAAAATATGTGATCTGAAAGTTCCTGTTACTTCTATAAAGGTTATCAAATGCTGCACTTCTCCTCTGTTTAGAGAACTTCATCTAGAGACTCCTTATGGAAATTCAGATCAGGGAAGAACTTTCTCTCACCATCATTCTCGTGACTCTCTGTCTGTCTCTGTTCCTCCTCACACTCATTAAGCTCTCTTCCAGGCTCTAAAAGACAGCTAATCTTCTACCTGTCTAAAATCCCATCATGTGTACTATTCCTGTTTTATCACATCTCAGAGCCCAGTCATATCCTTGAGACCTTTTCATTCTAATAAATGTTATTAAAACGAACTATTTGTTTGCTTCATTTCTGGACCAACCAACCTCCTGCTGTTTCCTTGTCTTATCATTTTACTTATTAACAGAAGTGTAAACAAGTTGGTGCATACACTTTAATGATAATTATAAAGAATTATTGGAGGCTCACTATGGGATAGCATCACAGTATCCCTACTCTGTAGGTCTTGTGCATAGAAAGCCCTGAATCTTTATATGTTCCTTGTCTCCACGAATATTACTAGAATTTTTGAGAAGAAAAATAGCCTCCAGTTATGTCTCATGACAAAGGTACATTCTCAAAGTGAGATTACCTCTTTCTGCATCAAAGTTAAATCTGTCCAGTATAGTTCCTTGCAGTCTTTCTGTTTTTCATAGGGCAAAAAAAATTTGTATCACTAGACAAGTGCCTATAGATATCAAAACTCATCCCAGACACACAGGCATCTCATAGACTAAAAATACATTGTAAGATTACACAGAACCGTTTCTGCTGGTCTAGATTATCCCCATGTGAAGGGACTCATTTCAGTAACAGTTGACTAGAATGGAAGGAGTTGAAAACACAGAAGCCTCTAAGAAGAAATCAGGGGAAATCAAAGTCTACAAAAAAGATAGAAAGAAGACAAGTGAAATTGGGAGACCAGCATCATAAACTCTCACACAGAGCTTAATGATGAGCCAAGCAAACAAAAATCCCTATATCCTCAGTTCCTACTAGGTGATGTAGTCATGCCAAAAGACAAGCAAAACAGTCTGGAGAGACAAAGTTATAGAATCAGACTGGATATGATAGAGATGTCGGAGTAATTTCACAGACAATTCATTATGAGGTTAAGTACTCTTATAGATAGATTGAAGATATGCAAGAAGACAAGTAATAGGGCAGTGTGATGCCATCAACATTTTAAAAAATGAAAGGCAGCTACTGGTCTTGAGACCTGTGGTGGGATTCAGGTGTCAGCTGATAAGGTCCGAAGACTCTTATCCAGGGTCTTCGAGTGGCCAACCCCATTCATAAGGGGCTGTTGGGATCTTGGTCTCTCTCTCTCCCCCCCCCCCCCCCTCTCTCTCTCTCTCTCTCTCTCTCTCTCTCTCTCTCTCTCTCTCTCTCTCTCTCTCTTTCTTCTTTTTGTTCCCTGACCGAGAATCGAACCCGGGCCGCGGTGGTGAGAGCACCAAATCATAACAACTAGACCAAGCCAGCTGCCCTAAGGAGAAACATGTAAGGAACACAGTTGAACCATGGGCCACGTGGCAGACAGATTAATGAGAATGTGTTGCGTAAAGCTGTAAGAACAAACTAACAATGTGCCTAAGCCATAGACTAAACAGCATGAACTTAATATAAGCATTTGAATCATTTCTGGGGTTCTAACCAGCAGTGGGCAGCTAAGTGGTCTGGCACAGCAGGTCTGTGGGTCTTGACCTCTGGCTGCCTGGGACCAAGAAACCTCATTACAACAGAGACCCAATCCTCCCATCTCATCCCCAGCTCTGTAGAAGCAGAATGGCTTTCCTATCCTACCACATCCCCAAGAGATCATAAAGATCTTCTCCTTCCACCTTCCTTCCCCTAACTCTCCCCATTACCATAGCCTTCAAAGCTAGCAGACATTCACTGGGAACACACCAGCTAAGCATAAGTAAGCAGAACAGGGAAGAAGTACCTAACTGAAGACCTCATTCTCCTCTTCTCCAAACATAATTCTCAGTCTTATTCCCACTGCTACAACAGAACACCAGTATTTCTTCCACTCTGCCCACATTTCCTATGAAACTACAATTCCTCCCCCTCTAAACCCCTTCCAGTGACTAGGTCACTTTATTCCAGCCTCCAACTCCAGCAGTTAAGGTGTGTGAATCCACAGACAAGACCTTACAAAAAATTAAGTAGATGTCTGCAGAGCTCCTCCTTTTTTTCTGTTATGCAAGATGCAATTCCCCAGTCTCATCTCAAGCACTGCAACACTTCCTTCCCCTTTGCCTACATCTCCCATAGTCTACTTCCTCCTAGCCTTCCCATGTGACTCAGTCACTTTACTCCAGTCCTCAGCTTCAAAAGACACCCCATGATAATGCAAAGATCATCCTTCCAGAGCAGCAAGGAGGCTGAAGGCAGACTCACACCTTTCCTACTTCTCTTGATATTCAATATCTCCAGGGTAGTCCCTAGGTGTGTAATGGGAAATATGCTAAAATCTTTAACCCCATCTCCACAAAGACCTTTTCTCCAAGTTTTCATTCCCTCACCTCTTCCTAGTATCGCAGTCCCCAATACAAGTAGGTATTTTTTTATATATACACCAGCAGAGCATGCCAGTAAGATTAACAAACAACCATCATGCTCTCAAAAAAAATCTTAAAAATAAAATTAAGGTGCAAAAAACCAATTAACAAAATACCCACCCAACAAAGACAAATCCCGAATCACCATCTAGACCTACAATCATTCCAAAACTAAATTACTAGACACCAGCGTAGAAACAAAATTAATATGCTAGGACAATATGTCACAACTAGAGTCCAGTTATCCTACGACAGCAGGCCCTTAGTGTTCCAGTATAGCTGAAACATAAGAAAAAAGACTTTAAAACTAACTATATAAATATTATAGAGCTCCTTAAAGATACAATTGAATGAAACTGATAAAGACCTGAAAATGAAAATAGAAGCAAACAAGAAAACACAAACTTATAAAACTGAAAAATTTAGAAATTCAAGCAGGAAATACAGAGGCAAGCTTCAACAACAGAATACAGGAGATAAAAGAGGGAATCTCAGGGATTGAAGATACTATTAAGGAAATATATTCATTAGTCAAGTAAAATTTAAATCTGAAAAAATTCCTGAGACAAAATATCTAGGAAATCTAGAGCACTATGAAAATACTAAACCTAAGAATAAAAGGAATATGAGAAGAAAAATAAAATTCAGCTCAAAGTCCTAGAAAAGTTTCCAGCAAAATCATAAAAGAAAAATTTTCTAACCTAAAGGAGATACTTGTAAACGTTCGAGAAGCATACAGAATACCAAATAGATAGAAACAGAAAATCTCACCATATAATAATAAAAACATAAAGCACACAGAAAAAAATATTAAAAGCTACAAGAGAAAAAAATCAGGAAACATAAAACAGAGTTATTAGAAATATACATGACTGTAGTTTTTGTTTGGTTGGTTGGTTTAATCTTTGAGGTCCCATCAAATAAAGACATAGAAATTTATTCTTACTCATAAGTGTCCAAACTTAGCTTGACATTTCTAGCCAACTTTCCTTAACTTAAACTCTCCCTTCTATCTTTTGCCCCTAGATTTTCTCTATTCTATATACTTTTCTTCTTACTCCTTGGCTGTTCATGTGCCTGGATGACTGGTTATTGGTGTCCACCTCACCTTCTCCTTTTATTTCCACCCTCTTTTCTCATTCTTCTCCTCTAGAGCCTAGGTTTCCCCTCCTATTTATTCTTTCTGCCCACCAGCCCCACATATTTATTTCTCCTGCATAGTTATTGGCCATTCAGGTCTTTATTAGAACAATCAGGTGTTTTAGGCAGAAAAGGTGACAAAACTTCACAGAATTAAACAAATGCAACATAAAAGAACGCAACACATATTTTCCTCATTAAACAAATATTTCACACAATAAACAAATGTAATATACTGTAGCTCTTATCCCAGAATACCTGATGTCTCAAGAGAAACTCTAAAAGACAGAGGGGCCAGGACCAATGTGCTATAGACTAGTAGACCACATGCCAGCCCAGTCTATTATATCTGGCAAAATGTTTAATCATAATATATGAGGAAATAAAACATTCCACATTGAAGCCAAATTTAAACAATATCTATCTACAAATACAGCCTGATGGAAAGTACCAGAAGGAAAATTCCAAATGAAAAATGTTAAAACATGAAGGAAATAAAATAAAAAAGGTAAACACAGACAAACAAACATCATCAACAACAATGACAATAAAAACAAGAGCCAATAGTCATTGGTCATTAATATTTTTCAATACCAATGGTCCCACTTTCACAATAAAACAACACAGATTAACAGAGTGGATATGAAATCATGATCCATTCTTTTGCTTCATTCAAAAAACACACCTCAACATCAAGGATAGACATTACCTTAGGGTAATGTGTTGGAAAAAGATATTGCAAAAAGTGAACCTAAGAAGAAAGATGGTGCAGGAATTTTATTATAGGAAAAAAAACTTCATAACAAAACCAATTAAAAGAGAAAGAGAAGAACGCAAAATACTCATCAAAGGAAAAATCCACCAAGATGACATTTTAGTTCTTAACTAATAAAAATCTTGAGGGAAGCAGCCCAATAAGGTTTTCTCTCAGGGTCCAAGAGATATACTCGTGCCAGTAAGGAAATGACTACAGGTTATCTTAAACAAATATACTCACAATATTTTCTTTAGTTCATCATCTTTATTGACATGACTCTTTTTTTCATGACAACTACAACAGTGAAGGTATGGCAGTTATTCTTTGGTAAGACAGTGCAGGGCTTGAAGTCCTCAGGATCGCAGAGAGGATTGAAAAGATATACACATAGGCAGTAACTGTCAACTTTGGTTTATGACACAAGGTGGGAATGGCTAGTCAGGTTTTTCTGGTGGGGATCAACTAAAGATAGAATCAACAAGGCAATCTACAGGGGATAAAAGTGTGTGCTCTAACTATACTCCTGAATGTGGCTAGGCATAAAATTAAAAGTTTATTGGTTTGCCAAAAACCATGAACAAAATAAAGTCCCATGCTATTACAATAAGGGCGAGAGTTCTGGGTTGTGAGTTGACCTGAATGCATAGCGGGAGGTTGTTAAAGGAGGTTTTTTTACTGTGGGACAAAGATGCTAAGGTTCAATTTGCACAAGAAATGGGACCTGTCACCTTTTAGCTGCTCTGGCCTTGTGGTGCAGTACTTCAAAATAAATGTTTATTTCAACATCTTCAACCAGGAGTTGATTGATTACCCCTGTAGTATGAGGTTTTTGGCCCAGACTTTCAGGTGTAGTCTCAAGGTTGGGACCCACAGATGCAATTTCCCACAGAGACAAACAGATGCTTACATTGAGATTAGGCTAATCAGCCTAATGCCCAGGCATATAACTTGCTTTTTATCCTTAAATTAGCCCATGACTCTTATCCTGTTCAGTCATGTGGCTTGGTACCCTTTCTCAGAGCAGTATAGTTGTCCTCTGCTTCTAGCTTCTCTCTGGCCTTCTCTTCTGTTCTTCCTGTTCCCAGAGTTTCTTAGTGTAGCCCTGCCCACACTTCCTGTCTACCTTTGGCCAATCAGCGCTTTTTATTAAACTCATGGGTGGGACAATTATTTACAATGTAACATCATAAATCCACTACATATCCCTTTTTAATATCACAAAAAATAAATATTTAAGTTAGGATCTTGTGTTAATGAAGCCAGGTGCAAGTAGGTATAGGAAGTTAAGGGCCTAAGATTGGTTGTGTTAGCACAGCATAGTTCTCTTATCTGTTAAGGTGGTGAATTTTGGACATTCCAATGTGCTATCTATCTGTAGCTGTCCTTGGATGTCTGAGAAATATTTCAAATGAATTACTTTGTCTGAGAGCTGACTCTGTCCAGATGCTTACTAATAAAGATAATTGTAGGGAGGGCAGACATTGAGTCTGCTCTGGGCTAAGGAACGAAAACCTGATTTGTGAGAAAAGAGATCTTGTCTGTGTGACTTTTTCCACACATTGCTAGGGGAAGTTATTCATATGTCCCCAGATATATGGTGAAAATTTTGTCCAATAAATAATCAATCACACTGTTAAAGGTTCCTGGGAAATGAACCCTAAAGAAATAACAAATGGGAAAGCTACAGTCACACACAAGAAATCATCTACAGGATAAAGCTAACATATTCAAAGACAAGGAACACCAAAACTACTTGACTTTTGGCTTTTCCTCCATCAGGACCCTTGGATAAGCCTTGTCAGTGCTAACTGTGTTCCTAGTTTGTGTTTTGGTGGCTACCAGCATTTAACATTTTTATCTCCAAACATAAGGGCACCCAAGTTGGTAAAAGAAACGCTACCACAGCTTAAATCACATATTGACCCTCACACACAGATAGTGAAAGACTTCAGTATGCCACTTTTCACAATAGACAGGTTATTTAGACTGAAAAAAAACTGCTGGAGCAACAAAGGCTTTAAACCTAATGGAGTTAACATATTTACAGAACATTTCACCTATATAAAAGACTATACTTTCCCTTTCATAACTCATGAGACTTCCTCAAAAATTGAGCACACATTCAGACACAAAGTGACTCTCAACAGATATATGAAAAATAAAATCACTTCCTGCATCCTACCAGATCACCACAGATTAAAGCTATATATCAATAACAAAAGAAAGTTTGAGAACTTGTGGAAACTGAAAATCTCTCTGCTGAATAAAACTAGGGTCAAAACAGAAATAAAGAAAATGAAAACATTCTAGAATTCAACCAAAAAGGGTATACATCATACCCAAACTTATAGGAGACAATTCAAGTAATTCTATGGGGAAAGTTAATAGCAGTAATTGTCTCTATAAAATAATTGGAGAAGTCTAAAATTAGCAAATTAACAGCACATGTGAAAACTATAAAATAAAAAGAAGTAGTCACACCCAAGAGGGCTATATGGCAGAAAAATAATGAAATCAAGGGCTGAAGTCAACAAACAGAAACAACAACAACAAAAAAACAATACAAAGAGTCAGTGATACAAACCATTGGTCCTTGGAGAATACTCTCATCCTTACTAACTAAAAGGCTGTGAGAAAAATCAGGAACAAAAGGGAAATATAACAACAGACACAGTGGTAAGCCATAGAATTATAAGGACATGCTTGTAAAACCTGCACTAAACCAAATTGAAATATCTAAAAGAAATGGACAATTTTCTCAATAAATATTATTTACCAAAAAAATTTATATAGAACTAAAATTTGTAGCAAAATAGAAGTAGTCATCTCTCAACTAAAAGAAGCTCAGGGTCAGATGGCTTTAGTGCAGAATTCTGGAAGACTTTCAAACTAGAATCCACAACAATACTCTCAAACTATCCCACATAAAAGAAACAGCAGGAACATTTTCCAATTAATTTCATAAGGACATTGTCATTGTATCCCTGACACCTAAATGACATAAGAACTAAACAAAGAAAGTTAATACAGACCAATTTTCATCATGAATATATATGTAAAAATATTTAAAATACCTTCAAACAAAATTCAAGAACAAGTCAAAAAGACATAATCCAGCATTCTAAAGTATACAGTGATTCAGAGATGAAAATCTCAGTGATTCAGAGATGGTATATAATACTCAAATCCATTCTTATAACCTACCATGTAAACAAATTGAAAGACACAATTACATAATCATCTAATTAGATGCAGAAAAGGACTTAGACAAAATTCAACATCCCTTTATAGAAAAAAATTCAAAGAGGTTAATGATACAAGAGATACATTACCATAATAAAGGAAGTTTAGAGCAAACCTATGGCCAACACAAAATGAAATAGGTAGAAATGCATGCAATTCCTCTAAAATGAAGAACAAGACAAGGTTGTCTACTTTCTCCATATCTATATAATAGAGGACTTGAAGTCTTAGCTGGAGCTACGAGACAACTAAAGGAGACCAAGTGGCTACAAATTTGAAAGAAATAAGTCAAAATATCTTTAGTTTTAGATGATATAATAGTATACTTATGTGATCTCAGAATTTCCATCAGTGAACCCACACAGCTGATAAACACTTTCAGCAAAATCACTGGATTCAAGATTAATTAAAAAACATCAGTAGTCATCCTACGCATAAATGGAAAGTAGAATGAGACGGAAAGCAGGGAAACAACACCTTTTTAAATTAACCTCAAAATATTTTATATTTTGAGGTAATTCCAGTCTAACAATTGAAAACTTGTGTGATAGAAACTTCAAGTGTTTGAAGAAAAAAAAAGCAAAAGATGAAAACATCTCCAATGCTCATGAATCAGTGGGATTAACATAGTAGTATAATGGCTGTTCAACTAAAAGTTATCAACAGATTTAATACAATTCTTGTCAAAATTTCAACACAGTTCTTTAAAGACCCTGAAAGTACAAATCTCCACTTCATATAGAAAAACAAATAACCCAAGATAGCTAAAGCAATTCTTAATTATAATAATAATAACTGCTGGATAACTCCTTATTCTCAATTTCAAGTTGTACTATAGAGCTAAAGTAAAAGAAACAAACAAAAAACATGGTACTGATGTAAACAGCAGACAAATTAATCAATAAAATAAAACTGAAGACAATGACATATTTACATACACATATGCCTATGTGATTTTTGGTAAAGAAACCATAAATAGACACTGGGGGGGAAAGATATTATCTTCAACAAATGGTGCTGATCAAACTGGATATCTACGGATTCTTACTTATCATTCTACACAAAACTCAATTCCAAATATATAAAAACCCTCAGCATAAAAAATAAACCTAGATATTTTGA
Source organism: Phyllotis vaccarum (assembly GCA_033318265.1). NCBI lineage: Eukaryota > Metazoa > Chordata > Mammalia > Rodentia > Cricetidae > Phyllotis > Phyllotis vaccarum. Next base: position 110,358,810 of record JARWLC010000011.1, read on the forward strand.
ACCTTTTAGAAGAGAAAGTAGGAAATAGCCTTAAACACACTGTCTCTGGAGATGACTTTCTGAACAGAAAACTAGAACAGAATATCGTGCAAGCACTAACCTCAACAATGGATGGGACTTTGTGAGACTGAGAAGTAAGTCAAAGGGCACTGTAAACTGGGCAATTTAGCTGCATATAAAATGCAAACAGATTTTTTAACAAAACCACACCCAATAAAAGACTAATATACAAAATTTATGAAGATCCCAAGAAACGAGACATCAAAAAAATCTAATGAAAGATAGGGTATAGATCTAAACAGAATTCTCAACAAAGAAAACTCAAGTGTCTGGGATACTTAAAAGAATAATACTCAACTTCATATGGAAAAAAAAAGTTAAGTTAATCCTTCCTAATAAAAGAATTTCTTGAGATATTCATGTCCCGGATTTCAAGTTCTACTACAGAGCTATAGAAATAAAAAAAAAAATGATATTGGAATAAAACAAACAGAATGATCAATTTAATCAAATTGATGACACAGAAATAAGTCCACATACCTATGGACACCTATGGATTTTTCATAAAGAATTCAGAAATGTTCAATAAAAAATAAAGCATCTTCAAAAAATGATGCTAGCATAACTGGATTGTGGCATGTAGAAAAATGCAAATAGATCCATTTCTGTCACCCTACACAAAACTCAAGTCCAAGTAAATCAAAGACCTCAACATAAAGTCAGATACATTAAATGTACTGGCACAGGAAATCACTTTCTAAACATAATTCCAATCACTCAGGCACTAATATGAACAATTAATAAATGGCACCTCATTAAACTGAAAGTATTCTGTAAGAAAAGGACACTATCAAAGCAACCTATAGAATGGTAGCTTATAGAATAGAAAAAGTATCTAATCAACCTCGCATTTGACAGAGTGCTTTTTATAAAATATAAGACTCAAAAACTTAACATTAACAAACAAAATAATCCACCTATTTGGTGTACAGATCTAAATAAAGAATTCTAAACACAACAATCTCAAATAGCAGATAAACACAAAATCTTCAACATTCTTAGTCATCAGGGAAATGTGAATAAAACCAATTCTGAGATTGCATCTTCCACCTGTCATAATGGCTCAGATTATAAACACAAGTGACAGCTCGTGCTGGCAAGGATTTGTAACAAGAGGAGCAGTTCTCAGTTGCTGTGGGATTGTGAACTTGTGCAGCCATTTTAGAAATCAAGGAAGAGTATATGGAAGGAAGTGCTGTGGGATGTCTTTCTCTACGCTGTGAATTACCATTGAAACTGTTTTGGCCTATGGAAAAACAGCTTATATGCAGGCAGGAAATCCAAGTATGTATAAAGAGGAATGGGGACAGAGATACTACAAGCTGCCACTGAGCAAATAAGATGTAAAAGTATACATAAGCCAACAAACAAATGGCAAAACATTGATTAGTAGAAAGGGATTGAGTTAAGATGCAACAACTAGCTGATAATAAGCCTAAGCCATAAGCCAAACACTTTGTAATTAATATAAGCATTTGTGTGATTCTTTGGGACCAAGTGGCTGCTGACTGGTCTGGATCTTGGAGCTAGACCAGGCTTGAAAGGGGCTGTAATCTCAGGCTACAAATGGTGCTCTATTGTGGGGCATATACCCCCACACAAAGCCTGGGGAAGTTTTAAACAGGTTCTTTTTAAATGAACAGTAACAGAGCTTTAAAAAAAAAAAAAAAAAAAGCTTCTGAGTGGTGTCTCTCAAGTGAGCTGAGGTATAGAGATGCCATGTCATGGATTATGGGCTTGAATAACAAGATGCCTGGCTTGCAGTGTGCAGCTTAAGATGATGCAACAAGGCAGGTTCCCAAAGTCTCATGGGAGCCTTGGTGTAAGAACAAGCTGCATATGATGGATATGGTTTCTGCGCAGACAGATAAAAAAGGAACAGAGTCAAAGACATACTCGTAGTAGCAGCATTTTCTTCCATCAGTTCTGTTTTTGCTGCAAACAGAGGCTCGACTCCTTTAAGTGAGGCTTTCAGACCCAGCCTTGGGGACAAAAATTGTGTGGCTCTTTTAGGAGGCCCTGTTGCCAAAATTTAAATGGAGTTATTGGTAGCAATGTGAACCCCAAGATTCTCCATAGTTGGAGTGGTAAATGTTGCTTCTGTGAAAATGCTCAATTCTCTGTGAATCTAGACTGAGGAACTGGGTAGAACCAGCCACCCACCCTACCCAAGCATTTAATTCTAACCAGGTTTGCCAGATAATAGCTGTGGCCAGAAAAAGGTAAGAAAAATATATTAAAGACAAATTCAGACAAAAGAAAAAAGCCTTTAAACAGTTTAGTGTGTTTAAAAATATACATAGGTTTGGGGGAGAAAAGGGTTAGAGAAAATTTTTAATAAAAAAATTAAGCATATATATATGGATGGATGGAAAATGCACAGAGTCTGGATACTGTATCTTATGTTGTATTTGAATTGTTTGACTACTGGGGAAGGAGGAAGATCTGTTAAGGGACATTTGATTATAAATGCTATTGTATTAATCAAACCTATATATTTTGTAAAATGACTTGTCCTGTATTCATTCATACATGTACATACATCTACATGTAAACACACATTTATACACACATACATGCAAACACACACACATATACTTATTCCACAAATACATGTAAACACATGTATACATACATGTACATACACATACATACATAGAGACATACACACATATGCCACTTGCTTGATTTCAAAGACTAGGCTTTCAGCCCTTTAAGTCACCATTTACCTTAAATAAAGTTTACCCAAGGTCTGTCTGGCCTAGATATGTACCTCTGTGACACACAGGGCCTATAGAATTTGCCAAAGGAAATTTATCATAAAGTGAACATATATGCCTTCTCCACACAACTATGTTTTTACTGTGAAGTAACAGAGTTTTGGACACCTAGGGATCCCCCTGGGAAGAGAAAATAGAGAAGATCTCCTGTGAAAATTGGGATCATAACAGGTAGCTACCAAGGAGAGGTGGGAACAAATCATGAGAAAAGGAGATGGTTGAGTGAGTAGAGCAACAAGAGGGACAAAAAAAGATGGATATCTTGATAAAGGAAGCCACAACGGGGCTAGGTGTTTTGGAAACCTTCAAGAACCAATAGAATGTACCTGGTTAGGACTCCAGCAAATAGTGGAGGGGGTGCCTAAATAGGATTTGCTCTATAATCAAATAAATGACCATCCTATATGTCATTATAGAACCTTTATCCAACAATGAATAGAAGCAGAAACAGAGATCCATAGCTAAGCACCAGGTTGAGCTCCGGGAGTGGGTGGAGCAAAGGTATCAGATTATGAGGAGGAGTCCTACAGAGATGGTTGGTTGGAGCTTTTGGGAGCTCACATAATCAAAAACAGCTACTAGGGAATCTTCTAGAAAAGTACTAAACCCTCCAAATGTAGATAACTATCTAATGGCATGGGCAGCATGTGGAACCTTGTGGAATAGGTTCAGACTATGTTTCTGTGCATGAACTGGCATCTTGGATCTCACTACCTATAGTGGAACACCTAACCCAACCCTAATATTGGGATAAGGGAATAAGACCTACCTCAAATGGATACACCAGACTGAACTGACCCACCTGGGGACTCCTAGCCCTTTATGGAGAAAGAATGGGGGATACGATGAGGAGAGGCTGAGGGAGGTCTGGGAGGAGGAAAGGAAGGGTGAGCTGGGGATACATGAAAAACAACCTTTTAAATAATTTATACACACACACACACACACACACACACACACACACACATATACATATATAAAGTACATATAAGCCAAGAATCACATGGCAAAACATAGATAAATAGAAATGGGCTGAGTTAAGATGAAACAGATAGTTGATAATGAACATAAGCCAAAGGAATGTAATTAATAGAAGCATTTGTGTGATTATTTGGGGTCAAGTGGCTGCTGACAAGTGTGAACTTTGGTGCTAGGCCTGGCAGAAAGGGCTAGAAACCTCAGGCTATAAGGAACAGTGATGGCTGGGGATGGACTGGGAGGATGGGTGTAGAAAACTGTGATTAGGCTGTGAAAATTGATTGATTAAGTAATTAATTTTTAAAACTTTCAAAATCTTTATCCATCAGGGAAACACACATCAAAACTACTTTGAGATTCCATCTTATACCTGCCAGCATAGCTAATATCAAACATACAAATGACAGCTCTTTCTGGTAACGTTGTGGTGCAAAAGAAACATTTCTTCATTGCTGGTGGGAGTGCAATCCTGTAAAGCTGCTATATAAATCACTACAGTGGTTTCCCTGATAACTAGGAATAGACCTATCTACCTCAGAATCCAGCTATGTCACTCTTGGGCATATGCCCAAATGAAACTCCATCCTACAATAAGAACACTTGTTGAACTATATTCATTGTTGCTTTCTTCATAATAGACAGAAACTGGATAAAACCTATAGGAGGAGCAGGTATGGAGAGGGAAGGGAAGCAGGGATGAGAAGAAGAGTGTCTAGAGAAACAATAGGAATTAATAGGCTTTTGAGGGATGATGTGGAAACTTAGTGCAGTAGAAACTCACTAAACTACATGAAGGAACTCTAAAAGAGTTCTCTTAATAATGGGGGAGACGGTCCCAATTGTCCATCTCTTGTCACCAAAGGAGTCTGCCAGGACTGCATTGCATTCAATTGAGTTGTTGGCCAAGGGAGTCCCATGGAAATATACAAATAAACCAGGCTGTTGCTAAGACAATGGATTACTCTCAGCCTGACAGTGGGGTCCCGTTGCTGAGGACAACACCCACAGAACTCTTTGATCATGGAGAAGTTGAATTGGTGCTCAATAGAATTTTTACCCATAAATTCTAATATGTTTGGTCCAAGAAGGTACTTCACAGGATACCAAAAGGAAAGCCATTCACAAAATCATTTATCTACAATCTGTCCTGCCTGTAAAATATGCTAGGGTAGTGGTTCTCAACCTTCCTAAGGCTGTAGCCCTTTAATATAGTTCTTCATTTGTGTTGACCCCAACCAGAAAATAATTGTTGTTGCTACTTCATAAATGTGACTTTGCAACTGTAATAAATCTTAATGTAAATATGTATTTTTTGATAATCTTAAATCATCACTGTAAAAGGTGTCATTCAACCCCCAAATGGGTCTCACCTCACATGCTGAGAACTGTTGTGCTAGGGCAATGGTGGCACAGAACTTGTGTGAGTAGCCACCAATGTCTGATTTCATTAAGGCTCACTCCAGGAGACTGCACCCATACCTAACATTGCTTGGGATAACCAATGACCAGTGTCTAGATTTCTCATCTAGGATAAAACCAAACACTAGAGACTAGAGTTGTGTATGTATGTGTGTGTGCATATATATATATATATAGATAGATAGATAGATAGATAGATAGATAGATAGATAGATAGATAGATAGATAGATATATGATATTATATATGATATATATTATGTTCTGCTACTCATAGATGAATGCTTTACTCAGTCATCATCAAGGAAGCTTCCTCCTGAAGTTGACAGGAACAGATGCAGAGATCCAGGCATTACAGATCTCAATGTAATGTCAATAATGCCAGACATTACAAGGAGAGAGTCCTTGGAACACGAAGCTCTAAATGGCATGTCTTCATCACCTTCCATTAAAGCTCAGGGAACCCTGAGGTAGAGAAGAATGAAAGAGTGGCAGAGCCAGAGGGATGGAGGACACCAGAAGAACAAGGCCTTGCATCAACTTAGCAAGGCTCTAATGAACTCTCAGAGACTCAAGCAGTAAGCAAAGGACCTACACAGGTCTGCATCACGCCCTCTACATATTTATTAAAGCTTTAAGCTTAGTATTTTTATAAAACTCCTGAGTGTAAACAGATGGGGCTGTAATTCTCGTGCCTGCTCTTTGCTCCTCCTCTTGTTTGGTTACCTTTTCTAGCTTTTAACATGATGACTTTTTGCTTTATCTTACTGTATTTTACTTTGTCATGTGTGCTTGTTATCTCTTGTTTTTGTCTAATGAGAGACAGAGATTGGGTAGACCCAGAGAGATGAGCAGTGTGAAGGAACTGGGAGGAAAGAAATGAAAAGTAAAAGACAAACAGAAATGAATGGCAGTGTTTGTCTGTAAATAAAAGAACTAAAAAAAAAAAACTTTGACAAAATGTCACAGTCAACATCTTTTTTCATGACTATAGAAAAGAGCACACATCTTAATAACAATTCAGATATAGTTTATTCAATTCAGCACCTCTGGGAGTAAAGAAAGGTTTTAACTGAGCCTATTCCAACTCACGGTAACTCATTCTTTACTATCAGTTTCCAGCTCTGCACCTGTCTACAATAGGCAGGGATTCCATGCTTCTGCACTTGAGTGTTAGCTTACCTCATTTGCTAACATTGTCCTTGATAGATGATTCTGATAACTTAATTTGTTTTTTCATTTAAACTCAAAATATGACCAGTGCCAAACTCATCGAAGACAAAGAAAAATATCTTCTTCCACATTAAGCAGTGGGCAATAATGTCGTGAAGAGAGAAGATTTGTAGACAGTCAAGTCTTTAGGTAGCAGAGAAGGAAAACCTTAAAAATAAGGTGTTTTGGAAAATAAGGGCTGGGCATACAGATCGGTGATACAGTGCTTTCCTCACCTGTACAATCCCCTAAGTACAATTATCAGCACCAAAAAGAAAAGAAAGAAAAAGGAGGGAAAAAGGGTTTTGTATCATCTTCCAGGCATCACCCATCTAATGCAGACTGATAATGGATCCATCAAATAAATTTGTTGGGGGAGGGAACTTAAACTGTAGGAGGACATAATTGTCGTAAAATTATATCATGGAAACAATCCAAAATCTTACTGCCCATTTTAGACCAAGAAAAATATTTAAGTTCCTCATCTGGACTCCAGAAAGTGATGAGCATCTAACACTGATATGGCCTCACACCAACTTGATATCGGCTGCATCTACCTTCCTTCCTCTCTATTCACCTGTTCTCCCATCTTGACTTAGATCTGAACCCACTGCTTCCTATTCTTATATAGAGCTTGGCATTTCACCTTACAGATAAGCTCTGTATATCTGCTCTCACACACCAGCAGCTCTGGAAATTATCTGACTCATTAACACACACACACACACACACACACACACACACACACACACACACACAGGAGAGAGAGAGAGAGAGAAAGAGAGAGAGAGAGAGAGAGAGAGAGAGAGAGAGAGAGAGAGAAAGATGTTTCTGTAATGTGCTCACAATTACAATCTTATAGAAATTAAAGGGAAAAAAAAAAAAACCTCTTATCCAGTACTTACATAGGTGATAGGAGACTTGGTCAAAAGCATCCAACAATAGAGATTCTTTAAAAATATTTTAAGAAGTCACCAAGCAATAATCTGCAGTGATCTGTAAAAAGAACAAAATACAAGAAGAGAAAAATATACTTTCCAACTTTTCAACACAGCATTTAAAATCTCATTTTCCAACAAAATAAATGAGACTTAAAAAAAAAAAAAGAAAAAAAAAACACCCAGGAACTGATATAACAAAGATATAAAGCAAAAGAAGGGGTCAGCAGAGGAGGCTGCTGAAAAAACAAAACAAAAAAAAAATTGTTCGAACACAAAGAATTCAAAGAAATTAGTCTTAAGAAGCTCAGGGCTAAAAGAAATTTATCAAAATATGGAAGGACATGACATTTTATATAATACATGACAATTCTACAATAACAGTCTATATAAAAAAAACAGAAGAATTTATGAAAAGGGAATGCAACTAAATTCTATATATTATAGCAGATTTGAACAGAAAGACCAAAAAAATTCATGAAGACAGATTAGTTGAGACTATCCAGTCTGAGGCAGTAAAGAGAAAGATGATAAACAAATCCCCAAAGACTTGTAGATACTCTCCTTAAACCCCATCAAAATATAGTAGTAAAGACAGGAAAGAGGAAGAGGAGCCAGGAAATGTACTTGACTTAAGGGCTCAGGCTGCCCCCGGGTTTGATGAAATTGCTATTTCAAGAGTCTAAATAAGTTCAGAAAACTCCATGTGGACATCTGTTACAATCAACCATTAAAACAAAACAAAACAAGAACAAAGGAAAGGACAAAACATTTAAAAAGCCAAAGAGATCAACTTCCCTTGCAATACACGTTCTGCCCTAGTATCTGGAGCTGACAGAAGCCAAAGGAAACAAAGTCAGCAGTGACACAGCACATGAAAAGATGGCGTCAGGTATCTTGGTTGTAACTGTATGTTTCCTATCTTACTGGGAAAGCAATTATAGAATATCTGACTATAAATCTCTAATGATAGTGATAAGTGATGATGACAAAATGATAGATAGCAATGTCATAAATAAGCTAGCCCTGATATATCATGTATGATATTGTGTATTCTTGAAAACAAGTTATTATTAATCCAAACTTGAACTTTATAAACTAAGATATTAAATGGCCAAGCTGGGAAGATAAGTTGCACAGGAAAGCTCAACAGAAAGAGACAAGTGTTTGCTGGTCTCTTCCGTCCACGTATTCTTGATGAGAAGAATCTTTGAAAGAGGAAATCGAATCTAAGTGATAAAATCAAAATCCCAGGCATACGCCGTTTTAAGAAAAGAGTCTAGTTTGTATGTTAAGGTCTTTAGCATTAGCTTGTTTACCTCATCTTACTCTACTCCAAATACAATTTTGTTATGTTATTATTATATATTCCCTGACCTAAGTTTCAACTCTTTTGTTGTAATAGTGAATTTTTCTTTCTGACACATTTTTTAAATCAATAATGATAATTTAAAAAGTAAATAAAGAAGTTAAAGACAACACATAAAGAGACCATTTAAGCATATTTAAAAAATAAAATGAAGAATTATAATGAAGTGAATTGGCATACAACTAACAGTCAACCTAAAATGGAAAGAGCGCAGGAACTAAGACATAAAGGTATTTGCTATGCAGACCTATACGGCAGTAGAGTGCAGCTACATTAAATTAAAGGAATTAAGTTACCATTCAGAAGTAGAAATTTAAATCCTAATTGTAAAGTCAGAATTGAAGAGTAGCTGGCCAGCAAGAGCATCACTTTAAATTCAAAACACAGTATGTTGAAATTGAAAGAAGAGGGAAAAATGTTCCATGCAAAAGCAGAAACATGTGAGTGGCTATTGGAATTTAACATGCGTTCAAATGCTCAAGAAGTGGAGATCGACATAATATAATTCTAAATTTCCTAATTCATGTAGATAAATCTTTGGAAACATAAGCACTTAGAGAATTCCGAAACAAAGAACACAGCAACAATAAAAACACCGAAGGAACCAAAACAAAGAAATAGAAATAGAAACAGTCAGTAAGAGATGGAATTTTCAAATCCTCTTCAATTGCTAACAAAATCTAGGGAAATACAAATTAGAAGTATTTAATATGGAGACGATTTTAACAATACAATAAGCAAATTGGAATCGTGAAATAAATTAGCAATCATGACCACTAAAAATGGGGGAGGATGTACACACACACACACACACACACACACACACACACACACACACCCCACTGCCATACACACACATCAATGCACTCCTAAATAACAGAGTGAAAGACATTATTAAAATAAGATAAAATAAGAATGGCAAAAAACCATTATTGTCTCGATTGGATTGCTATTACTGTAATAACAGACTATGGCCAAAGCCACTTAAGGGAAGAATGGGTTTATTTTAGCTCGTACTTTCAGAGAAATCAGCACAGGAACCTGGAGGCAGGAGTACAGAGGCCATGGAGAAGGGCTTTTATTTCCTTGCTTCTTGTGGCCTACACAGTTTTCTCCTTTATAGCACCCAGCTCCACCCAGCCCTGGACTGGCACTGTATGTATGTGGGGGGGGGGTCATCAATCATCAGTCAATAAAACACCTCACAGGCTTATTCAAAGGCTAATCTCTTCAGAGAATTTTCTCAATTAAGGTTCCCTCTTCCAAAATGACTCTTGCTTGGGCAAATTGTCATGAATTTATCCAGCAATAAAACTCAGCAAAAAATTTTTGAAATAAAATTGAGGACACCCTAACAGTGAAAAATATAATATTAAAGGAGAAAAAAGTGGTCAGTGAGATGGCTAAGCAAGTAAAAGAATGTGTAGCCAAGCCAGAGGATCTGTGTTTTATCCCTAGACCATAAATATTCAAAGGAGAGAACCAGCTCAGACCTCCACAGGCACACAGTGGGAGATAGACACACACAAATGTAGACCTATTCATTTATATATAAATGAATATATATATATATACAAGCAAGAAATAGAAGTAAATTTGAGTTTAAATGATAATGTATTCTTTATGGGTTTAATCCTCACAAAGCTTAAAACACCACAAATTACTAAACTAATATATGATTTCCATGGAATAATAACTAGAATTATCCCAATATTTAGTAGAAATTGATAACATAATGTTAAAACTTGTAGAAAATCAAAGATCTGAAATAGACAATATTTGAAAAAATAAAATAAAATTTATCATGGCACAATAACCCTAAGAGTCTAAGGGTATGGTAGTTTCACATGTACCCCTCTGATTGGACTTGAGAGCCACTCAACAAGAGGGCTACTATACCTGGTACTGGCAACCTATCTAACTACAAAGGACTAGAAAATCGGGTAGATCTTGAAGTAGAGCTTGCAACTATCACTTTGCTAAACCAGCATAATCCCAAACTATATTCTAAATGTTTGTTTTTATACACACAAAGAAGAGTCAGCCTTATGCTTAAACAAACTTCTCTTTGCAACAGGTGGAGACCATACGAGAAACACAAGCAATCAAAGTGCAGAGTTGTAGAGCTCACTTCCAATGGATAAATCTGCAACCTGCTGCCACCCCCAATTTGTACATCTAAGTCTCAGAGAGCATTGTGATTGAGGGAGTTTGAAGACTAGAAGAGCCAAAGAATCCAGTGCTGTGGAATAATGCTCTTGCACACTGTAAAGACTTAACACTGTATTGGCTTAATAAAATGCTGATTAGCCTATAACCCATAGGCTGAAGGACAAGTCTAAGAGAATTCTAGAAGAGGAAATGCAGAGAAGTCACCAGCCAGGCACAGAGGATGTAGGATGAGAATGCATTACTGAGAAAATGTACCAAGCCATGTGACCAAACACAAATAGAAATATGGGTTAATTTAAGTAATTTTAAGCCTCTGAGTAAATATTTGGGAAGTATTTACTGGGTATTTGGGGTTGTGGCAGAACAGAAACTTCCACCTACAATCCAGGAGTTTGCTGTGAGGCTGTGTCCCCTAACAATTTCTGAAACTGCACAAATAAAATTCCCCCCCAAATGACTGTCTTTTCATGAGAAGAACAAGGACAATAGGCAAGCCAAAGTGCATGAAGGGAAGCCCAGGAGACCTCAACCATTCACAAACTACAGACAACCAAGGAGTTCTGAGAGTAGGAGAAACAGAGAGGAGCATGCCAATATCATATGGGCAAGAGTGCACATACATACACGTAATATTATATAGACTTAACAGCTTGCAATATAAATATATATGAAACAGACATGTGACAACAATCAATGAACAAAGAGGACACCGTATTTTTAAAAAGCAAGGGGAGATATATAGGAGAGTTTGGTGTAAGAAAGAAAAGAGAAGATGATATAATTATAGTAATAATCACCAAATGACCAAAAGAACTAAAAAAAAAAAAAAAAAAAAAAAAAAAGGCAAAACATCAACCCAAAGTTCATACCTGATCTCACTTCATACCTGATCTCACATTTGTATAAAACTGTTCTATACTTTCATATGTGGGGAGAAAAAGTAGATCAAAGAACTGCATAGACAAGTCGAAGTTCAAATGTTGACAAAATTGCCAGGTCACATGAATATCTCAAAGAAGCAACCTCTTTAACAAAGGATTCTAAAATAACAATATTCCCACAAGAATAAAGAACTTTAGCTGGTCTTTTAAGTTCTTTATTCCTGTGAGTAACTTCCACATCCTGTGGGGGTTGGGGGTATATTTGGGTGAATCTCAAAGACATGGACATCTCAATAAGACTTGTACAAACAAGTAGATATTGTTTTATTTCACTCATGTGATGTTGCCGAGGAGGCAATATTGATCTATAGCACCAAAAAGCAAAACAATGTTTGCTTTGGGGGTAAAAAGGGGGAGGAAATGGCCAGAGAGAGAAATCAAAGAACATCTTCAAGTAGTGGAAGTGCTTTGTGTTATGATTGATGATGTTGTATTTGTCAAGACCTATTCACTATCCACTGAAGTGGGTTTACTCTGCTGTATTACCAAGTTCAGAAAAATGATTAAAAAGAGCATTTTGTGTCAGAAGTTACAATATAACTAATAAACCATACTTCAATCACATGTTCTTATATAGACAGCAGACCTTTTGATTAAATTAGAGAGCATTTCAAGGACACAGAGGAAGCTTCATTTTCTTCTGGGTTTTGTTTTTTTGATAGGAGTTTATCGCTTCAGTGTGAGAAAATAGCTTTGTGTTCTCAGATGAACTACTACAAGAGTTCAATGCCAAAGACAGGTGCACTTTGTAGCAGTTGATAGGCACATTGGATTTTACACAGCAAATAAGCATTTAAAGAGCTCTTATACCATTTCAGTCATTCACTCAATCATAATTCAGTTTCTAAGTATTTACAGTGAAATATGTATAGAGTTAGGGAAAATAAGGGAGAGAGAGGGACCCCCCAAAAAGTAGATATTAATTGCTGACAGAGTACCTCATGTTGGTTATAGCTCCTGGTTAAAAAACCTGCCTTTCATACTGATGTTTTAATATAACAACCATTCTCAATAATAGGACGCTAGAAATTTGTATATTTGAAAGAGCAGGATGGTTCAAAGAATAACAATGTTTGTCTCCAGACCTCTCAACCTTAGTTGAGTTCTCAGAGCCCACATGATAGAGAGAGAGAACAGACTCCTGCACATTTTCCTCCTGGCTTTTCAACACATATGTGCCCACATATGTGTATACACAGAGAAGGAGGGCATGCACAAATAATAACATCTATAAAAAGAAATCAGTTTACCACATTATAAAGAATGTTTGGGGGAAAGTGGTAATGTAAGTGAGATTTTTTTTTAAATGTGTATCTGATTTAGTCATATAATAGGCAAATTCTTTTTGTTATGGTTGAGAGAAAATGAGTATTAGCCATGAAGTGCAAATGTTAAAAGTAAATTATTTACTATATTTCAGTTTCCTTGGGAGATTAGTGGCTAGGATTACACACCACACTGCACATAAGCTCTTGGTGCAGTGCTTGGCACATGGAAGAGCATCATAAGAATTAGTTGTTAGGCTGGTGGTAGGAAGGCAGTAGGGATGGTGTGGTGATCCTCCTAGCTCCCAGGAGGAAGACACATGAGCCAGCACTCCAATCTTTGTTTTCATTATGATTTACTTCCAAATAATGTCAAATCTCCTGGTGGTTTGAAAGGAAAAAAAAACAAAAAAATAGTCTTAAAAGATTACAGATCAGTGAAGAAATTTTATTTATATATTAACTTGATAGGGAGAAAGTACAGAGATCAGAAAGATGAATGTCATGCCATAAGAGTAGAGGAGGGCCATGAGGATTTAGATTACTAACATGAAAGGGCAGACAGGCTCACAGAGACAAGGCATGAAGATACAGCAGAGAGAGAGCAACATGTATTTGAAAACATTCAAGGCTACTATTTTTCCAGGTGTAAGTTCAGGAGCAAGGCTTCTGATACTGTAATAGATCACAGCTGCAAATTTCTGGCCTCACTATTAAAATAGTCTCTGCTTCCGTTGTTTTCATTTGGTATTTACAGACCCATTTCTCACTCTCTTTAGTAACCAATTTTCCCAAGTTCTAATGGTTAACAAGAGACAACTAAAATTTGAGTTCTGTCTGACCCTAAATCCTCCTTAGAGAGATGCGAGAAACTACAGAAATGTCAGCACTGGCAGAGATGCTAAAGATTTGGGACACAATTGAGAGCAGGCATTTATTTTTGGCATACAACGTACATCACCATTAAGTAGGTGAAAATGGGGGATGATGCAGACTTGTGAGAAGAAATGCACAATGAGTTTCAGGACTTCTGTTTAAATCAAAATGTTTATAGACTCGAAAATAAACTTGATATTGAAGTGTGTGTGTATGTGTGTGTGTGTGTGTGTGTGTGTGTGTGTGTGTGTGTGTGTGAGAGAGAGAGAGAGAGAGAGAGAGAGAGAGAGAGAGAGAGATGTAAAATCAGCCAAAGACAGCTCTCTAGTCACAAGCTTCTGTTTCTGCCTCATGAGCAGGAGCTCAAGTTTGACTTTGCTGTTTGACATTTCATTCTTGCTCTACAAAATGACCCCATTGCAGCTAAAAGTAGCACATCCTTATTTTAATTTTTACATCTTATCAAACCATAATGGTAGTGACCAAATGGTTTCTTTACACCCATGGTTTTTATTCAATGCTGAAAAAAAAATCCCATTTTACTTAACAGGTTTAAAATAGTCACTTTAGAACTCTGATGAATTATTGATAAAGGTAAAATGTAAACTCTCTTAATAGTAGAAAGAGCTGATTGTCAAAAAGTTAGCCACACTCTAGCCCACAAAAACTGTTCCTAAAGAAATAGACTGTATAGACACAAAATAACATAAATATTTATTTATAATAGCCTCAAGTTAGAATCAACTCAAATAATAATAAGTAGGGCAATGGATAAACAAATGATGTATCTGTATAAAGTGGCAGATCACTTGTGTGCAGACAACTCAAAAATGTGTTGATAAGTCAATGAGGCCAGACATACAGAACCATTTGATTCTATTTATATAAAGCTCAGGGATAGGAAAAAACTCATCTGTGATGGAATAAATGAGAGTATAGGTATATCTGTGAAGTGGGAAGAAGTATATTAGCCAACGAAGTCATAGGAGGAATTTTGGGGAAGATGTAAGCATTTTAAGTTAAGAGAGTTTTTGTATTTGTTAAGTCTCACTCAAATTCTGATATGTGCTTTGTGATATGGGTATAGTATAAAGTTTTAAATATAACCCCTGTGCAATTATGAGCTTTAAAATTGTGATGTCCAAGATACCTTTGTAATAAACTCTGAATACAGCAAGTGAATTATATTATTGCTAATGGGTTTTTAGTTAATTTTGTTTCCCAAAAATTTCCTATAGATATGTACAATACATTCTAATTATTATTTCCCATACCCTCCTTTACATCCCTCTATACCTGCCAACTTCTAGGATCCCTCATTGTTGCCACTCCCTTTCCCAGTATCATGACTTTTAGTTTTATTTAAGGACTCATCTGTGTAAGCACGGGATCAGAACTCTCCTGCAGAACCATACAACAGAAGAATGCTTCTCTTCCCTAATCCATATCCATTAGTTCAGCCAAGTACTGTAGGCATTCCTGAGCCCTTTCCCAATCTGTACCTGACTGAAGACAGGCTAGTTCCTGTTCAGACTTACAGAAGTCCCCATAGATTTGGTGAGTTCATGTTTACAATGGCTCTGCTTTAACAAGAAGATATTGTTCCATACCCATATTCTTTATGAACTTTCCCACCTCATCCACAATGTCCTCTGAGCCTTAGATGGAACAGTAGAAACGTTTTCTTTAGAGATGAGCGACATCTGGCAAAATTTAAGTCAATCAAATGAGTTTGGATCTGAACATATTCCCATTTAGTAATTTTTGATTGCTTTAAATTATTTAAATAAAGATTAAAATGTATATGCACCTATATGAAAATATATTAAATCATACAAAATGTGTATTGCAGAATATATTTGAGCTTCTTACATAACTTTGTACTCTCATGTCAAAATCTTCATTTAATAAGTGCATGAAATCATCTTGGATGCACAGCATGGTACAAATGTAAGTTCCCAACTGAAAAGTGGGAATTAAGAGGCATGTAAGAATAACAGGAAGTAGTTTACATAATAACAATATTTAAAATAACAGTAAAGGCCTCAAGTTCATGAGAGCTTCTTTTCCATTAAACTCACGTATGTGTTTAAAAGAAGAATTGGAATACTTGCTGAGTCTTAGTCTTACAAAAATTCACATTTTTTGTGTCAATATCATAATCGGTTACAATAGGAAAATGACACATTTTATCAATAAAAAGGAAGTATTTTCCTAACCCTTCCAAAAACATTAGTTAACGTCTTGCTATGCTGGACCTTCTAGACTGTGTTAACAATAGATTAACAATGACATCACCTAGTGTTGTCCTCTTTTACAAAGCCTGCCTGTCTTCTTTAAACTGTATCTGTACATCGATTAGCAGACTCCTATCTGTGATTAAAATAGTAGTAGAAGAAAAGACATTCCCATATTCAAATAAGCACAGGAAATTTTCTTGCAGGTTCAAGTCACCAAATGCAGTCATAAATAGACTTCTTCATGAAGTCTCCTAAGAAGAATGCTGATATGGTGAGTGGTGAATCAATCTCTACCCAAATAAGTCTGACAGTTATGATCTGTGATGTTCAGGGCATTCTACAATTCAAGGAAAACCTTACATATACTAAACTACCTTCTGTATCTTTCCCACAATGCTAAGCATCAATATAAGATGGAATAACTTGATTGAAATGCAATAATACTGTGTATTCTGCTATGTGAACAACTTAAAAATAACCATGAGATTTTACTTGATAAATTGCATTTGCTTCATTTGTGGTCTGGTATGCATTATTATGGCCTTCCCACTTGGAATACAAACTTTGAAAGCCTGTTATGCCCTTTCAACATTCTTTAATAATTTCTCAGCATTTTTGAGTGTCTAACTGAGACATGGGTCAAAAGTACAATGTGAACATATTTTAGTTTTTTATTGATAAAATGTGTCATTTTCCTATTGTAACAGATTATGATATTGACACAAAAAATTGTGAATTTTTGTAAGTATTCCAATTCTTCTTTTAAACACATATGTGAGTTTAATGGAAAAGAAGCTCTCATGAACTTGAGGCCTTTACTGTCATCACAGAGACATACAAACTGCAGATAGAGGAGGATATGTATTGGTCTTTTGAAGAAGTCACGGAGGTAGGATTGTGAGAGATTTCATGAAAAATAATGTCAATAGTTACTCTGGTTTGCTGTAATCCTTGTTTCTTCTTTGATTACTGTGCATTCCAACTCTTTTGACAGAATAAAGATAATAATTAAAATCATTATATTCAAGGGTGGACAAGTAATTTATCAATATTTCTTTAAAACAAGGAGTTATAAAAAAATCCCTTTAAGTTTACAAATAACTATCTTCAATACAAGGTACTGTACTTGAGAAAAAATGATCAATTCTAAATATTGTGTTTTCTGAGAGTGATGGTACACCTATAATCCCGGAACCCAGGAACCTGACATGAGAAGCCCTAATATCCAAGGTTAACCTGTGCTTCAGAGCATGCTCTGAGTCAGCCTAAATTTCAACATGTGGGTTTTTTGTAAATATCCCAAAAAATGAATAAAAGGAAATATTACAATAGACATGGAATGACATGGATTCAAAACCTTGTATGTAACTGAATTATTTTCTGCATGTTGTAATATTTTGAAGGCCACTGACTCTGCTGAAACCAGTTTCTCCTTTGAGTTGGTTACCCTAGCTACTTGTCATCCCTACAATCTGCTGCACCTAGAAACTCAAAATCCGTTACCTTCTTTTTATATTTCTCCTTCTTGCTACTCATATCTAAATGTATTTATGGTGTTCTCTTGTTAGTCTGATTTAAAATTTCCCAGTCAGTATTTGCAGAATATGCAAGTATATTTCCTCTCCTCTAGAGAGACAATCCATTGTAAACTTAGCTTCATTCATAAAAATCTTTTATGTCTTCATATAGAATTATTCAGAAAAATTCAAAAATCTTCATGGAGTAGTTTTATCCATGGGGGATTCTTTTTTAAAAAAAATTGAAAGCAATGAGAAAAAAATGGCATTCTACTGAAACAGAAAAGAAAAAGAACACAGATTACATCCCACTTCTCATCATAAGTCACAGGGGGAAGTGACAGAGTCTGCTGCAGTGATTGAAAAACTTGCCATCCTTGTAGCCCTCTCATTTAAATGGGATGGATTTCGGAATCCTCAGAGAAACTCTTCCAAGTGTAGATAGTACTAAATGTGTGTGTGTCCCATTTATAGATATATTATTTATATATCTCATATATATGCACATGCAGTGATAATATTTAATTTATAAATTAATCAGAGTAAAAAAAAATACAGTTCAACACTGTTCTTAGAAACTGCAGCACACACCTTTTTCTAACCTAGCTTAGAACTGTCATCTCTTCAGATAAAAAGAAGTCTCTTTTAGCTCACTTGTGCCGTATTTGCCTTGACAGTGTCACCATTGCTCTTTGCTATGCTACTAGTAAGTAAAATACACTGTTCTTGTACAACAGCCTTCCAGTAACATGGATGGCATCTACTAACTGAGATATCTAATAAGTGACTAACTGAAAGGTCATGTATACTAAGTGGATGCACTAGATAATCATAACTCATCTGTCAAGCAGGATGGAACAGGGCTCTATGAGAATTCATAATGATAGAATAGTGTGAATTAAAAATGGTTAATTTGTTGAATTTTCCAATAAATACATTTGAACATCAGTTTAACAGAAGAAATTAAACACACAGAAAATAAAACTATATGTAAGGAATTGATTATTGAGAAATTCATATTTTTATATAAATATATATGCACATTTTTATATATATATATATTATATATAGCATAATATGCAAAGGTACATACTAGAACTCTTTAATGGAGACTAATTAATTAAAAGATGCATGAAGGTTTTTATATTATTGGGTCAAAGCATATTTTTACCGTGGAAGTCGTCTTTATTGTGTTAGAGACCAATGCTATGCACCACAACTCACGGATTTTGTGGTTATTTAATATTTTCTTCCAATAATATTGGAATGTTCAGAGTTACTTCAATTACTCAAAGATAAATTTCAAAATTTTCCAGAAAGAATATTGAAAACCAAAGTTTCATGACCTAAAACTTACATTTCAGATGATTGTCAAATGTGGGATTTTTGCATGTTCATTATCAATATTGCTGGCACAGCAGTTATAGGCAGTGGAACACTAGAAATGAACTTTGGCAATGGTACAGAGACTCCTTCATAAAGTACAGTGATGTGTCCAAATGACACATTGTGCAAAATTGGCCTAGAAAGTCACAATCTGGTAAGATAATAAAGTTATTGCTCAGAGGCTCTCATTTTTATCACAGGAACCCTGTATATGTTCAGCCTTTGGATTGCAGTCATGGCCAGTGTTGTGACATGGTCTTAATAAGAGATGAAATAGAAAAATCAGTATTCCAAACCATCTAGCCTCTAATGGGAAAGGGATGATGACCTAATAAGAAGGGTAAGTGTCTAACAGGGACTATCAGATGATAGGTTCAGAAGGCACTGATGGAGCAGAGTGAGAAGGTAACAAGATGGAAAGAAAGAAAATGGATAGAAAAGATAATTTCATCTTTGTGCTCTGGGTAAGTTGGTTTCAGTTCTAGGCTGGCAATGACTATGTAATGAGATCCAACTAGAACACACACATGCACACACACACACACACACACACACACACACACACACACATACGGGGGGGGGTATTTAAGTGGCATTTGTTCATGAAAGCAGACATACAACATATCCATAAATAAGGTGCAGTCTCTGTCTTATTTTAAAAAGGGATGTAATGTCTGCTTTAATAGCTATATATCCTTTTAAAAAAA
Organism: Phyllotis vaccarum; assembly: GCA_033318265.1. NCBI lineage: Eukaryota > Metazoa > Chordata > Mammalia > Rodentia > Cricetidae > Phyllotis > Phyllotis vaccarum. The sequence goes on from JARWLC010000011.1 coordinate 110,378,668, forward strand.
GAAAAACAACAAACAAACAAACAAACAAACAAAAAAAAAAAACAGGAATTGATCAGCTCTCTAAAGAAGTCACCACTGGTCTGGATTTAACATACAGTCTGAGTGGCTGTCTACTTCCTCCAGTGCACCAAAAGCGTTTAGTAAAATTATCTCTACTACATGCCTTATTGTTTCTAAGAAAGTGTTAAATTTTTATACATTGTGCTTGTAGTTTGGCCTGAGTAGAAAAGGTGAGGAAGTGACTAGCAAATGAAGGTGAAGAACCCGAGAATGGGGAGGATAGTAGCATTCTGTTAGGTGCAAAAGAAGCAAAAGGATTCATGCTGGACACACAACGACCTATCTACAATTATACTGTTAGACAATCAGTTGTCCTTAATTGTCATAATAACAGAGGTTGGAAATTTCAAGTGCACCTTCTGGGTATGTACAACTCAGCAGCAGCAATGTAAACATAATTGGGTTGGCACAGGAAACATCACTGTTATAAATTAACTTGATTGATCTTTCAGGGTAAAGAAATGAGAAAAATAAAATAAGCAATCTAGAATGGATATATTTTATAAAAGAGATTGGTTCCTGTAAGATGCAACTACAGTATTCTTAATAACTAAAAGAGTAATGCATTGACTTGAATTTTCTTGCTAACATTCTTAGTAATGTGGAGAAACATGCAATGGTTTCATTGTACACATGCCTTACAGGCTCATGGACATTGATATCTAATCCCCAGATGGTGACACTGTTTTAGGGAGATGAGGAATCTCTTGGACATGGAGCCTAGCAGGCAGTTGCACAGTTATAAAATCCAGATTTGAGAGTTACATTCTAGCCTACTGCTTGCTCCCTGTTTACGCTAGAGTTCTCACAGATTACAACCATATTCTCTTAACTGTTCCATCAGAGCCATGAAGCACAGTTAACCTACCAAAGCATGGGTCTTGGTTGGCTTCTATTATGCATTTAGCTACAATAAATAGAAAATAATTTCTGTACCTTCCTTTTGTTTAAAATTTGCTGATTTTTATGTTTATGTGTGAGTATATTGCCTACATGCATATATCAGTACCACATGTGTACACCACCTGGTGAGGCCAGAAATGGGTGTCAGATGTCATGGAACTGGAGCTACAAATGGTTGTGAGCAACCAAGTAGGTACTGGGTCCAGAACCAAGATGCTCTGACAATAGTCTTTACTATTGAGCCGTTTTATGAGCCACATATACTTTATTAATCACAGCAGATTCTATAGTCCAGATATCCAGTGAATAATGAATGTTCATGTTCTACTTACAGTTAAAACTAAATGACTAATTATTCTAATACCTAGACTTTTATTTTAATATAATATAAAGCAGGCTGGGAAATAGTTATGTAAAAGTATAGTCTGTAAAATGCTTGGTTTGCAAGAATCTGAATTTGATCCCATAACACATGCTAAAAACAAAAAAGAAATACCTAAGTGTGGTGATATATGTATGTAATTCCAGTGTCAGCACAATGGAGGCAAAGATAAGCAGATCTATAGAAACTCACTGGCCAGCCAGCCTAGTCTATTGGTTGAATGTGAAGCCAGTGGGAGACACTGACCCAAAACAAAAACAGATGCCTGGATGAAGCACCTGAGGAGCTCCTCTGATCTCTACATCTATTTTCAAGACATACCTACCCACCCTTAGATGTAAACACAAGCACACATGCCCAAACCCACCTGTGAACACACACACACACACACACATACTTAGACATATGCATAAACATATGAATCAATGCAACTTTTAAAAATGTGACTCCATAATGTCTTCCTTTAGACAACAACCAGAAATTGTATTCTGTCTTTCGTGGGTTCATAAAGAATATGTTAACTAAAAGGTGTGGCCCAGTATGCTCAATCAATTGTTCAACCAGAGGTAACCTACATTTCACCTGCTGCTCTCTTCACAAAGACTGTTACATCCTATTTAGCAATTCACAAACCCTGTTCTTATTGTCACTAAATACTTAAAAGCATAATTTTATTGTCAGCAGAAAATCTGAAAATGGGAAAAGTCAGCCTAGAATTCATTTTGTATTTTTTTCCTAATATACTTGAATATCCAACAGGAATGGTATAAGTAATTATAAAAAATAATTTTTTAAGAGGGGTAATCAAAGTTTGAATGGAGTATGATTTAATTATGATAGTTATGATTGATGGATTAATTATTCAATTAGGATTCTGTCTTCTTCCCTCAGTTTATTAGCCATTTCAAACAGATTTTGTGCATATTGCTCCCCTAAAAGCATCTTCTGTGCCTACAGTAAACCTTGGAAGCAACAAAAACAACACTATATTATAAAAACAAATATAAATTTTGACTATTAATTAGTGTAAGATTTTCTCACAAACTCATATAATGAGGGGCTAGAGAGATGGTCCAGTGGTCAAGAGACTGATATTCTTCCAATGAAATCAGATCTGATTCCTAGTACTCAAATGGTGGAGCATAACCTACCTGAAACTCCATTTCCAGGTGATCTAATGTCTTCTTTTTTAAGCAATACAATTTTTAGCTTCTTCTTACATCTTGGATAACTATGTTGAAAAATGAATTATGTCTCCTGTCTAACATGACTTTAAGATTGATTATGATCAGTATTTAGTCATTGTACTGAGATAAAAAGGCATAGTCATATACTGATCTATTTATTTACCCTGATTGTAATTTCCTGTACCAACACTGTAGCTGACAACCCACAATAACTTCTCTTCCAGGGGTCTGATATCCTCTTCTAACCTATGACAGCACTACATGTAGGTGGCACATAGACATATACATAGTATAAATACCTCTCCCTCCCCCCCCCCTCTCTCTCTCTCTCTCTCTCACACACACACACACACACACACACACACACACACACACACACACTTTTATTAAAAAATTTAAATTCTAAATGTTTGTAATCACAATTATGAAAAAAGAGAGCATGAGTTTGAGGTAGAAGTAGAAGGGGTATACACCTATATAGGAGTGTTTGGAGGCAGGAAAGGGAAGGGAGAAAATTAGTAATTATAATACAATTTCAAAATGTAAAAAGTGAGTAAACGAAGTTATATTTAGCTGTGCGCAAGACTAATGTAAGTGTTAAGTATAGCTGTAACTTATGAAAATCTGTTCAAGAGAAAGCAAATGATCAATAACTTGTCAATTAAGGAATATCCAAAAGAAATATTTTGTGCACTGCCCAGCTCTGATATATGGCTCCCACATTTTTCATTTCTTACTTCTCTCCACACAATCAGTAGGCCTTCCAATCTGCCCACTAATAAATTGAGTATCCTGAGCTTACTGAGGGAACATAAACTGATGAATCAAAATCATGCTTTCTTGAAGGTACAAACATAGCCCCAATCTACTGCTTAAAAGTCAATTCATTACCTCATGTGCTTTCACTATGTTATTATTTCAGTAATTGTTTAAATCCATTTTTGATAATGTAAAGCTGAATATCTTTTTAACTATGTGATAACTTCACAATTTGAGATTGAATTTTGGCTGATTTTCCTCCCTCATGAAACAAACAAACAAAACAAAAAAAGTCCACTCTGTCAAATATATCAAACTGAATTCATGCAACATAAATGGAACTAGGTCAAACATACCAGATTCAACATCTAAATATATCAATTAGTTCCCCTCCAATATCTTTCAGTCAACTACCACCCAAATTGGCATCTTTTCTAGTGTTAGTATCATTAGAATCTTCCCTGATACACTGTTGGCAGAACTATTTTTAAAAATTGTCCTTTTGGCTTTGTCTAAATGTTTTAAATACGTATGTGTTGTGAAGAATATTGAACTTTCATCTTAGATCAATTGCTCATGAAATATTTATAAAGTAAGAAGAATGTGTGGAAAGTTTTTATCCACTTTCTCAAAATCCCTATTCAGTGATATAAATAATAGCAGTAAATAATAAATGTGTGATTAATGTAATGAGTAAATTTTATTTTAAAATGAATTTTGAGGAAAGAGTTAATGTAAGGAGAAGTGGTTAATTAATAGCATTACAGTAAACCATTCTAACCATCATAATATCTGTAATGAGACTCTTCAAATTACTTTTAAAATAAGCTTGGGTATTATTTTTGATAAAGTGAGTGTCCACTGTTCATTTTTATACTCAGTACCTTTACACAGGCTGACAAAAGCATGAAGGGTAGATGGATGCCAAAATCAAACTGTTCCTGTTCAAGGCTTGTTAAATCTAGACTATCATTAAACTGACTTTTCCTTCTTTCTAGAAAAGTTATGACCTATGAGGCATTATTCAAATAGGGTTGGAAGTGGTCTTTACCTGATTGGATAATATAAATTTCAAGTTGATGGTAGAAAACGACCCGGAAGGATGCATAAATCCTTCAGGAAGCACATAAATCACATCAAAGGGCCTTCAGTCCCTATGTATCAGGGTTACATTTATATATTTTAGCATAACTTTAATGTAATGTAAAGACAGAGATGAATAGCCTGCTTAGGTTATATTTATAATTTCTTTTTTAAAGTTCCTATAAAGCCAATTTATATTTCCTTTAAAATTAGCACCATACACTTCTTTGAAATGACTATTTAACATTATGTATGATTAATATTTGAACAACAGGTACATACAAATATGAACAACTTCAAACAACATTTCCTGAGTAAAATTATGCCAGTTACTCTGAATTTAATTTCTTGATCCAAGAATAGATCAGGGATTAATGTCAGTACTTCTTTAAGTGATAGATTTATGTCAAGGACAGTCTGACATTCATTCGTCTGTAATGAAAAGTGAAAACATAGAGGATAACAGATCATTTCCTATTTTGCTTTCAATTTAATTAATCAAATTGTAAGATAGTTATGGTAGAAAGTGTTTTCTTAAAAGAATCTTAGTATTCAAGTGTCTAAGTGACAAAGAAGATCAGATTCTAGGAGCTCAGAAAAATAACTAAAAATCACTTAGCATGCAGTAGACTACCAGCTTCTGGGGAGCAGAGAAAAGGAGCCAGATTATGATGATGCTACCCTACTGTGATATTTGGAGATATTCTGCTCAACTTTGGTGGATAAAATACATGGCTTAGGATTGTGTAGAATTACTAATGTTCTGAATAGAAAGACCTTTTCAGCAACAAAGAATAAACCAGTAGGCATTATAACAACTGACTTCAAAATATACTACGATGTTGTAGCAATCAAACAGTCTAGTGTTGGCGTAAGCATACATATGATTGAATAGAAAAGAGAACCTAGAATAAAAGCATTCATCTACTGCCATCCGAGTGCTCACGTAAGTACTATGAATGTATACTGGAAAGAACACCATCCTCAATAAATTATGCTGGTAAAGTTGAGTATTAGCAGGAAGAAGAAAGAAAGAAATCCTCTTTCTTAGTAGTTAAGAAAATCAACTCAAGCACTTCCATTCCAGATTTTCCCTTCCACCTATGTATCACATACATCCTACTATCAATACCTTAAAAGTTTTTCCAGAGTGAGAGCAGGAAGATTCAGGAAAGAAGGAGTTGGTTGAGAGTGTCAACCAAAACTAATAATATATAAACAAATCTATAAGGAGCTATATGTTATTTGGAAGGCTAATGGAAAAACATTTTTTAAAAATTAAGTCACCTTGAATGGGTAGACAAAGCATCTATCAGAATCCATATCTTATTAAATTAAAATTCTAGTGCAGAAGATGGCCTGTATATCTAAAAATGGTTTACTGGAGAGATTCGTTAGGCCTTCAAATGATACAGGAAATTAACCCTGCTCTTTTTTCCTGACCAGAAACGATTGGTAATACTCTGTTGCTGAAGATGCCATATACCTTGAGAGAATATAGAGATTTTAGGCTGAAACTTCAAGTGTCGTCTTCCCTGCTGACTAATTCTTACAGTGCTCAAAAATTAAATGCAGTATGCTAGGAGAGTATATCAATAATGTTATTCATCTGTTGTCCTTGTGTGCAAAAGCACAGGTCAGGCAAAGTGAGGACACTGATACAATATTGACAAGTCACTTTTGTGGGAAATCATCTATTTTCATACTGGATTTGACATCCACTCCACATGATGGAATTCACTCTGGTACAGTGAACCAAATAAAAGCCTGTGTCTGTGGAGGTTGCAGGTCATAGAAAAAAGAGTATTGTTGTTAATTTTCTAAATGGACGTAATGTGCCTGTCAAACTAGCCTGTAAAGAACTATATTTATGACTAGACTAATGTTATTGTTATCTTTGGTTAGAGAAGCTTCCCTCTGCAGTGATGATGAGAGAGGCTTGAAATTAGTCAGACTGCAACAAATAAATAATTTTTGTGCAGATATATGTGGGAATTTTATATTACCCTGTCCAAGGCTCTGGAATATCATAAAAGAAACTTCATCAATTTATATTCAAATTTCACATTTTAATAGCTGAATAATATTGTGTGATTACACCTCATTTTCATTATCTGTCCACTATTTGACAGACATCTTAGCTGTTTCCAATCTCTTGCTATTACTAATAGAGCAGCAATGAGCATCAATAAGCAGATAGCTCCATGGTAGCATGCACAGTCTTTTTGGTATAGAGTAGTATAGTTAGATCATACATTAGACTTATTTACAGGTTTTAAAAGAAGCTTCTCACTGTTTTCAATAGTGAATATCTCAGTTTGTACTCCTACCAGCAAAGAGTATTTTCCTTTTCAATAGTTTTTTCCTTCACCTGTTGCCATTTGTTTTAGGGAGACAGGCAAAGGAAGCTAGGGTATTGTGGGAAATATGGATAAGCTAACTACCACTACAGACTTTTTAAATAGCCATATGGAAACTTAACTATGGTAAAGCTTCCTACAACATATACACACGTAAAACAAATTTAAATGGAGTGCTCCACTGAACACTAAACACCACCAAGAAGCCCTCCCGTACCAAGAATGAATTAAATCTCTTTGAACTGTAGGCCAAACATAGATATTTCCTACTCACACACATTGTAGAATATTACCAATGATTATCCCCCCCCAACTTGATAAGACCTTATTTCTGAGGATATCGTACTGACATCATTGAACATTGAGAAGTTGGGCTATTGCTCAATGAGAAGCTTCACTCATCCAGTGTAGTGTTCAGAGTGTCACAAGGCATTATACACAATACTCGAAGAGAAAAGTAATCAACAATCTCATCCCACAGTCAACCCTGCACGCTACAATAGTGACCAGCCTGCAAAATATACCCACTGGTACAAGAGTGTCACAGATGTTTTGGGAGTAAATAATACCCTTTTGATTGGATTTAAGGCCCATTCCATAACACCTGGGGCCATTAAGGCAGCAAAACCATGAGGTCAGATAGCTAAGGCCCCTGTGGGAAAATTTATACAACTATTCTACTAAATGAGCATAGAAAACAAATCAAAACAAAAATAAAAACAAGTCCTAACAATATGTTGCTATACCCATAGATAAGTACATTGCTCAATCTCATCAGAGAAGCTTCTTCTTGCAGTAGATATTAATTAATACAGTAACACCTGGACAGTGTCACAGAGTGAAAGACTTTGTAGTACTCAGTCCTAAATGAGAGGTTCTTATCAACTCAAGGCTCAGAGGTCTCCTCAAAGGGGACATAGATTGTAAGCTCTGGGGTTTATTGTGTGAAATATTGTTGGTATTTAATGAAAACCTAGAGCCAAATATTGAAAAAAAGCAGACATATCAGAGGAAACAGACAATTCTCACCCAGCCAGTTTCTCAAGCTGAACAGGGTAAATGCTATCTTCAAGATTCCTCAGCCTGGATGGTCACTTCTACAAAATGCCTAAATGGCTGCCTTAAATATCTTCTTCACCCAGCTGTTTCACTTCCGACTTCAACTCTGCATCATAATCCTACAGTTAGAACTAAAGATGTAAGCAACTACTGTTTTGATGTTAAACCTTGGACTCACAGAAATACAGAAAGAGCTCTGTCTCCTGAGTGATTAAAGTCATGTGTTACCTTTTTGTCAACCCTATGCTGTGATTAAAGGGGTGAATTACTATCCTCTTCCCCACATGGCTTGACTGTGGGTGATTCTGTTCTCTGATATTCCAGGATGACTTTATTAAATATAAAATACACCACATAAGGGATAGCAGAAGAAACAATACTCTTTAGATGCAGCAAGATTTATGCACACATGAACTCACAGACACTGTAACTGCATGCACAAGACCCGTACAAGTTCAACCTAGACAAAATCTCGAAACACACACAGACACACACACACACACACACACACACACACACACACACACACACACACACACACACACACACACACGAAGAATCCCCAATCACCACGTCTAGCCAAGAAACAATTTGCAGTTGGTAACCTCTTATAGAGGAGGGAAATCAATTTTATTCCATGAAACAACACAGAGTATGTCAACCACACTCCAGCACAGGCTGTATACTCAAGAATAGTTGGATAAAATAAAACAGGCTCAATGTTTGCTGATTTATGCTCTGTGTGTATTTTTTATGTCTTAGATTTGTTTTGTTTGAACACAAAGAAAAGATAAAAAAAAGTGGGTAGAGAGGGTAGAATCTGGGAGTGGTTGGGGTCATAAAGAATATGATCAATATGGAATAAAACTAAAAAAAATAATTAAAGACAAAAGATAGCAAGACCTGTCAAGGGTGTGGATAATAGGGAAGTCTCACACCCCAGAGGCATGCAGTTTGTCTGCCTGTCCTTTGGTCTTCTGTCACATAGCATAGTGCTCATTACAGAGTACACAATGTCTAATGACCCTATATCACCTGATTTCTTCTTCCTCTTCCCTTCTTCTCTGCTCCCTATGGCCATCCCAACAACCATGTTAGGAGTATTTACTTATCTCTGGGATGGCTGCTAGAGGTCGCAAACTCTAGCAGATGTCTTAACTGTAGAATCAGTACAATATTTTATGCTTAATACAATTATATAAATGTGTATAATTGGGCCAAAAATCAGCTTCCCAAAGAGGATATCTTATGAGCACAAATTGAATATGTAAATGATGAATTATTGTGTGGTACTATATAATATTGTATCTTAGCTTGACACAGTTGACATGATGAAATATATATATATATAATATATATACTTTTTTATATTACAGTATGTTTGAAGTATCCTTGAGTTCAACACACTAGAAGGTAGTAAGTTCTATGGTTCTTATTACAACAACCAAGACATTTTTAAGTGAATGAAAAGAAAGCCAAAAGTTATTCCCCACTCTAACCCATTTGGTACATTAAAGAGGCTGGAGAGACGCCTCCATTCTTTAAATTCTTGTTGCACCAACCTGAGAACCTGAGTTCTATAACTCTGAGCCCATGTAGAAAATCCAGCATGGTAGCACTGGGGATGCAAAGAACGAAGGGCTCCTGAACCTGCTGCTTAGTCAGACAAAGCTGCACTCAAGAGAGAGCCCATTTCAAAAGACATGTACAGGAAGATTAAAGATGATACCCTAAGTTAGCCTCTGGACTATTCATGTAGACAAGTACACCCACATACACATACACACACTGGGTTATAGAAATGACATTATGCACCCAATTAAACCCACTCATTCCTCTATCACAGACAGAAAGAATGCTATGTACCTGCAATGTATTAGTGAGTGAAAACAAATAGTTTCTCATTCCACAGTTTATTTTCTAGTCATGGGGAAAGAAAACAATTATCTCACAGCAAGAAACTGTTTCCATTTTCCAGAGGAGGCTATGGAATGAATAACAGCTTCCACAACACACACACACACACACACACAAACACACACACACACACACACACACACACACACACACACCAGATTCAAACGAGTGTTTGTCTGCAAGTTGTGTATAATTTTAATTCAAATAAAACAGATGACTGCTATTTTCCACAGCATAATTTCAGCCAAGTGAGAGTAAAGGCTGAGGTGCCTGCCCTTGGTTCCTCCTTATGCCTTCTGTGCTAAAATGTGATATAGGGACCACCCCCTTCTTATCTCATTGTTCCCTCCTTCAACTTCATCTGCTTTCTTTCCTTGCATGTACTTTCCCCACACTGTCCACCTATGTTCTTTATAAAAAAAATTAGAAAGCATGTGTTCTACTGTTAAAAGGATTTAAAAGATTATAATAACAGCAAAAATTAAGAGACAGTGAAAAATTTCTTTTCCTGTAATTTCAGCATGGCTTGTTGAGAATTTCTGAGGTCTTGTCTAACTTTATAGAATGTCTTTCTTATGGGTCACAGTGAAGCTGCCATCATCCCATCCTTGTCTGACTTCTGGAGGAGGTAGGACTGTGACCCTTCTGTCATCTTTCTTTGGGTTCCGAGTCCTAGAGGTGTTCTTTGCCTGACTACTTCCTTGTGTCGAGTGGAAATATGTAAAGGGAACACACACACACATGCACACACACACACACACACACACACACAGATAGAGAGAGGGGGGAGGGGGGAGAGAGGGAGAGAGAAAGGGAGAGCAAAGCAAAGCAAAGCAAAGCAAAGTGGCACAGCACATAACCAATGCTGCATGGTTTCAAAATTGCAACATGGAAGCTGTCTTCAACACTCTCTTGCAGATTTTCTCGGGGGATTTGATCCTTTTTGTGACTTGCTTAGTGGCTTTTTCCTCCTCTCTCATACTCACCCATGAAGCCATCTAATAGAAAAGTTTCACAGAAGTTTGTCAAATACTGACATTCTGTTAGGCACTATATAATATCTGTTCAAACACAAGAGGGGTATATAGATTTAAATGTTCATTATTTCTTTGTATATTTAGGGGGTTGGTAACCTGCCAATATCTTAGCTAATTTTTGGATTGCCTTTCTTAAAGTCTTAGTACACTGAATCAAGAATAAAGACTAGAAATCCATCAAGAAAAGGATGTAGGTCCTCCAAGGGTAGGCAACTGTTGACTGTCATGGGCAGTATGTAGAGCCTTGAGGGGTGTGATCAGACTATGTTCCTGTGCATAGGCTGGCACCTTGGAGCCCATTCCCTGCAGAGAAACACCTAACCCAATCTTGACTTTGAGAGGAGGAAATCAGACTTGCCTGGAGTGGATGTGCCAAGCTGAGCTGACCCTCCTTGGGACTTCTTGCCCTTATGGGGGAGGAGATGGGTTATGGGGAAAGGAAAAGGCTGAAGGCTGACTGGGAAGGAATGGGAGGAAGGACGGGAGGGGGATCAGGGAACTACATGGATAAAAAGACATTTTTTATAAATCATATTAATAAAATAGAGAAAAACAGTATGAGTATACAACTGAACAGAAAACACATACAGATAGATCATAATGCACACATAGTTAAAAACTTAAAACACTTGAAAACTGACATCTTCATAGTTATTGTCATTTTTATATCCCTTTGTATATGTTAGTGAATAGTTTATCTTTTCCACTTTTATTAGTCCTTTGAGAATTTATATAGTGTGTTCTAAAAATGACAGTTGGGATCATATATGGGAACGGGCAAGGGGTGGTGGGAACAGATTATGAGAGAAGGAGATGGTTGAATGGGAGGAACAACAGAGAGGGAGAACAAAGAAATAGATGTTTTGATAGAGGGATCCATTGAGGAGTTAGAGAGAAACCTGGTGTAGGGAAACATTCAAGAACCCACAGGGTGTCCCAGGCTAGGTCTCCAAGCAAAGTTAATGGCGCTCCTAAAGAAGATATCCCCTATAACGAAATGAATGGCCATCCTACTTGTCTTTATAGAATCTTGATCCAGCAACTGATGAAGGCAGAAGCAGAGTTCCATACCTAAGCACCCTGTGGAGCTCCACATCCAGCTGCAGATAGAGAGGAGAGAGTATGTACAAAGGGATCAGAATCATAAGGCGGAAACCCACGGAGATGGCTAAACTGAGGTATGGGGAGCTCACTGACTGAAATAACAGCTGAGGAACCTTCATGGAAAGGAATTAAACCCTCCAAATGTAAATGAAAGTCAAACATTCATGAAAGTTTGTGGAACCTCTTGGAGTAGGACCAGAGTTTATTCCTGGTGTATGAACTGGCTTCTTCTCAGAGTCCATTCCCTTCAGAGGAACACCTTACTCAGCCTTGATACTTGGGGGAGAGACTGGGTCCTAACTCAACTGGAATATGCCAGACTGAACTGACTCACCTTGGGATTCCTTGCCCGCCCTGGGGAATGGATGGGGGATAGAATTGGGGGAGGCTGAAGGAGGACAGGGAGGGGAAGAAGGAGGGGAGCAGAGGAGGATATGAGAAATTTTTTTTCCTTTTTGTTTCTTTTTTTAATATATTTATATATATAGTTTATATATTGTTTTCATTTTTAAAATGTCATCCCCATCAATGGATCCCCCTGCTCCCCCTCTCCTCCTCCCTCCCAATGCCTCCCAGCGAGCCCTCATCCTTGCTCTTCCCTATCTACCCGTTCCCTCCCACAAAAGGGTAAGAAGTTCCAATGTGGGCCAGCCTAGCAAGGCACATCCACTCCAGGCACATCCAATTCACTCATCCCAAAGTCAATGCTGGGCTGGGTGTTCCTCTATAGGAAATGGCTCCAAGGTGCCAACCCATTAACAGGAACACAGTCTGATCTCACTCCTTGTGAGACTACACACACTCATGGCAGTGGAAAACCACCCACCCTCGGAGGGCCCAACTCTCCCTCTGGATGAATCTCCAATAGCAATTCCCAATTCAGTGAGCTCTGCAGAGCTCCAGCCAACCATCACCATGGGAACCTTCCACATAATCCCTATTCCCCTGATCATACAGACTCTCCTCCCCTGCTCTGAGCTGAACCAGGACCTCTGCCCAGTGCTCAGCCATGGATCTCTGGCCCTACCTCCTTTCCCTGTTGGGTATAGAATCTATGATGATATCTAGGGTGTTTACTCATCTGATTATAGGGGAAGTCTCATTTAGGCACCCCCTCTTTCACCATTGTTTGGACATCTTGCAAGTTCCTGGATATTTTCCTAGCACCCAGTCTCTTTCCAAACCCACATTGGCTTCCTCTATCAAGGTGTCTATCTCCCTCCACCTCCCTCTTTTGTTCCTCTCACTCAACCATCTCCTTCTTTCATGATTTGTTCCCAACTCTTCTTGGTGGCAACCTGTTATGACCCCAGTTTGCTAATATGACCTTCTCTATTTTCTCTTCTTAGAGGAGTCTCTGGATGTCTCTCCTAAAATCCTTCTAATCCCAAGATGTTCAGGGGTTGCAGTTTGTAACTTGGTTTTTCTTTGCTTTGTTTGTTTGTTTAAAATTCACTTATGAGTAAGTACATCCCATGTCTATCTTTCGTAAAAAAAAAAAAAACTTTTTAAATAGAAAAACTACTAAAAAGAAAAGAGAGAGAGAGAAGAAGAAGAAGAAGAAGAAGAAGAAGAAGAAGAAGAAGAAGAAGAAGAAGAAGAAGAAGAAGAAGAAGGGCAATTCCCTTCCCTTCCTTCTAGAAGAACCCAACTCTCCCTACTCACATACCATGTGTCCTCTTTTTTTTAACCTATCAAGGCATGTGGATTTTAAAGGAACATAGTCAGCCTACCAGGAGATTTACTCTTGAAGAAAATTGACTCTACTTTCCCAGCAGAAATTAACTGGCAAAAATTCCTTCGCTAAGTGTGAGACTTCATTCCCACCTCATTTCTGCATGCTGAGATTTTGTCAGACTTGAGCTGGCATGGATCTTGTGCAGTCACAACCTCTGTGAGTTCATTTGGCATCTTCCCTTCTGTGTATTTAAATGACTGTTTTTGTAATCATCCACTGCATTGAGCTCTTAGTATCTTCTCTGTCTCATTCACAATGACCCCTGAACTACATGAGGAAGAGACAGATAAAGGAGTTGTGTTAATAATGTTCTGTTATGGCTAAACCTTCCCAGGATCTTAATCTCTTAACCTTGATCTCTTGTGGGTCTCGTGTTAAACATTTTCTACTACAAATAGAAGGTTCCCAGATGAGGGTTAAGTGATGGATTAATCTATAAGTATAATAAGAAGTCATCAAGAATCAGTTTAATAGTGTGCTGACTTAGCAGAATAATAGCATGAGGTTCTCCCTAAGGCCTATGATCTCTCTAACCTTATAATGATACCAGATATGGATTTCATCTTCTGCAGAGGGTATCATATCCAATGAGAATGTAGTTGGTTACTTCCACAATGTTCATACCACTATTGCACAAGAAGACATCTTACAATCCCAGTAATCATTACAGCATGCATGGTTAACAATTCTTTAACATTAACTTTCATCATGGTAATAGCTAGCCAGTAGGTATAAAGCTTCAGTACCAACTTGATTCAACCATGTTCCATGACTTGAGTATTTTGTGTCTTCAGCAATAGAGTCTCATCCTCAAGTTCTGAAGGGTAACCAATAGTATTGGTAATAACCCATAGTACTTTAGAGTCTATGGAAATTTACTGGCCAACAACTACAAAAACGTAACCAATTTCTGGCACTAAAATTCTCATTTGTTAGTCCATGATATCTAGTTGGGATATTGTTGTCATATTATAGAACAATTACATTTTAACTCTTTTGATATATGTTTATGAATATTATCTAGTAAGAAGTACATGATGGCAGGGTTTCTATAATTTTTTGAAAAGCCTTTAGTGTTATATATCACTCCCTGAATTTCCTCCTTTACCCTGACCTCCCCAATCCTACTTTAACCTCTTCTGTTTCATTATTTTCCTTTAACCCTTTAAGGCATTGAATTCTGTCTTTTTCCTTAAAAGCTCCTCTTCATGGTCCCTTACACAGATGATACAATGTAGTTTCTCTGTCCCGGGCAGCCAGAGACCTACAGCCCCAGACCTCTTAGCCGCCCGCCGCTGGCCCCCAGAAATGACTCAGATGCTTATATTAACTTCATGCTGTTTGATTTATGGTTCAGGAACATTGCTAGCTAGCTCTTACATCCAAAAAACACATTGTAACAGACAGCACCCAACCTGGGTGGGTGAATATCCACTTAAAGCCTGAGAAGGTTTAAAAAGGGTTCTAGTTCAAGGAAACTGAGCCAAAGTAGCTTCTAAATTGTGTATCTGAAGCGGGTCATTGTACAGAGAAAGCATGGCGTCCAGGTCACATTCAAAATGGCACTGGCAGACTGGCGTCAGGCAGAGTAAGCTACAATCAAGCCAGTTCCAGAGAAAGCATGGCATCCAGGTCACATTCAAAATGGCACTGGCAGACTGGCGGCAGGTAGTGTAAGCTACAATCAAGCCAGTTCCTGGAATCTCACAGAAGACTCAGTAGCATGTTATTGGTTTAAGGTTTCTGCTTATTTTGAACAAAAAGGAAACAAAGACGGATAATTAGTAGCAGCATTTTCTTGGGTCTGCTCTGTTTTCTGGCCACAAACAGATGCCATCCCTTTAAGAGAACTTACTGATTCACTATGCAGCTCTTTAAGAGTGCATATTTTAAAAGCTCTTATGGTTGAAAGATGATTAAAGATTCACAGTAAAACAGATTCAGATAAAAAGAAAAACCTGTAAACGGGTTACAATGTGTGTAAAAGGTACAGAGGGTTTAGAGAGAAAAGAAAGAGGATAGAAAAAGTCTTTAAAAAGAGAAATAGAGTTATAAAAATATAATAAGCCGCGTAAAGATGGAAAATAGACACGAAATCGGGATTTTGGTTGTTATTGTGTTTTCTTTTAATTTTTTAACTGTTAATGAGCTAACTACAGAAAGACAATGGATTGCAAATGCAAAGGCTACTAAGTTAGAAAAGAATATATATTTTAAAGGTATTTTGAGTTTGAAATTTGTGACTAAGGATTTATTGCTTTGGAAGAGTTCTGCTTTTGTTTCCACAGAAGATGAGAACCTGTGGATTGCTTCCAGGCAAATATGGTTTCATATACCAAGACCCTGTAGTAAGAGGTTTCTGGCCCAGACTTTCGGGCCTAACCTCAAGGTCTAAACCCACAGACCTGCAGTCCCACAGTCCCGCAGAGACACACAGAAGCTTCCAATAGTTTTTGGCTGATCAGCCTCAGGCCCAGGCATATCACATGCTAGCTCTCTACCCTTATTCTAACCCATGTCTCTTGTTCAGCCATGGGGCTCGATACCTTTTCTTAAGGCATCATAGTTGTCCTTGGCTTCTTCCGGGCCTCTCTCTGGAATTCCCTCTGGTGTTCTGATCTGGCATTCTGTTCTCAGAGTTTTTAGTCTGGTAGCCCCGCCTACACTTCCTGCCTGCCTTTGGCCAATCAGCTCTTTTTATTAAACCAGTGGTTGGGATAATTATTTAAAATGAAACAACACAACCTCCCACAAGACCCCCTGAAAAAAATCTCTGATAAGAAGAGATGGCCATATCAGCTTCAAGGCTGCAGACTATGATCCAGTCTCAAGAACCCATAAGATATTCAACTCCCCTTTATCAGCAGCAGGTAGTAATTGAAAACTATGCCCAAATTCCCAAAATATTGTTTCTAAATGTTTGTTGTCATTATAACTAGTTAATGGTCATAGTTAATCCCTTTCTAAAAAGAAAAAGGGGATATGGTATATGAGTGATTTTAAAAAATTAGATTATTGAATTTACTTTAATCCAAAAATCAGCTGTTAATCTCAAAATGTTTTATATTGGTACGGATTTTGGTTTATTGATACAAATTTAAGGTCAATTCTCCTCTGCTATATGTATTTTTCTACTCTTGTTTAAGATATGTTTATGTAACTGATTTACAATTGTAATGTATAATTAAGAAATGCATGTTAGTTAGATTTTTAGGTATACAAAGATATAATTCAATTAGATAGGTAATCTTCAAATACTTCTAAGTCCTACAGAATACAGCATTTAAAATGTTTTAAGAGCTTAGACTTTTCTGGACAGTGAGACAGGTTTGCTCCTGGCAGCACTAATTTACTTCAAGAGAAAAAAGGGCATCGAAGAAACTCCATATGAAGTCTATTTGTGGCAATGGTTAGCCACTGGACAAGAACCTGTTCTTATATTTACTGCTTGACAGTATGCTGTTTAAACTGGACATGCAGGTTCCATAAGAAGATGACCTCTCAACTTTGGCAGAACAAGCCGAGGTCATTCTGGTTCCTGCTTTGCAGAGAAAACTGTCAGACATTCTTCAGGACTCAAGGAGAAGTGACTGATGAACTATACCAGAATGGGCAGAGCAGATTTCCTGCTTCACTGAAATGAAAAGAGACTCTGGGCCTGTAGGCTGAAGATGGATGCCCCAACTTTATAAAAGAACTTTGGGTGACTGTCCAGGCAGATAGGTGTCATCTCTGTCATTTATGGATTTTGGAAGTTGCTTGCACTTCCAGTTTACTAAGGTAAATATATCCTTCTGTGTTCTTTGATGTAGTTAAAGATTATATAGTCATAGGTATAGTTTTTCTTGGCTATTTTAATGTATATATTAAACTTTAGATTCATAAGGATAAGGTTGATAAGAGTATTTTCTTTAGGTTTGCTAAATACAAATAAACTATATGTTATAACTGTAATTCTTTCTTGATAGCTGTTTTGTTATATGTAATTTTGCTTTTTTAAAAAATTGAAGCCTTCCTTTTTATTAGATAGAAAGGGGGAAGTGATGTGGGAATGCCTTTCTGTATGCTGTGAATAGCAATCTTTAAATAAAGGAGCTGTTTTGGCCCATGACAGACACCATAGAAAAAGTAGGAGGAGGAATCAGAATAGGTAGGAGGAGCAGTGGTGGAGTCAGAGAGAGACCAAGCAGAAGCCCAAAGGAGCAACATGTAAGGAACACAGGTAAGCCACGGGCCACATGGCAGGAAAGATTAATAGAAATGGGTTGGTTTAAGATGTAAGAGCTAGCTAGCAATGTGCCTGAGCCATAGACCAAACAGCATGAAGTTAACGTAAGCGTCTGAGTCATTTCTGGGGGCCTGAACAGTGGCAGGTAGCTAAGAGGTCTGGGGCTGAAGGTCTGTGGGTCTGGGCCTCTGGCTGCCTGGGATCGAGAAACCACTTTGTAACACACAGATGTGTATGTTATATTTTTATTTTTATTGATAGCTGGATAATAGTCCACTGTGTAACTATATCCCATTTTTACTATTTTTTTATCAAAAAAAATCAAGGTTGAACACATTTTCTAGCTATTTTGAATAGAGTGGCGATGAACATGGATGAGCAAGTATCTATAGTAAAATATAGGGATCTTTGTTTGTATTCCAAAAGAGGTATATTCAGAATTCTCTAGAGCACTGTTTTTAAACCTGTGGGTCAGGACTCCATTGAGGGAGTTTCTCATGATCCTTTCACAGGGGTTGCCTAAGTCTATCGGAAAACACAGATACTTATTTATATTATGATTCATAACAGTAGCAAATTTACAGTTATGAAGTAGTAACAAAAGTAATTTTACAGTTGGGGTCACCAGAATATGAAGAATTGTATTAAAGGGTTGCAGCAATAGGAAGGTTGAGAACCACTGCTCTAGAGGAACAGAATTAATGGTGTGGTTATTAAATAAGCTTTGATAAAATAGCAATGAACAGCTGATAATATCTTAGGGGTTGAGATCTAAGTAGCTGTTCTGTTTTTGAGGCTGGAGAGGGCTTCTGGACAGCTTCTGGCACTTAAATTATAATGAAAGCCTGAAAACTCTGGTTCTGATATCAGTGAAGGATTCACAGCAGCAACAGGGTAAACCAAGTCACTGGTGAGAGGAGGAGGCCAAAGGAACAAAGTGCCTCTTCTTCTGCTATGCCCTTTTTATACTGACAGCTACCAAAAGCTGCCACCCACAATAAAGGTAGGTCTTCTGCCACACAACTAAAGCAATCAAGCCAGCTTTTAGGGGATTCTAATATGTCATAAGTTGACATTAAAACTAATCATAATAAATGGTAGTGTTGAGTCATATAGTAGCCTATTTCTAGGGTATTGAAGAACCTCCACACTTATTTCTTATGGGTGAGGGTGCAGATGGGGGCAGCCCATCACATTTCTGCACAAAACTGTAACTATTGTTGAGTTTAAAATGTGGCAGGCATGATGCTTCTAAATGTGGAAAGTATATTCAGGACAAGTTGACAAATGTCTTAGATCACTAAAGGAACAGACTCTACAAGTCCAGGTCTTGAGGAAAGAAGTTACTGTTTAAAATTTTACTATTGAAGGTATTTTCCAGGGTTGCAAATGATGTAATGTGTGCAATTTATACAGTGTTATTCTGAGATTTTCAACTTTATATAAGTACAGTGGTGGGTTCAAAATAATCTTAATGTATAATTTTAAACTACTTTTTGTTCCTTTAAGATATGTGTCTCAAAGACATCTATATATATATATGTATATATATTATGTTTGTTATAAATATAGTTCAAATAAAAAGACACTAAAGGGATAATTTGCAAATTAAAAAATAAATATTTCCAACACATTTCCTTTGGTTAGAAAAAGTGATTATATGATAGCACAGAATTGAAATATATATTTTTTGTAATGAAAAATATAATCTCTCAATAAAAGGAGACTGATTTAGAGAAATAGATATTTTACTTTTGTGTCAAAATGCTTCTTAGAATGTGCTAAATGCATATACTAAGACACATGAGACCATAAAAGTATTCAGAGATACAGATACACAGATATGAATGGAATGTTTGCACTACATTGTGATATATGCCTCTTTTACAATGTGTTTAGAATGAATATGTCATGCAGATTTTCACAAACAGCATAACTTTAGATAAAGGTGTGAAACATATTTGCAATGTATATAATATACAATGTTTCTACGATTTCTATAGCAATCATAGGAATAAGATTATTTTAATTTTTGCACTTATTTACTAGTTGGACAGGGGGCACACAAGCCACATGTCATATGTGGAGACCAAAGGACAACTTGTTTCTCTCAAAAGATATGGTCTCCTTCTTCTACTATATAAAAGGTCTGTGTCTGGAACTCAAGTCATCCTTTATATTGAGCAGGTTATCAAACTTAGTGGCAAGGGCCTTTACCCACTGAACAACCTCAATGGCCCACCCTGTAAATACTTTGAAATTTATTTAGAATGTCATATATGACTGAACTCTGTTTACACCACCTCTAGTACTCCCTCTCTCCCCCAACTCCTTTTGCTCTGTCCAGCTGATATCCCTTCATTCCTTTTAGGTCATGGTCATGAACACCTACTTTGCATGTCATGTTTTGCTCTACTGGGAAAGTATCAACATTTAATCACGTGATTCTTCCCCCAGGGAATTGAATCTGAACCAGGAAAAGTTTGAGAAATAAAAGAGTACAGTCTAATTCAAGGTAATTTTTCAAATTGAAAAAAAAGTTTAACTTATATTTTAAGCTTTTTCATTTAATATATAGTTTTAAATACAGGATTTACATTTATGTTTTCATTTATGTCTTCTGAGATGAGAGTCATTATTTTCTCCATTATTTTGTTCTTAAACTAATTTATATTTTCCATAGTGGCGATTTTAAAATGACCCTAAAAATTACTCAAAAAATATTTCCAAAACTTCAGAACAGTAATGATAACATAAAATTAGAATTTATTAAATTCTCTTTGAATATGCCATTACTGATATGTCTAAAGCCCAAGTTAGTCTTTCAATAAATATACTAGCATTTCGGATAACAACAGAACACACTATTATTTGACTCTTAGCCTCTTTATATCTTTGCCAATAGTTTCAATCATGACTCAAAATTTCCTCTGCTTTAACAGCAATCTATTACTAGCACAACTGTTACATTGAACATAGATACTATCAAAATGCAGTCTATCATGGTGAGGGCAGTTATGCAATGCCAAAGGAACAATATAGCCTCCCAGTCCTAAAATAGATAGACTCGTTGCTATGCAAACAGGAACATTTGCTTAGGAGAAAGAAGGCAGTGGTTACAGGATTGGTAAATAGCTATAGGCAAACAAACAGATGAAATTTTTAAAAATGAAGGATATATTTTGCACAAGCTGTAGGTAAAGTTCAGACACTATTAAATTTAATATATGAGTTTTATTCTCAGGTGTGTATCATAAATCAGTAGACAATAACTAAAAATTCAAGTAAAATCTCTCTGCTGACATTCTCAAAATCTTTATTCATTCAACAAATAATTGTAGAATGTATGTTTATGAGAAAATATTTTACATTGTAAAAATTAAGGATTCTTTGCCTTTGCCAGGTTTATAACACAGTAAGAATATAAACATGTCAATGCAGTTTATAAAAATGGACATTTGGGACTCAAACTTGGGGAGCCACTTCAAGCAAAGACATGCCTATGCTTGGTATGAAGAAATACTGGGTATCCTAGGCTCAGAGGCAGAGCATAGACCTTAGCAGTTTCCAGTAACCAGGAAGTACAGAGCTGTGAAACTCAAAGAGGCCTAATCTGAAAGATTCACAAGTCCCTGCCACACACTCAAATAATCCACTATGTAGAAAGAACAAGCCCTAGGCCTGGATTCCTCCATGGTACCCTGTTCAGGGGAAATTCCAAGACAATATCTTCTAAATGGTGTTACAGAGTTACTGTGTGTGTGGGCAGGGAGGGGTGTGGTGCACAGAGACACATTTGGTTGTCAGATTGTTGGTATGTACAGTCTGTTCTTTTGTTTTTAACTTTCCTAATGGTTTAAGGTGTTATGTTCCACCATTTTTCTTTAAAGTTTTAGTAGTAGTTTCTCACCATAATTGGTCTTTTTTCGTATTATTGGCAATTTTATGTTGATTATTAAGCTTTGATATTTTAACTTCTATCTGGAAAGACTAGATCTTCCTGGCTGTCTTTCACAATTCTATATGCCCACAACAATCTCTGTCTTTTTCAGCCTAATACTAATCACCAATCCCAGTGTTTTGGCTTCTCTTTCCTTTCATTCAAATTATATACACATATTGTTATACCAAACACTATCAGAATCTTTGACATCTAAAAAGTTACTGATTGTTAAGGATGATTATTACATGGATGATTCAGAGTGTGTTGGCCCCTGAATAGGACAGAACTGTTATTGCTGGTAGAAACTGACTTTAAGGGCAGAGTTGGGGAGGGGCACTAGGAATAGAGGAGCCTAAGGCTCCTCTGTCATTGATACTGTTCTATTGCTAAGAAGAGACACTACGACCAATACAGCTTATGAAAGATAACTTTTAATTTAGCACTTGCTTGCAGTTTCAGAGAGTGAGCCCATGGCCATCACAGTGCAGAGTATGGCAAGAGGCAGTCAGGCACAGCACTGGAACAGTAGCTAAGAGCTTACATCTGACTTACAAGCAGGAGACAAAGAACAAGAGAATAGGCCTGGCCTGGGTTTTTGAAACCTCAAAGCCCACTTTTAGTTCTCTGCAATAAGGCAAGAGGGGGTGGGGGAAGATTGTAGATGCAAGAGGAACAGGAAGCTCATTATGAGATTTTGTGTCCCAAAATAGAGGACAAACTATACCTGTGAAGTCTCATCAACATGGCTTCCCATACAAGAGCTGAATAAGAACACCACCAATAGATATAATACATAGAGGTGGGCAAAGCTCACAGGGTCTCAACCCCAAAGAACTACAGGCCAGTAAGGTATGCTGAGAGCAGAAGAAATAGTCTTCTTCAGGGAAGAGTTCCCAGTTGATTACCCAATATCATGGCAGCCAGCTGTGAAATCACATACATGTAGGTAACATCATACAGACTGAGCAGGTTTGATACATTCAAAGAAGAAGCCATGTACTTAAGGAAACAACAAGATGAATACATTGGAAAGACTGGAGGGAGGGAATAAAGAGGAAAATTAATGTCATGATATTTAATTTCAAGAAATAAAAGAATAATTTTTAAAACAGTAGACTCATGATGATCTGCCTAAATTTGAAAATAGTTATCAGGAACATCCTAATTTGTCAAGGTGCACAGCACAGAAATTAGACATTGAGAGAAACAGCAAGAAAATGACAGAGGTCAGAAACTTCACAAATCTAGTTCTGGATTTCTATAAAACAAATATTCCTCCAAATGCCATGGGTGTGATTGTAAGGCAAAACTTTAATGAATTCACTGTGTTCAAGCCCATGAATGGCCAGATGCTCTGTGTGGTGGGATAGATGTGACTGGAGTAGATCTGATTGGATCTAGGAAAAAACTATTACATTTTCTATCTGCCATTGTCCACATGATTCATCATCTCCTCGGGAAAAAGGTGATAGGACTCTTTACTTGGTGTAGACAAGTCAGGAACTAGCCAAGCAATTGAAGCAAGTCACTGTCGAACTTGTTGCTTTAAGTCTACTTTCATTCTGATGGTGCTCCCAAGGACCACAGGTACATTATTTCAAGAGAAGTGTATAAAACTGCATTGCCACTCTAGAATACTGACTCTTTAGAATACGGGAAGACAAATGTGAGAAGAACAGCTTACTGTTTCCATAATGAAACAGACAGAATACTCAATACAAGATTTGAAGTTCAAATGAGAAAAAATAAAGTAGATCAAATAAGACCTGGAAGGTAAATCATAACATGGAGTGTGACTTGGCCAAAGAAGGAAGCTAAAGTTTCCTGAAAGACTTTATTCATGTAGATGTTGGCTCACAGGAACCAAGAGTACAACCATAACACTCTTTAGACTTGAGATGTGCCATGACATAGAAAATAATGAAAAATGTGTTTTGTTTACTGGAAGAGATTATGACTGAGAAGAATGCAACTGTTGTTTTTGTTGAAAGCAAATATGTGTTCAGCTTACTTCCCCCACCCCTAAAATAAGGTAGATGCCAAGCTCTGGGCATTAATGGTGACAATAATCAACAGAAAAGTAACTGCATTAGATTTGGGAACAAAACTTAGAATGGTGTTTATAATTCTGAAAATTACAGTAGGAGTTTAGGAAGCAACCCAATGCCTACAAGTGCACATACCAGTTTTAAGGGTATCAGTCCTCTAGGGAAACCTCCAAGAACTCACAGGATCTCCCTGGCTAGGTCTCCAACCAATAGTGGAGAGAGTACCTAAACAGGACTTTCTCTAGAATCAAAGGAATAACCACCCTAAGTGTCATCACAGAACCTACATCCAACAATGAAGAGAGGTGGAGGCAGAGATCCATGACTGAGCACTGTGCTGAGCTCCTGGTCCAGTGGAGAGCTGGGAGGAGGGTTCTGTATCATCAAGAGAATAAGGATTATGAGAAAAATTCCAATAGTGTTGGCTAGATGAAGTTCCAGGAAGCTCACTGAATCAAGAATAGTCTGGGGGAAAGGCTCAGGAGAAGGAGGGAGGTCCTCTGAGGGTAGGCAACTATCAATTGACATGGGCAATATGTGGAGCCTTGAAGGAGGGAATAGTCTTGTGTTCCTGTGAATGAGCTGGCACCTTGGAGAGCATTCCTTGAAGAGGAATACCTAACCCAGTCTTGACTTTGGGATGAGGAAATCCTACTTGCCTGGAGTGGATGTGCTGTGCTGAGCTGACCCACTTTGGGTCTTCTTTCCCTTTTATGGAGGATATGGGGAGATGAGGAAGAAGGCTTAAGGCTGACAGGGAAGGATTTGCAGGAGGGAAGAGAAGGGAGCAAGGGGACACATGGATAAAAAAGACTTTTTATTAAAAAAATAATAAAATGAAAGGAAAAAAAGAGTGGCAATCCAACAGGGTTGTTATGCTAGTAGTCAGCAATATGCAAGGAGTGTTGCAACACTTATAATGGTATGACCTGTCAGTCATATGCCTACCCCACTACCACAGCTGCTGCACCTATAGTTGCCTATCAATGCCAACAGGATATTCACAATAAGACTTCAGAAGTAGATGTGCTTTTGTTTTCATAACTGTTCTTTGCAATGCAATACATGCCATCAGACACACCAGTTATGTAAGAAACATGAGAAATGAGAAAAGGCTGAATTGTAGCATGAATTACAGTGTACCTTTTCCTTATTTAAACTGAATAATTTTTAAAATTTCAAACAAATTTAAGGCTAGTATATTTTGTAGGCAATGGCTTCCCAAACATAACTATAAGTAGTAATTGGAAATACCATAAAGGCAATGTGTGACTTTAAAAAAAACATGAAAATAGAAAATAACATTGATGGTACCAGACATTGTCTACCTATCACCATTTGTGTCCATGTGAATTGAATTCACATTTGGCTCTTGGGAACAAAGTTAAAGTGTCCTCATACAGTTTCTCCAAATGTGCTCTATAATATAGTTTATGCTTCTTTAAAATACCTTGGAGTAATTATTTAAGAATGTACATTTATGTACTCACAGTTCTAAACACATAAAAGTACATGATCAAGGAACCACCACCTGGTAAGGTTCTTCTTACTTTATCATCATCACAGGAAAGGAACCAGTTGAAGGACAACAAAATGGAGTCGGACATACCCTTCAGTGACACCTAAATTCCTCCTATGCCCAATTCTCAGAGATTTTACCTTCCACCAAGGCCAGTGGCCACTGACTTTTAACATGATCTTTGCCAGTGACAAACACTGAAGCCATTATTTCTGTTGCCTAGAGTGTTACAGGATGAACTTCCTGTAGTTTGTCTAATTATGAACCAGAGTCCACTATCCCACGTTTCAATTTCTAAATAGGACAGTTACAATGAACACAAAAATAGTTACCCTGTGGGACTTGGAAGATATCATTCACACAATGGCATCTTCTATTTTTACTATTACCAAGTTGGATGTTCTTCTCTGTTCATTCTGTTTGAAATAAAGTGAATAATCTTGGGAAATACAATATAGGGCTTTTAATACAATATTAATAAACAGTATCTTAAATATGACTTCTATGAGTTCTTCTCTTATAATTATTTGAAAAGTGCAACAATGAATAACTTATAGACAAATAACAACCAAATATGCCGAGCATAATGTTCCCATCTCCTCTCTTACTGCCTGCCATTATCTTCAGAAGGCATTCATTGACTGTATTTTCTATTTCAGATAATTATATTTGACAATAAAACACCTTTATGAAACACACACTTCTGTGAACTGAACTACTTTAATTCCAATCACCATCCCAAGGAACTCAGAGCAATTTTCAGATTCTTCTTAGACCTTTTTAAAATTAGACACAAACATCATCTTAAGCCTGAGACTTTCCATAGATGTTAGCTGATCATTATACAGCAGAGACTATGATTATAGGCCAGTAGAACTGACCAGCTCTGAAAATGCAGTCTTGTTGTTGCAAATAGTTGATCCAATTACCTTAGACCTAAGGAGTTTATATTAAGTCTTTCCTAATTTGAAGATTTCAATTGCTAATAGGATAATTGCATCTGATTTCAAAGTATAGCCTGTACAGTTTTCCTTTAAGAATTCATTTTTGGAAATAGAGCAATTCCCTTAGCGGAAGGATAAAAAAACTCAGGCAAGTTTCCTCCAACCTCTGTTTTATCAGCTTTCTCACTCTCACAAAATTAATAATAAGCAGCCCTAGATTTTTC
Source organism: Phyllotis vaccarum (assembly GCA_033318265.1). Classification (NCBI taxonomy): domain Eukaryota; kingdom Metazoa; phylum Chordata; class Mammalia; order Rodentia; family Cricetidae; genus Phyllotis; species Phyllotis vaccarum. The sequence goes on from JARWLC010000011.1 coordinate 110,405,163, forward strand.
CTTTTATGAACTTGCATGTGTTCACAAATTGCCTGTTTTATGATTACATTAGCAATTAGTAAGGGAGGAGTTAGTACTAATTCATATTACCATCCACTTCTTAATTTACATCCAGAATTCCCCCACCACCTCATCACTCTCTACTCTTCTGCATGGAGCCATCAGAGGTTTACAAGAAAGCTTTCATTGTCAAATTAATTCTGAAAGAAGTAAGCCTTTGACTTACCCATTTTTTTTTCAAATGAGACCCATGAACAGATGTTTCTTTATGTTATACACATGCCTCTGTTATCCACTTTGGGACAGCAAGCGACTTAATCTTCTTAGCACAGTACAAAGGAAGTGTGAACTAGAGAAAAAATTGTGAATGGTGTCAGATATTTCCTTATATTTATTTATTTATATTTATTGTCTTAACCTTTGAAATTTTAATAAAGTAACAACCTTTATTCATTTATATTTAATAAAACTATCAAACTTTTTAAATATTTTTTCCATCCGCCATGTCCAAAACTCAAGGTTGCTAGTGTCAGTCAAATTTTGTTGAGCATCCTTTTCATAGTCAGAAGATATAATGTCTGGAAAACTTGAATCTACTGAATGAGTATTTATTAATTGTATATTATAGTAGAACAACTATTCTCATAGTATACCCTTCTGTGAATATAGTTTGCTTTTCAGAGTGAAAGTTTACATATACTTCTACATTTTAGCTGACTATAAAGTTTTGATATCACATAAATAATATAAGTTTACACTATAATACTTTCTATATTCATTATTAATAACATCACTAGTTGGACAAAATGTCTAATAAAGAACACAAAAGTATTTTCCATTGTGGTTAGTATATTATCTTTAGTGTCTGAGGAATCACAGATATCATCTAGCTTAGGTATATATAATTACAAGACATTCATCCCATATCCACCTTGGCACTGAAAATTTGTCATGAATTACAATTTTTCTGGTATGAAAATATGAACATAGGTTTTACTTTAGTGGACCCAATTTTGTAGTAGCATTTTTTCCAATTAAAAAAGCAAGTTTTATGAATTTGTGTCTCATAATGTTGTGTCTCATGATGCCTAAATGAGTCATGACCTCACACTGGTTGGCAGGAGCTTAATCTTAGGGCCTTCAGTAAGTATCGTGCATCTCCTGCCTAAATTGATACTTTGAAACATAGCTTTTAAAGATAGTTGATACTTCATTGCCTAGTACTGAATACAAGAACAAGAGACACTCACAAATTCAAGTGGTTTTCTGTGGTGATATATTTAATAAAATTATTTTGGAATATCAGAGTCAACCACAGAGCCAGGACCTGAAGGTCAGAGAGTGGTGACCCACACCTTTAATCCCAGCTTTAGAAATGTGAAAAGAGAAAGTTGAGATAGCTGGGTAGAAGAAGAAGAGGCACTTTCCCAGGCACTTTCTTTGTGCTCTAAGGAGAGAGGGGTTTGGAATCTCAAGATTTCATGGAGACAGGCCTGAGAAGTAGAAGATGAGAAGTGGCTATGGTTTTTTTTTCTCTATCTCTCAGGTATTCCAGGTTTTCTCTACTATCTGGCTCTGGGTTTTCATTATATACGAATTAAAATTTGAGCAACAGTTTACAAAATATATATTGGGTTGATATTTCTGTGTCTCTCTCTGTCTCTGTATATCTCTCTCTTTCTCTCTCTTTATCCCTTGGTTTTTTAAAGACAAGGTTTCTCTCTGTGTAACACTGGCTATCCTGGAACTCATTTTGTAAACCAGGCTGGCCTTGAACTCAGAAGTCCATCTATCTCTGCCTCTGGGTTCTGAGTCATCAGATTAAAAGCACGTGCCACCACCACTTGGCTTGATATTTCTATTTTATCACAGTTTGAAGACTAATTTAATGATCAAATGTTTGTGAATTTAGAATTGAACTAATGAATCTGTCATTGCAAATCATCAAGAGACTTGAATGTAAATAAACTTTGAAAAATCTGAACTCTACTGTGTTCAACACTGTCCTTGCTACTAAAACCTATCAGAAAATTATTTTTTCTTCATTTTATTACTCTTTTTAAAAAAATATGTTTTTTAGCTATGTATCTCCCTGTTCCTTTTCCCTTCCCTCCTCCTAATCCCTCCCAGTCAGTTTTCAGCCTTTCCCCTCCCATCCTTGTGGGAGAATATGTTGTTCCATTGTCAATAATTGTCTCACCCACTAGTTTAATAAAAAGCACTGATTGGCCAAAGGCAGACAGGAACTGTGGGCAGGGCTAACAGACTAGAAGACTCTAGGAACAGGCGGGAACAGAGCAGAATACCAGAGAGAAGCAGGAAGAACAAAGGACAACTATTCTGCTCTGAGAAAAGGTACCGAACCACATGGCTAAATAGGATGAGTCATGGGGTAGTTTAAGGGTAAAGAGTGAGCAAGTTATATGCCTGGGCTTTAGACCAATCAGCCTAAAACTGTTGTAAGCACCTGTGTGTTTCTGCTGGTCTGTGGGTCTGTGGGCCTAAACCTTGAGGCTAGGCCCGAAAGTTCGGGCCAGAAACTTCCTACTACACATCCTTCCATCTCCTCCCCCAAAGGGGCAAGAAGTCCCAAGGTGGGTCAGCTCAGTGTGGCACATCCATTCCAGGCAAATCCAATTTCCTCAATGGCTCAGCTGTTAAAGCCTAGGCTCACAACCAAAAATATGAGAAAATTCTAAAGACAGATACACGTTGTGATAGAGGTGAAATTTTAGCATGTTACTTCTAGAAATAGATGAAAATGAATGAATTCCTCAGCATATGAGATGGTAAGTACAGAGAGAGAAAGAAAGGTCAGCTCAACCAGGGTGAAAAGACCCAGACTGTGTTTGAAATGAGTTTATGCTTCAGTTCTAAATCAGTATCAGTGCAGGTGGTTGGAAAGAGGCAAGAGTTTTAATTCCAAACACTCTCTAGAAAAGGCATTCTAGGTGGTTTGAACAGTCTACACAAATCCCAAGGGAGGTTAAGAAAAAGCAAAGAAAAATTTTTTTTGCTAAAGAGAAAAGACAATGGGTTTAATATCAGGTCCCCAGAAAAGAACAATGCTGAAGATGGACTGTGACCACTGTTCATGGACCATAAGCTCCCTTATTGCATTATCCTCTGATTCATATGTCCTTCTAAACCTCAGTTCCAGTAACAAAAACAATGCTTATCTATTTGTTACAAATAAACATTATGTTTGAATGTTTTGGGTACCCTGAATAATTTCCAGCTTACATGACCAAAGGAAATTAAGTAGGCTTTAATCAATAAACAACAATAAAAGCCATAGTCTGTGTTCCTGTTTGGGGTGAAAGGAAGAGAAACAGCAGCCATGAGCAACAATTATCCCATTTCTAACTACCTTTGATTCTAATAGATCAATGCCCTAGTCTGAAAAGATTCAGAGTAAATTAGTAACTTAACTTTCAGCATTAAAACAATAGCTACCAAAGAATTTGGATCTGGAAGCCAAGTCCCTGTGCTACAATGACTAGCTATCACAGAAAGAAAACACATAGTAATTGCTTCCCTCAGATTGAAATTGAAAAGAAAGGAAGAAAGAAAAGGGGATCAGATGGGAAGAAAGGAAATAGGAGAGGTGGGAAGACTGCCCAAGGAAATAGCATGCCAGATGAAGAGCAATATATAGCCTGATTTTGTCACAAGGCAGTATAGTGCTTAGACATAGAAATTGCCTCTGTTTGGAAAATGATAGGAAATAAGCAACATTTGCTTTTCCTAAATGGCCACAGTTTAGTTGAAACTCTGAGGACATTAAGATGAAATGCCTCTGGCAGTTTTCAAGCACTGGAGAGCATTTTAATTGGTAATGCTTTAAAAAGCTCAGCACATTGGACCTACATGGTTCAAACTAAAACCTTTCTTTTTACCAATGTGGAAATGACTCTGCCAGCTCTTGTTTCCTAACAGAAATGGCAATGTACCCTATGAGCAGCTAAGCTTCCACAACTTTGTGTCACTTGCCAATTTAGTGACTGCAGTTTCTCTTTTGTCTGGCACAAGAAGTCTACAAAGTATGGCCAAATAGTTCAGAATTTTACTAAAGGATACATGGTACAACAGACTGGTGTCTCATTGAACCCTTAAAGAATCTGAAATTAGGAATCAGAGAGTTGAAAACTTAAAGCTCATCAAATTTCTTCATTATGAATTTAGAAATTTGCATCAATAAAATAAGCATAACTGATAGATAAAAATTACTCATTGCAGCTTATTTGTTACATGAACAGCCTTTATTTTGAGCATATGTACATATACCTTTATGCATTAATGTTGTTTGCATGTTTATATATACGGAGGATAGTTGTTAATATCAAGTACTTTCCTCAATTTGTCTCCATCTCATATTTTGAAGCAGTGTCTCTCACTGAACAAGGATCTTGCCAGTTCAGCTGGACTGGCTGCCCAGTGAATTCTAGAGATGAATCTCTATGTCCCAAAGGTTGGGACTTCAAGTGTGCACTGCTGCATCCAGATTATACATGTGATTTTTAACACGGGTCCTCAAACTTACAAAATAAGCATTTTGCTAACTGAGTCATCTCCCCAGCCCCTGGTTTAGTGTATCTATACAATTTCATTTTAAACATTTCACAGAAAAAAAAAGTTTGTATTTCAACAAATCTTGAACTTGGCTTTGGCCTTCTCCATAAAATTTAGTTCTCATTCAGTTAATTGGAAACATGACAACTTCAGAGAGATTTACTACTCTGAGCAGGTAGTATCGCATGTTGTTTTATTTTTTATTTTTTTAACTTGAAGTAAATACTACCCTTCAAGGACACTGGTAATTATGGGGTTCAACAAGCTCATTTCTGAGGAGACAATTCTCATTTCTAATTACAGCAATGAGAAGTGTGGATATAAATTAATAGAGTTGTTCAGGAGACTACTCTCTGATTGATGACTGGACTAATTCTCTTTCATTAGCTTCTATGAGTAAAACAGTGACCTACGTTTATAATAAAGCCTATGGCATACAGGTTTCATAAAAATATGGGGTCAAATCTACAAAAGGCACAACAAATACATTGGCCTCAGAGAACTGGCAGTTGTCATAAGATTTTGGAACTTTCACTACACTTATTCTCAGCCAATTGAAATCTGCAGCTTTTTACCTCAGAAAGCCAGGGTCGATCTTTAGTAGAAGCTGGGTAAAATGATGTTGGGAAGCTGATGCAGGAATGAGAGTTTGGGAGCATCCTGTGATGTATTGTACAACCCTGTTTCAAAAGTCAAAGGCCAACAAAACAACTTAAGAATCTCCCAATAAGAAAGAGTAGTTCAGATAACAAGATTGTTGTCTTCCCAGAATAAAAATGAAGAAATGACTTTGTTTCAAAATAGCAAATGCTACTGACCTTTTGTGATGATTAAAATTGATTGTCAACTTGAGAGGCTCTAGGAGCCTCCAGAGCTGAGCCTCTGAGTACACTTGTGAGGAGCTATCTATATTATATTAACCTGCAGGCCTGCTTGTGAAAGATATTCTAGATTATTCAGACCAAAGTGGGAGGAGCCAGCATGAACTGTACATTGGTGGAAGTCTAGACATATGGAGGCCCAAGGGGATGCTTTTTGCCTTTTGTCTGCTTTCTTGGTATCTTGCTAGCAACTGTGTCTAGGTTACTCTATCTTGCTGCTACTGCTGCTTCACTGATATTAGAACCTGGTTTCTCAGTCTTCCAAAATGAATTGAGGACTATTGGTTTTCTAGGAATCTTTTAGGCTTCCAGCACCAGATAGAGCCGGCTAAACCTGCCTCATGAACTGAGCAGCTACTGTTTCTTGCTCTCTCCAGTGTAAAAGCAGTCACTATTGAACTACTTAGACTGTGTTTTGTAAGCCAACATAATGAGTCATCATTGCATGCATATTCTATCAATGCTGTTGATCTGTAGAGCCCTGACAAATACAGCTTGTTTGTAACAGAAGCATGGCATTAAGACTTCACTCCATTCTGTGATACCAATTTACCTTTGTGCATTTCACAATAAATCAAGTGTGTCTAATAGAAACAATCAAAACACAAGAAGAGAACTTTAGGCTTTATAGAACCACATTAAAAACAAAGCTTTCACAGAAATGTATCTTTCTGTTACCATTGCATTTTATACATACAGTAAGTCTTTATGTATTTAACAAATGATTATCTTAACAACCTCAATATATGGATGCAACCATTTTCTTATCTTCAAAAATATCCTGTATTCAGATAACAGAATATACTTCACCCTAACACACCCAACTTTCTTGATGTTTGAGTGTTCCATACATAAGTTGCACTCAAATTTTTCTTGAGTAGCAATCACCAATGGAATTTTATTGGGGTATTTTGAGCATTTAATAAATGTAGGCAATATAATTTTTTTTCTGTTGGTAACTTACATTTGAAAATCATGGATTTATACAACATGCCACAACATGATTTTATGACAAGTGATGTTCAAATCCTAGAACCAGCCATATTTGTAGTGTACATCAGGGATGATGAAGGACAAACTAAATATTTATATTATTCACCTATGGCACTTACACATAACAGTACTTGTTTGCAGATCCTGTAAAGTTTATCACTATAGTACCATATTATCTATAAATTCCATATTAAGAATCTTCCTGCCAGAGATCTTCAGTGTCACTCTGCTGTGTCTTCCCACATCAATCACTACACAAAGCAGAAATGGGCAGCTATGCTGAGCATTAGTGTTCTCTTGTGTCTACAAAGAGATGAATCATTGACTCCAGCCCCTCTAACAAAGTGGGAGTTTCTGTTGCACAGGTTTTAACTCCTAACTCAGTGAATAATATTTTCTCAATGATTTTGTATATGAAAATTTACATCTAGCATTTTTAGGAAATGATAAATAATCCCAAAATCAGAGGTATTTGTTTTCCCATGAATGAGCTCAAAACATAATTGAGGACCAGAAGTCTTTGCAGCTCATTCAAATGAGGTGGAATTTTGTAGATGAAACTACTATCAGAGATTCTTGCCTTTACAAGGAAAACAGCAGTTGACAACATAGGATAAAAAGGATAAAGCTCACAATCCTTAACCCTGCACAAAGAACTACAGGGAACTAAGAAAAGTTCAGTTTGTGAAATAATCATCCCCAGAGAAGAATAGGCTGATCAAGTTGTATTTAGAAATATATACATATATTCCTATATATGTGTATATATATGACTAAAAGGCATAATAACCGAGAGGGCATGTTGGGAGAATTTGGAAGAATGAAAATGATGTAATTCTATTAAAATCTCAAATCTTAGCTCATGGGATCCCCCTTGAGTGACTCTAAACAACCTAGACTGTTGCCAAAACTGTGCATTGCTCTTTACAAATTTACTGCAAGCCCCCACTGCTGAAAAAATAACAATTATACAACTCATTGAAGATAGAGAATTCAAGCTGGTGCCTGCATAGAGCCTTCACTCTTATGTGCTAGCATCCTTTGTACAGGAAGGTACTCTGCAGGATACCAAAAGATATATATAAATATCAAGCTATATAAAAACCTTTGGATCTACAATGGTGAATCTAACTATTCAACACTGCTTGGCTGATCAAGAACCTGGAACAAGATAGCCCAGCGACCCAGGATAGAACAAATACTATGGTTTTGTGGAGGAAATACAATAAAAGGACTCCTAATGGCAATCTTCTAAACTTATAGTTCAGTGTCTTGCTCAGTCATCATCAGAGAAGCTTCTCCTGAAGCAAATGAGAACAAATACAGAGATTCACAGCCAGCCATTATGCAGAGATTGAGAGACCTAAACGTGATGTCTCCAAAATGTAGAGAAGAATGTATGGAAAGAATGTAAGAGCCAGAAATGTAGGACACCAAGAAAACAAGACCCTTAAAACCAACAAGATCAAAACACATATCGAATCACAGAAACTGAGGCAACATGCACAGACACTACAGCAGATTGGGTCCTAGAGCTGAAAGGAGAATTGTAATTGTGCATATGTCCCCATTCCTAACCCAAAGTAATCTCCAATTAGTAACCACTTGCAAATAAAAATTTAGTTTGCTCCAAGAAAGTCTCACTGGAGAAGCAAACTACTTTAAAAGGCAATGTGCATACTCAACAGTAAAGAGCAACACAAACCAACTCAGTGGCATTGGTGAAGACTGTATGTCTACAATATCATGTCACAGCTTTCCTTTTGTTTAACTTTTTTATTTTTATTTTTATTTCTATTTTTCTTTACTTTATCTTACTGGTCCTTTGTGCATATGTTATAGCCTTCATACTGCTGCTTTTATAGGATTCCTGAAAGTGTGAATGGATGCCTCTCTGTAACTATTTCTTGGGCTCTTTTTCTTATGTTTGTTTTGTCCTATTTTGATGTGTTAATTTTTGGTCCACGTTATTATATTAATTTTTTAATCATTATCCCTTAGAAGCCTATTTTTTTCTGATGAGAGAAGAGGGTGGATCTGAATATGCAGGAACTGGAAAGAACAAAAGGAGGGGAAATTGTGACCATGATATGTGCAAAAAAACTATTTTGTTTTTCTTTTTTTTCATTTTATTATTTTTATATTAAAAAAATGTCTTTTTTATCCATGTATCCTGATGCTCCCCCTCCCTTCTCTCCTCTCAATCCCTCACAGTCAGCCTTCAGCCTCCCTTCTCCCCATCCCCCTCTGCTCTCCCAAAAGGACAAGAAGTCCCAAGGTGGTTCAGCTCAGCCTGGCACATCCACTCCAGGAAGGTCAGATTTCCTTATCACAAAGTCAAGACTGAGTTAGATTTTCCTCTTCAGGGAATGGGCTCCAAGGTGCTAGCCCCCAGACAGAAACAGTCTGATCCCAGCCCATGAGTCTCCACATACTAACCTTTCCAATGGACAATTGCCTACCCTTGGTGGGCCTACCTCCTTTCCCTGATGAATCCCCATAGGCTATTCTTGATTCAGTGAGCTCCCCAGAGCTCCAGCCAACCATCACTGTGGGAATTTTCCTCATAATCTCTATCCACATCTCATACAGACTCTCCCCTGTCCCTGCTCTCAGCTGAACCAGGAGGTTGGTCCTGTGCTCAGCCTTGGATCTCTGCCTCCATGTCTAGATGAAGGGTGGTTGGTCATTTGATTATAGAAATGTTCTGTTTAGGTATCTCCTCCACTATTGGTTGGAGACCTAGCCAGGGATATTCTGTGAGTTCTTGGAGGTTTCCCTAGTACTTGGTCTCTTTCCAACCCCACACTGGATTCCTCTTATCAAGATATCCATCTTTTTTTCTCCATCTGTGTTGCTCCTCTCACTCAACCATCTTCTTCTTTCATGATTTGTTCTCAACTCTTCTTGGTTGCAATCCATTATGATCCCAATTTGCTAAGGTGATGTCTATTTTCTCAGAGGAATCTCTCTATGTCTCTCTTAAGTTCCTTCTGATGCCAAGATGTTCATTTTATAATCTCAAAAATAAAATAAATACAATCTTAAAAGTGAGTCTAATCTTGAAAACATTTTCCTAAGAAAATATGGCTGTGTTTAGAATTGCAAGGAATAACCAAACGGACATGCTACTTATGATAAATAGGCCTTTGCTTAAATTTATTAGTAGAGTGTATTTCTATGCCAAAATGATTTATATGTGTACTTATAATATAAATTTTATATTTGGTTTGTAGCCAGTCTTGTATTCAACTACAGTGCAATAAGGACAAACTTAGGATAAGCTCAGCGATTTTCAACATTCAAACAATTTAATTCAATGGGACATTCTTTTGCTTTTGGCCCAAAGCCAAGTGGTCCTGAAAGACCTCCACAACCTAAAGTGGTAGATGGAAACATGGATATAGGTCACATGATGAAGGTAGTTTCCTGACTGACTTTAGATGACTGCTGACATGATTTTGGACAACTGACTTATCTGGTGCTATTTATTATTTGAAAGCACTTTATAATTATCTCTGCCCTAAATACCACACAGTGATATTTTGAAGTTCAAATTAAATGAGAAGCTGGGTCTCCTGCCCCAGATATAAAAAGAAGAAACAGAAAAAACTGAAACTATGTGACAATGAATAAAGTTAGCCAAAAATAAATTTCCCAAATACTTACTTTAATGTTGGCAGGGAGCACCATAGCAGAAGATGAAGGGTAAAGGACATTACAGAAGTCACTGAGGAGTCATCATAAAAAAGGCCAGGGTCATCTTTTGAAAATTAGCTTGGCTTCTCATGTTGCATCTTCCTATTTGGTTGGCCACAGGAAAACCAATTGTGTTCCCTAATATTAGTAGTTATAGAACCGGGGTCTGCTAAAAATTCAATTTTTTAATCATATGTGTGAGAAAGGATTTCAGCTGATTATAAATGAAATTGCATCATATTTCCACAGATTCTATGATATTCAAAGCTCATGAGAATATTTTTGACAATGACTATAAGATAATTACTATACTAACAGATCAGGGTTCTGATTGCAGTGTTTCTATGGGTTCTATTATATGCCTAAACTGATTTCTATACTTGACATTGTATTATTATAAACTTAAGTATGATAAAATGGGGCTTGCCCTCATGATCAAAACCTAGATTTGAGTCTGAATTCAGATTCACTTGTTTCTGACCATGGGGAACATATTCATTTCCAAAGGTCATTCCAAATGCCAAAGTAGGAATTTTCAACATAGGTCAAGTAACAGGTGTAATAAACCAATCACATGTGGTGGAGTCTTGGTGCTTAAAAATTTTCATAATGAAGAAGGTAGGTAAATATGTAAATAAGAAAGCAGAAAGACTGAAGGAATCATAAAAGGAGCTCCCACTTGGTAATTCTTTATGTGATTTCAATCTGATAAAAGACACCTAACACCAGAAGAACTCTGTAAGATAATTATGTCTCTGGTACCCATTTTAAAGCAGGGAAGAACAAGGATTTAAAAAGGTCATGGCTATGGGTACAGCAGTGCTGAATCCAGAAAACTAGATGCCAAGGCAATTTACATGGCTAAATTAAAAGAATGGCAAAAGCCTCTGGAGGTCAGAATTTGAGATAAATTTATTGTTAGTAGACAGTAACAGGGTTGAAGAGCTATCTTAGCTAATAGAAGGCTTATCCAAACAAAGTTCAAATGTGAAAAGTTCGGTTTGACAGAGGACTGAGTATGTACCGATGTATTAGTTAGGGTTACTATTGCTATGAAGAAACACTATTACTAAAAACAAGTTGCAGAGGAAATGTTTTTATGTCTTACACTTGATTATTGTAATCCATCTCTGAAGGAAATCAGGACAGGAATTCAAACAGGGCACGAACATGGAAGTAGGAGCTGGTACAGAGGCCAAGAAGGGTTGCTGCTTATGGGCTTGCTCTCTGTAAGTTCAGCCTTCCCTTTTATTTGGACCAAAGACCACCAGCCCAGAGATGAAACTACTCACAATGTGCTGGACCCTCCCCATCAATCATGAGTTAAGAATATATGCTATAGGCATATATATACCTACAGTCCAATTTTATAGAAGCATTTTTTTTTTAAAATTGAGGCTCTCTTCTGTCAGGTAATAATAAAATGACTAATTCACATTTGCATAAATAACTTGAGACTTTTCAAAACTGTCTGAAGATCATCTTCACAAACTTTCTATGTAGGAAATAGATTACTTTTGCCTGCTAGAGCAGAGGTCCAGAGGGCTGCTGTAGCACCTAACAGGAAATGGATTAAAGTTGTGATGTGTCTCAATCAAGCCTGTTCTAATTATGTTTCTGGCACAGACTTCCTGGCCTAGCCTGGTGGCCCAGACTTTCAGACCCACCTTTCCATAATCCCACTGTATTAATTATGCATTGATTAACCTAGGGCTCAGGCATATAACATGCTTGCTCTTGCTCTTAATCTAACCCATGATTCTTTTCCTGTTCAGCCATGTGCCTCAGTACCTTTTCTCAGAGCAATGTCATGCCCTCTGCATCATCTGGCTTCTCTGTAGCATTTCTGCCCTGGTCTTCTTGTTCCCAGAGTGTTCTTAGTCTGGTAGCCCCTCCACACTTCCTGTCTACTTTCAGCTAATCAGCACTTTTATTAAACAAATAGGCAGGACAACTGTTTACAATATTACGTAACTCCACTACACAAACCTGAAAATGATGGGTGAGTGAGTGTGAGCCACAGCACACATCAAACCACAGTTTGAACCTGCAGGCACTGTAGGGCTAAGAAAAAAAGGCTGGTTTACCCTTTTCAAGGTGTCCTATAGATCATTAGCATTCACCTTTGAGAGTTAATGATGAATGGTAACCTACAGAGGAAGACGGAGATAGACCCAATTTAGAGAAATCAAGATGCCAACAGGTTTTCTCACAGGTGATGTATAGAAAACGGACTGAAACAGTTCTGAAAGCATTGGCATCAAGTCTGAGAAGCAGGTTATAGTTAGTGCTTTTAACAACAGTAGAACTAATTTCAGATGCATTCAAGGTCTAGAGGCATATGTTCAACATAAGAACACTGATCCTGAATAAATTAACACAAAGGGGTAAGAATTTATTTGGCTTTGTAATTTATTAATTTCTACCTACTGTTCACTAATTGTTACCTTACTACCATCTCATTCTATTCTAGTCTTTATCACTTCCAAGCTTACCTCACCACTTTACCTCTACTCCATGTCTTATCCTCTCCTACCCTCCAGCACTCCCTACCTTATCCCCAAGTTTATCCTTAGCCCTTAATACTCACAGCATAAATGTAGTAAAATGAAATAAGCTAAGAATGCCTCAGGAGCTCTGGCCCATGTTATGATAAAGGATTAGCACCAACTGTCCAACCAAATATCTAAAGAAGCTATAACCCCACTATGTGTTTTTATATTTTTCACACCTGTAAAACTATGTGTTTTTATATTTTTAACACCTGCAAAACTTCTATATTACTATGTAACTACTGTGCATCATAATTAAATACACTTACCTTGGAATGCTCTGTATGGATATAAGGTCAAATACCTTCTTCATTAGTTATATAATTTGCATTTAGCTAAATGTATCTAAGCAACACTAGGGAGGGTAGACGGAAATAACTCACAGTACCTTCAATGCCTAGTTTTCTGAAATGCTAATAGAGAGTATATTTATATAGTAAGATGCACCTAACAGGGAGGTTATTTGACTCTGTTTAGTTATTCATGGTATAACTAATATAAATGGAATTTTACTGAGACAAATTGCACGTTTACGACATTTTTATTTTTACAGACGACATTAGCATATGGTTTTCTCTGATTTTTACTCTATGAAGGTAATAGTACAGATATTACAATAGTCTGCATATATGGAGGTTCTTGCCTATCCATTGAGCTGATTAATGGTAGAAATGTGAGACACTCATATTTTCTTAATCTTAGACTAATAATCTCATGAGCCATGCTGCAATTCTTATCTATGCTATTATCATCAACGTTATGGCTTAATTATCTTTGTGACACATAATCAAGGACAAAAAAGAAGCCACCGAAGTAGGAAAAGGCCAACATGGTAGAAGACTAGATAAATCAAAATTAGAATATAAATATATGGGATTGATTCTGTGGCTCTGTCCTCAAGACAGAGTGAAATGGTTACACACTGATCTCCCTGCTTTGGACAACTATGCACAGTCAAACTCATCACAGTCTGGGAAAGGGTCAATGATAATGTGCAGTGTGACATACTTCCCTATCTTCAAAATTTCTAGACTTTGTGCTCCACAAACCATTGCACCTCCTTAACCACTAAGGACCTGAGAACCCTACGATTTTATTTCCATCATGGCATGTTAAGCCTAAATCATATTAGCAGGAGAATCTGCTGGTCTGGTCTCTCATTCATATTTCTCAGTGTTCAGTGGAATGATTTGAAGTTGGGCCTAGAAAAGTGTTTCAGAAAGCACAAGGAGATGTATTGTCTACATTCAAGCTCAAGAGTTGCTAATGTTCTTAGCTTTGACAAGCATGTTTCTTCACACCAGCCTTGCAGATCTTTGTCCACCTATCAAAAAGTAGACCACAGGACTGGATGGTTGGCTCACTTACTAAAGTGATTTCTGTAAAAACTTGAGGACCTAAGTTCAGATCCTCATTATTCATGTTAACCGTGTGTCAAAAGTATTTAGTCTCCAAATGGGGAAAGACTGAGACATGAGGGTGACTAGAGTTTGCTGGCCAACTAACCTAACAAAATCAGTGGGATTGGGGTTCAGTGAAAGACCTTGTCTCAAAACTTAAGGTAAAGAGTGACAGACTAATAAATATTGCAACATTGATCTCTACCTTCCATAAGTACATAATAATAAGTACATAAACATGTATTATACGCATATATGCACACATGTGCACATAAATACCCACAGTCCCACACACAGACTAGTTATCTCTTTGTCGTTTATGTTAACAAACTCACTTTTAAAGATTCCTGAGGTTACATTTGAATTGTAGATTTTGAATTGGTAACTCCAAGGCAATTTTGAAGAATTTTATCAATTCTGAGATAAGAGATTAAATGAACCAAATTTATCAAATGTAAGGAAATTCCCTCCCCTCCATTTCATGCCTCTTATTGAGCTTTTGAAAGATAACTTAAGTTTGTAGTTTATCTTTTGTTTGTGTGTTTTTTAAGGTTTATTTTATTTTTTTATTTGTCTGTGTCTATGTCTGTGGGTGTATATTCACACAACTACCTGGCTGTTTGTGAAGGCAAAAAAAAAAAAAAAAAAAAGGCATCAAATCTGTAGTAGTGGGGTTTCTCGGGTCCCGGACAGCCAGAGATCCAGGACCCACAGACCTGCGGCCGGGACCGCTTAGCCGCCCAGCCGCCCGGGTCCCCAGAAACGACTCAGACGCTTATATTAACTTCATGCTGTTTGGCCTGTGGCTCAGGCACATTGCTAGCTAGCTCTCATATCTTAAATCAACCCATTTCTATTAATCTGTTGGCCACGTGGCCCGTAGCTCACCCGTGCTCCTTACATGTTGCTCCTTGGGCGGCTGGCTCGATCTGCCTAACTCCGCCCTGCTTCTCCTACCTAAGCTCTGATTTCTCCTCCTACTTTTTCTATGGTGCCTGCCATGGCTCAAAACAGCTCCTTTATTTAAAGATTGAGATTCACAGCATACATAAACGCATTCCCACATCACAAATCTTTTGGGAATGATATGATTGTGAGCTGCTAGACATAATCATGAGAACAAAACTCAGATGCTCTGCAAAAGCTACAAAGATTTTAGTCACTGGGTCATCATCCCATCCTTTAAGCTCTGTTTTGGCTTATCCTTAAAATTACAACTAGATGTTAATCGAAGAAACTATAAAAATAGTTTCAATAGGTACATAAAGATTTCTAGTAGCAGCTAGAAGAAGCACTTAATATAAAAACAGAATTTAATTTAAAAATTCCCCTTTATTGCCTAGAGATATGGCTTAGTTGGTAGAATACTTGTTTAGTATGTGTGAAGCCCTGATTAAATCACCAGGAGCTAGTGTATCTGGTATGGTAAAGACAGAAAGATCAGGAATCCAAGGACATCTTTATACATATAGCTGGTTTGAGGATAGCCTAGATTACATAATGCCCTGGCTTGGAAGCTCAAAAAAACTAAAACAAAAATTAAGTGTGAGTTTAACCAAAAGAAGAGGGGTTGGAGAGTACTTACTCTTGCAGAGGATCTGGGTTCACTCTTAGCACCCCTGCAGGGGCTCAGAACTGTCAGTAACTCCAGCTCCACAGGGTCTCATGGCCTCCTCTGGCTTCTGAGAGAACTTTATGCCTATGGTGCATAAACATAAATGCAAGCATAACCCCCATTCTTATAAATAAAAAGATAAAGAAATCTTCATAAGTAAAATCAAGACTCTATTATGATCATATGATTCTGTAGAATTGTCACTACCACACAGAAGGTGAAAACATACTTTTATTTTTATGTCAGAGAAAGAACTCTCCTATCAATGCTCTAATGATAACACCTTCTTGATTATCAGACTCTTGAGAACGTCAGCAAGAAAAATAAATGTATATTCACCTTTCATGATATCATTAATAGTTATTTCAGCTAATTTTTAATAAACATAACAGAATGACCATGCCCACAAATATTACCTGTTACCTGGAAATTAAGAGATTTTTCTTATCTTTGCTATAAACTGGAGACTTCAATCTTTCTCTTTTCTCTCCTTTTTCCCCCTTTGTTTCCACATACTTTTCATCTTTCCTTCTGTGTAATCTGCTTCCTCTGAAAGCTTCCTTGTCTGATGAGTCCCACAGCACCATCTCCACTCGTTAGGCAAGTGATGGGTTACACAGGGTTGGCAATGCAAGACAGTCAGATTCCATCTGAGATTCCCAAGAGAAGTAGATGTGGTTTAACGGCCTCTTGTGATAAGCTAAAATATCCTGCTCACCTTTTTACCTGACCTTATATCCAAGCTAAGAATCCTGTGAAGTGATGTTAGGACACAGTTTGGGAAACAAGACATGTCTGCTGCAACTTATTGACTGTTTAGCTGTGATTGTTTTCCAACTTTTCATTTGCTTGTTTATCTTTTGTCTGGCAATTTTTAATAGCTTTAAGACATATATTTGCAAATATTGGACAACCTATAAGGTTGTTTGTTTGTTTGTTTTTTAACAGAGACTTTGAGGCTCTACTTCATACATATAAGATAACAGAAAATCAACACACACTACAGGTAACTCTGGCAAGAACTGCACTGGCACTGTAGATGCTTGTGAGGGAGTAATTTACAAATTTGTGATTTACAAATCTTTGACATATAGAGAGAATTGGTCATGCATAATTTAAGGACATTTGGTTTCTTGCAGTCAATGAAAAAACTTTTAATGCTGGTCCAAGATATTGCCATTATTCCTCAAGTTTTCATCTTTCTTGCCATTCAAGTCTGTTTCTTTAAAATGGTACACACTTAAAATCACATTTTAACCCATTTATTTAGAGGATCTCTGTACTTTTAATGAAATGTTAGATCATAACAGGAAAAACAAAGTTTCTGGAATAATGTTGTAATTATTACATTGAAATTTACCAAGATCTCAGGCTGAAAAGACGGTTTGATGGTTTAAAAAAACTTTCTGTAGTAGCAGAGGACCCAGGTTTGATTCCCAACAACATGGTGCCTTGAAACTGCAACTCTAGTTGAATGAAATGAGCACCTTCTTCTGACCTATGAGGAGATCAGGCATCCATTAAGACTGTGCATGTATGTACGTGCAGATAAATATACACATAAAATTAAAAAAAATTAGAAAAAAATTTTTCTGCTGTGATAGCATCCCATCACATACACAAACTTTAGTTTTTCTCACTGTACTAATAACAACTAAGGGTTCCAGATAATTCTGATCAAGAGGTCAAGGCTAAAATGAGCACACATATTGTTATCACACCAAAAGTTTACAGTTTCTATGTTATAATACAGGCACATTGTCCTTGAAAAGACACTATTAACAGGATATTTTTTAATTTTTAATATTTTGTTGTAACTTAGTGGTGGTGGTGTGCACCCACCAGTGTGTGTGCATGCGTGTTTACATGTGTGTAGATGTGACACACACCACAGCATGCATGTGGAGGTGATAGAAACACTTGTAGAACCCAGTTTATTCCTTTCACCATGTGAATTATAAGGACTGAACACCAGTTTTCGGGCTTCGGAAAGTGCCTTAAGCTCCCGAGTCATCTTCATAGTCCAGATTGCAAATATTTTTGAAGAGACTAAAGAGAAAGTATTTATAAGTGAGCAAAGTTCACAGACAAAGAAAAGGATGAAGTTGCTTCACTCTAAGCTCTGTGGATTTTATTTTTAAAAGACTCTTGAATATAAGATTATAAGAAATCATAAAACAGAAAGCAAAGGTCCAAAGAAGGAGAAAAATAGGGTTTTGCCAGAGGAATAGATTTATTTTTTATGTATATATAAGGAAAAGGTAATGGTTGGAGCATTATAATAGAAATGACTGTGGGGGAAATTATGATAATAGACTCTATTTTATAAGAAGAGTTATTAACTAGCCACCAGAAGTAGTGATTAATTATACATATAGGATTATGTTTAAACCCTTTGTCTAATATGTTAAATCTTCAGTACAGAAATGGAAATATTCCATTTTCTTTAGGAATGTCTAATTTTCTAAGTATCAGCCTAGGCTTTTATTACTCAATATGTTCAGTAATATTTGCAAACTGTTTAACTAAATCCTCAGTATCTCTGGTTGTTATAAACAAAGGAAGCATTTGAAGGGATTAGAAATATGTGAGTGAATTTCCATTTAAATAAAGTTGATTCAACCCAGAAGGGACAATAGAAAAGCATTCAGTCTATCTAAATCCACTTTAATGTCAGTAAACAAATGGCCCAAAGTAGTTTTCTGTGGTTTTGGCTGTGAAGGGTGAAATGCAAGAACCAAGGCTTGGGAAATAATGCTTTCTCTCTTGTGCCCAGTGAAAAGAAATCACACTTCTCACAGGCTTCGGCTCCCTAGTTTAAATCTTATGTCAGTATCCTCTCAAATCTCAGTTTGGTGTTCTATGTACTTCTCATATGTTGGGTTAATTTTTTTCAACTGCCATAATAAAATTCTATAAGCAATATTGTGTACTTTTAAATGACACCGTTCAGAGGTCCAAACATACTATTCTTTTTTAGTATTTAAATTTTATTAGGTGATGTTGACACTAATAACTGATTTGTTTATTTCCAAAACCATACAACAATATTCCTTCAGATGTTCCCAGGTATGTACAACTACAGAAAAACCCAGTGAAATATACTTACTTTTAAATATTAAAAGGCTATAAAGTTGAATTATGTTAACATATGTACTTATATATTCATATATACACATATGTGCAAAACTAGATATGCTATACAAATCTGCTAAAAATTGGTTAGTAAAATTAATGTAATAGTAGTTTTCTAAAGATGCTAATAAAACAAAATTGGTCCTTATTACAGGATATAAAAGCATAAAGCATAATTGATGGTTCTGTACCAAATGCTATGGTTAGGGGAGCTAAAACTTTCATTCTAATCTATGAAGTTTCAATTATTTGAGTCTTTGGAATAAATTTAACAGAAGGAAGATGAAGAAAATTATACATATTTGCTATTCTTGGGTTCACAGGAGCCACCTCAAATATAAGATTCAAAAAAGAGAGATGGTTAAAGTTCACATAGTGTCCTTAACTACGGGAAGCAATAGGAACATCAAGTTTCTGGGAGTAGACAGAAACAGATTATGTGGAGGTGAAGAGAAGGGAAAGACATGTAGAATAAAGTATCTCTTATGCAGATAAAGTATTCAGTAACAATCCCAAAATAGGTGAAAGATGTGCCTTTGGTATTGTTGAGGTGGGAAAGAATCTGTAGTCTCCTTTCCAGTGATCAAGTGGATGGATATCTGATGAGATCCTGGGAGAGAAAGTCATGATACCTGTATCCACCTTAGAAACTGCTTCTAGCCAGGCAAAGCAAGCTCAGAGCACTTTCCTTACTCTCTGGAAGGGAAAGAGGACAAGTTATCCTGTGGTCCTTTCTGAATCCAAGAAGTCTGCATTGTCTGCACAGTCTTCACAATCATCCCCTAAAGTGAGGTAATTCTCTCCTTATTCTCCTTGCATAGTTAAATAAAATCAGGCACAAAATAGTTGAAATCCTCCAAGTAAATTAAGGATTTGGACTACAATATGTAGTATTTAGAGTACACACATGATGTAGGCGTATGGCAACTTGTTTATTCTGTTATTTGACACTAAGTTAGATCTGCCTTAGTTTATTAAAGCATTTCACAAAAAATTAAAAGAACATTTTTGCAATTTAATATAATATTTCTTATTAGGGCATCTAGAGTAAAAGTAAATTATGTTTAGGGTTAAGCAATCATGGTAGTCTCCTGCTTCAGTTACTCATTACTAATGAGATATGAAAGTACCTGTACTGAGAAAAATTTTCTCTCTAACCCTATATTTAATAAATATTTTTATTTTAAAAATTTTATGTTTTTTTAAAAGTTTCAAAGATGACATAAAGATATCTCACTAAATGTTGATACACCTCTTCTAATATTATTGTGCACAATAGCACATTTATCAAAATGAAGATTATAACACCATTGCCACACTGTTAATCCCATGCTTTGTTTGAATGTCAAGGTTTTGTCTAATGACATTTTCTTTGTATTTCTGTGGATAAACACTGAATTAAGGATCCATATCTGCCTTTAGTCTTCTCTAGTCTGTGACAGTTTGTCAATCTTCCTTGTTTTCTGTGGCATTGACAGTATCAGCACTATTGATCAATTATCCTTAGTTCTGTTTGATGATTTCTAAAGATTAAACTAGGGTCATTGGTTAGAAGAGGCATTCCAGGAAGTTGAAGGGCCTAAGTCATATCAGTAGAGTGGAGAATGTATGATGAAATTGTGAGCTCTGAGATATCACTGCATATGTTAATGTCAGTCACAGCTTAGAGTAAAGGTTGCCAGGATTCTCCAAGTCGTTACTCATTTTACCTTCCTTACACTACTTTTAAGAAGTAAAAACAAAACCTAGTCTATCACTAAGTATCAGAGAACTGATTTCCATTCCTGGGGGAGAAACTATATTCATATTTTACTAAAAAGTCTTTTGCCTCAAAGAGGAGGAATTGGGGAGAATATCATTAGTATTCACTTATTCTATTAATCTGCCCAATCAATTGATCAGCTTTAAAGCTCAGTCTTTCTATTGAAGTAGACTTTTCACATTCATGACCATTGAGCACATTTTCCACTCAGCTCAAAGCTCTTTGTCATCAAGGATCTGTGGGAAAATCTATCATTTAGCTTTAGACAATATATAGATATTTATTTGTTCTATCATCTATTCTTAAGGAAAAATCTTAACTTCTTAATTCTCTGATATGAGTACATTATCTGTAAGAGTGCAGACCTCAGTAACATGGTAAAGAAAAGAAAGTAACTTGATAGTATTTGCAAGCTACATAACTGGCTTAGGTCATAACTCTTTTCAACTAGGCCAAGTCTTTTGAGGAATTGATGTAAACAATTGAAGTAGCCAGTGAGTATGTTCAATGGACTAGAAAAGGTGAAATTCTAGGGAACCAGAAGTATCTATTATGCTATAGATCTTGTCATCAATTAAAATACAAATATTCATGGAGACTAGATGATGATTCACATAGGTATGTCTATCACATTGTAATTCATATCAATACTTGTTTTGTGTTGTAGAATACTATTTTTAAGACATGTTACTTTTGTTTATGTTGCATTTCCTTAACTCTGTGAAGCTGTGTTATCTTGCCTGTCTAAATTATCTGATTGTCTAATAAAGAAGCTGCCTAGAATTAATCCAAACTAAAGCTAAGCATTTATAAATAAGAATAAATCTCTGTAGATGTTTATTTGGGATCTTGGTGGAAGCTCCCCAAAAAGAGTAAAAAACAAAAAAATCCAACAACATTTTTGTATAATGAATATGTGGTCCAACAGTTTGACAGAGATATTTATGACATAGCAAACACAAATATCACTATTCCTTTGTCTGCTTTGTGTTTGCATATGTAATTTTCTTAGCTTAGTAATTGGGTTCTTAGGCTGCTATTTGCACAAAGTAGGCTGAAATCTACTTTGAATGGACATGAATCAAAATAATAAGAGTAAAGCTAAATGATTTTCACAAGAAACTCCTCTAAGACACTGAGGTATATTTTTGAAATCTATAGAGTCCTAAGAACAAAACTCTTTTTATGAAAAGCAAATGCCACCCTCCTCCTGTGTAAACTGCATGAAATTGCCCTGATAGATAAGTTATCTGACAGTCAACAGGAGTCCAGTTGTCTTAAATCAAGCATGCAAGAAATATGACTCAGTATTAGAAAACACCAGACTCAGGTTTCCAAACAGAAGTTTATGAGCACCCATCAGTGCATAACTTATGACTGAAGAAATATGTAAAGACGTTCTATAAAACAATAGATCACTGAGTGAGAATACAAGTGGCACCAGAATGGTCAGTACGGTCAAGTAGTCATATACAGAATGTAAATATGTAAATTCTATCATTTCTGGGTGACTGGCAATCATGGAAAAAAAATAAAAAAAGCTTTGCAATCTTGATGATCGAGGGACTCAGAAGTCATTCTGAAAGTGAAGAGATTTTCAGGGTAACAAATCCAAAGGGATACAGCCCACAAGGAAGAGATCATGTGTGCTTTTCAGAGCATAGAGAGTAATAAAGCTGGTTTCCCAAATAGGAAGGTATTAACAACAACTAATATTTGTATTTAAGTCTTAAAGCATTGGATGATAGAAAAAAAAAAAAAGCTCAGAATTAACTGTCTGTAGCAGTTAATAATGCTGCTTAAAAATGTCGAGAGCATGTCTGATTAAAGCAGTGTCCTTGTGACTCAGCCAAAGGCTGAGAATGTAGAATATGCCCTGAGATCTCCTGAATAAATTAACGTGGGTCTAAATGAGTGAAAAATCTGTCAGGTAGCTGTAGGACCATCATCCTTTCCTAGGCTCCAAAGTGTGTAGCCAGCAACAGTATTCAGCAGTCCTACATCTGATAGCAGCCACCTCTGTGACCTTAATCAACAGGCTTCACCTCACAGAGCCCTCTTGTTTCATTTGTAAGACAAGTTATTCAAAAAGAGATTAAATGTCTTTGGAAAAATTCTGAGTTTCTAAATTCTCCTTTTTATCTGTAGCTACTGACTTCATGCCAAGAGGGTAGAAACAGAAGGATTCTGTGACTGCAAAATCACAAACACGTGAACTTGGAAATTGGGAAAGAGAGACATAGATTTAGCTACACCAGTTTATACCATCCGTTAGCCCTCTGGTTCTAAGTGACTATTTGATATATTTCATTGTAAAATGAAAAGATAATTGAGGTTAAATATCCATGTGATCAATCTAACATAACCCTGGCTCTTAATGAGCTTGCTCAACTACCGTTACTGACCTTGATATCAGAGAGCTTTCCAAATGACCATTCTTCATTTTGTCTAAACACAAGGCCCAGTTTAGTTTTTCAAATTAATATTGTCATAGAGAATCACTCTTATGAGAGTGAACTCACAGAATTTTGACATTGTTCTCATATACAGTTACATAAAACATCAAACCCAACTGTATTTTCTGTCATGTACTTTATGGGGTGCGGGTTGGGAGAAATAGCTTCTTTGATGGTAGGATTATTCCATGTAGAGATGAGAGATGTTTACCCCTCTCTCCCATCCCAGAGCTAGACAATCGGAATAAAGACTGCAAACTCTAATCTCTGGGAATAATATAGCCATTGTATAGTCAGTTAACAATGCTGTAGTTGTGTGTACTATGTCTGGACTCATTAACAGCTATTGGTATGTGGTGTCCATTCTGCCCCACCCCACCCTTAAGAAACTATTGACTATTGTTTGTGTTGGAGACCAAAGAATTATTTTCTGCAATAGACTGGTGAGTCCACCAGGCTCCACTGGATAGTTCCATTCCCCTGATCATGAAAAGGCCTGAGTTATGCTTAGTGGATCACAAAACAAAATAAACAAAATGAAAAAAAAATGTGAGAAAGGTACTTGTACAGAGAAAGAGGATGAATGTGTCAAGGAGATAAGAGAAGTGGGAGACAAATATCATCGGAATGAGTATTACTCACATGTATGATATTGCCAAAGAGTAAATATGACAATATTATTTGTATAAAAACTTGAAAAATGAATAAATGTTTAAAATGAAAATCGCTTCCCCCTTGAAACATTGCTCCTGCAAATAAAGTAAATCCAGAGTATACAATCTTTAAAAAAAAAATAAAAAAGTACAAAAAGCATCCATGACTACTAGTTTTGTGCTTGAACTAACGCATGCTGGTGTTTATGGGAGCTAATGGTACTAACTCACTGACTCACTGATAACTCTTCATTCTTTTATGTTTCTGTGCTGGTAGTACATTTTTTAAGAGATCTTCTATGTAGTAGATAACACAGGCTGGCCTCAAATTTGATAAGTAGCCAAGAGTGCATTTGAAATCTTGATCTTCTTCCCTTAGCCTTCTAAGCACTGGGATTACAAGTAGGTACTATCTCACCAGTCTTAAAAGTCCCTCAGCTTCGTACTGGCATAAAAACAGATTTGTGGACCAATGAAATTGAATCAAAGACCCTGACGTTAATCCACACACCTACAAACACCTGATTTTTGACAAAGAGACCAATTCAATGGGAAAAAGATAGTATTTTCAACAAATAGTGTTGGCACAACTGCATGATAGTATGTAGAAGAATGCAAATAGATCCAAACCTATTGCCCTGCAAAAACCTCAAATCTAAGTGGATCATAGACCTCAATGTAAACCCAGTTACACTGAACTTGATAGGCAAGAAATGGGAAATACCCTTCAATGCATTGGCACAGGTGACTACTTCCTAAGTATAACACGAGTAGCACAGACACTAAGAACAACAATTAATAAGTGGGACCTCCTGAAACTGAGAAGCTTCTGTAAGGCAAAGGACACAGTCAATAAGACAAAATGACAGCCTTACAGGATGGAAACGATCTTCACTAACTCTATATCTGACAAAGGACTGACATCGAAAATATATAGGGAACACAAGAAACTAGAGCCCCAAAACTTAAATAACCCAATTTTAAAGTGGGGTTCACAGATAAAAATAGAATTCTCAATAGAAGAATTACAAATGGCTAAAAGGCACTTAAAAAAATTCTCAACATCATTAGCCATCAGAGAAATGCAAATCAAAACAACTTTGAGATACTACTTCAAAGATACCTTACACCTGTCAGAATGGCTAAATTCAAAAACATAGATGACAGCTTATGCTAGAGAGGATGCAGAGCAAGAGGAACATGACTCCATTGTTGGTGGGAGTGTAAACTTGTACACTCAATCTGGAATGCAATATTGTGATTCCTCAGAAAACTAAGTATAAATCTTCCCAAGGATCCAGCAATACCACTATTGGGCCTATATACAAAGGATGTACATTCATCCCCAAATGGCATTAACTCAACTAGGTTTATAACATTTTTCAGAATAGCAAGAATCTGTAAACAGCCTAGATGCTCCTCAACTGAAAAATGGATTAACAGACTGTGGTACATCTACACAATGGAGTACAACTCAGAAAAAATGGGGGAGGGGGATTTAAAATTTGTAGGCAAATGGTTGAGTTTGGAGAATATCCTACTGAGTAAGGTATCACAGGCTCAGAAAGAGAGGCATGGAATATACTCTGTCATAAGTGGAATTTAGATAAAAAACAACAAATACTCAAGCTGAAAACCACAACCCCTGAACAGCTCGGGGTCAGAAGAAACTTCAGAGAGACACCTAGAGATTCCCCAAAGATGTGAAATTAGAAAAGAACACCTTAGCAATTGGGGTCATAATGGGTTGTAACCAAGAAATGTTGGGAACAAATGATGAAAAGAAATGGTTGGATGAGAGGAGCAACAAAGAGGGAGGAAAAAAAAAGAGAAATGGATATCTTGATAGAGGAAGCCAATGTGGGGTTGAAAAGAGATAGGGTTACAGGGAAACCTCCAAGAACAAACAGGTTGTCCTTGGCTAGGTCTCCAACCAATAGTGGAGGGTGCCTAAACAGGACTTTCCCTAGAATCAAATGAATAGCCACCCTAAGTGACATCACAGAACCTACATCCAACAATGAATAGAGGTGGAGGCAGAGATCCATGTCTGAACACTGGGCTGAGCTCCTGGTTCAGCTGAGAGCAGGGGAGGAGAGTCTGTGTGAGCAAGGGGATAGGGATTTTGAGGAAAATCCCCACAGTGATGGCTAGCTGGAGCTCTGTGGGGCTCACTGAGTCAAGAATAGCCACTGGAGATCCATTAGGAAAAGGAGCTATGCTCTCCAAGGGTAGGTGACTGTCAACTGGCATGGGAAGTATGTAGAGTCTTAAGGGGTGGGATCAGACTGTGTTTCTCTTCATGGGTTGGCAACCTTGAGCCCATTCCCTGCAGAGGAATACGTAACCCCGTCTTCACTTTTGGATGAGGAAACTGGATCTTCCCGGAGCAGATGAGCCCCGTTGAGGTGACCTACCTGGGGACTTCTTGTCCTTTTGATAGAGGAGATGGGTGGGGAGGGAGGGCTGGAGGCCAATTGGGAGGGATTGAGAGGAGGGAAGTGATGTGAGAATGTCTTTCTATATGCTTTGAATATCAGTCTTTAAATAAAGGAGCTGTTTTGGCCCATGACAGGCACCATTGAAGAAGTAGGTGGGGAATCAGAATAGGTAGGAAAGGAAGGGCAGAGTCACAGACAGATTAAGTCAGCCACCCAAGAAGAAATGTGTAAGGAACCCAGGTGAGTCATGGGCCATGTGGAAAACAGATTAATGAAATGGGTTAAGATGTAAGAGCAAGCTAGCAATGTGCCTAAGCCATGGGCCAAACAGCATGAAGTTTATATAAGCGTCTGAATCATTTTGGGGGTCTGAGCAGCGGTGGGTGATTAAAGGGTCTGGAGCAGCAGGTCTGTGGGTCTGGACCTCTGGCAGCCCACGGACAGAAACCTTATTTTAACGAGGGGGGGGGGGCATGGGAATACATAGATTAAAAAGACATTTTTTAATAAAAAAAATAAAATGAAAAAATAGTTCTTGCTTCTCCATACTTGGTAGGTAGATTGCTGTTGTTCTATAGAACCAATAGTAAACTTATATATATGCATTACAATTCTCTCTGTGTTTTACTGTCTTTGTGCTACAGAGCCCTCAGGGAAAAAACATTCTCAAAATACGTTATGTAGAGGGTGACAGTACTTATGCAAGTTGATTAGTCCAAGAGTGGATAGCTCATCTAACCTCTGCTAATTAGATTCCTGAAAGCTTAAAGACAAAGAAATGGAGGTTATCATTGGGCACTTTATTATGGTGAAATTATAAATTTATTCTCATGCCTGCCCTTTATTGTCTGACTCAGAGAGGTAATCTTCTAATCTTCTTTCTATCTTTCGGATGTATTCTCCTTTTCCACAGCAGAATTATAATTATTATCATGGAATATGGACTTATAAGTATGCAGTGAGCTAAAACACTGGGAAATATCATATGAAAATGTATCTGCCAAGTTTTTTAGAAGTTGAGGAAGGGAGGATTGAATCTTCTCAAAAGTATTACATTTTACTGCCCTCTCTGATAAATACATTCAACAAATACATATTTAGCACCTATTATATTTTGAGTGTGGAGCTTGATACGGGAAATTCTGTGAACAGCAAAACAGATTCAGTGTTAGTCTTCATTGCACATTATAGAATATAAATAGGTTTGGGTGCTCCACAGAGTCAAATGTATATAATTTTCAACTCATAACACAGAGACAAGTGATGGTTGGTAGCTACATACTCATAACTCAGATGTCTGAGATAATAACACTGCACACTCTGGAAATCCTCCATGCTCAACAAAGGGGCAGACACACAGTGCTGAAGACGAAATTAAGAATTTGGGTATAAAAAGCGATAATAGACTTTAAGACTTTATATTTACTAGCTTTCCACAAGTGGTCAGAATTACAAACCTTTTTGTAGTAGATGAAAATAATGTCCTTCCTTTTTTTTTAGGCCATCTGACCGTGGGAGAGGGCAGTTGGCCTTAGCAACAGAATATCATTGATTGTTCACCCTTACCCAGATCGTTTGCTGAGGGCTGGTGTGTATTTGTGATTTGAACCTTACAATTCTATTTCACAGGCATTGTTTTTTGCCCATAAAAGTTACATGGTTTGCTTGTTTGCTTGCTTTAAATCATTTGCCATGAATCCATGTTGGATCACATAAGAGAATGTAAGGGTTATCAACACAATTAGCAATACTTCATACTGTCTGAATGTATACCAATCAGAGCTTAATTCAAAGGCAAAATGAATCCATGCTATTCCTGGCAGAGGTCACCATGTTATACAGGGGACTTCATTGCAGGCTCTGCTCTGAAAATGCAGTGAGCACACTCTGCATGGTACATTCCATTATATTTTGCAGCGTCAGAAAATAATACCTAAAATACCCTGTCACAAACTGGACACTGTTCTGTTAGGAACATTAGTGTTTTTACTCCACACAAAAAATATTCTGCTATGTATTAAATATGGTGATTTTTAAGAAACATAATGATTAAATCACACAAATAAAAAACTAATACTTTCCAATCATTATTCTTCAGAACATAAGCACAAACTTTTCACGTGTTTAGATTGTTTTGTGTCTGAATGTTTGATGTGAAAAGCTGCAGTTTGTGTTCTTCACTTGAGTTATATCATGAACAATACTTATATCTATTTTATCTTGGAATACAGATAGAATTTCCAGCAATTTCTGAAACATTCCTAGAGACACTTTGCCACTTTGTAATTTGTATTTATGAGAAGTAGTATTCTAAGAATTGCCAATTTTAAAATCTGAATGCTGAAGACATACCATTTACTGTATCAAATACTTAGCCAAGACTTAATTATTTTTGTAAACCAAACCCAGGAAATCATCTCATCATATGAGAATTTGCTTTTTTATCTTTAATAAATAGTAAAACATATGCATACCAAACATTTACTTTAGAATGACTTGAATGATGTAATAAGATTGCACATGCACCTTTCTCATATTCCCACATTCCTGGGTCCCATAAAAATTGATTTGAAGAACAAGGGATATGAATGGAAAAAGCTAAATAAGTCTATTAAAACTCAACTTACTAGTCAAAAAAAAGGAGGGCAGACCCAGAAGGATGGGCCCAAACTTTATCCCTACCTTCAAAGACTTTTTTTTAACATTACCATAAAAGGGAAAGAGAGAAAGAAAAGAAAAAGCCCAATATTAAAGTGCTTGTTCCCCCAAAGAGACCTTGATCTAGGAAGCTCTGGAATATTTTAAACTTCGGATAATAAAATGTTTTCGTTTTCAATGCTAATTTTGTGATGCACTTAAATATATTGTTGTGTTTTAAAGGATAAATGTTGTATTTAGTTTGCGGGTCCCATGCCCCAGAGGTCTCGGATCCACAGACCTGCCTGGCGCCGCTTATCTGCCCGCCATCCGACCCATAGACCTGCCGTGCCAGACCCCTCAGCTGCCCAGCCGCCCAGGTCCCCAAAAATAACTCAGAGGCTTATATTAAGTTCATGCTGTTTGGCCTATGGCTCAGGCACATTGCTAGCTAGCTCTCATATCTTAAATCAACCCATTTCTATTAATCTATGGGCCACGTGGCCTCGGCCCGTAGCTCACCCGTGTCTCCTTACATGTCGTCTCTTGGGCGGCTTCCGCGCGGTCTGCCTCTAACTCCGCCCTGCTTCTCTTACCTAAACTGATTTCTCCTCCCACTTATTCTGCGTACCTGCCATGGTCCAAACCAGCTCCTTTATTTAAAGATACAGCACTCACAAATGCATTCCCACATTTCCCCCTTTTTCTCTAATCAAAAAGGAAGGTTTCAATTTTAACATAGTAAAATTACATATAACAAAATAGCCATCAAGCAAGAATTACAGTTATAATATCTAGTCTACTTGCACTTAGCAAAATTAAAGAAAACATTTTATCTACCTTATCTTTATGAATCTAAAGTTTCATATCTAATATACTTTTTAAATGACTAAGAAAAACTGTACATATAACTATCTAATCTTCAACTACATCAAAGACCACAGAAGGATATAATATTTACCCAAGTAAACCAGAAGTGCAAACGACTTCTAAAATCTAGAAAGGACAGAGATGACACCTATCTGCCTGGACAGTCACCCAAAGTTCCTTTATAAAGTTGGGGCATTCATCTTCAGCCTACAGGCCCAAAGTCTCTTTTCATTTCAGTGAAGTAGGAAATCCGCTCTGCCCATTTTGGCACAGTTCATCCGTTGTTTTTCCTTGAGTCTTGAAGAATGTCTGACAGTTTTCTCTGTAAAGCAGGAACCTGAATGATGATCTTGGCTTGTTCTGCCAAAGTCCAGAGGTCATCTTCTTATGGAACCTGCATGTCCAGTTTAAACAGCATACTGTCAAGCAGTCAATATAAAAACAGTTTCTTCTCCAGTGGCTTACCATTACCACAAATAGATGAGACTCTATATGGAGTTTCTTCAATGCCCATTTTCCTGTTGAAGTAAATTAGTGCTGCCAGGTACAGACCTGTCTCACTGTCCAGAAAAGTCTAAGCTCTTAAAACATTTTAAATGCCATATTCTGTAGGTCTTAGAAGTATTTGAAGATTATCTATTTAATTGAAATATATCTTTGTATACCTAAAAATCTTAACTAACCTAACTATAAGTTTGATTATCAAAAGTGACTATTAACCTTTATTTCTTAATTATACATTACAATTTTAAAACAGTTACATGAACATCATATCTTAAACAAGAATAGAAAAACACATACAGCATAATAAAATTGACTTTAAATTTGTATCAATAAACCAAAATCTATACCAATGTAAAGCAGTTTGAGATTAACAGCTGATTACCTGTAAATTTAATAATCTAATTTTTTAAAAAAGCATTTACATACCATATCCCCCGTTTTTTCTTAGAAAGAGATTGACTATGACCATTAACCATTTATAATGAAAACAAACATTTAGAAACAATATTTGGGGAATTTGGGCGTTGTTTTTCTATTACTACTTCCTGCTGATTAAGGGGCGTTGAAAGTCTCACGGTTGTTGAGGCTGAATCAGTCTGCAGCTCTGAAGCTGTTCTGGCCATCTCTTCTCATCAGAGGTTTTTTCAGGGGGTCTTGGTTGATGAAACCACATTTGCCTGGAAGCAATCCACAGGTTCTCATCTGTGGAAACAGAAACAGAACTCTTCCAAAGCAATAAATCCTTAGACACAAATTTCAAAATCAAAATACCTTTAAAATATACATTCTTGTTTAACTTAGTAGCCTTTGCAATCTATTGTCTTTTTGCAGTTAGCTCATTAACAGTTAAAAAATTAAAAGAAAACACAATAACAACCAAAATCCAGATTTTGTGTCTATTTTCCATCTTTACGTGGCTTATTATATTTTTATCACTCTATTTCTCGCTTTAAAAACTTTTTCTAACCTCTTTATTTTCTCTCTGAGGCCTATGTACCTTTTACAAACATTGTAACCCGTTTACAGGTTTTCTTTTTATCTGAATCTGTTTTATTGTGAATCCTTAATCATCTTCTAACCTTAAGAGCTTTTAAAATACATTCTCCAAAAAGAAGCACAGTTTTTGCAAATTAGGCTGAATCACTAAGTTTTCTTAAGCGGACCGTAAACAGAGCACACCCAAGAAGGTGCTGCCACGAAGAAAATCTGTTTCTCTTTTGTTCCAAATAAGCAGAAATCTAAAATCAATCACATTACTGAGTCTTTTGTTAGTTTTCAGGAACCCGCCTGATTGTAGCTCACACTGCCTGTCGCCAGCCCGCCGCTGGCGCCATTTTGAGTGTGACCCGGACCATGCTTTGTTTGTACAAAGACCCGCTCCACACACACAATTTGGAAGCTGCCCTGGCTCAATTTCTGCGATCTAGAACTCTTTTTAATCTTTGTCAGGCTCTAAGTGGATAATCGGCCCACGTTGGATGCGCCATCTGTTGTATTTAGTTTGCGGGTCCCATGCCCCAGAGGTCTCAGATCCACAGACCTGCCTGGCGCCGCTTATCTGCCCGCCGTCCGACCCACAGACCTGCCGTGCCAGACCCCTCAGCTGCCCAGCCGCCCAGGTCCCCAAAAATAACTCAGAGGCTTATATTAAGTTCATGCTGTTTGGCCTATGGCTCAGGCACATTGCTAGCTAGCTCTCATATCTTAAATCAACCCATTTCTATTAATCCACGGGCCACGTGGCCTCGGCCCGTAGCTCACCCGTGTCTCCTTACATGTCGTCTCTTGGGCGGCTTCCGCGCGGTCTGCCTCTAACTCCGCCCTGCTTCTCTTACCTAAACTGATTTCTCCTCCCACTTATTCTGCGTACCTGCCATGGTCCAAACCAGCTCCTTTATTTAAAGATACAGCACTCACAAATGCATTCCCACAGATAAACATAAAACATTTAATATAATCATAAGTTCTCTTTCTTGATATTTGCACAGGAACCTGGGATTGATCTAGAATCAATATTTGAAGCCAAGTTCCTTAATATGCTCTGTTCATGGTGAGAAGTTTTGAACAGAATGGTAAATAAACATAAAAAAAAACCTCTGCCTTCAAGCATGGTTTATAAAGTAAATGCTTTAAAATCTATTATTTGTGTGTGTGTGTGTGTGTGTGTGTGTGTGTGTGTGTGTGTGTGTGCTCACACATACATACACATCCTGCATGTAGCCACACACATGTGTGTGGTGAGTGTTCATAGTACACATAAGCAGCTTTGTGGAATCAATTCTCTCCTTCAAACTTTCACAACATTCTGTGGATCAAGTTTAAGTCACAAAGCTTGTATAGCAAACCACAGGCATCAATGACCATTTTGTCATTTTTCTTTGCACATGAAACTACACCAGTCCAGTAGTTCTTATGGAGACATAATAAGGCTTGCTTGGTCTCCAATACTAAGTTCAGAGATGAAACTTATAGGAAGTGATTGGATCATGAGGGGACTGGTCTAAACAATGGATTAACCCTTCGGGATTAAAATTTGAAAGGAGAGTGAGGAAATGGTACAACCTGAAAGGTGGGGCCTAATTAGAAGAATTGGGCTATCTACCCTCCAAAGGGTGTATTTTATCTCTATTTCTACTTTCTCCTTCTCCACTCCTCTCTCTTATGAGATGAGCATCCTCATTGGTTCTATGATCCTGATATTTTCATGTCATGACAGGCTCATTGCAGTGCACATGTTAACATAAGTGCATTCTTTCTGAAAAAAATTCTCCTAGAGGGTTGGAGAGACAGTTCCGTAGTTAAGAGTACATAAAACTCTTGCAGAAGGCCCAGATTTTATTCCTAGTGCATTTCAGAACCACCTGTATTCCTGATCTATGAAATTCTGCTGCTTGTGTCCCCCATGGGTATCTGCACTCAGTGCACAAGCCCTCATACACACACACACACACACACACACACACACACACACACACACACACATATACAGGATTAAACAAATATAATACAATATTAATAAAGTTCCTTTAGAGTGTAATAGCCAGTATATAATATGGATAAATTAAGATTTGAAATGATTTGTCTATGTTATTATATATACATTATATATAGCAAAGCTCATTGATTATATATATAAATTATGTGTATGTATATATACATAATGTGTGTATATATATATACATATATGTGTATATATATATACATATGTGTGTATATATACATACACACACACACACATGCACACACACATATAATTGAGCTTCCAAGCCACCAATCCTACATGTGACCATTTTCTCAAAGGTGCAATAATTGATACATTGACTTGATAACAATAACACTTTCAATTAGTAAATGGGATATAAAATTGTATCATTCTGTAAGTACATATTGAGCCATTTTTAAAATTAAAGAGTATATCAATAAACAGTCATAATTCAATATTATTATTTGGAAAAAGTTAAAGAAAATAGTTTCTTTTAAAACTATAAAGGATGCTAGCACTTTGACTCTTACAACCATATGTCTCAGAGTGGACCATTCATTATGATCCAGATAAAATCAATCATTCTATCAAAGCTCCTGAATTGCTCAAAAGCATATTTTTGTTTCCTGTTCATTAAAAGCCCCACTCTGTTGTTTTCAAATATCAATGATGAGATTTTACTGGCTTTAATAAAACTCAGCTTGACCTTAGTCTCTTTGCTTAATCTCATTTAAATACCCCATGTCTCACTACAAAAGTGTCACAAAGATAAAAAGGAAAAAACAAACAAACAAACCAACAAACCAAAAAATACCTTGGGAGATATAAAACTCCCTCAGAGATCTAGCAGCCCAGTTAAACTGTTATTGGCCTCATTATTTAGCATTATAGAAAATGCTCTTTCTTCCTATAGGAAACTTTGAATAAAACAACCTTTATTAGGTAATATGTTCCCTTCATACATCACACATTCTATGTGTACAGTAGCCCAGTTGAAGAAGATGAAAGATTTCTGAGCAAACATCCCACAGCATATCAACAGAATGTTCTCTACTTCAAGACACCCAGCCTTTGTGCTTACATGGAATCGCATTCAAAGTATTCAAAATAGGCTCATCCCTGAGCACAGTGAAACAGCATAAGAAAGTATTCACAGAAAATAAACTCCTCCATCTAGAATATTATATAATCTTGGAGTACAATATGCTGTGTGAAGGAAAGGGTTTATTCTTTTCTTTATGACCATTCTTTGAGACTTATTTTAAAAATACTGCTTAGCTGTGAAAGTAAAAAATAATCATCTTGTCATCTATCTCCCACTGTAAGAAGTTTATTGTCATGACGCTGACAGGGTGGCCTTAGCTGTGCTTGGCAGATGAGTTGACAAAGCACATGATCGGGAAAGGGGCCCCATCATTCCTTCCTCTTACGATGCTGGCCTGAACAACTTAACTCCAATTGTGCTTTGGTCTTTTTCTTTCTTTTTCTTGGTACCCACTAATTATTTTTTTTTTCTGAATTTCACTATCTAATTAAGAAAGCACAAACAATCCAACCACAGAGAGGAAGAAATACTGATTTCTAGAGGAAAAACAAGGCATCATTCCAAAAACGTCATCAGTCTTGGTTCTGATATAATGAACTTTCCCTTCTGAAGCCTCAGCTGTAGAGGGAGGGAGACAGAGGGGCAGAAAGAATGATTATTTTGAAGAAAGGGGCCATAAGCAACAAATCACATAAATTTAAATAAATTTCCAACCAGTTTGTTCAAATTATTTATTTGATTTATCTTTCAGCTTTGTCATATTTTCCTGAAGACTTGAAAAAACTGTTTTCTTTTCTAATTTTTAAAATCAACAGCAAACACTATCCCAAATTTACCTGCGTCCTTGGTGATAGGGCAGAAACATCTACCAGAAGAAGTCGCTTATTTCCCTATTTGTAGGATGCTTCTTTGTAGTAAGAGGTTTCTGGCCCGGACTTTCAGGCCTAACCTCAAAGTCTAGGACCTGCAAATCACAGACCTGCAGGCCCACAGACCTGCAGAGACACACAGACTCTTTCATTAGTTTTTGGCTGATCAGCCTCAGGCCCAGGCATATCACTTGCAAGCTCTGTACCCTTCACCTAACCCATGTCTCTTGTTCTGTTCAGCCATGCGGCTCGGTACCTTTTCTTAGGGCAGCATAGTTGTCCTCTGCTTCTTCCAGGCCTCTCTCTGGAATTCTGTCTGGAATTTCTGCTCTGAGAGATTTTCTTAGTCTGGTAGCCCCACCTACACTTCCTGCCTGACTTTGGCCAATCAGCTTTTTATTAAACCAGTGGGTGGGACTGTTATTTTCCATGAAACAACATAATACCCCTACACTTCTTTTATTCTATCAATTACAACTATTTCCTACCATCAGGATTGACTTGTCATTTATCTGCTAACATTCTAGGTGAATTTTCATTAATTCAAATATAACTTCTTCACTGATATTCATTTCTATTATTAGATATATTAGCCAATTCTGGGAGGGTGGGTAATACTTCTCAACCTTTTGGACTTGTATGTCCATCGTTTCTTCTTTGGGGAAATTATCAACACACTCCCAATTGTGCAACAATCAATCTATATTGACACAAGGATGAGGTCACCCCGTTTTCTCCTCTTTACCAAAAACAAGTAATACAGGTCAAACCTAGCCTCTAGAACCAGACACCCTTGATTATATTGTAGGCTTTACCATCTTTTTTAACTGTAAGACTTGATAAATTAGTTAATTTCTTCGTGTCTTGGTCTTCCCTTATAGTTGACAGTAGGAGGGTCTGTATCATAGCTGCCCTGGGGATTAAAAGGTCAATGTAGAATATTAATGCATAGGAGATATTTAATAAATTCATTATTTTTACTTTGATATTTTTCAACTACTTTTTACTTTCTTTTTATGATTACGAATGTATCCTGTGTGTAATCAACTTTGGGTCCAGAATTTTGAATTCTAGAGTTTTTTATCTTTTATACTATAAGAGTTAATATTACTTCAGTTGTCAATCCCCATCTACTGAGAAAATTCAGAGCTGAAGCCAGTATTAACATGTGGAATTAAGATAGTTTTAAAAATAGAATATAGAACATTGTGTTTAAAGCCTACAAGTCATTAGACCTCAATAATATGAACCATTAAATTATTCTACACATCTCTGTGTGTGTTTGTGTTGAGGAGATGCACATTCACATGCATGTGCAGCAAGCAACTTTAGATGGTCCTTGGGCCTTTTTAAAAAAAACTGGCTCTCTCACTACCCTGGAATTCAATAAGAAAGCTAGAGTTGCTGTCCAGTGTGCCCCAGGGATCTGCCTGTTCATTCCTCTCTCGTGTTTGGTTCTCTAGCTCATGACAGAGTGCCTGATTTGGGATCCAGAAGAACTCAGATCATATTTCTCCTTCCCCCTCTCTCTTTTCCTTTGCCTTAATGTTTCATCCTATTAAAGCAAAAAGTAAGTCAACATCATTTAAACAGTCTTGATAGTTATAAAAAATACAAGTACTCACATTGAGTAAGATTAAAAGTTTTATCTAATTGTTTTTCATTTTACATACTAAGCACAGTTCTCTCTCCTTCCCCTCTCCCACTTCACCCCAGCTTCCCTGCTACCTCCATCTCCCATCCACTCCTCAGAGAGGCTATGACCTCTCATGGGGAGTCAACAAAATCCAACACATCAAGTTGAGGCAGGACCAAACCCCTCCCACCTGTGTAAAGGCTAAGCAAGGTGTCCCTTTATAGGGAATAGGTTCCAAGAAGTCAGAGAGACCACAAACTGCCCAAGCCATACAGTTGTCATCCGCCTCAGGCCCCTACAGGTTCTCCGGCTGGCTGTCAATCCAGAGTCAGTGAGCTCCTAGTAGCTCAGGTCAAGATTTTTAAGACTGTGACTCTGTTCACACCATTTCTTTTCTAGCAAAGTGGGTTAACTAATTCACAACAAATAGTATGGTAGAATTTTCTACGAAAACTGATAGATGATAGAAAATTATTTTAAATTTTTCTCTAAGACAACATGGAAGGGAGAACATTCACTATTTGAGTCAAAATGTGGTTTGTCTTAAAATTATTTTTCTTCACTTGGGTATAAATGTTATTATGCCAGTTGCTGTCAGTTAGTGAAGCCTGACTTGCCTTTCCCTGCTTAGCAAGGAAGGTAGTTGGTCGCAGTCACTGCATTCAGCTTGTGTGTTATTGTGGGAACTCCCTCAGTGACTTACTGTGAGTTCTTGATGTAGTTAATTACTTGGTTCCTTCATCAATACTTCTTATTTTCTCATAAGTCCTTGTTTCACCTTCTTTGATTGTTGTTGCTTATTTATTAGCTTCATGCATGTCTGGTTTCCTAAATGCTTGCAAAGGAGTTTCTGTAATGTAACTGAACTTAACGTGTACAATCCAACAAGAACATCATGTTATTTGTAACCATTAGTAATTACAGCACCTTCTTTAGCAATAAAGTTAGAAGGTATAAAATGGAGTCTTCTCCTCTTATGACTTCTAATGATAAATGTGTTATATCTGAGAAGATATGTCACAAGTGACAAGAAGCCTGAAAGAATACCTCAGTGCACCATAGGGTCAGAGAGGAGAGGCCATGAATAGAGCAGCTTTCCTGAAAAGTCAGGATCAGTTTTTATAATTAAAATAGTCTACCTTTCCTAGTTTGGGTCTTTGGCACAGTAAGAAGGTAGAATTTGCTCTTTTAAGTAAATGTTAATTTTACCCTGTGGAAGAAAATTTTCAATATCTAGGCACATCCCCAAGAGGCACATTTACTTATGAACAAGGATTCTCTAGGGTTCTGAAAGAAAGTTTTGAGATAGAAAAGAAATATACTAAAAAAATCCATCAGACATGAATGAAAGGAGTGAGAAGGATCAGAGAAGAACTGGGTGCACAATGAAAAAGGAATAATTGAGGGCTGAGATCTATGACACCTATTGCTGGCCTTAAATACAACGAGAGCAGTGGGAAATAGATGAAGTGTTATCTGGGTGACTCTTGAAAATGAAGCTGGCTCATGTAATTCCCATTGCTTTTAATTATTTATAAATGTCTTTCACTATGCAGAATTGGAATTGAACTTCCGCCGTGCATGTTATGAGTGGTAAGAGAGTGGTCTAGGGTCCCTCAGGAAAGCAATGGGAGAAGAATTCTCCAGGTATATGGAGATAGAAGGCACAGTTCAAATACAACAATGACTAACAAGGTGACCATGAAGGAGTATATTATTAAAGATTTGCACCCCTTAGAGAGAACATTGTTCTTCCTCAAGAAGGAGACAGAGTTTGAAATTAATTTAATTTGAATCTCAAGGGATAGACGCACTGACTGTTATCTGGGTTATACCTATAGCATGGCTGGGATACAGTAGTTCCTTCATTATGACCTGCTTTTGAGCACATATGAAACGTCCCAAATATATTTCTTAAAGTAAATACTATGCATTCTGTCAAGTATTTCTAAGGGCACTAGTTGGCTCCATGTGCAGAGCACAAGGATATCATGTTGAACCCTTACAACTGACATCCTTTAAATGGTGGAAATGTGTACTACTTAAATATCAACTGTTGTCCAAGGTGAGAGAAAGTATCCTCTACACAAGCTAGTCATGGTAAAAATCTTCCTCTGTAGTAGTTGTGAAGGATCTAACCAAAGGTTTAAAACTACAAACTTTACCAAAAAAAAAAAAAACAAAAACAAAAACAGAAACAAAAGCAAGAACCAATCTTATTGAGGGCCGTTCTAGGAAACATTCGAGACAGTTGCTATGAAAATCTCTGTGATGGTGAATAGCTTGTCAAAGCATTGTCACTCATGTAACAAATAATGTATAGACATTTAAGTAGCCTTTGCAACAGTGTTTAATGGGGTGGGAACTTCTTATAGAGAATATGAATTATAATTCATAATGTATGTTAGTTAATATTTGATTTTATAAATTCACATGTATATGAACTTCTGTACTGTTTTCTGTAATGGCTTTTTGAATTCCTACAGCCATTTCATAGAGGATTTTTCCTATGGATCCTGTTCATGCGTTTGGGTTGGCATTAGTGTGTGTTATCTTAAAATTCCAGAATATGGTGAAGATGGCTTTGAGTCTTGCAAGGCGAACACCAGTTGGGACAAGGCTTATGTCATTGATAGCCCTGTTTATAGACCTACAAGTCATGAGTGAGAAATTCTATTCTCTAAGAATAAACTAGAGTGCCTTTTGGGAATTATAAGCAGGATAACCATGAGCTGAGAAGACCTTTATTAGTGCTAGTCAGAGTAGTTCAGGTAGCATTGAGGATTGGAGCCACTGATGTCCATATTACTTGAGGCTCTAGCCATACCTGGGGTCTTTTCCAGATTCCAATGAACAAGCAAGAGTAAAGTCAGAGCTTTACTATATATTCAAAATGGGGGAAGGGCTTGGAAGGAGACGTTCCCCAACTCTGATAGGTCACCTATCAGAGTAGAATTCAGGCTTATGTCTATGGTGGCCGCTGGTACTGAAACTGTAGATACAGCAGGCTGCCACCAACTCACTGAGGCACAGCCAGTCTTTACCTTTCGAGAATGCCAACAGACCTTCTAGGCAGGTGACAGCTGACAGAGGGCTCTAGGATCTGGGGAGGCTCATTCAATGTCAGGATTAGCCAGATCCCAAAGTAGATTGAAAGCTGGTGAGGACTTCAGAACAGTCCTGTCGTTGGGCTGTCTGTAGCTGGCACTCGGTTTTCTTTTATTTTTCCCCCCAACACCATGGGAGTTTCCCCACAGGGAAGTGGGGAGGGGGCAGCATGGAAGCTGGGCTCTCCTTTTTCTTTATTTAGGCTGTCTTTTTTATTCTTTATACAATTCAGGGGTCCTGTTACTTCTTTACTGGTTTCTAAAATTCTCCCTCAGTCACTCTCATTGAAAGAGATTTTCTTTTGTTGTCTTAGTTGTTTTCTGTGACAGTCACTGCCTAGGGCACCTCTACTGTGCTCTTGGCTTTCATCCACCTGAAGTAATTGCTATTAAAATGCATAGATTTATACATATTTATAGACACATTTAAATGTATGAATATTGTGAATTTAAAATACAAATTGGAAATGCAGTTTCTCTGTGGCTTTGTGTCTCGCTATTGTCTGTTTTGGTTTGTTTTGTTTTTTTCCTGCAGGTAATACCGGTTCATAAAGGTATATCTGTGAAAGTAAAACAAATTGTTTTATTTTCTTGGTAGGCTGGAATTTGCTCAGTCACCTATAGCTGGATATTAGTTGGTTTGGGTACCTTGGGATTATTTCTATACTGTCATTAAAATATGTCTTTTGAACAAATTATAGTACTTAATTTGCTTGACCCTGTGCACGGTTTAGGGATGTATCTCTTAAAGATTTTTCCATTTATCCTGCACTTATTCATGAACGCTGGATGGATGCTTCTTGAGTCAATTAAGAGTATTTATTTTGATGAGGCCTTTCCATCCCATAATTAAGAGAACTTCATGTTCACTTAAAAATTCACAGAACAAAACAGAACAGAACTCGGTGATGTACTCTCTTGACAAACATCAGGACTCCTTTAGAAATTTATGAGGTGAATTACTCTGACTTCTAAGTAAAAGTATTTTATTTTTCTTAAATGAACCCTACTTCTCTCTTTTAGTAGATATCATCAGGGTTTCACCTTTTAAAAACATGCTCAGAATATGATCATTTGGAGAGTGTAAGATCATTTGGAGAGTGCTGGAAAGATGACTCAGGTGGGGTTTTTTGGTTTTGTTTTCTTTTTCTTTTTGCCATACATCATTTGAATGCTCAGAACCCACATAACACATAAAAAGCAGGCAAAGGAATGTATATTTGCAGTCTCCAACCTGAGAAGGCAAAGAAAAGCCAGTCACTAGAGCTTGAAAGCTATCCTGCTTAGCTTTATTGATGAGTTCCAGATTCAACAAAGAACACTGTCTCAAGAAAACAATAATAAATTGGAAAGCAATTGAGTAAGACAACTGATGTAAAACTCGGGCCTCCTCGAGCTCATGGGCCCCAACAAACAGGTCATATCACACACACACACACATACACACACACTTATACACATACACACACACACATACACACATACAAACACACACATACACGCATACACATACACACACATACACACACATATACACACATACACACACATACACACACACACACATATACACACATACACACACATACACACACACACACATATACACACATACACACACATACACACACACAAACACACACACATAGGGGCATACACATACACACACATACACACACATACACACATACACACACATACACACACAAACACACACATACACACACAAACACACACATACACACACATAAACACACACAAACACACACATACACACACACAAACACACACATACACACATACACACACATACACACACATACACACACAAACACACACATACACACACATACACACACAAACACACACAAACATACACAAACACACACAAACACACACATACACATGCACATACACATGCACATACACACACATACACACACAAACACACACACATATATACACACACATACACACACATACATACACACAAACACACATATACACATGCACATACACATGCACATACACACACATAAACACACACAAACACACACACATACACACACATACACATACACACATACACACATACACACATACACACACACAAACACACACATACACATGCACATACACATGCAATACACACACATACACACACAAACACACACACATACACACACATACACATGCACATACATATGCAATACACACACACAAACACATACACATACACACATACACATGCACATACACATACACACATACACATACACACACATACACACACATACACACACACAAACACACACATACACATGCACATACACATGCACATACACACATACACACACACATTCACACACAAACACACACAAACACACACATACACATGCACATACACATGCACATACATACACACACACAAACACACACACATACACACATACACACACACAAACACACACATACATATGCACATACACATGCAATACACACACATACACACACACAAACACACACATACACACATACACACACATACACACACAAACACACACACACATACACATGCACATACACACACACAAACACACACATACACACACATACACACACACAAATACATGCACATACACACACACAAACACACACATACACACACACAAACACATGCACATACACACACATATGCACACACACACACACACACACACACACACACACAAATCTTCCCTCGAATAATAGGACAAAATTGATGTGAAAATCTATCTACAGTGTCTTCCTGCAGGGAGAAATTTATTGCTCCTAATTATGATCATGCATGAAAAATAAAATACAGTTGGTTAAGTGGTCTTCCCTGAACTGAATCATGTTTCAAGTTCCCTGTGTGTTTCCCATAATGGAAACCTTAAAGATAAAATTTTGTATCATCCTTTCCTAAAAATAATTTGGAGATTCACAGATTTGGCAAGATACTACTCACATATTTGTCTTAAAATTATATTATTATTTGTATGTAAGTATATGAGTTTTTTTTTTTTTTCTGCATGTACGTCAGTATACCATGTGCATTCCTGGTTTCTGAGGAAGTCAGAAGAAGGTGTTGACTGTCTTGTCATGATGGTCATTATTGTGGTTCATGGATGTCGCAGGGAGGCTCTCAGTTTGCCTAGCACTTTCTGGTACTGTGGAAGGAAGACCATACAGAAAGAGACTTTCAGGTTACATCTGTAGCAAATCTTCTGACTCCCATGTCCTTAAGTTTTCTATCTTCAGAAAGGGACTTACATTAAGCCTTGGAAAGACAAACCAAGGGCAATAACAGTTTTCTATATTGCTTTGGGAGTTATTTGAACTCTCTTGACCAACAAACTCAAAAGAATTTTTTTTTTTTCATGTCTGGTACAGGGTTTCCTTTTATAGTCCATTTCTCTTGCTGGGGTTGTTTTAATCCCAAATAACATAGCTTCATTTGTACACATACTCTTATTGTATTGTATATAATTTGTGTAAATATACAATAAAATGCTTTCTTGAGACAATAATCAAACAACCATGACTTTATTTATCAGTCTTCCATCCTCCTTTTGCACTGACCTTCCTTATTCCCAATTAGAAGGCCCCCATATTTCCCCATTCCTCCTTTATGTTTTCAGGTTTCTCATGTATACATTTTTGCATCTTTCTTTTATTCTTTTATTTATTTGCTAATTGTTATGCCCTCTACATTACCAGCTTCCTACCTTAGCATTGTAAGTTGGATGATTACATTTAACTACACTTGGTTTTGTTTTTCATTATTTATTTATTATTCATATATTTATGGATTTATTTTGCTGGTTTGTATCCTTCAGTAAGTTTTTTTCAGACAATGTGACTAAGTTATATTTGGTTGCCCATGCAATGGACCTTGCTCTTTCAAAGGAAATAATCTGAAACTAAGATAACTGATGTCTCTCTTAAATGCAAATTCATTGTTATTAGGAGCTACCCTGGCATCATTTGTCATATGCTTTTCCATTTCCTTGTAGGTACTTTTCTCCATCTTTACTGATAGTTTTCCTCTTTAAATCTTTCTAAACTTATGGAATTCCAAACTATAACTAGAATGGTGATAAAGGGGTTCCTTTCTTTGTTTTATTTAACAGCTGGTTGTCTGTTCAGAAACTGTTCCCTATTAAGTCCTCCCTGAATCTTTCAAAACCTACTTGCCCTTTTTCTACTCACACATCTTTATTTCCATTTTCAAAATTTCTTCAAGACCAATTTGTACTGTGCAAATATTATTATATGTGTGGCATTCAACTAGAGAATGATAGAATTACCAGAGGCAACATTCTGAAAGAAATCTGTCTATGCTTGTCTCAGCCACTATTAAATGCCACTAAGACCACAACTTAGAGTGAAATTCTGGGCCCAATGCCCCACTTTTTTTCTAGTATTTTGTCTGTCCTGGACTTGCATAACTTTTGTAGTTACTATAACAAGTAATGTGAGTTCTTATATGCAATTGCCATGCTGTACATTCATCTACAGCCTTAGGCATAAGTTTTGTACTTAC
Source organism: Phyllotis vaccarum (assembly GCA_033318265.1). Classification (NCBI taxonomy): domain Eukaryota; kingdom Metazoa; phylum Chordata; class Mammalia; order Rodentia; family Cricetidae; genus Phyllotis; species Phyllotis vaccarum. The sequence goes on from JARWLC010000011.1 coordinate 110,449,540, forward strand.
TGTAACAAATATGTGAGTTCATATGTGCAACTGCCATGCTGTACATTCATCTACAGCCTTAGGCTATGCACCTTTTCTTCCCCAATTTCCACAACAATCCCTCAGCCTTGAGGTAGGGGAGATGCAACATATATATTCTCTATAGAGATTAGAATTCTGCATACTTATTATCTGCTATCTGTCAGTTGTATAGTTTGTAAAAAAAAAAAAAAAAATTCCCATTTGATAGGCTGCATCTTCATTGGAATGATGCTGTCCTTCACTGCACAGAACTTGTTTTATGAGGTCCCACATACTAATTTTGGTCTTGATGCCTGTGCTATTAGGGTCCTAGGCAGAAAGTTCTTTCCTGTGTCAATGAGTTCAGGCATATCCCCCACTTTCACTTTACTCAGAGTCAAGATATCAGGTCTTATGAACTAATCCGTGATCCATGTGTAGTTCAATTTGACCAAGGGAAGATGTGACTATCCAGTTTATTTCTTCAACATGTGACTACATGGCTTGGCCAACATCATTATGGAAGACAGTTTCTTTTCTTCAGTGTATATTGCTGGCTTCTTTGAGAAAGAGAGTGGGAGGAGGGAGGGACGGAAGGAGAGAGAGAAAAAAAGAAAGAAAGAAAAAGAAAGAAAGAAAGAAAAGAGAGAGAGAGAGAGAGAGAGAGAGAGAGAGAGAGAGAGAGAGAGAGAGAGAGAGAAAGATTATCTATTAGCTATAGGAGCCAGGGCTTATGTGTGACTCCTCAATTCTATTCCATTGATAAATGAGTCAGTTTAAATGCAATATGTTGTTTTCATTACCAAACTCTGTTGAATAACTTATAAGAATAGAATGATGATATTCCAACAGCATTTTTGTAGTGTAGGTGACTTGGTTATCCTGAGGGGTTTTTTTTTGTATTTTCTTAGGATATTTAATTTATAATTTCAGTTTATGTGAAGAATTATATTGAAAATTTGATGAGTATTGCATTGACACTGCAGATTTCTTTTAGTAGAACTACAATTAGTCCTGCTATGCCATGAACATAAAAGACATTTTCATATTCTACCATTTTCTTCTAATATTTTTCTATGTTAAAGTTATTGAATCTTTTTCTTCCTTTGGTTATACATATCTGTATATATACATATATATATATAATATTGCACAATACACACACATGCACATATATATATATATATAATTATGAATAAGAATAACATTAAATATATGGTCTTTTTTCCAGTCCTTTGAGTTCTTTCTTGTGCCCATCTCATGTTACTTTTTCATTTATATATATATATATATATATATATTATTTTCTATCTTGTTTTTCCAATACAATACTGTTTCTCTTCTGTTTTCTTAAAATCCCTTAATTTAAAGGACCTGATTCTTCTCTTTGATTATTGTTTGTAGAAGAAGAATGGCAGTGTAAATTAGATTGAATGTGGGAATTAGTTCATCTATATCATATGTAATTTTCAAACATGATTTATGAGATAATATCATATTGTATATTCTTTCTAAAAGTACCTATTATGAAAGTAAGAAATAAATGAATACTTTCCACTAATTCTGCTCTTAAGAAGAGGTATTTTGGTTGGAGCTCAATAGTCACAAATTTTCCAATAAAATCATAATTTCATGGACCTGTGTCAGCTTTTTCCAAATTGTTAAAATTGCTCTGTTGCCTATTAAGATTGAAATTTGAGGAGCTTGTTACATGTAAGAGAGCTTGATCTTGCTAATTTGAGGAAAGGTCAACGAACAGCTTAATAAAAGGAAGTGCTTATCGCTTATCTGCTCTTGGTAAGATTAGGAATCCCAAGGTCCATGAATTGACATTCTTTCCGAAGCACTCTGTGTATGGTTTTGTTTTTGAGTTGGTCTTCCCTAAAATATTTAACTTGTATTTTAAAATAATACCAAGGGTCATTTTTTACAGTCATCACCAAACATTTCCATGATAAGATGCAGTTGAAATCAAGATGTAACTTTAACTCACAGCTTTTTTACAAAGTTGTTGAGGAACACCAGACATCATACAGCACATGAAAAATTTTTAACATCAATGATTTCAGGATTTAGATAAATATAAGTACAAGATCTTAAAAACACAATTAATGTGTAATATTCTGTTTAAATTTTTACATATTTGGAACAGGTCTCATACCATATTCTGTACTCATTTGGACCATCTTATTATGTAGCAGAAGTAATCCTCAAACTTGTGACAATTCTCCTGCTTCAGCATTGTAGGACTTTAAGGACAAATATCCCATCACAACCTGTTAGTATTAGATATTTAATGCTGCTTCCAACTCTACACAACTGGTATCCTCATCACAAGAAGAAACAGCATAATTGTGTGTGTGTGTAGAAAAGAGAAAAGTCAAGCCAGGAGTCAGGCTGCTAGATGCCAAAGAGAGAAACCTCAGAAGAAATCAGATCTATTGACATGTGGCTCACTCAGCCACCAGACAGTGAGGGAAGAGACACATATGTCAGTAGAACATTGTCAAGAGCTTCCTCTCTCTCTCATCATCTGGACTCTGGAGATAGAACTCAAGACATTCGGCTTGGTGGCAGATGCTTTTACTTGCTGACACATCCCACTATCCCTGTTTTCAAACTCTTGAGAATGAGCACATTGTTTCCCATGAAACACATTCCCAAAATTCCAATGGTGTTAAAAATATATATAAAGTATAAAATCAAAACTAAAAAGTATAATTAAAATGGAGAAATATAGTTAATGATTATACGTGCATAAAAATTCACAGTTAAAAAAATTGATTCCCTAAAAAGTCACTATTTTAGTGAGTATTTAGTACAAAGTCTTATAAATTGCTCAGGTATGAGTAAATTTTATAGCAGCAGCATAAAAGGAATGTTCTATAATTTATAGTACTGTTTCTTTACTCTAAACATGTGTCTACCATCATGTATACATTACCACCCTTAGCTAATGTATCAGGAAACTGATTCTTGAAAGTTTGTTTCGTTCAAGATTTCCAATTTGAAGATAAAAATATTATTTTATGTTATTTAACCTAATTTGCATATCCAAGAGTTGTGGCTATCAATCCTGTCATCAGAGAAGATGGTCCACACATTGACAGGTTTAAACACTGCACTCTGTAGCAGTTAACACCTGAGACAAGATTGGACTGTGAACTAAACCCACAGTAAATTATGAAAGTGACTTTTTGTTAAATTAATAATTCTCCCACTTAAACTTTAATAGGCAATAATTTAATAAATAGCTTTACATCACAAGTTACATTTCAACATTTTTGGTTATCTATAGGGCTGAAAGCTAATAATGGATTCATTAATAAACTAATAAACCAAGGATATATAAATATATTTAAAAAGATTCCTTCAGTAAATTCTAGAAATTTATTTTACCCACAACTTTTCAAAATAATCTTCACCACTAAAGGAAAATGTTTAAAAAGATAAAAGATAAACAGTTTCTCCTAAGAAAAATTAACATTGCAAATTTATCTGAATAATTAGGGGAGAGTTATTTTATGCGAATGAACTCATGATACTTTACTGTAGTCTCCTTGAACATGCTTGGACCAACTCTGCTAAGGGAAGGAAGAAAGAGGTTTGGAGTATAGAGTTCATATTCTTATGGAGGAAAAGAGGTGGGAAGCAGAAGACAGAACCTGAAATGCAGGCAGATGGGAAGTAAATTAATGCTCAGATTCATTGTAGCATGATAAAAGGAGTTAGGATGGAAAGTTGTTTTCAGTGCCTGATTCCAGATTGTGAGGAAATCTAGCTGTAACTGCTCTTCAGGTGATTTGTTGCCACTAATGAGATGATTATATTTAGGCTAGAAGTTCAAGGTAGAATAAATCATTGCTCCACAGTTAATCAGTGAGATAATCACTCATGGAAGATTTCACCAGGAGAGCTTCAAAATGTATCTCACAGAATATTAAGGAACTACATAGATCTAGAAATTTGATTTACTTTTAAAACAAGTCTGCTGGCAATGATGCTAACATCTGTAACAGTAAAGAATATATTTAAGAAGAAATATGTTGGTCCTTCAGCAACCTTCAAAAACATATTCCACTGAAGTGAACATATTGGAGAGAAATAATTGTGCTATAATAAGTCTATTTCAATAAACAAACCTCTTCATTTAAAAGTTTGTTTTCTAAGGAAAAGGACCACGAACATGAAAGGAGAAGAGTTTCTGTAAGCCAAGTTGGATGAGCATTGTTTCTTCCATTTTTCTTTTTTTCTTTTTAAACCATTTAAGCCCTTACTGTACCCTAATATACCAAATATTGAGGAAGTATTCCCACGCCTTTGTTTCTTTCCCCATTTCACTTTTATTTTATGGTGTGTGTACATGTGTGTGTGTGTGTGTGCATGTGTGTGTGCGCGCGTGTGTGTATGTGTGTGTACTATGTGTATAAAGGTACCCACAAAAGTGAGAAGACAGTACCAGATCCCCTGAGGTGGAACAACAGAAATTACTGAGCTGCTCAACTTCAGGGCTGGGAAAGAGACTAAGATTCCCCAAAGGAGCAAAAGCACTCTTTCCCACTGAGCCACCTCTCCAGCTACCCAAAATGACTGCTTTTAAAGAAACATAATGCCATAACTTAGAGTGTTCTATCATAATGAAATGGAATCTTTGGGTGTTTATGCATTTAAATATCTCATTACAAGAAAAACTGAACACAAGTTATATAAATCAGAAAGACTGTGAAAAGTACATTTATGCTATGGATCCTTAGTCAAAAAAGATTCTTCATAAATTCTTCATAAATCATAAAATTAAAGGTTTGTAAATTCAAGATAAAATGTAATCTACTCATAGGAAAGATTTTTCTAAAAATGGCATATTATCCCCCTGAAAGAAATCAAATGACACATTTGGCCTATTTACTGGTGAAAACCAAATGCTAAGAATATTCTCCTTTAATTAATTGACATCTTCTCTATCTTTAGGATAGGTTAGCAGGAGTTTCATCAATTGGGCTGATTTTCTCAAAGAACCGAGTTATCATTTGATTTTTTTGTTGTTGTCTCTCTACTTCCTCCTGCTTTTGATTATTTCTTTCACGTACTGGTCAGGTTACTTGCTTTTTCATACTGTCCTTACGTCTATCAACCACACTCCAGGGCAGACCCTCTGGCTTCACTTCATAGTTCTATTTTGTTGTGGTTGTTCGTTTGCTTGTTTTATTGGTTTGCGTGTGCATGCTTTGAGTTTATTTATCTATTTACTTATGTTTGTCTTACTGATTTCATTTAGTTTGCTTGTCTGTTTGGATTTTCATTCTTTTCTTTGAAGTTTTTGTATTTTTTACACACACACACACACACACACACACACACACACACACACACACAGAGGGCTTGGGTAAGTAGAAAAGTAGGGACAATCTGTGAAGAGTTGGGGAAGTGGAGCAATATAATCAACTATATTGTATATAAGGTTTTTTTAAAATAGAAACTATTTTAAAAGGCTCTTCAATTTTCATAATATTTCACAATATTAAAGACACAAAAGAGCAAGAAGCCTAACTTGGGCTATCTTTACTATATTTTTACAATAAAGGTCAAAACTGAGAGAAGGGGGAGTCTTGGTAGAAATAAATTGAAGCCCCACTCTTGGCAGTCCACCCTTGGGGGTCTGGTGGCAGTTCACCCTTGGGGGTCTGGTGGTGGTCCACCCTTGGGGGTCTGGTGGCGGTTCACCCTTGGGGGTCTGGTGGCAGTTCACCCTTGGGGGTCTGGTGGTGGTCCACCCTTGGGGGTCTGGTGGCGGTTCACCCTTGGGGGTCTGGTGGTGGTCCACCCTTGGGGGTCTGGAGGTGGTTCACCCTTGGGAGTCTGGTGTCATTGTTTTGTTTTGTTTTTCTCATGTCTTTTACTTTAATGCTGGTCTCATTTCTAGGCACTACTGATTTATACATCTATCTGAAGTAGTCCATTCAGGTCTTACTGACTCTTCACTTCTGTGTCTCAGTCTATGTGGGATCTTCTCATAGATCACTTTATTACCACTCTGAATAAATTTGTAACTACACACTCCCCAAGGCTCCCATTCTCCACCATACTCACCATTTAATTTCCTTAAGCAAACTTCCCATGAGATGAGATATATATGCATAGGATGGTTATTTGTCCGACTCCTTCACTGGGCTCTTATTTTCAAGCCAGAAAGAATGACGTCTTGTTTTCTTTTGTATTGAACAGAACATCTTCAGTCAATGCTTAGTGGCTAATGAGAGAATAAACAAGCAGTAGTGATCTATTTGTGCATCTAGAAACAAAGATGAACAAACTTATAAAATTAATCATAGTAAAATCACTCTTCTGTGTTATTTGAAATTGAGATATAATGAGAAGTTGGAAGCACTCTCTAAAACAAATCTTTTGGAATGTGGCCTAGGCATTTCAATGACAATACTTTTCCAGCATTCAGTGTGACTAAGTGCATTGCATTTAGTTCAGTGTAATCCATCCATTCAAATGATTATTAATTTTAAAACAGGAGAAAGTACAACATAAATTGGGACTGGAGTGGAAACTTGGTGAGTCCTGAGTTTTATTTTTTCTTCTTTACTGAATAACACTGATACATACAAGCAAGCTGCCACTGCTTCTCTGCCACTTCCTTCCCCTCTTTCTCTTTCTCCTCCTCTGCCTCCTCTTGTTTTTAGAGCAACACTCTATTAACTATCCCAGTCTATCCTAAAGTTAATTTGCTATATTCTTCAGCTAGGTCTTGTACTCAAGACTAATCTATTGACTCAGTTTCCAGAGTGCCAAGATTACAAGCACACAACATCAAGTTTGACTCATAGGTAAGGTTTAACTTGCTCATTTTAATTTTCATGATCTTCATTCTTAAAATAAAAGAGAAGCACTTACTCAGGCCCTTAGTAAAGTTTTGATATTTTTCTGAAGAAATTTAGTATTTACCTTCTGCAGTATTGTCCAATAATTGATTCACTAAAGGCATCAGGAAATAAAAGGTACATAGTTAGCATGTTTTAAAATATTTATAGTTATTTTTGTTCATGTATTTGAATGCACTTTACTTTTATCATTTCTTAACTATGAGCAACCTCTCTTATTCCAAGTTCTGTGATTGGTGACAGAGAGTAATAATGAACAGAACTGAAAGTCTTAGGAGCTGGTATGAATGATCTCCTATCCATATCTATGCTGTGCTGAAAAATCATCCAGTGTTTATCTGTAGTTACACTTGGGTTCATGGTTCCTATGAAGGTCAGCCTTTCATTTCTGTGACACAGTTCTTGAGATAATTAACTTATAAGAAAGGAAGATTAATTGAGACTCCTGGATAAATAGATTTCATTCAGGGTTACTGGGACTGAACATTTAGTAAAAGCACAGTATATCAAGAAAGGAACATGCAACAAAGAAGATCAGTTCACCTCATAGCTGGAGGAAGCAAAGAGATAAAAGGGCCTATCTCCAAATAGCTCTACTGTTTGATTCTTTAGAATAAAATTAGCATATCAAACTGGGATGACATAAATAGTCCAAAGCATGACTTGTTCAATTTGGTCATCATAAGTAAATTGAGATTGTTAGAAATTACTATAGCACAGATTCTGGTTGTAATAAAGAAGCTCAAAGGCAGATATCAGGGAAAGGCTGAAATATCAAAGAAAAGAATAAAAACCATAGTCAAATCTCACCCAGCTATCTTCCAGCTTCCTCAGCCTCCTCTCCTCGTGGCTTCTACTGCCAAATCTGTCTTCCTATGCCTGCCTTAAACACCTTCTTCGCCCAGTTGCTTCACATTCAGGTTAAGATTAAAGGCGCGGGCTACTACTATTTGGTAGTTATCCTTGAACTCACAGAAACACAGAAAAATCTCTGTCTCTGGAGTTATGGGATTAAAGGTATAGCACCACCACTGCCTGCCTGGGTGCATGGAACTCACTCTGTAAACCAAGTCAAACTCAAACTGGTATGTGATCCTGTCCTGTGGTATGGTGGCAGTTTGTGATTCTGTCCTGTGGTATGGTGGCAGTATGTGATCATGTCCTGGCATGTGATTCTGTCCTGTGGTATGGTGGCAGTATATGATTCTTTCATGTGGTATGGAGGTAGTATATGACTTGTGCTTCCTTTGCATCTCACAGTTGAGACATTGCCTTAAGTCTAAGAGACTGAACTTGTAATCATGATAGAGACACAGAAATATGGGGATGTTTAAAGTAGGGATAAAGGATTTGACATTATGAAATGTTCAAAAGTATAAGTTCTCCTTTCTGGAGAAAGAAATTGTATTTGGGTATGAAGTGTCTTCCTGAGGCTAATGTACATAAACACTTGGTCTGAAGTGAGTAATATGATTTTGGAATTTGTGGGAACTTTGAAACACAAGGTCTGCTTAAAGAAGGAAGGAAACTGGGGGAGGCTCGAGCTCTATAGACCACTCCAGTTTCACCCTCAGTCTTTAGACTTCCCAACTGTTGAGTGACATAACCACACTGCTCACCCTGCTGCTGCCGCAAACATGAGCTTACCTTGCTGGTTTGCCTTTCCTACCACAATGCCGTCTATCACCTACAGCTATACCAGATCTTTTTCTGACCCACCAGATCCCAAATAATGACATTGAGACTTGTTATTAAGTATGGAAACTTGGCCTTAACTTAGCTTTGCTCCCAACTAGCACATAATTAATCTTTATATTAAGCTATGTTTGCCAAGTGACTCATTACTTCTCTCTCCTGAGTACATACATCCTTCTACTTCCTTCTCATTTGGCAAGAAAATCTCCCCTGCCAGAATCATTCCCAGAGTTCCTGCCTCCGTCCAGAAATCCCACCTATCCTCTCCTGTATAGCGATTGGCTCTTCAGCTCTTTATGAACCCAATCATAAGGTATCTTAGGCAGGTGAGGTGAAACAGAGACACATCTTTATACAATATGCAAAAAGATTATCCCAACCTGTACCTGTGAGCCACAATGAACTTTTCTTTTATTAAAGTGTTTTCTTGTAAAGTATGTATCACAGTGTTGGAAAAGGTCATTAACACATGTAGTTTTTCTGAATAGCATTCAAAAGATTAGTTTGAGTATAATCTTCTTTATGAATATGTCCCAATGAGTCAGAATTATATGCTATTATTATGGTATTAATGAACTTTGCATAACTTCTTAACATAGTAAATGACTCTCAGTATACAGAAAGAGTTGTTATATATATTGAAATTGCTGATTTCATTCCTAATGATATGAAATTAACCTCATTGTTTATACAACTACAAGGATATCATTAGAAATAGAATTCATTATATATATTTATGTGTGTGTATATATAACATACATATATAATGCATATCAGATCCCACATAGATCTTTCTGTTCCACTAACATAAGGAAATGATGAAATTGATCAATTATTAATAGGAAATGTGACGGAGGCCTCAGAATTTCATAAGAGATATCGTGTTAATAGCAAAGGATTAAAAATGAGCTTTTTCATCACTTGGCATCAGGCCAAGAAAATTCTACAGAATTGTCCTACTTGCTCCTCCATAGCAAATAATTGTTACCTGCTAGAAGTAATCCTAAAGATACACAGAGAAATGAGATCTAGCAGATGGATGTGTTTAAGTTCCAGAGTGTGGAAAGATGAAATATGTATATCATACCATTGATACTTACTTAGGACTACAATGGGCAACTGCCCTGAGTTCTGAAAAGGCTGATTCTGTAATTACACAAATTTTTGAAGTCATAATGGGATTTCTTATTCAAATTAGGGCTGACAATGCTCCAGCAAATGTTTCCCAGAAAATGAAGCAATTTTTGCATATTATAATATAAAGTGTATTACAAGTATACCATACAATCTTACAGGACAAGCAGTTATATAAAGATCTCATCACACATTAAAATAGATGCTTTATAAACAGAAAGGAGAAACAAACAAAAACAAAAATCCCAGGGAGAGATTTCATAATGCTTTACTAACCTTGGATTTTCTTAATACTGATGAAAAAGGAGCAACAGCTGTAGAGGGACAGTGGTTAAAAGAAAAAAAATCTGAGATAAACCAACCTATCTACTTAAAGGATGTGCTGACCGCAGAATGGAAGCCCAGATATGTGCTTCACTAGAGAATGGGTTTTGCTTTTCTTTCCACAGGAGAAGAAAAAATATAGGTACCAATGAAATTAATAAAGATCCAATTCAAAAATGTGACACCTTCTGAAGAGAAGTAATGACTCAACCCCATATGACAACTGGATACACGGTAAGGAAACCTCACTTAACAAGGCTGGGGCAGGGTCTCATTGATGTCTTTACAGAAGAATAGATAACAACCATCTTTAGGAAATTGAAAGGATACTGGACACTTAGACAGCTAAAACTGAATGGAGATTAAGTATGAAAGGATTACAAGCAAAGGAATATAAGACCAATTGGTACCAATAAGCATTACAGGGTAAAATCTCAAATCTCACTGCTTAAAGTTGTAGGCGGAGTTTACCCACAAGGACACCAATACCAGATAGATATTTATTAGAATATAAACCAACACTTACGGTACAGGCAACAGATTACAATAGCACCTGAACAGGGACCGGAGTCTGCAGACGGACAGACGACGTGAGCCTCCCTCCAGCAGTCAGGAACCAGGAAGAGAGCCTCTCAGCGTCCCGGCAGCCCCTTATCAATGGGGTTGGCCACACCCCCTCCAGGAGCCCAGGACCCTGGATAAGCTTCCCTGGACCCCACCAGCTGACACCCGAATCCCACAACATCTCCCCCCTTTTTCTAACTAAGAAGGTTCTAAACTAAGACTATGTACAGTAGGAATTATTATGAGGTAGTATCTAGGAGAGGTCAAAGTATAATTGCTAATCAAAGCCTAACTTATATAAGGTACATCTAATAGTTCTAGAATATCAGTAGATAGTAGGGTGTATAGATTATTTTAAAGGGTTAATCTGGGAAAGTGAGAATCTAACACCTGAGTGTTCTTATCTAAGGGATACTAGGGTGAAAACCTTAAACATCTATTCTTCAACCTTTTCAAGACCTGAGAAGGAAGGTGAATTTGTCTGAAAGACAGAAGTATATGGAAGTAGTTACTTCCAAAATTTGGGAGAGGACAGCAACACAGCTACCTGGACAATCACCTCTGGATTTGTGCACCGTTAGAGCATCTATCGGATTGGCTATAGGCCTATGGTATCTGACAGATCTTTTCACAAGCAGAACAATTTTGAAGGGACTGTCTTATCCTGTCTAGGCAGGTTTCGTCAGTCTCCATCTATCAACTTGTTCATCCAGCTTGACATCATGTGTGTACTGTCAGCAATCAAGGTAAGGACAGTTCCTTACTCAACCGGCCATTTTTTGCCAAAAGGACCAACTCCAATGGAGTATCTTTGATGCTCAACACCATCTCGTGAAGGGAGCAGTGACACCAGGAGTCGTCGTGTCTCTCGTGGCCAAATTTTAAATGTTAAATGCCATATTCTCCGGGTCTATGAAACGGTTGAAGATTCTTGTCTATCTATGATATTCTAACCTGTATCTGACATGACTGGGATATGATACCTTAAATAGTGTTGACTGCAGATCTTATCGTCTTAAGGAATAAACCCTGTACTAAAAATTAGAATACCTATATAAGGGGTGTACAATCTCTGAACAATGACCCTTAGTAGAACTATTGAACATTAGCCAGGGGTATTTTACCAGGTAAAGTGTCCACAGCATTTTGGACATGTAAATACATATATATCATCCAAACAGAGGTATATAAAACATCTTGTGCATATATCATAACTAGTGCAATCATACATTATATCTAGTATAGTTAAATGAAGGTAGTAATTGCATAGTATACATGACAATGATGTACAAATATTTTAAACAAAGGTAGAAGCATACATAAAATATAGCAATTTCAAATTCAGCTTTACATAATAGTTACAGATTCAGATTTATATCGGAGTACAAGTTGCTTTGGTTACATAAAACAATCTCAGATTAAACTTTGTACCAATGTACAAATTATCACAATTAAACATATAAAATGATTTTGCATTAGTATCAATATACAGATATCTATGACAGTGCAAATTGTCTTTAGCTTAGCCCATACATTCAGCTAAAATGAAGTATAGGTAGGTAGAACAGTCTACCTTTATCTATCCTATCTATTCCCCTTCTCTTCTACAAAAAAAAAAAAAAACGATCTCTGATGGTATATTATAGTTTTGTCTTTTACCCAGTTTTACCCACAACCTTTGGAGCATAAGACTTATTGGGAAAGGGGGCGTAGTCGTTTATAAGGTTGCTTCCTGCTGACTTAAGGGCGATGGCATCTCTTTGGGATCCTGTAATCAACCCATTTACTTCAAAGATGTGTTGACTTCCGAATGGAAGCCAGGGTATGTGCTTCGATGGGGTAGGGGTTTTGCTCTTGTTTCAACAGGGACAGAAAAGATATGGGTACCAACAAAACTAATAAAAGCCCGCTTCGAAAAGGAGTCTCTTCCTGAACAAGAAAAATAACTGCTCATCCCTGACATGACAAACGGATGTGTGGTAAGGAAAACACACTTAACAAACCTGGGGCAGGGTCTCTCAGTTTTGTCTTTACAGGAAAATGGATACAACTATTTTTATGGCATTGTCTAAACATTGAATAATTACTCACCTGCAATAGAAGACAGACTGATGATTAAAGAATGTACAAGACGGACTACGAGACCAACTGATACACACATGCACTACTGGGTAATTTCTCAATTTTTACTGCTTTACATCTTGCATGTACATCTCAAAAAAAAAAATGGTCCTGATTTGACTATTAATAAGGCTGGATTTGGATTGGGAACTTGTGGCTTTCTCACTCTCTAAACCCAAGTATATTGGTAAAGGAATATGAAAAATTCTGTCTCACATCATAAAAGCCACCTGGTGTGAGACAGAAGGCAAAATATTTAGGGACCAATATTACTGTGACTTCATCTTAAACCTCGTTCCTCCCTGTTTCTGTACCTCTCAAACATCTCATTCTGTCTGCTTCCAGTCTCCTAAAGTCATGAAAGATATAAATATCTTTTGAATATCTACAATGCTTAAGTTTTCCACTGTAAATAACATTTCCTCCTATCAGCTATCTACAAAGAATCTGGAACCGAGATGGGGCCTCCACCGGAACAACTCCTGCTAGAAAAACAAAAATAAAAGAAAGAGTATGAGAGAGAGAGAATAAGAGACAGATAGACAGACAGCAGAGACAAAAATAGAAAAATCAAGAACCTGGTGCGCATCAACCAATAATTGCCTTCAAGAAATAGATTATTCAAAAACAGCTGCAAGATAGCTCCTTATGATTATCCTTCAGATCACACTGCTAATTAAGTTTCCAGATGGAGTTAACCACTATCCTAAAATTGGTTATAGATGTATGTGGTCAGTCCATTAAGAACTAACCATTGTTTTAGCTTTTACAGGATCCCAAAGAGATGCCATCGCCCTTAAGTCAGCAGGAAGCAACCTTATAAACGACTACGCCCCCTTTCCCAATAAGTCTTATGCTCCAAAGGTTGTGGGTAAAACTGGGTAAAAGACAAAACTATAATATACCATCAGAGATCTTTTTTTTTTTTTTTTTTTTTTTTGTAGAAGAGAAGGGGAATAGATAGGATAGATAAAGGTAGACTGTTCTACCTACCTATACTTCATTTTAGCTGAATGTATGGGCTAAGCTAAAGACAATTTGCACTGTCATAGATATCTGTATATTGATACTAATGCAAAATCATTTTATATGTTTAATTGTGATAATTTGTACATTGGTACAAAGTTTAATCTGAGATTGTTTTATGTAACCAAAGCAACTTGTACTCCGATATAAATCTGAATCTGTAACTATTATGTAAAGCTGAATTTGAAATTGCTATATTTTATGTATGCTTCTACCTTTGTTTAAAATATTTGTACATCATTGTCATGTATACTATGCAATTACTACCTTCATTTAACTATACTAGATATAATGTATGATTGCACTAGTTATGATATATGCACAAGATGTTTTATATACCTCTGTTTGGATGATATATATGTATTTACATGTCCAAAATGCTGTGGACACTTTACCTGGTAAAATACCCCTGGCTAATGTTCGATAGTTCTACTAAGGGTCATTGTTCAGAGATTGTACACCCCTTATATAGGTATTCTAATTTTTAGTACAGGGTTTATTCCTTAAGACGATAAGATCTGCAGTCAACACTATTTAAGGTATCATATCCCAGTCATGTCAGATACAGGTTAGAATATCATAGATAGACAAGAATCTTCAACCGTTTCATAGACCCGGAGAATATGGCATTTAACATTTAAAATTTGGCCACGAGAGACACGACGACTCCTGGTGTCACTGCTCCCTTCACGAGATGGTGTTGAGCATCAAAGATACTCCATTGGAGTTGGTCCTTTTGGCAAAAAATGGCCGGTTGAGTAAGGAACTGTCCTTACCTTGATTGCTGACAGTACACACATGATGTCAAGCTGGATGAACAAGTTGATAGATGGAGACTGATGAAACCTGCCTAGACAGGATAAGACAGTCCCTTCAAAATTGTTCTGCTTGTGAAAAGATCTGTCAGATGCCATAGGCCTATAGCCAATCCGATAGATGCTCTAACGGTACACCAATCCAGAAGGTGATTGTCCAGGTAGCTGTGTTGCTGTCCTCTCCCAAATTTTGGAAGTAGCTGCTTCCATGTACTTCTGTCTTTCTGACAAATTTACCTCCCTTCTCAGGTCTTGAAGAGGTTGAAGAATAGATGTTTAAGGTTTTCACCCTAGTATCCCTTAGATAAGAACACTCAGGTGTTAGATTCTCACTTTCCCAGATTAACCCTTTAAAATAATCTATACACCCTACTATCTACCGATATTCTAGAACTATTAGATGTACCTTATATAAGTTAGGCTTTGATTAGCAATTATACTTTGACCTCTCCTAGATACTACCTCATAATAATTCCTACTGTACATAGTCTTAGTTTAGAACCTTCTTAGTTAGAAAAAAGGGGGGAGATGTTGTGGGATTCGGGTGTCAGCTGGTGGGGTCCAGGGAAGCTTACGTTGGGCGCCAGATGTAGGCGGAGTTTACCCACAAGGACACCAATACCAGATAGATATTTATTAGAATATAAACCAACACTTACGGTACAGGCAACAGATTACAATAGCACCTGAACAGGGACCGGAGTCTGCAGACGGACGGACGACGTGAGCCTCCCTCCAGCAGTCAGGAACCAGGAAGAGAGCCTCTCAGCGTCCCGGCAGCCCCTTATCAATGGGGTTGGCCACACCCCCTCCAGGAGCCCAGGACCCTGGATAAGCTTCCCTGGACCCCACCAGCTGACACCCGAATCCCACAACATAAAGTCTATATCTCTTTAAAAAAAAAAAATGTGGTCCTAATTTAATTATAAATCAAGCTAGCTTTGGAGTTGGAATAAGTAAGTTGCTTTCTCCTTCTCTAAAACCAAGCACATTGGTAAAGGAGAATTTAAGAGATTCTATCTCATATTAGAAAAGCTACCTGGTATGGGACAGAAGACAGACAGACAGAATATATAGAAATCAGTATTAGTGTAATGTTATTTTTAATCCTATTTCTCTGTGTATTTACTCCTTCTTAACCTCAAAAAAATTCTCTGCATACAATTTTCTCCTGAAAATGCAAATTCTTCATTTGATATTAATGATGTTTAGGTTTTTCACTGTGAACAACTTCTCCTACCAGCAAAATCCAAAGCATCCAGAAAGAAGATGGGGTCCCACCACAATGATTCTACCTGGTCACAAACAAAACAACAACAAACCAAAAAAACAAACGCTGGTGTACACCACTGTTACAATGTGGTTTCTTGGTCCCGGGATTTAAGTTTGCTAAATACAAAATAGACTATATGTTATAACTGTAATTCTTGCTTGATAGCTGTTTTGTTATATATAATTTTGGCTTGTTAAAATTAAAGCCTTCCTTTTTATTAGACAGAAAGGGGGAAGTGATGTGGGATGGTATTTCTGTATGCTGTGAATAGCAATCTTTAAATAAAAGAGCTGTTTTGGCCCCCCCCCCATGACAGGCATCATAGAAAAATTAGGAGGAGGAATCAGAATAGGTAGGAGGAGCAGGGCAGAGTCAGAGAGACAGACAGAGCCAGAAGCCCAAAGGAGCAACATGTAAGGAACACAGGTGAGCCACGGGCCACGTGGCAGACAGATTAATAAAAATGGGTTGAGTTAAGATGTAAGAACTAGCTAGCAAAGTGCCTAAGCCATAGGCCAAACAGCATGAACTTAATATAAGCATCTGAGTCATTTCTGGGGGCCTGAACAGTGGTGGGGGCTAAGAGGTCTAGGGTTACAGGGTCTGTGAGTCTGGGCCTCTGGCCGCCCGGGACCAAGAAACCACATTGCAACATACCACTCAATAATTGTTCTTGAAATACAGGCTGTTCAGGATGGTTGCAAACTAGCTCTATACGATTATCCTTCATGTCATATCTTTAACAAAAATTCCAGATAGCCCTAACCAGTACTTTGAGAATGGTTTATAGTCAGTCCATTAGGACCTAACTACTGTCTTAGTTTTATAGGAGATATTGACACAAGTCAGCGGGAAGCAAACTTATGAAAAACTACACCCCCTCCTGATAAGTTTTGTCTTTTAGGGATTATAGATAATTATCATTCTACTAGGGAGGTTATGTTATATTTGGGTTGAAGGGAAAACAATAATATAGACTCAGGAATCCCTTTTAAAGAAGAGAAAGGGGAATAGATAGGACAGACATAGGTAAATTATTGTATCTACCTATAAATAAGTATTAACCAAATATGAGCCAAAGATAATTTGTACTGCTATAGATGCTTGTATATTGATACAAATTTAATTATAGGATACTGTTGTCATTTTACCATATAAATTTACCTTTATTTAATGTTTATCTGATCATCGTACTTGAAGTCATTATTCAAAAACTTCACAGTCATTTATTGATTGCCTATTTTTACAACGTAAGCTTCAGTTTCTAGGATAATAAGAATTGCAGATTACAGTTACTTAAGTTTCCCATGCAATAGTCATGTAAGTAAAATAATGCTATATCCATGTGTTTCTCCTTAAACTTATACAATCCAGAGGAATATCAGTATGCTTTACTTTAGGCTATTTAAAAGAGTTGTGAAATATCTCCCATTATCATATGATAATCAAACAGAATTCATCAGATGATGTAGTATAAAGGCTCTGTTACAAAGAGAAGTAGAGAATATTTGATGACGAAGTTGTCCATCACTTAAGAACTGAGTATGAGATATGTTATATGCCACAGGTTTCTTTTTTTAATTTTTCAGCATATTTTTATTGACTATTTGGGAATTTTTCATCATGTACCCCAATCACACTCACATCCCAGGCTTCTAAGTTCTACCCCAACACTTGTGACCTCCTTCCAACCAAAGAAGAAGGAAAAAATAAAGAAAAGAATGAGTTCAGTTTATGTTACTTATACACTCACTGGAGATGGTCAAACTCCCAGCTAGTCCCTTAAAAAAAAAATTCTTCCCCATCTGACCCCCCCCCCACCAGAATCCATTATCTTTGATGACTTTCTGTTTAGACTGCATCTTTAGGGTGGGGTAGCTAGGGAATAGCATTTGTCACCGAAGCCTTACATATGCTTCTTTCTCAACTGTGGGTGTGTAGTCATTCATTCTACTTCAAAAGTAGCTTCCTTGCCCTCTATTGTTAGTGGCAGTGTGGATCATGAACTTACATGTAGTTTATGGCAGCAGCACAAACCAAGGACATTCACATGCTCTTCAGCATCACCATGTGCCATGGATCTCGATATTTTCTCCAATATCAGTACAGACTATAAACATCAGCATACCTCTCTGCTACATCATGGACCACAGACCACATCATAGCCCTAGGCAACAGCACAGACCAAGGCCATCAACATGCCACAGGTTTATAATGTGAAACATGATCATTAAAAGCAAAGCCCATTTAAATTTTTCCAAATTTTAATTTAATTTTCTAATTGAGACTAATAAAGCTTTTAAGTTGCTTAGAGATGAAGTCAGTGCCTAGTAAAATAGCTTCAGATTAGACAAGATCATGTTTGCTATCACTCTAGAGGCATTTTCTTAGATTAAGTCCACACATAGCAAAGACTTGATTCTCAAACCTAAAATATTAAAAATGTTTATTAGAATAATAATATGTACTTTCAACTGTCTAGTAGATTTCTTATCCCTTCCTCAGAGTCACAGCAAAAGGTCAACAGTAAGAAGATTACAGAAAAGAGTCAGAGTAAAGTCTACTTTACCCTGAATGTCCCACGATGTGAACCAGACCCTCACCCATTAAAACAATATAAGCTAGTCTGTATTCATATACCTGAGACCCAAAATTACAAGAATGACATAAAGTTCAGCCAAGTAACTCTATTGAGATTATGTTCTGCTACATTGGAAGTAATTTTCCTGCCTACTAGTTCAATAAAAACACTGATTGGTCAAAGGCAAACAAAAATTGTGGGCAGGACTACCAGACTAAAAAAACAAAAAACAAAAAAATAGAAAAAACCCTGCCAAATAAGATGCCAGAAAAAGACAACAAAAATCTAAAATACTACTCTAAAATTAAAAAAACAAGCCACATAGCTAAACAAATTAATAAAAATAAATTAAATTAAAATAAAAAATCTTACAATATGTCTAAGCCATATATCATTCAGCACAAAATTAATACAAGCCTTCTATATATTGATTTAAAACTTTAAAACTACTAGTCGAAATCTAAAATGTAGTCCAAGCCTGGACTAGCTTTATGGTGTGGACTTGTTTGTTGCTATTTAGTCTTTTAAAAATGACTTAGATGTTTATGTTTATTTTATGTTCTTTGGCCTGTGGCTTAGGGCTATTGTTAGTTAATGACTGTATTTTAATTTAACTTATTTTTATTAATTTGTTTTGTCACGTGGCTTGTGACTCATTTGTGTTATTTTTATATGTTGATTTTTGGCAACTGAACTGTGTGTTTTATATTTAATTAATTATATTTTTTGTGACTCTGCCTTCCTCTATATGGGCTCTGATTTTCTTGCCTACTCCTAAGATGCTTGCCAAAGGCAAATACAATTTTTTATTTTTATTAAAAGGAATGATATTTATACCATATGGAAAGACATTTTATATTATTTTTTAATTAAAAATGAAAGTTTTAATTTTAACATTGTAAAATTATATATAACAGCTATTAAGAACTATAGTTATAACATTTAGTCTATTTGTGTTTAGTAAAATTAAAGAAAATATTTTATCATTTATTTTATTTTTGTGAGTCTAAAGTTTTTATATCTAATATATTTTATTGTAACTAATAAAATTATAATTATTTAATCTTTAACTATATTAAAGACTATAGAAGGATATAATATGCCTAAGTAAATAGGATATGTAAGCAACTTTTAAAAATCTAGAAATGACAAAGATGACATTTGGCTGCTTGGCCAGTTGCTTAAAGTTTTTTGTAATGGTGGGGCATTATCTTTAGCTTATAGGCTTAGAGTTTGGGGCATATCTTTTAGTGAAGTAGAAAATTTGAAGGACTGTTTTGTCCATTCTGGCCTAGTTTGTCAATAACTTTTTTGTGTGTGTCTTGAAGGATGTCTGGTGGTTAGTAATAGTCATAGCTCAGGCAGGTACTTCTAGTCTAAGGGATGAGGATGCGAATCACAGCAAGGGCTTTCTTCTCAGAGAATGGCAAGATGGTGATAGATGGTTTCTTTTCTAGGCTGCAAAATTGACAGTTCAGGAAGCCCTGCCCTTGAAAATGTTAGAACCGTGGCTGTGCTATGGAGACAAGAGTACAGAGATTCAGAGATGGGATGTAGAGACAGGCAGCATCCGGGACAATTCAACACCTCCAACCTCTGTCTCTTTACTTTTTCTTTAGAAAGCACTTCTCTATCAAACATCCATGATAACAGAAATAAATAAATTATCTTTACTGATTTGACCCTTTAAAATTATTTGTAAAAGCAAGAATCTTGACCAATAGAAAAGTGAAAAGTTCATTTAAAAATCATGGTAAGTTCAAAGATAAGGAAAAATTAATTTAAGATCTTTATGGAATAAGTAAATGAATAGGTATACTCCACACAGATGCCGCATTGGAAGGAAGGGATTTTTTTGCTTCTCCTTAAAGAAAACAATTATCTGGGGGATGTAGAAATATGTTTTATTCACTCAAAATAAACCTATATCCAAAAAACAAATAGGTAACATAATTAACAGATTAATTCAAATTAATAATTGATTAGGTTTACCCTAACCACATAGAAAAGTATTTTCTACTGATATTTTCTAAAAGTCCTGCATTTAATTATTATACATAAGCTGTTAGTATTCAGATGTGAAGAAGTAGAAAGAGCAAAGACTTTCAACCAGATATCACCACAATTGGACAGTGATGGTGTGTTCTAAACCAATTTTTAAAAGGTTATAAAAGACATTTATTGATTTGGAACTAGAGAGGTGGCTGAGCAGTTAAAAGCACTGACTACTCTTCTAGTAATCCTGATACTATGTCCTAACACCCTTGTGGTGGCTTCCAGCTATCTGTAAACTACAGTTCCAGAAATCCAAAGCTCTCTTCTGGCTTTCTCAGGCATCAGGCATGCGCATGATGGGCTGACATAGATTTGAGCAAAATAAAATAATATAAATGCATTGGGTTTATAGAAACAGTATATAATATGAAAAAAATAAAAGAAAAATCTGAGTAAATCAAACCAGATTATGTGAAGACATTGCACCGCTTTAAGTCATAGAAATGCACCGTACTGACCTCCTCTTGATCTGCACTCCCTCCTTTTCTGTTTAGAAGGGCTGCATTTGCTATGGCGAGATGGCTATATCCCCTTGTATTTCTTATATGACTTAGAATAAAACAAAGATATTGAGATGTACTAGTGCTTTATAATATTCATATGTTATTTTTATTATTTTTAAAAGCAGGTAGGGGTGGGAGAAAAGAAAAAAGAAAACTATGTGAATTGACTATTTACCTCAGAGATTCCTTCTGAAGAGCAAAATTCTGGGTTTGATTCAGCATTTAAGAATTCATGCTCTACCTATCACAAGATGTCAAACTATTGTGGTAAGTGCCAGTCCATGTAATTCACAGAGCAGCAGAACACGATCTGAACAAGCTCAAATTTGAACCAGCTACAAGTTGAAGAGAAAACTGAAGGCATAAGTTTAATGATCAATAGATGTTCCGCTGTTCTCATTAAGAACACAGGACTTGTCAGGTGTGTAAGTAGAATTGCTGGGCTGAAACATAATCTTGGTTTAGAAAATAACAGGCTTGTGTTCTGTATGTGATGATCTCCTAGGACAGCTGTGCTCTCTGAATGCTTCTTTCCAGGATAGACTTTGAAGAAGAGCAGTGTGGGAAATGGGTAAATATAACCATCATCAACAATGTATCACAACTTTCCATATAGCCTACTGTAGTCTGACATGTACAAAAATTTAGGAGTAATTTCTGTCAGAACTTGATAGGTTTCTGTGTAATAATCCCTCTAAATGATTATTTTGACTTGATTACATCGTTCAATAATTAAATGTGGGAGAAAAAAATACAGACAGCTGCATTCTTCCATTATCTGAGAAGTATCATGGAACTTGGTAAATGTTTTGTTTGGATGCTACTTGAAGCAATTTCAGGCTGTCTTTGGCATCACATGGAAACTTTTAAGTGAAAGTGTATGCCAGTGTATACTGTCATAAGCATTCTTTATAACAAATTGTAAGAGTATATAGAATTTTTAGTTTATATTTTTGTTTATTCTTTCTCTCTTCCTGTGTGTGTGTGTGTGTGTGTGTGTGTGTGTGTGTGTGTGTGTGTGTGTCTGTGTCTCTGTGTATATTATGTACACATACTTGCAACTACACCCCTGTGGAGGTCAGAGGACAATTTTCAGGAGTCAGACCCCCTCTAACAGGTTTTTTTGAGGGTTGTACTGTACTCAGGTCATTATGCTTGGCCACTGGCAACTTGACTCAAGAGTGTTAACACCTTATTAATTTTATTAATAATAATAATTAATCATTATTAATTTTCTCATACAATTTATGCTAATATTTCCCCATTCCCAACTCATCTAACATCCCCCAATTCCTTCTTCACCCAACTTTCTCCTCTCTCTCTCACTCACTCTCTCTCTCTCTCTCTGTCTCTGAAAAATAGTCATAAACAAAAAATGAAAATCCAAACAGATGGATACTGCAAAATATAAAAACATTATTTTTGGAAGGCAGGACAGAAAATTACAAGTTTTTGACTTTCTTGATTCAGATGCTCAGTACTTTCTTTTCCTGATGCTTTTGGTTCTTAGCAATATCCTAAAATTCATTCATGAAGCAGGCTTGAAATGGAATTTTTCAGAACTCTATAATTCATAAACAATAATTTTGTGTGCTTTAAGTTAACAATTTTTTATTTAAATAACATAGCATAGTGTCTATGCAAGGAGAGTGACAGGAAGAAATTCTCAAATAACTGCAAACTGAATGACTAGTGTGAGCCCGGTGTCCTCTAATCTACAGCTTTTATTTCATTTTCCTTCTCTTCAGCTTCTGTATTTTTTTTGTTTTTTCCCCAGCAGGGGGTGCCAATTATTCAACCTTTGAAATGGAAAAACTTGATGAGAAACAAAGGCAAACAATAATTTTTAACTGCTCATGACACTGAATGTGGTCATGAGGAAGGGAAGTGATAAGCACTGGAGCTCTGAGGAGATGGCCGTGATTATCAGAAATCATGAGAAGCTGACTTCTCTAAGAAAATGTGAGATACCAGGCAATCTACTCAATTTCTTAATAATAAATAATAAAACATAATTCTTAAGTATATACTAAATGGTATATTTATTATATAATATAACAAATAATTAATAAGTAAATAAGTATAAATAAATACCTTACACTGAGTAAGCAACACTTTGGTATACTAAGTATTTTACGCTTTTAGTGAAGAAAAGTGACTATTTCTCTGGTACCAGTTCAGGAAATTCTCTAACATAATTTAGTAGAAAACCTTCTTTAGCTTTTTAAGATATAAAACACAGTTTTCATAGATATATAACAGCTAAATTAAAGTATCCTAACACGGTGGTTTGAATGTTGGCTATAGTTTACTGCTGCCTATATCTATGTTTTGCCTTAAGATTTTCCTGTTTACTTCAGAGAACCAATGTATATCCTTAGCAATTCCTTTGAGTTTAGTCTTTGGCACTTTGCTTTCCTTTCTGTCTTTTTTCTTCTTCTCCTCTATTCACAGCTAGATGCTAATACCATGACTGAAGCCCCAGGCTTCAGATGTGTTTATGTAGGAAGATATGCTCCTTGGGACCTCTGCCATTACCACGAGAAAAAGCTATCCTGAGTAATTGCTGTATCATCAGCCAGATTCTCAGAGTCAACACAAGTAGTGCAGAATGAGCCAAATTCACTAAGAAGCCAAGCCCAGCCAGAACCACACTTGAAGCTCTGCCCTCTAACTGAACACAGCTAGATCAACTCAACCACAGATATGTGAGTTCAAATAAATGACTTTTTTTAAGGTCACAATGTCTAGGAACATTTTATATATACATATATATAAACTAAGAGCATGGTTTTAGTTAAAAATACAATAGAACCCACCCAGCCCTCTGCAATATTCACTTATCCATCAGATTGATGTGTAATTGAATATAATTAGTTTATATCAATCTACTATGTCTTCCATTGTTCTAATACCAAAAACTGATATCTCTAAATCTATGTTCAAGAAAGCAAATATAAAATGTAAAACATAGTAGTTCTTGCCTATGGAAGAACCCCTGATATAATATACATAAACTAGTCAATGTATACTGTTGTGGATGGTTTAATCTGACAGAATTATTGAGTGTTGGTAAGAACTATTTCTCAGAAGTTGAACTCTGTATAAGTTCATGGAAGTCAAAGTGAAGTGTAAATTACATCACTAACCAAAGTTTAAAATATCAAAATATACAGATGAGAAGGCTGAGTTCTTTTTAAATTTAAATTAAATTAAATTTTTGACACAGACATTTCCAACACAGGTTTAGAAGGAAAAGTTCATGTCAGTTCAACAAGAATAATGTACCTCCTTAGGTTTCAGATGCCTATGCTGAGGATTTTACTAAGTATAAAGATCAATAAAACACAGATCTGTCCACTAAGTGACTCTAATAGTATTGTATGAGCTAAACATGTACAAAATTAAAAAAATATATATACAGATATGATTGTAGAAATCATATATGAACTCAAGAGTTTTCTCAACTAACACATACACAGCAACTTGAATTCAGAACCCCAGGAATGAGTCATACCATAAAGCTCAGAACCTACTCTTGAGGCATTAGTGGAAGGAGACACTCTGAGAGGTTTCAGAAAAAGACAGAGGTGACGCTGGAGAGGTGGCTTAGCACTTCATAGTATTTGCTGTTCTTTCCTAAGACTGGAGTTTTGTTCCCAGCATGGAATGTGGTCCCTCACAACCATCCAAAAGCCCACCATCCTGTGATCTAAAGCCCTCTTTGGCCTTTGCAACCCCTCACACATCCGTGTGTGCATACACTTACACATATGCATATACACAGGGGCATTAGTAAAAATAAAACCATTTCTAGAAAAAGGGAGAAGAAAAAGAATGAACTTTAAGGTTTTAGGAAAGGAAGAACAAATTGTTGCTTTTTTTCTGATTCAAGGATGTTAAAAAAGTTCAACTTCAGGTTGAAAAGAGTATGGTACATTTTAAGCATTATTTCTTACCGAACTGATGGGAATGACATTCTGAAAAGTAAAGTGTCTTTGTAAAAATTCAAAATTAAGGCAACTGTATTAAAATACTAGCTTGATATGTTTTATAAATGTTAGACAATAATTAAATGGTCCTCTATTCCATCTGTTTTAGGTGTCCTTCTGAATGATAGTTGGGAATATGACAGGGAAAAATGGGGATGATGTGGAACAGGACTTCATTTGCATTGGAAATGAAACATAAAATGATTTTTAGAAGCCTGCAACCTAAGGTCAGCCTCGACACTGGTAATGCTGTATGAAGTGTTGACAAGAGCTGTTCATAGAGATAATATCATTAAAGATAACCACAGCCTGCATTAGAATCTATTTTAAGTAATTTACTATTGTTCATCTGGGACACAGATTGTTAGTTGCATAAGACAAGCATCAGTAGCATTCCTCATCTCCAAGTATAAGAAAATGGTTAGAAGGCTGAGTCTACTGTCAGGATGATCATTGAAGGTTGAAGAAAATCCATAGAAGGATTGTAGAAAGACAAGATATTCTCTGCTGATTGTCCTAAATAAACTCATGAAAATAGATTCCCACAGTGATCATGATAAATACAGTCCTGAAGGTGCTTGTTAATATTTATGTGTACTTACCACTTAATAGCTACACAGTCTACTTACAACAGTTGCTCTTCTTTCTAATATTTTGATTTTTAAATACAGTTCCTCATTTTATGGTGACCCTCAACTAAAAAATTATTTTTATTGCTACTTTATAACTATAATTTCATTACTATTAAGAATTTTAATCTAAATATCTGCAAGTTCTTATATAAAATATTTTCTGATGTAAAGATATTTTCTTAATATAAATATCTGCATTTTCATAGTATAAATTATCTTGTAGTTTCTTAATGGACACTTTGTTTTTTCTTAATCTTTCCCCTACTCTTTCATTTCCTCATTACCATAACTCCAATATCTGTTAGAACTCTTTTGCACCCTCTAGGCCCCTTTTCTATTTTCTGTTCATCATTATTCTACTATCTCCTTTATCTAAAATATAACAGTGTTGGGAATATTCACCACTGTTTCTATGCCTGCCTTAAATACTTTCTCTGCTCAGTTAAGGTGTGACACCACCACTGCCTGCCTGGGAGCCTGGAAATCCTTCTGTAAACTAAGATGACCTCAAACTCAGATTGAATTAAGGGTGTAGGTCACAACTCCATGGATATTCCCTGTGCTGGGATTAAAGTTATGAGTTACCACTGTGTAACCCTCCTAGAATGACTGTGAGTGCCCTCTGATATCTCTGAATGTTTTTAATATGTTTGAAAATATCCCCACAACTGTTATCACCAATACAACACTAAGGAAAGAAAATCCGGAAGCATTTAATTATTGAGATTCAGGTGCTAGACACCGACTCCTAGTGGCTGTGATAGACTGTAATCTAGTGTCACAGATACATAAAATGAGATGCTAGAGACCCTCCCAGAATTGGGGATATCTGAGGCTCTGTACTTCCTAATATGTATCCTGTAATGCTAATCCTATCTGTCCTCAGATGAGCATCTGAGGAGCAAAGATCTAAACAAAATGAAAGCCCACCACTTCTATTTGTTCAGTTCTCCTCTGTGGGCAGACTCATGGGAAACAGAAATGAGATTTGGTTGAAGGATCCTTCAAGTATGTTTTATTGCATCCTATTTTCTTTTAAGGGAATCTGCAGATTAACAGAATTTTTTTTAAAATGCTCCTTTCATTTAAAAGGTAAGGGAGGCATGCATACATCATTCTGAGATTCCTATTTGACCAGTGCACTCTTGCGAAACTCTGAAGAGATTAATTAAAACAGGAGGCTCCCGGGGTTGGAAGCACTACATTACCATCTGTATTCTGAGATGTTCAATATGTCATTGAACTTATGCTGAATATATGATGAAGCATTTCAGAAGGGTCAGAGCCAATGAAACCCTGGGGCAAATTTAGGCCTCCTCATAACAGAGGTCAAGTCTCTGCTAAATCAACCACTTTGTGGAATAAGACTTCATTTCAAGATGGAGTTTTTGACAAGAACTGAGAAAATGATTTACTCAAAATTCTAAATGATCAGCTACCATTTTAGAAAGGGAACTGTCTTATTTAGTGTTACTATTGTTGCGTAAAACACCAAGACCAAAAGCAACTTCAGGAGAAAAGGGCTTATTTTATTCACAGTTCCGTATAACGGTTCACCTTCAAAAACAGTAAGGGAAGGAACTTACACAGTGCAAGAACTGATGCAGAGGCTGGGGGGGGGGGGGGTTCCCATGACTTGCTCAGTCTGCTTTCTTACATGATCCAGGACCACCAGCCTGGAGATGGCACCAGCCACAATGGGCTGCTACCCACCCCTACACCACCATTCACTAACTAAGAAAATGCTTTACAGATGGATCTCTAGGAGGTATTTTCTCAATTGAGTCTCCCTCCTCTCTGATGACTCCAGGTTTCCAGAAACTTATATAAAACAATATGTACAGGGACTAAGCATCCTCACATTGGACCCAAAAGCTGGCTTCCACCCTGGTCAAGGAACTTCTGCACCATACCCTGTGCTTCCTCAAATCAGGAATGGTTTGGAAAGAGATATTTGGATTTTTCTTGTTCTCTCCCACTCCCAAACTACTGGTGTATAGAAGAAGAATTTTCTTTTTTTTAATGTGTGCTGTGATTTCTGGTGGAAGTAGGTTTGGGAATTTAGACCTTTTCCTATGGATATCAAGTAAAGTTGACTCCATGACTTATTTGAGGCAGGGAATAGGAACAGGAAACTGTTGTTAGTCACAGCTTCTTTTTTTCTGAGCCAACAGAGAATGGCTCAAGTATAGCAAGAATTCTACGGTAGACTAGTGAGACTTTGGACATCTTTTGTTCAAACCTGTTGGAACTGTTGAAGAGCAGTGTCTGTAAGAATAGAAGCTTAGAACACTCAAGCCTGAAGGAATACAGCTGATACTGAATTCAGAACAAAGAAAGAATCTCTTCTTTCTTTCCAGTGTCAATTGAGAGGATTTGAAGCTCTAGATCTAGAGTATTTGAAAATGTTAACTCTGGGTTTTACATGTCTGTGACAAATAGGTTTTCCTTTGTGTTTGGGTACCTATTATTTAATATCAAAGACTCTGTAACCTTGAGTACTAATGAGAGGAACCAGAGTACAGAGTGGGATTTATATTTAATTTAGAATGCAGCTGCAAGTTTTCCGAACTGAAGATGTGGAATGAGGTATGGAAGAGGTGACAAGCTGTGAAATGAATTTGCTATAAGTCAATTGCAGTTTACCTAAAAAATAAAGGAGAGAGACAGAGTGGCATATGAGTGGATAATAAGAAAGTTAAATGGGTAAATAAAAAGAATTTTCTCTGGATTTAAATGGGGTATTGATTAAAATACATAGATGCCTTATGAGTTATTTTTTATAGCTTGGTTATGCGGATAGGTGAAGAATGTGCAAAGGGAACTACCACGCATAATTAGAGGTGTACAATTTGTAGTACATAACTCTGAAATAATTCTTAATTGCATGTGATCCCAGTTAACAATGATTCAGAAAGACAGTAGTACTTTCCAAATATCTAATCTACAAAACATTGCAGCAGATGCAGGAGGTTGGAGGCTTTCACAGTTCTCTTTAGCAAGCAGTAAAAGGAGAAATAAGGGGAGAAAGACACACTTTTTCCCCTCTCTATTTCTAATGTCCAGAATACTTCTTGACTCAATGAAGCCTGTATGCCTTTACAGTCTTAGGGTTCAAACTCAAATCTAAGGTAGTTTATGACTGATATTTCCAAGTTTCAGCATGAAACACTCTGACAAGTGACCAACCATTTACAAAAATGATCCACTGCTTCCCCCATGAGTCTCAGAGTAAACAGATGTGGATTAAGAAAATGTCTGTATTTTCCAGCTAACTGTGGCATTTGAATATAAAGTTTTCCAGTGTAAAGAAAAAAATATATTACCCATAATCTAGGAAAAATAGGTCTTTCAAAGATATTTATATTGAAATTTGCACTTGATTAGAGTAAGGGATAAATGATAAATGAAATAAAGAAATATCTCTGTGGAAAATGCTCTCTCTCTCTACCCTTTATCCTTTACTTTATAAACACGTTAATTTGCTTTCTGAAGTGGGTTTTGTTTTTGCATTGATGGGTTTCAGTCACTGATGAGAGTCCCTATGACTATTCATTACTTGTTATAGCTAAACCTCTGGTGAGCGGTGAATATTTATGAAGACTGTTCATTTTTTTGATTGGCTCTGATCCTGGTAGCCTTATTAAGAATAAGGTTTATAAGAGATTTGCACATTTGGTAAGAAGGGCAGCATACCAAATATGGGGTAGAGTTGAAGTGTTTTCAACAAAAGAAGCACCTGGGAGTATTAAAAAATGGAAAAACCTGTATAACCCCCAGGCTGCATTCTTGTAACAAATGCCAGATTTGAGATTCTGCCATTCCTTGCTTAAAGTTAATGATATAAATTTTAATGCAAGAACACTAGTTTTTAAAATAAAATGTCAAGGGAAAGTAGACCAACATTGAAAAAGAGGCAGTTTTATGCTCTCAAAAGGGCTCAAACTATCAATGTATATCTAAGAAACTGATCACTTATGAAGGTTATATTTCAAGAAATATGCACCAAAATTAATGGCAATGCTAATTAAAAAATAAGTAAGCTGGCTAAATATTGAATATTAGTATAGTCATATGGTTACCAATTATTAGCAATTGCCTGAAACTTGTTAAACGAACAATACATATGAGTGAGTTGTTAACTGAAAACATTTTAAAAACAAAATCAAAGTATCTATTAGTTTGAATGTCTTTGTCACATAAACTTTATTATTTTGAAATTTTTATTTAAAATCTTTTTTTTACATACCAACCACAGTTCCCCTTTCCTCCCCTCCTCCCATTCACCTCCAGCCCCTCCCCCCCTCCCCCACCCCAATCTGCCTCTCAAAGATGAAAAGACCTCTTATGGAGAGTCAACAAAGTCTGGGATATCAAGTTCAGGCAGGACTAAGTCTCTTCCTCCAATATCAATGCTGAGCAATCCTTTATAGGGAATGGGCAATGGGCTTCAAAAAGTCAGTTCATGCACTAGAGATAAATCATGGTCCCACTACCAGAGTCCTACAAACTGCCCAAGTGACACAGAAGTCATCCACGTTCAGAGAGACTATACAGTCCCATGCAGGTTCCCCAGTTGTCAATCCAGAGTCAGTGAGCTCCCAGTAGCTCTAGTCAGTTATCTGTCTCTGTGGGTTTCCCTATCATGATCTTGACCCCTTTGCTATATAATCTCATCTCCCTCTCTTCAACTAGAGTGGGAGCTCAGCCCAGTGCTTAGCTGTGGATCTCTGGATCTACTTTCATCAGTTGCTAGATGAAGGTTCTATGATAACAATTAGGGTGGTCACTGATTTGATTGCAAGGTAAGGACAGTTCAGGTACCTTCTTTACTTTTTCTTGGAATCTTAGCATCTTAGCTGGGATTATTCTGGTGGATTTCTGGGAATTTCCCTAGCACCAGGTCTCTTCCTCACCCCAAAATGATTCTTTTTGTCAAGATATCTATTTCATTGTTCCCCATCATCTGCCATCTCTGTCCCTTCCTCAACTCTACCATCCCATCCTTTCATGTACTCTTCCCACCTCCCTTACCCTGCCCCCCCATTCTCCCAATTTACTCAGGAGATACTATCCATTTCTCCTTTACAGAGGAATATCTTTACAGATGTCTCTCTTAGGGTCCTCCTTCTTATCTAGCTTCTCTGGGTTGTGAATTTTAGCCTGGTTTGGTTTTGTCTAATGAATAATAATCCTAATATCACAATTCATTTATGGGTGAGTACATACCATATGCGTTTTTCTGGGTCTGGGTTGTCTCATTCAGGATGATTTATTTTCTAGTTCTATCCATTTGCCTGCAAATTTCAAGATGGCATCTAAGTTGTTTCTAGGTTCTGTCTATTACAAATAATGCTGTTATGAACATAGATGGACAAATGTCTTCCTGCTATGAATTTATATCCTTTGAGTATATGCCCAAGAGTATTGCTGGATCATGAGGTAGATTGATTCCTAATTCTATCAGTAACCACCATAAGACTTCCAAAGTTGCTTTACAAGTTTACATTCCTAACAGCAATGGAGGAGTGTTCCCTTTGCTCCACATCTCACCCAGCATAGGCTGTCATCAGTGTATTTGATCTTAGACATTCTGACAGGTCTAAGATGGTGTCTCAGAGTTGTTTTAATTCACATTACCCTGATGGCTGAAGATGTTGAGCAATTCTTTAAGTGTCTTTTAGTCAATTAAAATTCTTCTGTTGAGAATTCCCTATTTAGCTCTGAACCCCATTTTTAAAATTGGATTATTTAGTTTTGGGTGATCTCTAATTTCTTGAGTTCTCTATGTATTTAAGAGATCAGTCCTCTCTCAGATGTAGGGTTGGTGAAGATCTGTTCCCATTCTTTAGGCTGTTGTTTTGTCTTATTGAAAGTGTCCTTTGCCTGACAGAAGCATCTCAGTTTCAGGAGGTCCCATTTATTAATTGTTGCACTCAGTATTTCTGCTACTGGTGTTATATTTAGGAAGTTATCTCCTATGCCAATGTGGTCAAGGCTCTCACTTTCTCTTCTATCAGGTTCAGTGTAACTGAATTCATGTTAAGATCTTTGATTAATTTTGACCTAAGTTTTGTATAGGGTGATAGATATGAATCTATTTGCATTTTTCTACATGCCACCTTTTCAACACTCTTTCTCTTTTCATTGTGTATTTTTGTCTTGCTTATTAAAAATCAGTTGTTCATAAGTGTGTGGTTTAATGTCAGGGTCTACAATTTGATTCAATTGATCCATATGTCTCTTTTTATGCCAATACCAAGTGATTTTTAGTACTGTAGCTCTATAGTAGAGCTTGAAGTCAGTGATGGCAGTATCTCAAGAAGTTTCTTTATTGTATATGATTGTTTTGGTAATCCTGGGTCTTTTATTTTTCCATGTGAAGTTGAGTATTGTTCTTCCATGGTCTGTGAACAATTGTGTTGGGATTTTGATGGGGATTATATTGAATCTATAGATTGTTTTTGGTAAGACTGGTATTTTTATTATGTTGATCCTACCTATTCAAGAGCATGGGAGATCTTTCCACCTATTGATACCTTCTTCAATATTTTTTAGAGGACTTCAAGGTTTTGTCTTACAGGTCATTCACTCTTTTGGTTAGAGTTACCCCAAGCTATTTGCTGTTATTTCTAGCTATTGTAAAGAGTGATATTTTCCTAATTTCTTTTTTAGTTAATTTCATATACTGCCACATTTGTTGAATGTGTTTATCATCTGTTCAAGTTTCTGGGAGAATTTCTGGGGTTATTTATGTATAATATTCTATGACCTGAAAACAGAGGAAGTTTGACTTCTTCATTTCCAATTTGTATGCTTTTTGTTTTCTTTTGTCTTGTTGCTATGGCTAGAACTTCTAGTACTACATTGAATAGGTATGGAGAGAGTGGGCAGCCTTGTCTTGTTCCTCGTTTTAGAGGGATTGCTTTTAGTTTCTCTCCATTTAGTTTGACGTTGGCTGTCAGCTTGCTGTATATTGCCTTTATTATGTTTAGGTATGTTCCTTTTATCCTTGATATCTCTAAGACTTATCATGAAAAAGCCGTCATCCAAACTTTAAACATAACTCCTGAATACTAGTGAAAAGATATAATTAAATTTGAAACTTGTTTATTTGGTGGTATTTCCCCAAAGGCAGAGCCTTCCTAGTTCATCAAAGCAGTGAGTTCAGAAAAATCCTTAACTTGTTTGGAAGCTCTGCCTTTGAACTTACGTCTTATCAGTGAAGTTCAACTGTTCCATGAGTTGCGCCCGAGTGGCAATGAATGTACACACAGCATTGTGTCTGGTGCTCCTTGCAAGCAATTTTCTCAAAGGCCCCTGGTGAGACATTCTTGGTACATTGGTGCTATATGTGAGTATTATTCAAGCCAAATGCATGCTGCACAAACCTGGCAAATATCTAGAGAAACCATGTTTCCTACTGGACATGGACTTTTGCTTCATTTGAAAAAAAAGAATGATATTCCAAGAAATACTAAATGGCTGGAAAGTCTTACTTTATCTTATTTTCATTTCTTAATAACTGACTTGAAAATAAAGACATAGAAGGACATTGACAGATCCAGCTGCACAGGATTTTGTTTTTGTTTTTTTTTGTTTTTTTTTTTTATTTTTTTTTGTTTCTGTCAAACCTTGCTAGCTCTTCAGTAAGACAAAGAAAAGAAAGAAAGATTGTGGGTGGAATATGTGTAGGATTATATGACAATATCTGAGTTAGCTCAGTCCACCTTTTCTATTGTTTATCATCACAAAAAAATTTACACATTGAAAGTTAAAAAATGAATTGTTCAATTTATACTGGCTCTGCATGTCATAAAGATGAATGATAAATTCTTGTTAATAATAATTATTTTAAATTATTCTTAGTAAGACCAAAATACAACTGAAAATACCACAGTCCAAGAGACAGTTGAAGAAAGGAAAAAAACATGAATATATTTTTCTGCTTAAGAAATATGTTTTGGTTGACAGTTTCATGTATTTATATAATGAGTTTAGTCACTCCCTCCATTCTTTCATCCCCCTCTCTCTTTCATGACAAACTATTTTCTTAGCAAGTGTCTGTGTGTATGGCCCAAGTTACTTGCTCAAGTGTGGGTGGGATGCTATTTAATAATAAGAGCAACTTATCTGTGGCTATACTACTGAATATATGGTACATACTGTTCCTACCTCCTGTGAAATGCCACTAGTGTCTCTGGGAGGGATGAAGACTCATGGGCTCCTCTCCTGTTCAGGTTGTAATAATGATGTGAACAATCTTGTCTAGGCCTTGTGCAGATAACTGTAACTGCAGTAAGTTCATGAGTACAACACTAGGCCATGATCAGGGAGATGCATTGCACAAAAGTATGTTTTATTTTCTAATTTAGGATTTAACATTCATATTTTGCACTGGATATCTTAAATTTTAACCTATATATGTTGGCTTTCAAAGGGGAGATAAACTTCCATTTCCATTACTTAAGGAATATTTCCCTAGTCTTCATTTTTCTTATGTTGTATTTATTTTTCCTGCTTTAGGATCCTGAAAGTTTGAAAGCTAGAAATAGCCCTCCAAAATTTGCCTAGAGATCATAGTAGAAAGAAACTAATGATGATTTTGGGGGAGCTAGCAGTCTCTCAGAAGATATATATGCTTATATATATGTGCTTCTGCATTGAGGTTTTCCTCAAGTCAACCATATACTTCATTAACTAGAGTCATTCCCATGGTTCTTCCTATAGGCATCGATTTTGTTGCCTGGAAGAAGGACTTTATTACTAAGTTGCTTGTCTATCATTTCTAATAATGAATTTAAGAAAAAGAGATCGACTTCTGGGCTGGCGAGGTAGCTCAGTGGCCACAAACACATTTCTCAAGCATGAAGACTTGAGTAGTTAGATTTCTCAGTATTCAAACAAAACACTTGGGTGTGATAACATATGCCTATAACCATGGTGGTGTGTGTGTGTGTGTGTGTGTGTGTGTGTGTGTGTGTGTGTGTGTGTGTGTGTGTGTGTGTGTGTGTGTAAACATGAAGGTAGCTGAGGCTTTCTTCTGTGTAGCTTCAGGTTTAGTGAAAGATCCTGTCTTAAAAAAATAAGACACATCTACAAACATGTGTGAGCAAATCACACACACACACACACACACACACACACACACAAAGGGAGAGAGAAGGGAAAAGACAGAAATAGTTCAACTTTTAGCTTTTTTCTTTTAAAATTTATTTGATTATTTCTATCTTATCCTAAAGTACAGGAATTGTAGTAAGGTGACCCACCTACACTTCATTTTGTAGAACATGATGGGAAGTGTCTGAGCAAATAAAAGCTTGAAACAGCACCTGGTAAAATTTAACTACTAAAATGATAATGATACCGATAAATGTTGCGTCAAAGTAGGCATTTAGAATTTTTCCATTCTAATGAGTGTTGAGGCATGAAAAAACTGATAAGAGGATAAATATTTATTTTGACTTAGTTAGTGAAAGTGGCTATTAATTTAGAACCACTCAATAGTTAAACTCAATGAATAAATGAGTCTGAAGGTGGAGAGGGTGGTTTTACATGCTAAAATTATGCCTTTGTTTTTTCTTAAAACTTAAAGAATTTTAATTGTAAGCCAATTCTTTCTCAGCTTCAGGTGACAGTTCTCTCAAACTATCTAAGTCCTTGTCACCATTTAAGGTTTTGAATAAATTATACAGTTCATCATTTTTAATTTCAATAGTGGTTCATAAATTGGCAATGTCTCCTAGTAGTCTTTGAAAATCATTAAGTGTCTTCAATCTAACTCTCCTGATTTGTACCTTTTGGGGGGGTCTAAGTTTTTGTTGGCGTATTTTGTAGCCTAAATAATTAATGAAAACCTCTCTTTGTATTTTTTTCTGAGGCAATTTGTAATCCCCAAGTGGGCAATTTTATTTTTCACTTCTTCAAATTTTTTTTCTAAAGTTTCAATATTTGAATCAGCCATTAAGATTTCATACATGTAGTGATAAATTAGAGATTGTTGGAATTTGTAAAGTATCTATTCTACTGGCTTTGTACAAAATACTGGCACAGAGTGGGGCTATTCAGCATTTCTTCATGGAGTACCCTCCACTGGTATCTCTTTACAGGCTGAGAATTATAAGTGTGCACTGTAAAGGCGAATTTTTCTTCATCTTGTTCTTGTAAAGGTATTGTGAAGAAACAGTCTTTTAAATCAATAACTATGATAGGCCATTCTTTAGGTAATAAAGAAGGCAAAGGAATACCACACTGTAGAAAGCCCACTGGCTGGATCACCTTGTTTATCACTCATATGTCTGTTACCATTCTCCATTTTTCAGATTTCTTTTTAATAACAAATAGAGGAGAATTACAAGGGCTTGTTGATTCTTCTATATGCTGAGCATTTAACTGCTCCTGTACCAGCTGCTCAAAAGAACTGCAATTTCTCTTTTGTTAGAGGCCATTGATGAACTTATATAGGTTTCTCTGTTAACCATTTTAGAGGTAGTTCTGTGGGTATTTTTGAAAGATCAGCAGCTGTTTTGCCTTGTTTTTCCTATAACCCAAATGGTCTGTGACTGTTTCTCATAATACCTTCTAATTTTTTTTTTTTCTGGAACCATGTGCTAGTTTATGGCTTATTTCTGTATTTGAAGGAATATTAATTTGTGTGTTTCATTGTTGTAGTAAATTTTGTCCCTATAAATTTATAGCAATGTTAGCCACATATGGCTTTAATATTCCTCTCTGTCCTTCTGGTCTTGTTCACTCAAGCCATCTTGCACTCTTTTTTACTTGTGATATTGACCCAATATCCAAAAACTGAACATTTGCCTCCTGAAGGGGCCAACTTGGATGCCATGACTCTGGTGAAATTATTGATACATCCACCCCTGTGCCCAATAATAACATCATATATTTGTACTTTTAATTTTGGCCATTGTTAATTGATAGAAGCTTGCCAAAATATTGGCTTTACAATTTCACCTGAGTTTTTTTTTCCTGTTTTTATAGATTTTCTTTCATTCAATATAGTATGTCTTTTTAAATAGGGTTTTTTTTTTAATTGTTCTGGGAAGGTGTTTCCTCCACAATGGCAGGGTAAGATTGGATTGTATTTGATATGGGGCTTTTGAAAGCCCCTTGGGACATTTCCCAAAGGCAGAAAGTTACCTTGTCTGTCCCTTGCTGATCTGCACTTATTAGTTCAATACCTTCCTTTTCTACACCTTCTACATACTCCAGAAGAGAGGGGCGTTCTCTTGGGATTATTCCTTAAAAAGCACTGTTTCTGGGAATGCCTTGTTTACAGTCTCTTTTTATGTGACCTTAACTTCCACAATTGTAACATTTAACATTTTGACTTTTACTTATACCTCTTGAAATAAGCTCTCCTACCCAGTTATCATCACTGCCATAAGACTCTAGATTAATTGTCTCATGAATCAAATCCTCCAAGGATGCTGACCTTTCTTTTAATGGCCTAAATATTTTTCTACAGTACAATTCTCAAGAGCAAGTGATTTAATTATTATTCACCTGGCTTCTGATTTCGGTACCATTTTGTTTACTGCTGTAGTTAATCTGTCAAAAAGTCTGTAAAATTTTCTTTGGGGCTTTGAATTACTTTCGTGAATGATTCAGTTTTCTTTCCTATTTCTTCAGGTGCCAGGTATTTAAAGCTATCATGTGACATAAATCCAGAGTATTTCCATTGTATAAAGACTGCCTGTCAATATCAGTATAATCTCCCTCCCCCAGAAGTTGGTCTTGGGAGACTTCTATGCCTCTGGACCTCCTTCTTTGTTCTGTTGTTTTAGTCTCCTCCCTCCACCATGGTTTCCACCGTAAAAGCAGCCCTGCCTCTAATAATTAGCTGTAACCATAGCTAATCAATGTTTGGGGTGACCTGGTTACAGCATGACCAGATGTTCACCATTTGTTTCACAAATGGTCAATGCATCGCATATGTTACCATTGCTCCTTTTACTCTCTGTAATTCTAGACTAACTGTGTATCGATACCTCTGATATCTCCAACTGTTTTTATTATATTTGAAACATATCCCCACAAAAAAACAAAGTTCTTTATGTCTGAGCATGGCTTTGACATGCTGAAGTCAGCAGTGTTAATTGAAACCAGGTAATCTATACAACAGTTTCCTTGATTCCCAAGTGATTTGAATATACAGTAAAATCTCAGTGCCACTAATGATTCTAGTTAGATGTTTCTCAAGAAGATATTTTAACACAAAATGTATATTTTCCAATGAGAATTTTTTTCTTTAATTATTTTGATCAAAATGAAAAGAAAAATGTCAAAAACCAGTGATCTAAATGTATCGCATATATTCAAAAAGAATTTCCTAAATCCAGTCAAGCCTTGTGTTTGATTTGAAGGAGGCTGAACAGAATCATTGATATCATAGCTGTGGTCAACTTTGAGAGGAAGCAAATGCTCATTTGGCTTTGGTGAATTGAAGTTATGTATACAGAGTATCTGTCCTCAAGAGTTATGTGCAAACAGTAGGTACGGGACTTACTTATTTCTAAACAGGGTTCAAAATGAGAAATTTCTATAGGTATGTGGATGGATCTTTGAATTGTTGACCTGAGCATGGCTATGTCAATAGTCTCAGTTCATCAGACCACTGAGAGCGATAAATCCTTCAAAGGAATGGCAAAGCCTTCATCTGGTCCTAGTGCCAATACTGACAGTACTTTTAAACTACCCATCTCAGCATCCTCCTCCCTGATGACCTTAGCCTAGTATTCCTTCCATACAGACAGAGATCTTTACCTAGATTAGTGAAGCCTGTCTTCTGTTCAGCTTTATATCATAAACATACCTTCTCAATTCAGATGGATAAAGTACTGAGGGTCCCTGCTGCAGTTGGTGTCTTCCACCAAGAACAAACCAATTTACCCCAGCTTTTCTATTTGCACATCTGAGTATTCTTTCCTCATCCTTTTATAGTCCTACTTAGGTCAGTGTCTGAAGCCTTGCAGAGGCTTCACACAGCTAAGACATGACTGATTGGCTATTCATATTAAAATTGCCTTACGTTATTACAGACAAAAAAAAATATTGCCACAGTAGTAAGCTGGCCAAATTATAAGGCATTCTTTTGACTGTTTTTCAGAATTAAAAAAAAAAATCATTTGCTACAGATTCCCACTAATGTCAAAGCCATTCTCTACTTCATGACCCTGGAAGTGGGAAGAGATAAACAACTCAACATCCTCCTGACTCTTCTGTGC
Source organism: Phyllotis vaccarum (assembly GCA_033318265.1). Taxonomy (NCBI): domain Eukaryota; kingdom Metazoa; phylum Chordata; class Mammalia; order Rodentia; family Cricetidae; genus Phyllotis; species Phyllotis vaccarum. Next base: position 110,488,386 of record JARWLC010000011.1, read on the forward strand.
TCTCCACGTTTTTTTCCTGCAAATAATTTTACTTTGAGTTTGATTGTGTCACTTCTCAGAGCTGAGTGTCTAAGTCCTAAGCAGGTACATTGAACTCCTGCCCACTAATGTTATGGTGTTAAGGAGTAGTAACTAAGTCATAAAGGTCAACGGGCTTCCTACAACACCCACCAAAGAATACTCACTAAAACACTAGTCACTAAATTGATACCAATGAGTAGCAGAGGTATAACTTTAAGATCTGAGGCCTACTGAAGGTTTTAGGTCATTGTGGACGCGACATTAGAGGATTATGGGGCCTTGCTGTCTTTTTAAGGCTCTTCTCTCTTCTGTGGATAAAGTGAACGAGTTGTGTCTCAGACATACTCCACCAGACTGGGAAGCAGTGAAACCACTCAGTCATTCTTAACCAAAAACTACGCAGACTGTGAAAGAAAATAAAGCTTTCTCTGTTTAACTTGATTGTCACAGACATTCGTTACAATCCTGGGATGCCGACTCACACTGTATGGTAGCATCACAAATTAGTGCCCTTTGAAGAAGGAATCAAAGAAGTTTCTCTGTTAATTACTGTTCTCTGACCCACAAGGATACACTTAGAAAACAATAATCTATTGAAGTGAGGGCATTCACAAGGCTCCAAATTCCTTCCTCCAAGGGCTCTATCTGTCACTGAGCCATACCCCAAGTCACATGATTTTTATTCTATATACTTTTAAAAGATACTTTTAAAGGTAATATTAGCCATCCTTACACAAAGATTGAACCACTGTTCATTTTTCTTTCTTTCTCAAAATAGCCTAAGAAGAATTTTCTTTTAAATTTAATTTTAGGAAAAAAAGAACCTTTGTCTCAACATATTAAGTAAGATATATTTAGCTGCATAAAAATTTAAAGCTATACAAAGAAGAAAAGCCTAGTCTAGAAAGCCTCACATTTGGTATTATCAAAGAATTATCATCACAATAACAATGTGCAACCATTTAAATAAAACATATGGAAGGTATTTTTTCAACATAATAAAATATGATAAAACTTTATATTTAATGAAAGAAAGGTTTTCAGTCTCGAATGGAACATTCTACAAAATTGTATAAAATGAGTACTTAGCAAATCCCACAGCAATATCATTTGTTTATATTTTATTATTTGACAATTCTATACATGTATAGAATGTATTTTGATTATGTATACCACTTTCATATTCTTTCTTATTCCATTCACTATGAACCTCATCTTCTTCCCAAGTTTATTTTATATTTTTGTGAGTGTAAATCCCCAGGGGTTTCTAGGGTTCCTTGCATAAGCATGGATGCAGGTTATCTCCTGTAGTAAACCACACTACTGGAAAAAAATAACTACTCTTCCTTGGCAGTCATGAACTGGCAATAGGTGCTGAGGGATTTGTTGAACCAAATGAACTCCTCTCCTATCCATGAGAGAATGTTGAAGGGTTCATTCTCATGCAAAGAGGTCTAATGTAGGCAATCATAGCTGGTGTGAGCAGAGGCCATGTTATGTGCAGGATACTGTTTTATGTTTTTCCCCAAACTTTAGGTCTCTCATCCCTCCCTTCTTACCTCTCTTTTGTGATGTTCCTTGAATCTTTGAGATGGAAATATAAATAGAAGATATGTAGAGCCAAACATACAATTGTCATTTACCCTCATCCCTTCGACCAGGGCTGCCTTAACCACCACTCACTACAAAAAGTAACTTCTCTGAATTGGGTATGAAATGAACTAGTTTATTATACGAAATATTTTTATAGTGAAGAGTCACACACTTCATAAGACCTTCTGTCTTTTTTTAGTCTGTTACAAACTCATCCTCACCAACTTATAAGCAATAACTATATTATGTACATTTTACTAACTCTCTTAACATTTTTTCAGTCTGCTGCAATTTCAGATTTACTTGAAATATACCTTTAAAAAATTCCAATAAAGTCAAGCTGCTGTGTTCTGTTTTAATATAGAAAAGAGCAGGATTCAAAGCTTGTTGGCTTCTACCTCAGATCTTACAAGCTAGGGAAGATTCCATCACTTGAGAATTCACTCTGGATTAGCCATTGTGAATATAACAGAAATCATGTTAAATGAAATTATGCAATTGTATGATAATTTAGGTAATTATAAATAGTGTATTTAACTTCTGTTTACTCAAATCTCCGAGGATTAGTACATGACAGGAGTCTAGTGTTAAAACTGTGTATTTGGATTGTAGCCTGCCTTTTCAAAGTTCAGTCAGCTAGAAACACTGAAATTATCATGCAGATACTTTTTAGAAATTAAGAGTTCTTACATTTCCCTACATCTAAGCTACACCCTAGACCTATAGATCAGAAGAGTTGTTTTAGGCAGATTTGCAAGTTTTGTGCACATTAGAGTCTGAAAATCTTAATGGCTGACTAAAAAAAAAAAAAAAAAAAATTCCCTTAAACTTGGTTTCCTAGCACCAAGGAAAGGACTAAAGCTTGTACCTACCATCTTGGACAAGTAAGTTTCTAGACAAATGAGTTTACTTTATGTATCTTAACATATTTATCTTCAAAGGTTACCAGAATAGTGATTGCCTTTATTGGCTGTGAAGATTGCCACTTGCCCCCTCAGTAAGCAGTTTGTACAGCAGCAGACACAGTGGAAGTTTGCTCCATTACTGAACATAGATTCATTAAAAACCCATTATACATAAGCCACAGATTGCTTGAAACTCTGCATGGGGAAGTAAGCAGAGCACACCCCTATATCTGTAAGGTTTACGATCTAGCAAAGGGTATTATTTTATGATAATAAAATAATAGATACATGAACAGTAATACAATAAGGTCCTATTACACAGTGATCTATAGGATGGTACCAAGTGAATAAAAATGATGCAAAAATTCAACGAACAATTAGTCAATGTCTGAGTTTTCAATTATTACATTAGTATCCAAAGCTAGTTTCAAGAACAGGGTGTAGGAGAATCTATTATCTCAGCTTTTATGTCTTTCTCAGAATCTATCTTTTTACCAGAAATAAAAGGACTTGATCCAAAAAAAGATAATCAGTGGCCCTTTAGACTTTCAAGGCAAAATTTCATGGAGAGGTTTTCATTGCTATTGTTTTAACAACCTGATTTTTATGCTTCAACTTGGATGCTGAAAAGTTATTATAACTTATTGTCTGATTCAAACAAACAGACAAACAGACAAAAACACCCCTCAGAACCACTCAACTGAGCAATGTAGGCAGAATGAATATCCCCTAATTTGCCACCCAAACAGAAGCTAAAACATTGAGAAAGTAACATGGCAAGGCTCCTAGGTGTTGTCTTTGAAACCCACAAAACACTCCACCCATCTTCAAAAGAACAGATGTGTTTGTCAGCAGCTGGCTGTGGTCCAGTTTGTTATCTTGCTGAAGAATTCCCGTCTGTGAGTTTTGTAGATATTTTTCTTCATTTCCTTTTGTTACACACTAAACAAGGAAACAAACGAGTAATATGTGCTATCAGTAGAATGAAATAGTTTCTATCTTTCCACACAGATGGCACATCTTAACAATGAGATGATGATCTCACAGCTAAAGAGCTTTGATATAAAAGGTACCATAGGAAAAGGAAGTTATTATTCTTAGTTATAATGCCTTAAAAAGAGGATTTGCCATCTAAATGCCTGCTGAAACTTAACTGCAGAATTGCTTATAATGCTACAATCAGTTGAGGCCAAATTCAATAAAAACTCCATCCGGCACTCACACTGAGAAGATCCACATGTGCCTTTAATTTTTTTTTTTTTTAATTTCCTGGGCTTCCGGCCCAGAAATTGAATGGAAATTTTATTTAAACCTGCTCTTGTGTATCAACTTTTGGTAAATATCAGGTTTTCAGTTGACTCACATTATGCTTTACATTTTGAGCAAAAGAAGGATTTGAAATGATGAGTGCATCTCTAGATGCACGGATTTATGTTTTCCCAATGCTGACTGGAAACGGGGGGCTCATGCTGAATGTCTGTCATGGCTCCTGCAAATTTTAGGATGCCCACACCTTCTTCTGCTGTAACCATAAGATTCCAGATTCCGTCAACCCCTTTCAAGTACTAATCAGCTTTTGCCAGAACAGGCAAAGCAATTTGGGATGGGAAATGACAAACTATTTGGCAAGGGCCACACAGGGTTAGGGTGTAGATTTCTCTAGGTCTAAGTGAAAGGGGCTTCTCTGCTGTCTTTCCCACCATTGTTTGTTGCCTAGCCCCCCTCTCACTGCTAAGTGTCCTTTTTATTCCCATTAGACAGGACATATAGGTATGTTAGAAGCAAAATGCATTATAAGAAGAGGCATGTTTGTGATAGATGTGGGTCTGACAGTAATTGCGCTTGCTAGGTGTAAGACATGAGCATAATTTGCGTGTAAAGTTTTTCTCTGATTCTTCCAGAACATACCAGTTCTGCCCAATAAAACATTTTGTCACACTCAGGGGGTTTGCCAACATGTTCTCAGATTGCGAACATGGAGATTATTTACAGTAACCTATAACAACTGCTGTGACCGTAAACCTCCTTCCTTACTTGTGCTGTTTTTTTTGTTTTTTTGTTTTTTTTCATTTGCTAAGTAGAGAGACCCCAAGGAGTACAAATTTACTGTGATTTAATTCTGATGGAGGAAAGCACATTACTTTTATTTATAGTACTGAATCTATCATCACCCCCCACTCCTCTAAAACATAAATAACTCCACATTTTATTACTTTTTTTTTTTTTAACCAGCCATGATTCTTTTGGGGATGAGCAGTTTCCTGCTAATAAGATACGTGGAAATAGCCAATACGTGGGAACATTAGGGTGTAGAAGCAGAGGCTGCTGTTGATAGGTAAGGGAGCTGTACTGTTGAAGCCCTCCCTTCGGGGACAGAGTATTCACGGGCACTGAAGAGAAAGAGTACAGCAGTTTATTTTGGATTAGGGAAAGGCTGGGGGTCTCACCTACTGGGAAGCAATGCTTTGCACCACAGGTGACAGAATGGGTTCCAACGTCTTTTAAAGCCCCTCAAACCAGAAGTTCAAATTTCTTTCTGAAATTCAGGTAACCAATAAAGACCTCTCGGGAAAAAGTGGAGAAGAATGAAAACTACTCCCCACGAAGCCCCGTTTCATATATAATTCCCTCTGCAAGAGCGGAACAGAAGGGATGGGGAGTAGGAATCCGGGTTGTTTATGCTCCAATATAATTTATACAAAAGGACTACCTTTTCAATATAAAGGGGAAACAACTTGATAATAAAAATTAAGAACGATGTGCATAATAAGAAAATAGTAAAGAGTAAGTCTCATTCACAGGGATTATCACTACACAGTATATACTTGGTCCTGGGTATCTCATCATTGCAAGTTGCAGTGTTCCTGCGTGCATGCGTGCGTGCGTGTGTGCATGCGTGCGTGTATGTGTGTGTGTGCGCGCGCGTGTGTGCGTGTGTGTGTGTGTGCGCGTGCACGCGCGTGCAAGCATGCCAAAGAGTATTGCCTGGTCCCTTCCCCCTACTTTAAGACAGTCAAGGTTGCCTTTGAACTGTTGAACTCACTAGTCCTGGTTTTCCAGTCCCTACCTCACGCCACCATGTGGCATATAGCATTATCTCTTGAATTTATAGATGCCAGTACCACTAAATGACTCTGCTCTGTAGCCGCTACATTATATACCGTTATATATCTCCACTCCTCATAAATCATTCGACAAATGACTGAATGGTATATAATCCACTTGTTTTCACTAACAAAAAACAGTATTTGCAAAGGTTCTTGGTTGAACTAGGGGCTGAAATGAAAGGCTTGAGATTTCATTAAATTTATGTTACACCTAGATTATCTAATCCAATTCTATCTCTCTCTACTTATACAAATAAAAAATGCCCCTGCCGATTTCATGTGTTCCTTGTAAAATTAAAATTTGGATTAGTTTAATAACTGATTCATTGAGATCTTCTCAAAGTAAGTCCTTATAGCACAGTCATCGGTCAAGAATAAAGTTGGGGTTAGTTTGGGAGTTGAATTTGTGTAAATACCTCAGTTCACTATCTGGAGGGTCTATCCGTGATTCCTTCCTTTCTTCATCTATCCATTATTCATCTATGGCCAATCCTTAATAATTATGAGTTTTAATGAGATGATTGGCAATTTTGTGCAAGTGTGTGAGTTCAGCTGCAGGAGGAGGATTCCTTAGAGATCCCTGCCTGATGCTATGGCTGCTACCCAGAAGCCAGCTGAGGCCACCCAGTGGTGACTAGCTGATGGCTGCCCATCCCGTTCCTCCGGGGCCCTGCTGAGGCCGGACACAAGTGGGCGAAGGCATCTGGGGCTCTGGCAGCCTTCGGTGGCCGCCCAGTACAGAGGCGCAGGGGGTGGGTGGTGGTGCGAGCAGCGTGAGTTACAGGACTCTGTTGGCTGCGCAGCCGCGCTCCCCGCCCCTTTCTCCCACCCCGTGTCCCTCCCTTCTCCCCTCCCTTCAAGGCTCGCACTGGAGCTTGAGTCCCAGCCTGAGAGGCAGAGGGGCGCAGGCAGCGCTCCTTGGCGTCTGCAGCAGCCGGAGCAGCCACAAGCAGCCTGGCGCGCGGTGGCGCCGGCGGCGGACGGGAGCCGCGGTCCAGCGGGGAACTGCGCGAAACATTGCAGAACAGTGTGGACGGGGGCGCTGCGGCGGAGGCGGCGGCTCGCACCAGCGCGCAGGGCAGCCCCCCGGGCCAGCCAGCGGCGGTGGCGGCGCCAGCGGGCGGGCCGGCGGGGCGGGCGCCTTGCAAGCTGGTGAAGCTAGGTAGGTTGGGGTTGTCCACTTGCTCACTCCAGCTGTGGCACTGAGATGAACTACCTTCCCGGGAAACTTCACCCACTGGCTTTAGGGCTCCTCGACTGCGAAAGTTTGTCTGCCTGAGAGATGCATCTGATGGGTGGAGAGTAAATGATGCTTCTAGGGGCCGGTTTGCAAGGTGGCATTATTTCCCCATGATTTGGGGATGGGATGCCTTTTCTGACAGAAGCGCAGAAGAAATGCAACCAATGTACCTCTGGTATGTCTTCAGAGCACTTAGGCCAGTTAAAGTTGGGGGCGAGGGTGGGGGTAGCTGGGGATGCAGAGGAAAAATCCCAGGGCACGGTGCCAGGGTTAGGAACCAGATGGGTTCTCTTCCTGAAGCTATGGTCCTGACTGTGAGATCTGAGTAAGCCAGAGTGTAAGATATATCTGTTAGTCCCCAAGTTTTATAGGCTGCGTTTTCTTTCCACTAAGAAATCAGCAGCCTTGAGTGGAATCTCTTCTTGTTGTTATTTCGTAGATTTGTTCTGATGGACTTGCATGTAGTTCTGGTGCATTGACATAAGAACTAGCCGGAATTTAGCTGATTTTATGTTCTCAGGAGCCCCCAAAAGCTCTCACTAGAAGCAGAAAACCAGGAGGTGCCAGCCCGAGCTGAGTCTCTAGTCAGTGTCAGCACCTTCTAGAAGAAGTGTTCCCCACTTCCGACTGCATAAAATGCAAACCGTATGAGCTCCTCTCCACAGGACGCACCAATCCCTAAGTCCTTATCAGGATTGTGTTCCGTTATTGATTTACAAGAAGGTGTGCACAGAGGAATGACTCAAAACTAAGGGTGTCTGCTCCAGGGAGGACAGAAAACCCGCGTTCAGAAGGGATGTAAGTAGACAGCCCTCAGAAAGGAAAGGGGTAGACAGTTTTCTAACCCCAATCCAACATGGGATACTGAAACAGGGCTACTAAAACAATCAACCTGTGATGTGTGTTCTGTGGGAGGGTGGTCAGAAACCCCAGCTCAATAGGAGAGTAGGTCAACTCAAAAATAATTTAAAAATGATTAAGCAAGAATAACTAAACGCACATGCACAATACCGGAGGATATGTGTTTCGGTTTCTGTCTACCCCCACAGAAATGAATATAATATTCGCTGAGGGAAAAAAAAAAATCTGGTCTGCAAATAGATTAAAAACGGGAATTAAAAAGAACACTGACTCAGAGATTGAAAGGGGGAGTAATTGCCTTTCAAAGAGCTTTTATATCTCACTAACAAGTCAGACCTGTTACTTAGTTTTGCAGCACTAGCTGTGTTTATCAATGCTAACCTGACTTTGGTTGCATCTTAGTGGGTGGTTTTAACCCTTCGTGTTGTGATTCCTGATACTGGAGAAGAGAACTTCAGGTTAAGAACCACAGGACTTAATGTAACATTTGTAGAATACCTAATACTTGCATGCCACCACGGGACAAGTTCTTGTAAATGTTCATAAAATATATTTGATCGGATTGAGCCTGTGGGGAATGTGGAGATCTTTGTATGCACATAACCAGTGGAGTCCGGATCTCCTAATGCCTGCCTGCTTGACCTCAACTGAGAGTCAACAACTTGTGGTTTGAAGGGGGTCACTATTCTCTAGCAAACTGCTGTACTTTTATCTGATAAATGGTAAAGTTGTATGCAAGCTTGTGCTCCTCATGTATAAAGGTGGCCAGCAAGAGACATGGAGCAGATAATTGATTTTCAGGCTAATAGATTCAGGCAGTGGCCATCTCTGACAACAGTGCTCTGCTCCAAATCCTTTTTACTGTCCAGGTATCACAGCTGTCTGCCTGAAGATGTGAAGACATTCTATCCATTTCTCCAGAAGATTTCTAACTTTTAAATATCCTCACAACACAAACGGACAGCCCAAGTGTTTCTTAAAATAGCAACAACATATTTAATAGGACCAAAGGGCAAAGCAATTTCAAGTAAAGATTAGCTGTAGACAAAAAGCTGTAGTCTTTCAGCTGCTGATTTATCTTCAGTTTTTTTCTCTGTCACATTTCATGTATGCCTGGTTATTACAAACTAATAGCCTCTTCAGTCTGCTAGCAAAATGTGCACCTTTCCCATTTATAAGTGCTAGGTTTCTACTCATTCATTCAGTGTACATCCTCTAGCTTTGTTTTTACTGCATAATTTAAATGTCCAACTTGAAGTTCTCATTAACTTCTAATACGTTTTGTGCTGAAAGAGAATACAGATATAATTGTCCCATTCAGCCTGCCAGGTCTGTATATCACTGTGGCAGAAACCCAGAATGGAGATAATCTGGCATTTTCTTGTTTCCAAGTCACCGTTTCCTGTTCGTAGCAGTGAAAAGTTCCTTGTCTTTTGTAGGCGATGTGGAGATGAAAGAGTGACTTTTTGTGCTTGTTCGTGATTTTTGTTTTAGCCAACTCCAGTAGTCTATGCCCAAGAGGTTTTATCTTCACCGTTTAGTTTTGCCATTCAAAATGAACAATCCTAAGGTACTTTAATACATATCAGGTGTATAAACGTGACCTTAAGACACATATATAATAGAGTTGCTAGCCTTGATGGATGATTTCTTATGCTTGGTGATCAATTTTGAAAAAAAATAATGAGAATATGGACTATCAGATACTTTAAGAATTTCTTTGAAACTGAAAATTTATTTGATTCTCAATTTCAGATCTAGAAGGATCAATGGTACTAAGTGGCTTCTGGTTTATTCAGCTCCCATGTTTCTATACTCAGTGAGAACCGTATCTTGGGAAATTTGGTCCCAGAGAAATGCAGTCCTTGGCTGAGGCTTATATGCCAAGTTTCAATCCGTAGTACGTTTTTATATTCCTCCTTTTATGTACATGTTATAAACAAGAAATAAGGGTTTGTAATAGAAGTGCTGGCAGAAGTTTATAGCATTTCAAACAGCTCTGCTACTTGGAATGTAAATGTTTGTAGAATCTTTACTGTGCAAAAATCTGCCTTGCCAAGGGTGGGGGGGGGCCCAACTGATTTATTAAGTAGGATGAGATAATTCAGAAGGTATGCATATTCCTCATTGTAGACATATTGGCATTTGGAAAAATAGATTATGTCTGTTACAGCAATTCTTCTGCATTCTCTTAGGTGCTGTTACAGCTCAGATTGTAAATTTTCTATGTTTTAAAGCAGGGGAACAATTTTCTCTCCTTTATTTTTTAAGTCACTTGACTTTGATTATCTTTCATCTGTTAAGATATGAAGTCTGTGCAATAAACTAAGTTTGATTACATTGCTGATAAATGAGCTTGGTGATATAGTACTTTAATAGGATAAAGAATTTGTAGGACTATTACTTTACTTCAAATATTCTTGCCTGGAGAAACTGGAGCAGCAGTGCACTTCAAATCCTTTGATTTGGACTCTGAATTCTTTTTCAAATCTGCTACCTTCATCCATCTCCACCTGTATCATTCTTATCGAGATCCTCAACCTATTCCCAGGACTACTGAATCAGCTTCTCTGTCTCTTTTCAAACTTGGTTTTCCATACCATTCTATCCATCTGGAACACGCATACATGCACACAAACATACATACATATGTTAAGTTAGTACTCTTCTATACATAATGTTTAAATGCTTAATGTTTGTGCTCAAGATAAAATAGAAACTACTAAACATCATCTGTAGAACTGTGTAGAATTTTAAACACATATACTTTGGGAGTAAAAACATCCTGAGTGTTCACCTTTCTTTATCACTTGTCCACCTCTGGAATTATTGTGTGCTTTTTTTTTTTTTTTTTTTTTTTTTTAAGGGAAGTCTTTATTTATTAACACTTCTGTATAAGTGCACATAGACCTATGGAGTTTTGATTGCTGATCAACCCTTAGGTAGGTTACAGTTTCAATACCATGGACTATAGAGGGCTCTTTAATTGTATTTCTAATATATGTTAGGAATCCTCTCTGGATGTTGTATATTCGTTTCACCTATTATATCTTGCATCACACAGAACTGTCCATTTCTTTCCCTGATTCACACTGAGCATCTTCTAAGTGGCTTTTTTTTTTTTTTTTTTCATCCTATGGACTACTTCTTACAGCATGTAACTTTTAACTCACATTGGGGTTTGACAAACCTGTGAGCCCTAAGAGTTTGGGACGGTGAGTTTTCATCCTATGCCTGTAGAGGGTCTGTGACCAAAGGTCTTTACCCAGTGTTCTACTTTAAGCAGAAGGCTGGTATTGCTCTTTGCAGTGTTCTTCGGTACACATTGATCCAATATCTTAGGTCTCTTGAATATGTGCTAGGTCAAGTTCATCATGTTCAAGTAGAGTCTATTATTTTCAGCTTAGCTTCAGTTATTGCTTCTCTTCTTGTTTGCCAAAGTCATCTACACAGATGTTCTTAGTATTCTGCTGAAATGTCTGCCATCATTGTTCTTGTAATCATTAATGGATTGCAAACATGGCACTCTGTTTTTGTATCGCTTTGTATTAGGCCAAGATCTATTTTGTACCTCGAAAAACATATACCTGGTTAAGAAATAATTTTCTCCATATGATGCCCTGCTCCTTGTCTATCTGATCCATGGAGCTGTGTTAAGCCATGAATGTAAGCATGTGAGTCACTGCTGAGGTGAAAAAGATAAGTGCTGTTGACATAGCCTATGACTTAGGACTTTGTTCTAACTCTGCCCTCAACTTAACCTTCTGGATGCAAGAGGCATCTTAAACTTTCCCCAGAACTTAAGGCCTTTTTTGCTTTTTGTCTTTTGTGTGTCTAAAACATGTATGATTCCCAGTCTTCTGCACTTATCTCTCAACTCAGGCCAGTGTGCCTTCTGCAGGAAAGCCCTTGCCTCCAGCCCTGCCATTCTCCAGGTAATGCTGTACCATTCAGTCCCCTTTTTTAATCTGTTCCCCTGTAAAAACTACTGAGACATCTGCTTTCAGACATTATTTTAAAAGAATTTAGATTTAAGAAGGATTAGAATTTAGTATTGTAAAATTGCTTAATATCTGCCTTTTCTAGTACTCTGGAGCAATATATTCTTATTAAGTATTTGTTAAATATCCATGCAGTGAAAGTCCAATCTGTTGTTGACTGTAGTTATATGGGAGTTGCTTGAAATCACTTAAGTATACATTTATCAGATTTTATTTGTGCAGCTTTTGAATGACAGATCATGAATTGATAGGAAATGACATGATTAGATTTTAGAAAATTTTATGACAAATATAATTTTCTTTAAAGGAAGAATAAGCTATAGGTTCTAAGTCCTGGATGTTGGTCTTAATATAATAATGATCTGATTTTAGTGGATAGAAGTAATTCAAGAGTCTGAAAATTTATCATTTTATTTTAGTAAAACATGAACATCTGCAGTAAACAAGTAAATGACTGCATCACAAGAAATCAAAACCATGTCTTGCTAAAGTGTAAACAATTATTTAGGAATTAGCGGAGCTTTTGTGGGTACCAGTTATTTCATCAGTCACTTATTCAAGGGTAGCTACATGCCTCTTCTTACCCACTCCTGCACATTTGTGTGTGCAGGTACATGTGTACGCATGTGCATGTAGAGGTCAAAGGTCAGTGTTAGATGTATTCCTCAACTGCTCCCCATACATGCAGCTCCAACAAGAAAATCCTTTTTTAACATATGGTGTCTCACTGAACCTGGAGATCACAGATGTAGATAAACTGGCTGAGCGGCAAGCTCTGGAATCTTCATGTTTTCCTAACCCAGTGCTGGGCTTAGCCTCCATGTCTTTTAGTTGGCTTTTGCATGACTACTGAGAATCTAGCTCTTTGCCTGCTGCAGAGCTGTCTCTCCACCTCTTGTCTTCTCTCTGCAGAAGCATCTTCCTATTCTGCTGAGCTAACAGATTCCTCAGTCCTTTTAAGAACAGCTGAAGCATCTCTGGGACAAGGCTCCTTAATCCGTATTTTAACTTAAAATTTTCATATAATTCCAAGAGAAAAGTATCATATGTCAAAACACCAGTCCTGTCTATTTTTCATTCACTTGCCCATATAGTGGCTGTTAACCAGACTATAGGCACTACTCAGTTTCCACCATTTTAAAAGCCTGGGGTTCATGAGTATATGCACATCATTCTGCCTTGTGCACAGATTCTTATATCTAAGATTTTGATTTAAAGAACAAATATCTCAAGAGATACTATTCTCATCCTAGCAGTTGCTGTTATATATTTTTCAAATGTCTTCTAGGTTTGGAGCAATCTATTTTCATATATCCTTTCCATTCTGTTTTTTAAATTTTATGAATCTTTCACCTTGAAGCTGTTGGATATAAGAGTCACCATGGAAATGAAAATTGCAAGAATTTTATCAACCAGGACATGGCATTTGGGTGGTTCTCTGGGGTCATCAGAGTGCGAATCTAAGTTGATTTCCCAAAATACATTTGTGAAGTTTTACAGGTAACAAACATTTGTTTATATGATCAGACTTGGGTAAGTTTTTCACACTACTAAAGCTGAAATCAAACTGAATCTTCCTCTGCATGCTCTTACAGGATTGCAGTCCATTTTTATTTCTTGCATAGAAATATGCAATCTTTAAAATAACTTAGCACATTGCAAAAGATGACACTTTTCAGGCAATTAAAATCAACCCGAACAATATAGCTAGTGATCTAATCTGATGTATGTTACTCACTTGGCCTGGCCTCATCCCTGAATGTAAAGCAGCAGAGAGTGGCTGATTACCAGGCGTCGGCCCTAATTCTGGTGAATATTCCAATGCTGTGGAATACAGATAAGGCTTATTTGTTCCAGAGTGGGGAGTGCATGACAACAGCCCCTTGCCTCTTCCCTTCACATTCCCGTCTGCCTATAGAAACACTTACATTTGTATGTATTAGAAAATTTAAGTCATTTTTCTCTGCTCTGCTCAGTGAATACTGACTTACTAAGGTTCTTTTCTTATTTTAAGTACAGCTTAAAATTTTGGGCATTGCTGCATAATTTTGAAACTTACGGACTACTCTACTTCTTATTCCATTGAATAAAAATGTTATCTTGTGCCATGTAAAGATAAGCATGTTCCTATTCAGTATTAATCTATTAGATTATTGTAAAAGTATTTAACAGTGTTTTCCTCTGTTTAGTCATTTGGATAGTATTTAATGGCATTTTTGCAAATAATAGAACTCTCAATAAGTGAGTTTTATTATATCATAAAAACCAGTCACATATGGTGTGAAGGTGCTTACAAGTAGAGGGCATATTTTCAACTGATGGAGATTTCTATAATATGAGGCTTGTTTCCTTTTAGTTGAATAACATCATGATTATTGCTGCACGTAGTTTTGGAAAATATCTTTTTTTTTTTTGTGGGAATTACTCTTGAAGGTTATCTCCTGAGTCTTGAAACTTTGTAACAGAATTGTTTTCTTGTTATTTTTCTTTTTGTTCCAATGCTGATCTTCTGATTGATGCCTGTCACTCCATTTCACCCACACATTCTTATCCCTATACACGTGTCAGCAAATACAATGCACAGCCTAGAGATAGTGTTAATTTCAAGTCATAACATTTCTAAGGTAAAATATAATGGCTTCTAAAGTGTTCAGGCAGAAGAGATTCAAATCAAATGATGAGGTGACATTTTTAATCATTTTAGAAGTCAAACATCTCCATGATGTTTAAAGTGAGTCAGTTGCTAGTTCTTCCGATTCTTTTGCCTCCCTTATAGCTGACTCTCCCATTCCTTCTCATTTTTTTTAGCTTTTCTTACTTTAGAGTCAAATTTTAAATCACTCTTTCTGTACTAACCCCTAGAGGGTCATTTCTTTTGGTTATATCTTATCGGACACATTGCATGTATTAGTTGGTAAAGCTATTACAGTGGAAAAGGTTGGGAAGACAATTTTAAGTTCACTCTTCAGAGAAGCATACAGGCAGGAAATAATGAAACACATACCAGTTTGGTGGCAGACTGCTTGTAAGAACAGGGATAACTTCCTTTGCTCTTTGCATGATGGAGTGGCTCCTCTTCCCTGTCTCACTGGTTGGCCCCTTGTGAATTCCTCACCTCCAGGCCCTAAGAGACCAGGTAGTTTCTGTGACAGAAACTTCCCACTCTAAGTCACCGTGTAAGTAGTCTTGATAATCCTAGTGTAGTCTTATAACACACAACAAATAGCCAGAACCATTAGGCATTAGAACAAGGCCATCCACTTCAGCTAAACTGTCAGGTGATGCGCAGCCTCAGTAAGGAAACAATCAGTAATCAAACTGCTTGGTTGAGCACATGTTGCGTCTAGACTCATTGGAAAGTGTGTTTATTTAAATTGTTTAGTTTTGGGGTGGGGATTGGGCAACAATAACATAAATAAATACCTTATTTAAAAGTTTTATTTTCTAACTTTAAATTTTATTAAAACAAAATTGTGTATATTTATCAACAGCATGTGGTTCTGAAAATGCACAAATAGTACTCATTAAATTAAATTAGCACATACTGTATGTTACACATACTTTTGTAGTAAGAGTACTTACAATCTAGTCTTAGTAATTTTTAAGTACATATTGGATCCATGTTTTAACAGTTGTTATATCTTGTGACAGATTTCTTAAAGTCATTCTTGTTATCTGCCTGAAATTCTTTATCTTTTGATCAAAATGTTTTTCAATCTCTACTCAGGGCCTGGTAACCACACTTTATGTCAGTGAATTTGACATTATTTAGTACTACTTAGACATGTGATCATGTGGGATTTTACTTCCTGTGCCAGACTCTTCTCACCTTACATTAATATTCTCCATTTTCATACATACCTTTGCAATGACACATCACCTTCAGTTTAAGCCTGAATAGTGTTTGTGTGTATTTAAGTGTGATCTTTTCTTTGTCCATTCACTGACTAATGAACATTGATGTTATTTCTTTGCTTTGTCTATTGCGAATAATACCACAGTGAATGTGAAGGTCAGATACCTCATTATATACTGATTTCCTTTTACATACTCAAATATTTCATATGTCTGTATGTATACACACAACCCATACACAGTAAGGTGGTAATTGTATTACTGAGGATCACTCACACTGTTTTCCACAATGGTGCAATTAAATTTTGCTCACCAATAGCAAGCAATGCATCTGCTTTCTTTATCTCTCCATTAGCACTAGTTTTCTATTAATATTTCACATAACCACTAAGGCAGGTAAGACAAAAGGCTCCTTCTTTCAGTTTCAAGCACATTATAATATAAATGATGCTTTTCATGGGTGTGTGTATTAATTTACTGAATGTCGTATATCTTCTTGTTTTGTGGACAAGTCACTTTGGTTTTGGTAGCATACAATTCAAAGTGTCATTTATTTATTTATTTATTTACTCATTCATTCATTCATTCATTCATTCATTCATTCATTTATTTACTTTTAGCGGCAAGCCTGGCAGAACAGTATTATGTGGGAGCCTTGGGTCTTTTGGCAGTGGGCATGACTTTCTTCCATGGTGTGGTGGAATTGCATGCCTGTGTATATCTAGCTTCATATTCTGGAGTCCAGGTTGAAGCTACATTTCTACAGTGGATGCTTATCCTCAATCTAGAATCACTAATTTAGATCAGTGTTACTGTAACATGCTTGGACAATCTGCTGGTTGCTCAGAGACTCGATCCTCTCTGAGAATTTCTTTTTGCCTTAGGGAGCTGTCTTAGCAGCACATGGTGGGTTATATGTTGATAGTGGCCTTCATCAGTGAATGCTTGGACACAATAACCAGTGTTGCCTCAATTTGGACAGCTCTAAATGGTCATCCCAGTCTATGGATGCTCTGTTCAAATTTTTTTAAATCTGCGTCTCTCTCTGCCCTTTTATATGTTTAGTTCCTTATACTTCTTACAGATGTTTCTCTGTCTCAATTTCTTCTCGCTTCAACTTCTTTCATTTCAGGATTAGCCTCTGAGCAACCCACCTTAGAAAGGACTCTGATCTGGGATGTGATATTCTCAATGCAATTTCATTAGACACTTGGGTTAGAAAGAGTTATTTATCATGCACATTTTCACTCAGTGATCATAAAATCAGGGAAGGGTAAGTGAATATTTCTAAATATTAGTATAGTCTTATAAAGTATCAAACACAAAAAGTATACTATTTAATAAAACCAGCCTAAAATATTAAAAAAGATTTATTCATAGTCAATTAAAAAAATTCAAAACATAACTCATACCTTTGATCCCAACAGAAAAAAAAAACCTAAAAATAATAACCTTCACCAACTGGGCATAATAATCTATGCTTTTAATCCCAACAAATCTAAGTTTAAGGTCAATTAACTTACAAAAAAAGTTCCAAATTCCCAGACAAACAATAATAATAATGTCATGCCTTTAATTCCATAACTCCAAAGACAGAGATCTTTCTATGTTTCTATAAGTTCAAGGCTAACTATCAAATAACAATAGCCCATGCCTTTAATCTTAACCTAAATATAAAACAACTTGACAAAAAATATTTAAAACAAACTTAAAAAAGAAATAAAACAATAATAAATAATTTTCCACTTACTAGTTTAATAAAAATGCTGATTGGCCAAAGGCAGACAAAAAGTGTGAGTGGGGCTACCAGACTAAAAAGCCTAAAACAACAACAACAAAAATAAAAAACAAGACAAAAATGCCATAAAGACTCTAAAAAAGCCAGCAAATAAAAAAGTAACTATATTACACTAAAAAAAGATACCAAGTCGCACGGCTAAACAAAATAAAAATCATAAGTTAATTTAAAAATAAAGAGTTAACAAGTTATATGCCTAGGCTATAGGCCAGTCAACATAAAATTAATACAAATGTCTATGTGTTTCTGCAGGTCTGCAGGTCTACAGGTCTGCAGGTCTAGACTACTTGCCAGACAGTTCAAAAACTTCTTAATACAACACTCTTTATCACATGTGCAAACAATACACTCGCCTACTCTGTCTCAGTCTGTTTGATGATGCTATAGGCAGAATATATGGTACTGGGTGACTAGTATCACGGTTTTATCAGGCTTAGAGTTGCAGAGAATGAGAAGTTAATGTATCTGCATTTTATAAGATGTTCATGTTGCTTCAGTTAATGACAAGAAATAGACAAACAGTGTGAAAATACTAGGGGCAGACTTGCAGGCTTATAAACACACACTCTGTGGTAACTACTAAAGGGCCTAAAGAGCAGAAATTAACTCTGGGTTAAACACTTTTCCATTTGCAGGACTCTGCCCCCCATAACATACCAGGACTCACCTCTTAGAACAAATTATTAAATTTTATTGGGCAAAACACTTATTTTGAGGTACCAGATCCTGCCTGTAATTTATGGACCACTAAACTCTCATCATGTCAATCAGCTACACGTCTTGTGGTTATATTATAGGTTTTAAATCTTGGCATTTTTTTTTCTAGACAATAATAATATAAAACATTACTAGTGCATCGAAGTTTCCCTCTTAAAATAGGAGGGGGAAGAGAGAGTGGTTCACAGTAGAGCAGCTAGAAGGACTGGAGGGAAGAAAAGGGATACAAATCTATTTCAGTTAAATATACTAAAAGAGCATTAAGCCTCACTGCGTTGCTTGAGTTAACCTTAGATTCAGTAGCCTCCAGACTATACCTATATGGCTGACAATATAGACATACCACCATACCTACCTTCTAGGAACTAAAGCTTCTGCTTCATTCTTGAATATGTCTCATATACTGCAAAACTGCATGGATTGAAGAATGGACAGATCACAGCCTACCTACCTGAATTTATTATTAGCACTATCATTCTACACAGAAAACAAATCTACAAATGTCGGAATGTTGGCAGCTTTACATGTAGCTTTTTCTGTTGACTGGGGTGGCTCCTCTAGACGCAGTTGGGTTTAATCATATTATCAGGAGTCAATCGAGGTTTAGACTGGTCTAGTTTACTTTGTTCAGGCTGCAGATGTGTCTAGCTTGGTTGCTTTCACCTGGTTTGAGTCTGTGGGTGAGAAAATTATTTGAAGAAAATTGTTTTCAAACCATCTACAAAGACAAAAGATCTTATTTTTCTTACCATTGGAATTAAACCACTTCTTACTCATTCTGCTGACCAAGGCCTAAGTCAGGAGTGGTGAAAGATCCTGTTTTTATTGGGAAGAAGTAAAAAGGCGTGTGACTAAGGACGTAAGTATAGGGGGGAAGAGGAATTTAGTACAATAATGTAGTCTTCCATGTCCATTAAACTTTATAAATGACCCCTAGATTTTAGTTGCCTTTCAAATTAGAGGCAGAAAATGAAAAATGTCACTTTGTTGCCCATGAATGCATTATTACTTTTTAATTGCTTCCTAAGGAAAGGAGACATATGCAAGAAGGAAAACACATGTTGAAAGCTCTCAGAGATCATTGGGTTCAATGAGAACTTTCTTTCTTTTTGAATCTAATGATTTTTGCTTAGCAGTAATGTGCATATTGCTTAATGTAAGCAAACTGTCTCTGCCACTTAACAGTATACATGTCTAGCTCTTTATGTGGGTGCTTGGGATCGGGCCTTAATCCTCATGCTTGCACAGCAAGCACTTTACTTATGAAGCCGTATCCTCCGTCCCTGCTTTCCTTTCCTTTGTCCCACCTTCATTTATATGAAAATCTTTTAAATATTTTCTCTCACATTTGTATCTATATTTTAAAACACCCCGTCTCACCTGGATCTATTTATTCATTTGTTTATTGCTGTCATTGCCATTTTGTGATGTGGGGAGAAACACTAAAACAATTGCAACTTCTGCTACGGTGGGCGTCTGTTCCCTGTGCTTCATAACTTTTCATCTGTAACATATATACAAGAGACCTTATTAACACCCTTGCCAAAGTTACATTCTCTAAATTATTGATTCTTCTACTCTCCCCAAAAGACAGCGTTGGCATGGAACCAAATCACAGCAAAGCTTGGGATTTTTAAAAAACTCTTTCTTTATTTAAAAGGCATGTGGAACAAGCATGCAGATTTTTTTTCCCTTATAGAAGAAATAATTTCCAAAAACCCCAATTTTCTCCAACTATTGTTTTGGCCACCTTCACCTGTGCCATCCCCATCATATGCTGCTGCTATTATTACAGAAGCTCCCGGTCTTGTTTCCCGGGCCTTTTTCTGCACCCTTTCTTCTCCAGCAGTACAGGGCACTGTACACAGGAGGCCAGTGTTCCATCGCTGAGGTCAGCTCTGCTCCGCATTCTTTATCATCTCCACCGTATTTCTATATCTCAGTCATTGTTTATCTTCTAAGTGTTAAATCCCTTTTAAACATCAGGCCATTTGAGTTGACCTATGGGTAAAATCTGATCAAGTTTCTGTGATTTTAAGCCCCACCACCATCCCTGGACTTAGCCTGGTGAACTCATTCTGTCAGAAACTCACTATCCTTTTGTGAACAGGCTCCTGTGGAGAACCACCTACTGGAGGAGGACAGTCCTCCATGGCCTGGTTCTTTCCTTATTCTTACTTTCACATTTACTCATCAAGCACAGAGAGGATCTTCCAATGGACCTTACAAATTCAAATTAGATGACAGATCATTAAGCAGATTCTCTTCCCCTCCTTGTTCATCATTCTTCCTGTATGTCTGTTCCTCATGTACAGGAAGAAGAAACTTCCCTAGTGCCTAAGCTCAGTGAAGGTTCCAAGAAATATTGAACAAAAGCTAGCGAGATGGTTCAGCAGTTAAAGTCACTCGCCTAATGGCACTTGAATTTGATCCGAGTCCATGGTTAGAGTGCGACTTGCACATGTTTGCACTCAGAAGTACACACCTCCCACATGTAATGATAATAATAAAACAAAAATAAAAACTTAACAAATGAGATAAAATTAACAAATAACCCAGAAACTATTCCCAGTCTTTTTTAATCTGAAGTGTGAGCTCAGTGGGTGGTTAGCAACATTTCATGAGGACTGATTATGTACTAAATCCAATGCTAATCACTCTGTTGCCACCTAATAGCAAATGAATGTTGTGACTACTTTTCTTATGATACTTGATGTATTATGTCAATATATTTCTATATTTTAGAAATATTTCCCTGAATTTTAAAAATTGGTTATGATAGCAGTTATATGATGATTTCTTTTGACTTGCCTGTGTACTAATTCAAAATCATAAAATCACCCTGAGCACTGGTTACCTGTGTTTGGCCCCGTATCATGGTCATAGTAGGCACTTCATACCTATTTCATGCATAAATAATCATATATTAAGTAACTGACATCATTATAATTATTTTATCTTGTTGGGTAATGCATGACACTCCCATTAAGAAGTGATTTTCTTTTATAGATGAATATACAATGTGTGTATTGGTAAATTTTCACAAGCTTCTCATTGTACACTGACCCTAAGGTGAATATAAGCCCCTTAGATCTTAGATTCAAGTATGTTTATCTCAAGTGTCCTCCCAGAACCCTTTTCTGAACACACTGGTTGTTCCCACCCCTTGCCTCTGTGACAGGGAGAAAGAAAAATAGAAAAGTGTTAATCATATTAAAAACATTGCATCATTGGGAAAGACTGAAAGAGATAGGGGGAAGCCATTTCCCAGTTTCCTGTTGTCTAGCCCACAGTGTGCGGAAATGCCTGTGAAGGGAAGAAGAAGCCTGAAGCTTGTCTATAGAGAGAATGCTCTGTTCTTCCTAAGCCTTCTCCCTCAGGAACTCTGGCATAACTCACTAGGGCTTCCCCAGCCAATGTGTGCTGAATATTATAAGTACTCAATTTGGTGATGTTACTCTGGTTCTTTATCTGCTTCTTGCTGTTTGTTATTATACCTTTTCTTTCTCCATGCTTAATAAACCCATTCACTCAATTCTGAAGCATGACTCTCATGAATCCTTCTCCATATGGAACAGTTGCTTGTAATAATGAGAATTGCAGGTATGCAAATCACACTCCATAAATTAATTTATAAATGTATCCATTACCTATTGCCCCAACTTAATGGTTTATAATATTTCTTTATCACTTGTGTTTTTGTGTGGGCTGTGAATTTGAGTAGTCATTTGAGTATCAGCTCATGTAAAATTTCTAGAGGGGACAGGCAGTGAGAAAGCAGAACCCATGACAAGGAGAGACCCAATCCATACAGCAATCCTCTAGAGAAGGAATAATTTTGGTAGTCAGTATGGGGATCAGAATGGTCGAAGCTTTCTGAATTGCTACCTCCCCTCCCCTACCATCCATGTTTGCTTTCCTTTCTCTTGAATTTTCAACAGTGTAGGCTCTCTACAGCCAGAAATGGAAGAAACCTGGCTTTTCCATGGGTTCTCCTCTAATATATTCTGTTAGCTTACTCATGTTGCCGCCATGGCTGTCCAGAATGCAGAGACTAGGTTACAGATCCTGCTGGAGGCAAAAGTCTTCCTACACTCAGGAAGCTGCTTGAACCTACATATGTTTTCTGGAGGTCTTCAAGATACGTTAACGAGTATTAGAATGCACCTCCTGCTAACACTTCTCTTGTGATTTACTGCCAAGTGATCACGGCTTGTAAACCTGAAGGAATTTCCAATTTCCTAAACGCTTACTCACCAGATTTTCCTCAGCTTCGCTGCATTTATTTTTAGTATTGCAGAAGTTATTTATTTTATGATCAAGAACAATAAACAGAAATTAATCTAGATGAGGGAATTAGAATAAAAAGTATCACCTGCAATGATGGCTTTTAATATTGCAAGCTTGTTTCCAACATGTCCTGATGATATTTGATTGGCTCTGAAATTTACATATGCTAACTATGAATCCCTGAGAAAGAAACTCCCCTGACTGCAGTGATACAAACCAGCAGGAAGTCTTCTTCTGTGTGAGCATGCTCTAACTTCATCTGTTTTCAAAAATAAATGCTCTAATCGATATCATGAATAATTAAGTGAAAGGGGTTGTGGGATTTGGGGTTGTTTTCTTTTTAGTAATTGTAAATTCTATTTCACAAAGCCACAGCTCAGCTAGGAGGAGCAAAGACTGAGTTACTCCTTATTCATTAAAAGAAATATATATGCCTAATAAATGAAGCTCCAGAAAGAGCACTGTTCAGGGAGATCCTTGCTTAGAATGTGAATTTTTTCATCTGCATTGAATCATATAAAGAGGAATATATGTCTAATATGTTTATTATTGCAAGGAAAGGGATAAATATCTCAAAATAATCATAAAATACAGTGTTCTGATTCAGGACCAAAACTAGCATTAAGCCTGATTAGCTAGTATTAACCTTTATATATATGCTCAATATTAACTTCTATTAATAGATGTCAGACCTGTGAATGAAGCTGGTCTTAAATGAACTAAGTAGCTAAAGATGTCCTTCCTCTTCTGATCCCTCTAACTCCCCCACCTCTCAAGTGCTGGGATTACAGGTGTGTAGTACCACATGCCCAGTATATATGAAGTGCAGAAGGTGGAACACGGGGCTTTGTGTATGCTCAGCAAATGTTCTGATTGAACTCCTGAGCTGCATTACCAGCTGCCATCCATTCCATCCTTCACTAAACTGTACATTTAGAATCCTTTATCAATAGAGTAGATGTACTGGTTTTTCTTAACTGTCAGGATAATTAGGAATATGGGAAGAGTGTGATCACATTTCAGAGCACTGTTGTTTTTACCTCCTGAATGGACAGTGAGGGATTCTTGCAGGTTCATATATATATATATGGATGCCATGTTGAAGGCAGTGAGGGATTCTTGCAGGTTCATATATATATATATGGATGCCATGTTGAAGGAGTTGCATGTCTGACAGAGTGTAATATTTACTAATGGTAGAGGTATGCCATTTCCAGCTGGAAGGACCTTGGTTACTCAGGGAGGTCTATTGCATCCTTGGATTTTATATTCATTACTGTACTTGCAGACGTGTGTAGGAGTTTTGTTAATTAAATTTGGTCATTCATTGTGGACAATTTTGGTATAAATTGTTTAATACTCTTCTGAAATACGAAATACAGTTTTGAATACTAAGCCGAAGAGCTATGTATTTAATAAATGGGTAGAATTGTAGCATATAATCCTATCATCTGGTCATCCCATATGGCCCCCACTGGGACATGGGCAGCAGATCTCACAGAGTGTGCCTGTGCATTCCTTTTCTCCCTGGGCATGACTAGGGCAACAAATGCTCCCTTTGCAGTATTGGCTCACTTCTTCCATATTTTCTCTCTTTCAAATTGTCAACATCTTTCATTCCATATATCACCCCTTTCAGCCTCCAAATCAAGCTTCCAATTTTAATTTACTGTGTTCTCAGTTGCTCTATATTGTGTTACTGGAAGAGGGGCTGTTTGGAGAGGATAGGTATATATATATATATATGTATGCATATATGTATCTATGTTTATGATATTTCTTATAATATTGAGAATATAAGTAATACAATATAAAATATAAATAATACATTTAATATAAAGTTAATGAGATGCCTTTCATTGGCAATGTGGGCTTATTCTCAGCAGTACCTATAGTAGCAGAAGCCTTTGGACTGTCTCAACCCAAAAAGAAGTCTGAAGCCAGTTTCTTTCCTTTTCCCCCCAGTTTCACACCCTTGACTCTATAGTCTTTGAAAATTAAACTTCTGGAGCTCTATTAACTTATTTGTAGAATCTATTTGTCATGCCTTAGATTAAATGAAAACTTAAACTGCTTCTTGCACAAGAGTAGTTGCTCTTTGTCAGCTGTCATTAGTCTATGCAAATAACAAGAGTACTTTCCTGGATTAGTGAAAATAGTGATCATTTCTGTGAAAACTCAGAAATTCAATGTCATTTGGAATTAAATAGTATGATTTGGGAAATGGTAAAGTTGCATGTGACAGGTCTCACACTGTTCTCTATTGTTTATAAGCAAATTACCTCTGTTTCAGAAACCATTCAGGAGAGAATACAGAGTTTCTTTGCTTTCAGCCACTGACAGGACTTGAAATGCTAGAGAGATGATTCAGCAGAACCTGAGATGGAGCCATCACAAGCTCATGTATTATGTATGTCAGACCACAAAAAAGTCATTAATTAGCCACAGTGCATTATAGACTCCTGTTCATAAATTGTTCTAAAGTCAAAACAAATTTGCTAAGCTATAAAATTCTCAGTTCATTTGCTAGTCAGAATTTGTGTGATATCTTCCAAAAACAATACAAAAACTTGACATCCAATAATGCATAAATTATAATACTGACTCTATTTACATATTCATTTACATTTTAAGTTTATTTTACAAGTTAAGTTTATTTTAAGGGTGTATTTACGCTTGGAGCATACTAGGAATGTATCAACTGCTGACTTTATAAAGTAATGCAAGGTAGCAGTGTTGACTTAGTTAATGCCACATATCTGTACTATGTAAACTACTGAAAATGAATTTGCTAAGAAGAATTTATGAACAGGGAGACACATAAACTCTAGTTTTGTTTAACATTTCAAAGAAAATGCCACCCATTGATGTCAGAAGGAGTAGAGAGAGTGTGTTGTTTTCTTTGGTTTCTTGAAGTAAAGATTACTGTATAGTGAATCTTGATTTCCATTTTGCAAAATGATATTTAGAAGAGGTGCAATCTTTCTGAGACTCATTTGAATTTCTTGTCTCATTAGTGTTTCTTCTCAACTCTATGTGACGAGTAGGCAGTGACCTCCCATCTCTTTAGCTGCCCTCTGTCCTGCTCTGTCTTCTCCTTTGCCCACTGGAGAAGTGGCATTTCTGAAGGGCACAGTTAGCTTTAGATGTCAAGTTTCATGTCTGTTCTCTTCCCTGATTCTTCCGGAGCTCCAAGGGTCCTCACTGCTCTGTCCTTCCTCTCCCCTTACTCTGGATTCCTTTCTGAGTCCTTGGCTGCCCTTCTGTCTGGGTATGTTCAATCCTTCTCTCCTCGCTTCATTCCATTGAGGACGTTCTTACCCTCAGTCTTGGCTGCCTTTCTTTTCTGCTCTCTTCCCTTAGCGAGGGTATCCTCCGTAGTTACGGTGCTGTTACCTCCTGTCATTCCCTTAGCGAGGGTATCCTCCGTAGTCCTCCGTAGTTACGGTGCTGTTGCCTCCTGTCACATGTCCCCATCATCCTCGGAGTCCCACATTGACAATCACTCTATTGCGGCTGATGCATCCCCATGCAACTATCCTTATCTGTCTTATCTGTATCTAAATTTGCCTTTCTTTCTAAACATGACTCATCTTATCTTTCTTTATTTCCGTTTCGGGGCCACATATCTTCTCCATCATAGAAACCAGAGCCTTTGGAGTTACCACTGACTGGTTTTATTACCCTCTAATCCAAGTCACCTATCACAATGAAATCTTTGCATTGATCCTGAAACATGGCCTGTCACCTGCCCTCCCTTTTCAGCCCATATCACAATGGCCATAATAGATGCCAGCCATGCTTCTCCTTTCCTTATATCACCCTAGGTGGTCCTATATGAATTAGCATAGAACAGCTATCTTCCCATTGCTAAACTGTAATAGCTTCCTGCTGTTTACAGAGTGATGTGAGGAAGAGGAAAAAAGCTGTTAACCTGGCATTCAAGGCATTCCACATTTCAGTAAAAGTATTGTATTTTATACTGTCCTTAAATTCAGAGGTCTTCAAGCTCCATGTACTTATTCCATAGTTGTGAAACGTATACATAAACATAAAACACAAAACATAAATATATACATGCATATACGTATAGACAGAGTAGTACTTGAAATAAATAAAGGAATTAATGGTCTATTGTTTAAAAACAGCCAAAATGAAGCAGTAGAAATTATACAGGTAGGAATATAAAAAAAAAATTTGCAATATAGTTTACTGTTTTGATCTTTGAGCGGTTGGTGCATCTTTCCCAAGAGCAATTTATTGGATTATCAGAGCTTTGCAGATTATTGTAATTAAACTTGGATTTGAGAGAGTAAGTTTTCAGTCAATTGAAATGAGTCTTTCCTCTCTCATTTGATATTTAAAACAATAGCTAAGTATATCTACCTGTACATATCCATAGTATCACTGTGAATGTGATAGCTGAAGGTACCAGCTAACAATACAGAGTCAAGTTGCTGATGAGATTCCCATTGCAGGTAAATTCACCACAGGTGAAATTATTTTCTGAAATACTAGACAACTCTAAATGACATTTGAGCACTGTCAATTCAGTCTTCTTCTGATTGATATGGGAATTGCATCTTCATATATTAATTCTGTGTTAAAATATCTGTGAGCTCTAAAAATGGTAGATTTATCTCCCTATAAAAACTTGAAAACCACAAGGACATTGTGATTCAAGACTTTCAACCTCCACAACCAGTATCCTATAAATAAGCTGATGCAAACCAATGATTTGTTAAAGAAAATTGCCCATGTTGTCTATGGCAATATCACCCTGAATATGCCTGCCCTCATCTGGAATGATCTTGTATGCTTCCAAGTACCATGCCTCTGACCACCACCCAGGCATTTCTGTTATGACTTTTCTTCTCCCTACACACCCTCTGCTGGGTCAGGCCCTCAATCATCTATCTTCTTCTCAATTGCTAATCTATACCTCAAGCTTGCTCTTTGAACTTTTGTCTGCTTAAGTGCCCAGTGGTGGTTTAATATCTGTATTATAGTTATGTATGATGATACTTCTACATATGTACAGTCTGTTTTTGTCTTAGAATATATGTGTCTGGTAGCAAATGTCAACTATTTGATTATCCTTTGCTCTGTGCCTCTCATGTATTAGTCCCTTCATTGAAGAGTCAAAGTTAAATGTCACTGGATACAGTGAGACCATGGAGTCTAACAATCATCATTGAATATTTTTGGATCTTAGTGATTTCTGCTTACTTTGCTCAACTGCCAGTTAGGCAAGTCCACCTCTTCAGCATTCTATAGCTGAACATTATTAAAATTGATGCTTTGATTATGTTACATATCTTATGTGGCTGGTGAAAACTATCCACCCTAGTTACTCAGAGACCCATGTTGACAAGAATGTACCTGTCACTGAGATGGTGTGAAAAGGGAACATGCCAAAGGATGCAGTTGTTTTCAAACTTCTGCTTCCAAGAGATACAAGTCACTTCTGCTTCCAATGTATTAACAAAATACACTGAAATGTCCATTATTATGATCAAAATCTCAATAAGAAAGAAAACCAGGAGAGCATGTTATATACAAATAGGTCATCATCACTGGTATGGTACAAAATTTTGATTTCCTTTGCGTCATCCTTAAATTTTTGTACTTCTGTCCTTGGATCTTTGAGATAGGAGAGTAAATCAGGATTTCTTCATTGAGTCCCAAGGCTACAAGGCAAATAACAGGGAGCAGTTCATGTACATAATGAAGCCAACAGTTTGTTAAACTAGTGAATATCAAAATGCTAAATGACCAGAGACAGAGGAACAAGCCACAGCCACTTCTCACCTCACCAACTTCTCAGATGGAAGTGGAAAATCTTGTTTCAATGAATCTTCATTCTGAATATGGAGGCAAAGGCAGCCACAAGTTCAAATGGAAATAAAGGGTGAACTCCTGCCTTATTCCTCCTTACACTCCTTTCCCTGTTCGGGCATGTCACTTCCTGTCTTAACTTTCCTAGTGCTGGGATTAAAGGAAGGTGTGCTTCCCAGGTACTGGGAATGGAGACATAGGATCACAAGTTCTGAGATTAAAGGTATGTGCCATTACTGCTTGGCTTTGTTTTTCCTTTGGACTGGAATAATCTCATGTAGCCTAGTGTTGCCTTGAACTCAAAGAGACCCAGAAGAATCTCTGTCTCTGCATTCTGAGTGCTAAGATTAAAGGTGTGTGTCACCACTGCCTGACCTCTATGTCCAACTCTGTGGCTGACTCTATACTCTGATCTTCAGGCAAGCTTTATTTGGTACTGAGTATATCACCACAAACATCCCCATCTACTCTCATTTTATTATTCTCTTTTGTTTTGGGGTATTTTTCACTGAATTACCCTTCCATGTTCAATAAGAAACTTTTCCTGTTACTATAAAAGAACAGAAGTTTAATAAATGCTTGTCTCAGCTCTCACTTCTATAGAGAGAAAAAAACACAAAACATTGCCCAAGGCTACACACCGACTTTGCTTGTTGTCTCCTCCTGGTCTGGCAGGATAAGGATATCTTGTTTCCTTTTCTACTTAGAAGACATCTAGCAACTTGTCATAACTAGTGAAATCTTTGAGGAAATTAAGTCTGTATGCCAAGACAGTCATCTCACCATTATCTCCCTGGCTTGCATTCTTCTTGATACATTGTAATTTTAACAAGGAAGTTACAAGAAAAGAATTTCATACAGTGCCTGTGTGGAAAAGTGAAGTAAAACAGAATACAGTTCTCATTTGTTCTGCTATAGCTCATTTTGACAGCTAAGAAGGCTGTCTTAGATGAGCAGGAAAAGATCCTCATTTATCTGTATTTACCTGACATTTAAATATATATTTAGCTTATTTGAAATGGGAAAATATTAAGTCAAGCCAGACATTGGCTGGCTACTCCTACAAGTTCTGTTTGTCCATTGCCCTAGCATATTTTCCAAGGAGGACGAATTGTTGGTAAAAGGTTTTGTAACTGGGGTGGTGTCTTCATTTCTTGTCTTTTTCAGTAGCCTGAAGAGTATCTTCACTCAACTTAGGGGTGAAGCCAGGTAGGCATCAGCTCAACTTCCCCATGTTCAATACATTTTGTGGCTGTTGCCCTTAGCAGTGGGGTCCCCTGATGTCAGTTTGTAGGTAGCATCCTTTTGTCTTAGCAACAGCCTGAGTTGCTTGGGAATTTCCATGAGAAAACAAAACAAAACAAAACTTGGCCAACAACTCAAATGAATGCAATCCAGTCCTGGTACTGGAAGCCTTTCCGGCTTATAAGAAATGGTCAGTTGAAACTCCATATCCCCTAATACTAGGAGTCCTTCTCATTAGGATCATTTTTATAGATTCCAGGAAGTTTCACCTGCACTAGGTTTCCATACCAACCCCCAAATTCCCCCTCAGTTCCAGATGTATTTTTTGTACTCTCTCTCTCACTCCCACAGGATCCTGCAGCCCCCTCTCCTTGTCCTGCCTGCTTCTAGTCTGCCCACAAATAGGTATTCTAATTCCTTTCTCAGGGAGATCTATGAGAACCCCATACCCCTCCTCTTATTTCCCTGGGTCAATGGACTGTATTTCAGTTATCATTTATAGAAAGGCTAATATCTACTTACATGTGAATATACACTATATTTATCTCTCTGGTTCTGGATTACCTCATTCAGGATGAGCTTCTCTAATTTCATCCATTTACCTGCAAATTTGATGATGTCAATTTTTAAGCAGCTGGAGAGACATTCCATTTTATAAATGTACCTTCTTTGTCTTTTCTTCCTTTGAGGGACATTTAGGTTGTTTCCAGTTTCTGGCTCTTCTCTTATATGTAGGCAAAAGTTCCTGTAACCCGCCTAGCTTGTCCCACAGCTGTTCAGTCCCAAATAAACATACATAGGCTTATATTAATTATAAACTCTTTCTTTGGCCTATGCCTCAGGCTTATTATTTGCTAACTCTTACTCTTATACTAACCCATGATTCTAATTATGTTTAGGCACTAGGCTTGGTACCTTTTCTCAGAGCAGCATTTTCATCCTATTTCCTCTGCATCTCCCTGTTGTCTGTCTTTGCACTTCTGTGTCCCAAATTTCTCCTAGTCTGGTTGCTCTGCGTCTACTTCCTATCTAGCTACTTGACTAATCAATTTTTTTAAACCAGTATTTACAGTGACAAATATTTAAAATGTACAGCAGCATAGTCTCACAGAACTTATGAATAAAGGCACAATGAATATAGTTGAGCGAATGTCTTTTTTGGAGGGATGGAGGATCCTTTGAATATATTTCATAGAGTGGCATAGCTGAGTCTTGAGGAAGACTGATTACCATGTTTTTTGAGGCATCACTATACTGATTTCCATATTGGTTGTATAGGTTTGCACTCCCATCAGCAATGGAGGAGTGTTCCCCTTGCGCTACTTCCTTGCCAGTATGAACTGTTACTTATGTTATAAATATTAGCCATTCTGGCAGATGTAAGATGGAATCTCAGAGTAGTTTTTATTTACATTTACCTGATAGCTATGGATGTTTAACTGTTTCTCAGCCATTTGAGATTCTTTTGTTGATAATTCTTTGTTTAAATCTGTACCCCACTTTTAAATTGGAATACTCAGTTTATTGATATCTAGTGTAGT
This sequence comes from Phyllotis vaccarum, assembly GCA_033318265.1. NCBI lineage: Eukaryota > Metazoa > Chordata > Mammalia > Rodentia > Cricetidae > Phyllotis > Phyllotis vaccarum. Next base: position 110,519,398 of record JARWLC010000011.1, read on the forward strand.
AGTGAGGTTTCTTGGTCCCGGGCGGCCAAAGACCCAGACTCACAGACTCCTTAGATGCCTGCCACTGCTCAGATGCTTATATTAACTTCATGTTGTTTGGCCTATGGCTCAGGCACATTACTATCTAGCTCTTACATCTTAAATAAACCCATTTCTATTAATCTGTCTGCCATGTGGCCCATGGCTCACCTGTGTTCCTTACATGTTTTTTCTTGGGCGGCTGGCTCGGTCTGTCCAACTCTGCCCTACTTCTCCTACCTATGCTCTGATTTCTCCTCCTACTTTTTCTTTGTGCCTGTCATGGGCCAAAACAGCTCTTTTATTTAAAGATTGATATTCACACTATATAGAAAGGCATTTCCACATCACCCTAGTTTCCTGTATTCTTTATATATTTTGGATATTAGTCTTCTACTGCATATGGAGTTGGTAAGGCCATTGTGGAGGCTGCTGCTTTGTCTAATTGATGGTGTTCTTTGCCCTAAATATATTTCAGTATCATGAGGCTTCATTTATGAATTGTTGATATTAGTGCTTGTGCTATCTGTGTTCTACTCAGAAAATTTTCCATTGTGTCAAAGTATTCAAAGTTATTACCCACTTTCTTCAATTAGGTTCTGAATATCTGTTTTTATGTTGTGATCTTTGACCAACCTGGACTTGCATTTGGGGCAGAATGATAAATAGGTATCTATTTGTGTTCTTATACATCCAGTTTGACCAGCACTATTTGTTGAAGATACTTTCTTTTTTTCCAGCATGTGTTTCTGGCTTCTTTATAAAAATTCAGATATCCATATATGTTTGCATTTATGTCTAGGTCTGAAAACCTAACTCATTGATCAGTGTGTGTTTTTATGCCATTACAATGCCGTTTTATTAATAAAACTCTGTAGTACAACTTGAAATTGGGAATGGTGAGAACTTCAGCATTTATTTCATTGTTCAGAATTATTATAACTATCCTGGATTTTTTTTAAAAAACATATAAAGTTGAGAATTGTCTTCTCAAGGTCTGTAAGGAATTGTGTAAGAATTTTGTTAGGAAGTGCTCTGAATTTGTTGATTACTTTTGGTTGTATGGCCATGTTTTTGTTTTTTTTTAACTATGTTAATCCTATTGATTCATGAGAATGGGAGATTTTTTTCATCTTCTATATTTTCTTCAATTTCTTACTTCAAAGCCTTGGAGTTTTAGCATACACATCTTTAACTTACGTGGTTAGAGTTACTCCAAGATATTTGTACCAGCTAAACTCATGTCAACTTGAAACACAAACTAGAGATATTTGAAAGTAGGGAACCTCAATAATGAAAATGCCTCCAAAAGATCCGGCTGTAAGGCATTTTCTTAACTAGAGATTAATGAGGTATTTGCTTTATCCCTATCTTGACTCATTTTTCATTCTGTAGAAATTTGTTTAGTTTCGATGAATTTTAAGCTTTCTGTTATTTGTGTTATTGTATAAGTGTATTCTCTTTTGTTTGAGTGAAGTGTAATGCAAATATCTGTTAGGTCTATCAGGTTTATAGTGTCTAAGCTTAAGATGTTTAGTTTTTGCCTGGATGACTTGTCTTTGGTAAGAGTGGGGCATGGAAGTGTGTGAGGCTCAATATTTAGTTTATGCTATAGCACTGTTTCTTTTAGACATTTGAGCACTCTTGCCAGTGGGGCATAGATGTTAAAAATTGAAATATTTTGATGGATATTAAATTTTATATATATATATTTCCTGAGATAATACCTATTCTTCATATTGAGGTGTGTTTTTGGATGCAGTAGGATTGATCCTGTCCTCGTATGCATTCTGTTAGTCTTTGTCTGTTTATTGAGGAATGGGCATAGGTATTCTGCTGGAAGGAACCATTACCTCATGCTGCTTAGATAATCAAGACAGGACACTAGATAGCCCAGAGACCTAGGGAAAAATCAAACATGACTATTCTAAAAAAATAATAACTAACAAGTATAAATAAAGTGCCTACTAATGATAGTCTGTTATGCCAGGGATTTATTGGGCATCATCAGAGAAGCTCCTTCCTGGGACAGATAGATGCAGAGACCTACCCCTAGACATTACATGGAGTGTATAAACTGGAGGTCTTCATCAAATTTTCTCCATGAAGAGCTTAGGAAATCCCTAGGAAGAGGAAGCATAATGATTATAAGAGCCAGAGAAGAAGGATGACACCAGAGAAACAAGGCACTCTGAATCCACGAAGTAAGGCACATATGCTCACAGAGACTTGAAACACTAATCATGGAATCTATATGGGTCTACACCAGGTGCACTAGGCTTCTAATGTAACTGTTAGCTGAGTATTTTTATGGGACTTTTGACTGGGAGAATGAGGTAATCTCTGACTCTTGTGCTTGCTCTTGGGACTTTTTTCCTACTACTGGGTTGCAATGCCCATCTTATATATGACAAATTTTTCTTAATCTCATATTTTGTTTTATTCTTTGGTTATCTAAACTTTGTTCTTTTCTGATGGGAGAAAGAAATGGAGTGAACTCAGAGGTGAAGAGAAGTTGTAAGGGACTGAGAGGAATAGAGGGAGGGGAAACTATAGCCATGATATATGAGAAAATAATCTAATTTTAATTAAAAATTGTAAAAATTTTAAGTTTCAAAAGAAAAGACAGCATCACTATTTTAAGATAATAGATATACAGATTTTTCCAAGTGCCTTACATTTTAATTTTATAATGCAGCTTAAAAGGTACTTAGCCTTAATATTTCATTATCAGGCTGGAGAGATGGCTCAGCAGTTAAGAGCAGTGGCTGCTCTTTCAGAGGTTCTGAGTTAAATTCTCAACAATCACATGGTGGTTCATAGCCATCAGTAATGAGATCTGGTACCCTCTTCTGGCGTGCAGGCATATGCATAGGCAGAACACTGTATACATAATCAATAAATCTTTAAAAAGTATTTAACTATCATATCATTGTGTGGTATTCAGATATTTGGTCTGATTCTCCTCTCTGAAAAAGAAAGTTAATGTGTAAGATTTTAGTTCAAATTAAAAACATAAAATTTAGTTTACTTCATTTTATACTAAATGATCTTTATGTTGTTTTTTATGATATAAAATTTTATTTCAATTTGAGAATTTAAATGCAATTGAAGCCCACAGTGCCATCAATAATTAATTCTTTAGTTTACAAACATCTTAGTCCCATAGCCCTTGCATAGAAAACCCAAAGTTTGGGTTTCTGTTTTGTTATTTTTTAGCATTTAAAGTAAGTATGTATTAAAATATGGACCAACTTTTGGTCCAATTATGCAAAATCTGACATATAATTTACAATTTAATCTGTAGTCTCTCAACTTTAGCTTGGCTTCATTTGTACATCTCCATACTGGGACTTATGAGGAGTGACCCATGAAAATAATTAAATCTAATCATGGTCCCTGCGTATATGGATCTTAGCTACAGTGTTGTATTAAAGCTAGATGAACCATTTTCCAACCAAACAAACAGAAGAAGAGAAGGAGGAAAAAGAGGAGAGCGACACTTATTTCATAAGTTATCTGGTTAGTTACATTAAAATGAGACAAAAGAGGCCTTCGTCTGGACTACTCTGAAGATTAGATATCAGGTTTAGTACAATATTTTGTATTCATGGGATTTTAGCAAATCTTCCAGACTCCCTGGAAACAACAGGCAGAAAGAAACAGTATTTATATTGACAATGTTGAATCCTGGCTCTAGCAGTCTCGTCTACCTTGATATCTTGGAGCCTGGCACTTTTATAGGTATCAGTTCTGCAGCACCCAAATGGGAGTAATAACATCTGTATGATACACAAGCTGTTGGGATCACATATGTGTTTGTAAGCATTCAAGTGGTGTGCAGGAGGTCATAGCTTTTGTGAGGCAAGATCATAGTCCTGTATTGTATAGAGTATATTTGAAGCAGTAATCCAACATATAATAGAACCTGCTGACATCATATCTGTGGTGTTTGCATAGTGATGAAGTTGCCTATAATGTATTCTTATTGTTAAGCAACAGACAACTTTATTAAAGGTCATGACATTTTCCTGTATGCTCTCTAATTTTGGCAACAGCATCTGTACCAGCTGTCAAAGATGAAGCTATATACAGTATAATTTTGTTTTAAAAACATGAAATACAAATTCATTTGTGGTGCAAAGGTGTTGAGAATTTACTTAATGTGATTATTCTGTGTAATACAGGTTTTTATATACAATATTTTCACTAATAGTGGTTTTGCTACTATATTTTACATACAGCTCCCCAAAGAGAATAGTGCACCAATGTTTATGTAGGGTTTAGATGGTTCTGCTTTCATATTTTCATGTAGAAAAGCTCAGGCATTGAAAGGATACATCCTTTGACAGAACAGCATGCCAATTTAGGATTGGAAACTTGGTTACTACACACAGTCTGTCTGTCCATTTGAAAAGCCTGTGCTTGAATGGGCTCCAGTTATAAGATTAAATTGAAACATAACATGTAAAACTAAACAGAATTGTTTTGTACTTCAAGTATATACGGTTTTTGTCTGTTTTATTTTTTAGGTATTGAAATGTAGTTAGTATCCAATGGAAAGACACAATTCTTCACGTATGTGGTTTGATGCATTTTGATATTTGATTATACCCAGACACTCACAGACATACTGACAAGGGTTACAGAAAAGTTCTATCCATGTAGAAATGTCCCTCCTCATTCTTGCTAGATAATTCTGTCTCCTGCTCCCATCACCAAGATAGTTACTTGAAATTCTTTAGTTTTACAGAATTTTATGTTTAGCCCTCATATGAACAGAAAGGTAATACTCTATTTTTTTTGTAAATTGACTGTTTTTATTTAATGCACTTCATGAATACATGAAACACCCTTCCACTAGACATTAATACCTTTCTACAAGACATCACAAGCATTGCGAAAGTGGAGATTGTCTCTACACATGGAGAGTACTGTTATATATAGGAAACATTCACTATGTTAAAGATGCCAGTTCAGATTTATCAAGGTGTTACTAAATGCAACACTTGGATTTTTCCTCTCTTACTTCATTCTAAGGTTTTTGCAAGCTGTGTTCTGTTCTGCTTTGATGAAGGCACAAAGCTAATTTATTATACTTTCTCTTCTGATGCACATTTGGTTTGATTTGTACTTGGGTTTCAAATACTCAGCTTTCTTGGATTTTGTAGTTGCCTTTTGGGCAACCAGTGTTGTGCCCACCAACCTGTGATCCAGAGGTAGTACTCCTAATTGTTTAACTCTCAGACACCAAGCCTGTCTTACACTGGAGCAGATTCTTTTTTTTATTTTTTTTATTTTTTAACCAATAGTTTTACTTAAAGGTTGTTTTATTTATAAACCAATCAATCACAATTCCCCTTCCCTTACCTCCTCCCTCTCACTGCCCATCTTCCCCAACCCCACCCCACGCCCATTCACTCCTCAGAAGCCTCTCATGGGGAGTTGTCCGGTATATAAAGTTGAAGCAGGACCAACTCCCCTCCACTTCATCAAGGCTGAGCAAAGTATCTCTCTATAGGGAATGGGATCCAAAAAGCCAGTCCATGCTCTAGGGATAAATTCTAGTCCCACTGCCAAAGGCTCCACAAACTGCCCAAGTCAGTCCCAGACAGATTTCCTAGTTGTCAGTCCAAAGTCCTTGAGGGGTCAGCTGCATTTCTGGGTTTCCTCATCATGATCTTGACCCCTATGCTCATATAATCCCTTCTCTCCCTCTGAGCTGGATTGGGAGACAGCTCAGTGCTTAGCTGTGGATCTCTGCATCTGCTTACACCAGTTGCTGGATGAAGGTTCAAAATACTAAATAATCCATTTTTTAAAAAGAGAGTACAGATATAAACAGATAATACTCAGCAGAAAAAATGTAAATATCTGAAAGATACTTAAAGAACTGCCCAACATTCTTATCCATCAGGGAAATGCAGATCAAAACAACTCTGAGATACCATATTATACCCATCAGAATGGCTAAAATCAAAAATATTGATGACAACCTATGTTTGAGAATATGTGGAGCATGGGGAACACTCCTCCATTGCTGGTGTGAGTATAAACTTGTACAGTCACTTTGGAAATCAGTATGGTGGTTTCTTAGAAAACTGGGAATAGATCTATCTTACGATCCAGAAATACAACTTTTAGGCACATTCAAACCACAAGGACATTGTTCAATTCAGTTCATAGCATCATTATACATAATTGCCAGAACCTGGAAAGAGCCTAGATATCCCTCAACAGAAGGTAGGATTAAAAAATATGGTACATGTATACAATTATGCAGCAGTGAAACAAAATAAGACATCTTGAAATTTGCAGACAAATGGATAGATCTAGAAAAAAAAATCATCCTAAGTCAGATAACCCAGACCCAGAAAGACATTCATGGTATGTTCCTCATAAGTAGATGACTATTACCCATAAAGCAAAGAATAATGAGTTTATAATCCACAACCCCAGAGAGGCTAGGTGAAAAGGCATACCCTAAGAGAAACATTCATTTATCTTCCTGGGAAGGAGAAATAGATATGATTTCCTGAGTAAATTGGGATCATGGGTGTGGGTAAGGGGAGGTGAGAAGGGAACATGAGGCAATTGGATTGTAGAGTTGGGGGTGAAACAGAGGGAGAACAACAAAATAGATATTTTGAGAGAGGAAACCATTTTGGGGTTAATGAAAAACCTGATGCTAGGGAAACTTCCAGGAATCCACAAGGATAAACCCAGCTAAGACTCCAAGCAATAGTGGAGATGGTGCCTAAACTGGATTTTCCCTGTAATCAAATTGATGACCATCCTAATTCTTATCATAAAACCTTCATCCAGCAACTGATGGAAGGAGTTCCTGATACGCATTACCAATCAACCAGTGATAGCTCCTGAGCCCTAGATCCCAAGAACTTGTCCAGAGGTGTTGAGGTGGCATGCTTCAGCTGCTTCCCAGGGTCTACCTTGATTTTTTCAGAAAAATTCCCAAGTAGACTGTATCCTTTGCTTTCAGACCCAGCTTTGGCATTTCCAATATTGCTGTGCATGTCATCCAGGGCTCATGGGAAAGATTGTAAATCTTTAAGTAAGATAGCCTTCTGTCTTTAGCTACCTCTGTAATCTTAGAAAGCACTAGTACAATTGAATTTTTAGAAATGAACATTCTCTATGCAGCAAAAATTTGGTTGATTTATTTGTATATTTCTTAACTAAATACTTCTATTTAAGATTTATGCATTGTGGGTCTCTTCTTGGCCTGTCCCTCACACATTTTTTGCACGTGTACACCGATTCTCCCAGCCCATATCTACATATATCATCAGTAGGTATCCACAGTGGTTATACAGTTGTCTGTCTTCATAGGCAGTGTTTGGGTTTTCAGGACTGTCACTGCACTTATCATTAGTCTTTTCTACTTCAGCCATACCAAGTGAGAAAGTGCATTTTTCATTTTAATTTGCATGACTAATGGTGTTAAGCATCTTTTCAGTGCTAATGTATCATTTAGCTGACTTCTTTGGGGAAGAGTTTGTTCAAGTCTATTGCCCATTTTGCCTGTTATCATTTCATCATTTACTTTTATATCCAGCACTAAAAGGACAGTGAGAATATCTTTCCAGTGTTCCGACTTTACCATGATATTTTTATGAACACAACTTTTAAATTTGGGAAAATATTAATTTTTTATTATTTTAAGTTTTGAAATAACATTTGGCTTTACAGTCTGTGGTCTTGAAAATATTTTTCAATAAATTTTTCTGAAGATTTTACAGCTTAATGTTTTATCTTCAAGTCTACAGTGCATACCAGAGAAATGTTTGTATGTGGAGTATCACAAGTGTTGAGGATAATTGTTTTAATATAGTCTTAATTTTCAGCAACTGTTTTGAAGAAGACTTTTCATATTCACACTTATTTACTACTTAATGAAAAAATAATGGAGCACTACTCAGCAGTAAAAAATGACATCCTAAAATTTGCGTACAAATAGATGGATTTGAAGAATATCCTCCTAAACTAGGTATCGCAAGTCCAGAAAGATAGAAATGGTATGTACTCACTCACAAGTGCATTTTAGAAAAAAATCAAAGAATACCCAAGCTGCAAACCACAATCCCTGAACAGCTTGGATCAGAAGGAACTTAAGAGAGACATCTAGAAATTCTCCTAGGGAAAAAAAAATCGAGAAGATCACCTTAACAAATTGGGATCATAACGGGTTGCAACCAAGAAGAGGTGGGAACAAATAATTAAAGGAGCTGGCAACAGAGAGGGAGCAACAGAGAGGGAGAAAAAAAGGAGATGGATATCCTGATAGAAGAAGCTAATGTAGGGTTGGAAAGAGACCCGATGCTAGGGAAACCTCCAAGAACACACAGGATATCTCTGGCTAAGTCTCCAAGCAATAGTGGAGGAGGTGCCTATACAGGACTTCCCCTATAGTCAAATAAGTAACAACCCTAAGTGTCATCACAGAACCTACATCCAACAATGAATAGAGGTGGAGGCAGAGATCCATGGCTGAGCACTGGGCTGAGGTCCTGGTCCAGCCGAAAGCAGGGGAGGAAAGTTTTTCCCAGATTACAAGGACCTGTCTTATTTTTTTTGTTGTTGTTGTTGTTTGTTGTAGTTTTTGCTTTCTGGAGTATTTTTGCTTACTCCTACAAAGCTGATATTTTACATTCTATCATCTTGTTTAAAAACTTATTTTTCAGTTTTTTATTACTATGTCCCCAATCTCAAGTGATTTTTTTTAATGTTAGTGTCCTTGTATTCTTCAGCATCGCTATTATAACATTCACCAATCATGTAAGTAGCATTTTTCTTCTGTAGATTTTATAAGATTTTCAAAATCCCAATAATTTTGTATGTGAAAAATTACAGCTTGTTTTTTCTTTCCTTGTCCGAATGCCTCGTGCTTTCTTAGCTTGCTTTGTTGCACTGTCTAGACTTGCCTTACAGCAGTACTGTGAAGACAGGACAGTGAACAGTCTCATCTTCATGATGATGGTCTAAATGGCTTGACTTTCAACACCACAGATGATGTTCGCTATGGGGTTTTCTTGGAAGTATTTACTGTTTCAGGAAGTTTATTTCTGTAGGACTTTGCTAACAGTTTTTTTTTTTTTTAAGTTATGAAGGTGATATTTCTGTTATTTTTTGTCTTTTGAAGATAGCTATGCGTTCTCTTGATTTTTGGTACTATGCTACACAATACTCTTCATCAGTGATTTTAATGTTTAATCAGTCTTGTATTCTGAATCATGCTTCATATTAAACATAAATGATTGATATGCTGATTTTTTATTTGTACTTTTCTGGTACTTTGGGGGATCTTAAGGAACATAAGTATTACTTTGCCAGAAAATATTGTCTTATGAATGTTTCTTTTTGTAGTATTTGTTAGATTTGCAATACACTAACACTTGTATCTTGACATGAGCTAGGGAAGCATTTTTCCTTTCTTGATGTTCTGAAGGCGTTTTTCTGTTACTTTCTAATGCTCAATCACCCAGAAAGTCATCTAGCCTGAAGCTTTCTTCATAGAAACAGTTTTGATTTGGAATTCAATTTCAGTAATTGGTCTGGGTTTATTTTGATTTTCTACTTTGCTCAGCAGCAAGTGTGGTAATCTGTGTTTTTGAAGTGGTTTGTCATTTACATCAAATTTACTGAAACTGTTGATATATTTTTTCTCCTTTTTTTTTTTTTTCCTTCTTAATGTTGGTCTGATCTCTTATGGTATTGGCATTGTAGTTCCAGCTATTGGGTGAGTGGAACTGCCTGTGTCCTATTGGCCTAAGAAGCACGTTAAAAGAACAATAAATTTACTCTAAGGATTTTCTTATTCTTTACTTCAAAAAAATCATGTGAGCTGATGCCTCAGTTGTTAACACTTCCTGCTCTTGCAAAGGACCCGAGTTTGGTTCCCCCTAACTATGTCAGAGACCTTACAACTGCCTCAAACTATAGTTCTAAATAATCTGAAGACTTCTAGCTTCTACAGATATTGTACCCTGTGTCTGCATGACCCCACACAGCTATATAGAAACATAATTTAAAAAATTAAAAAGAAATAATTTATAGGTATGCCTTTTTAAAAATATACTTTTCCAAATTTGAGATTAATATGTTTTTAATTTTGTCACTTAAACTGTTGATTTTGAACATTTCCTTCTTATATTGAATTAAAACAATGAACTTTAAAAACTGTTTTCTGGGACATGGAGATATTGCTCAGTAGCTAGAGTACTTGTCAGTTTTACAGAGTATCTTACTTGATGGCTCTTACTTGATGGCTCATCATCATTTATCACTTCAGTTCCAGAAGATTCTACTTCTACTGGTATTGATGGATATGTTGTAATATGAGGTTTCTGGCCCATCTGGCTGGGAATCTAGACCCACAGTCCCACAGAAACACAGATGTTTACATTAGTTTTATGCTGATGGCCTACGGCCCAGGCATATAACTTGCTAACTCTTTACTTTAAAACTAATCCATGACTCTTATCTTGTTTAACCATGCAGCGTGGTACCTTTTCTCAGAGCAGCGTTTCAACTTTTTTCCTCTGCATCTGCTGGCGTCTCATCATGGTGTCTCTGTGGTGTCTCTCTGGCTTCTCTGCTCTGCTCATCCTGTTCCCAGAGTTTTCTTTGTTTGGTAGTTCATCCAAACTTCCTGTCTGCCTTTAGCCAATCAGATTTTTATCCAACCAGTAGGAGGGACAAATATTTACAGTGTACCTAAGCATATTTCCACAGTAGTATTAGTACATAAGTGTACATCCCAACAAAACAATCATACATGTAGAATTTAAAAATTCATCTAAAATCAAATATAAAAATTAGTTTTTATGTAACATGCAACTTACATGTCAGATTTTCATTTTCTCAAAATATTTAAATCTCATAATTTATATTATTTGAGTTATTTAGTAGTACACTGTTTTTTCCTAATAGAAGACATAAACTGAGATAAACTTTCAAATACTAGACAGTGCCTCATGTAACCAGGTTGAATCTTTGATTTTCTGCTGGAGACAAAAAAGTTGTTAATTTCCAGTTTATTAAATTTATTGTCAAAAGAACTAGTCATGAATGTCTTCTTCTTTACAGTGTATTCTATTTCTCATTAGCATGTGTTAGTTGCATAAAGTAATGGGTTTTATTGTGATATCTGTTTGTATGTATATGATAATGTAAATCACATTACTTCCAATGTTACCCTTTTTCCTTCTTTGTCCCTTCCCATTTCTGCATACCTCTTAGACCTCCTTTTCTTCGTGTTCTCTACCCCATAGTATGGAAGAGGAAACACTCACTGCTTGACAGTGTGCAACTGTCTAGCTTCTCCTAATATGATCCTCAACCCCATCCCTTTACAAACCAGCAGTATAAGTTCTTCAATTTCAAAAAATTGTCCTTGTGTATGTATAGCATATGTTCTTTATCTGTTCTCATATAAATAAGATTTTTTTATTTCATAATTTGACAGTTTTGAAGAGTTTATGGATGTTTATTCTTATTCTTATGGATCTTATTCTTTATGGATCTACACCCAATGTTATAGTTCTTAATTAGTGGTTCTCAACCTGTGGGTCACAACCCCTTAGAAAAATGCAGATATTTACATTATGATTCATAGCAGTAGCAAAATTACAGGTATGAAGTAGCAGTGAAAACAACTTCATGGTTAAGAGTCACCAAAACATGAGGAACTGCTTGAATTGAAGGGTCACAGCACCGGGAACATTGAGAAACCACTGGCTAAGAGTAAAACCTGGAACTTCAAAATGAGAGAAAAATACTTGGGGATATTGTCATAGGGTAATTTTCCAAATAGAACTCCAGTAGCTCAGGAAAATAACAATAATATTAAGTAGGATATCATGAAATTAAAACTAAAATTCTACTTTTCATCAGAAATAATTTATACCCAGCATATTTATGTATATATATATATATATATATATATATATATATATATATATATGTACTGTTTATAATGGCATGTATACATGTGCTAGTCTATGGAAAACAACTGTAAAGCTTTAGATCTGTTACTTTGTGCTTTCTGTATTTTGAAACTCAGTTGTCAGGTGCCTATAGGTCTATATTGTTTTTCCCTTTAGAGACATGGCCTTTTTATAATTATGGGATGTCTTTTAAATATTTTATAGTTCTTACCTGTGAGTCTATTTTTTTCCTGATAGTAGTTCATATTCTTAAAGTAGTTCTATTCTTAAAGTTTGCCTGGATAATTGTTTCACCTGTATTTTGTTAACATTTTCACCCATATTTGAAGTACTTTTATCTTTAAAGACACATGTTCCCTTTTATTAATTCTGATAACATCTGCATCTTTAATATAGAAGATATTTTCTTCCTTTTTTCTTATGTAGCTCTTAATACGCTTAGATATATGTTATGAATCAAGTATCTAATATATATTACAAATATCTTTTAAAAACTAGTTCTCTCTGTATTTTTCATGTCTGATTTCAAATTAAGTTACTAATACAACTTATGTGTTATATCATTTGATTTCTGCTTATGAAGTGGTATATTTTATGTGTTAAAAAACCCAAGAATTTGCCCTGTTTTCTAAGTTATTACCAAAGCACATAGACTCTGTAATGAGTCATGTGATCCTTGATGCACATAGATCTTCTGGAACATACAATTTCATCCAACTAGATGTAGTTAATGGTTCCTGATTGTATGCTGGAGGTCTCTCTCTCTGTGTCTCTCTGTCTCTCCCTCTGTCTCTCTGTGTCTCTCTGTGTCTTCCTCTGTCTCTCTCTCTGTCTCTCTGTGTCTCTGTCTCTGTCTCTCTCTGTCTTTCTCTCTCTCTCTCTCTCTCTCTCTCTCTCTCTCTCTCTCTCTCTCTCTCTCTCTCTGTGTGTGTGTGTGTGTAGGGGAGTAATAAATCAACTTATTGCCAGTCTTGCAGAATTGACTTATAGAAACCAGAAGTCCATAAACATCTGAATGAAAAACTTCATTTTCTCATTTAACAGGAGCAGAACTATCAGAATCTCACAGAGCTTCATGTACATATCCATGAGAACCCCTTCCAGTATTTGAAATTTGAGTTCTTTTGTCTCTAAAAGCACACAATGAAAAGTTTTGGAATATTGCATTTAATAGTCTGCTGATGAATTTATGTTATTCTATAGTGTTTTCATGACTTTTTTACATTTTATAACCAAACCTTGGCTAAAAAATTGATAGTTAGCACATATTGATAACTTGCTAAATAAAGATGCAACTTTTGTTTTTATTTAATAAGGATTTGAGAAAAAAACAGCTAATTTCACATTGAAAGGAAATTGATGTCTTCAGTATTTCATTTGAAAACTGGACAAATTTAACCAAAATCTAATCAGATAAAAATGTGAGATATTTAAAACTATGTATATCTTATCTCTTTAAAATTTAAAATGAATTTGCCATCTGTTAGACATTTATTTATTCATTTAATAAATATATATGGCATGCCTGGCTTATACCAGGCATGGTTCAAGATGCTTCACACTGCTCACATTTCAGGAGTGTAATTATATTGAAATACCGGTGCATGGCTTTCTGTCAGTAACACACATCATTAGTTCAGGATGGGACATTTGGCTAAAATTAATCAGAGCCACATTTTAGCTGTTATCCATATTGTGGTGATTAGTTTTTGTGCATTCAATATTCTTTTCTTTGAAAGAGAAGAGAGAAGACATAAGTGTTCCTAATCAAGAATGGAAATGCTCTTCCCCTTTTTCTTTTGGGCAAGTGAGAACATATGGGTATTACAGGGAAGGAGTGATCATGAATAATTTAGAATAACTTGAAACCTTGCATGGTAATAAACATGAAATGTGCATTGGTTAAATGAGAAAGAGCTATGCATTTTGAGTTTGAGGTAATTTCTGTAACACACATGTACTATAATTCTTTTCTCTCTCTCACCATTCTTACAGTGTATAATAGAATAAGTAATGCTGTGTAGCCAATTGAACAATGAAGCCAGGCATATTTTAATATGATCACTTGAGAAGTTTAAGATGTCAAAAATCAAAAGGCACTGCTGATTTTATTTTGGCTAACAACCTGTTTTAGAGTACCATCCCTTCATTTTTATAGTGCATGGAAGCATTTGCTACTGTGTGATAATAGTTATCCATTCATCTGTAGCTTTCTTGACATCACTCCCTGTATGACTTTTACCTAAGTTTTCTTCCTCTCCCATGACTTTGTTGGTCTGTGCTTAGTGGCATTACTATACTGATTTCTAGGGTGGGAGTGATACTTGAAGGAAGCTCAGACTCTGTAAACATTGGGGAGATTTTATTGACACAACCTTAAGTAGTCAATGTTCCAGTGGAAGACCACATATCCAAGAATGTTTGGGAAGCACAAATTAACCTTGATTGGGAGAAAAATAAAAAGAAACAAAGTTGGGTGGGAAGGGAAGAAGAGATGGATCTGGGACTAGTTGGGGAAAGGAAGATTAAAATTATCAAAATTCATATGAAATTCCCAAGGAATTAATCAAATAATAAAGAAGAGTGCTTGGGAACTCATGACATCAACTCATTGAAAGTCTGGTATTGATTTCTCAGCTGCTACAGGCATCAATGGCTAATATCAGAAGAAAATAAAGCAATATTTTAAGAGTGAATTAGAATCCAAAAAATAAACACTGTTTGTCTGCAGTAGAGAAGTAGAGTTAACACTGTGAGTTTACTCTGCAAAAGCAGGTACAATTATGAGTAAAGGCATGTAGGAATACTTTAAATATATTTTGTATAGTAAAAGAGCCCACAGTTATACTGTAGAGAATTTTCTCTTTTCTTTTTTAAGTTAGTGTAAGCTTGTAATTAAAATTTGAAAAACACAGAAACCTTTCTGAAGAATGGATATAATTTAAGGGAATTCTTAGGAAATAGTGTTTAATCTTTCTGACTTTTATCTGAGCCATATGAAAAGTGTTCTGTTTGGGGATGCATGTAAATGATTAATGTAATTTCACTTCTTTACTGATTTATGAAAGTGTTTCTTTCTTGCTAGTGGCTGAGTTAAGAATAATTTTTTCACTGCTTAAGAAATTGTATGAAGAGCATGTTTTTGTTGCTCAGTTTTAACTGGACATTCTGGTTATAGTACCAAGAAGAAGCACAGAAGGTCGGTTGACATTATAAAAAGGAAAGAGTGATATACAGGAGAGCGGGATGCTCATGGCTTGGTGGGAAATCCCTGTAGTTGATGTATGTAAGTTGTGTACTGGGGACTGGGTGGCCAGTGTCCCAAGTAGAAAATTGTCTATTCCTACACCTGGACAAAGAAAAGATGCTGAATTGTAAGGAAGCATTTGAGCAGGGAGAATGGGTAGTTTTATAGTAGTTGTAGACAGAGAGGTCACCTAGAAAGTCTTTCCTGATATAAGACATGACTATGGAACATGGAAGTGCTTGACTGGGGGCAGGGAAAAAGGAACCCTTCCTTCCCCTAAATTAAAAGATGATATTATGTAATTTGAAGGTGTGTGTGTGTGTGTGTGTGTGTGTGTGTGTGTGTGTGTGAAGTATATTTGTAGAAAAGCATGGATTTTACTAGAAATTGGCAAATGCTTGAGGAGGAATTTAACTACCATCGATGTGAAGCAAGAGATTTAGAAGTTACATTTCAGTTGTTAAAAATGTGGTCAGTGGCAGGCAGTGTTGGCACATGCCTTTGATCCCAGCACTTGGGAAGCAGAAACCAGATCTCTCTGAGTTCAAGGGCATCCTGGTCTAAAGAGAGTGCTAGGAAAGCCAGAGCTGTTACACAGAGAAACCTTTTCTGAAAAACAGAAACCAAAACCAAAACTGTGATAAGAAAGATTTTTTTTTTTGACATACAAACTCTTTACTAATTGGTTTACCATGTTAAAAGTGTGTTCCTCAGTGGAACGTAACACAATCAGATGGTTGTGCAACCCTGCCCACTCTGAACCCAGAACATTTTTACCATCCTAAAAGGAATGGATGAGCATTCCTTTCCATAGTCCCTTCAGCTTACTAATAGCCAATGCACTTTGTATCAATGGCCTTCTATGTTAACTTCATATAAACAGAACCATCTAATATGAATGCTAGATGTCTTGTTTGACTTAAATCTGTCTAGTTGCAGCATATCTTAACACTTTCCACTTTTTGTGGTTGAGTAATATTCCACTGAATACCACCTTTTGTTTGATTTTTATTAGATTATGGAAACTGATTTTTCCCCTTATTGTCTTATTTGAAGCACAACTGCTTTCAACTTCAAACATTCCATACAGCTTTTTGTGTGAAGCTCTATTTTCTGTTTCCTTGAGTGGGAATAAGAATGAATTGCTGCTTCATCTGTAATACTTAATTTTAAATTTGGAGTAACAGGCTTTTCCCTTCAAATTTCTCTCTGTTCTATAGTTGCCAGAAATATATAAAAATTGCAATTTGTTCCTGCTGCTTAACTAAGATCATTGAGGAATCTCTAGTATGAATCTTGTGTGAATTTTCCCAATGATCAGTGCTCTGGTTTGGATGTTGAATGCACTTGGGATCTTAAAGCTTGCTCTCTAGTCTGTGCTTATATTGATACAGAAGATCTTTTAGGAGGTGTAAACTAAAGAAAGCTCTTTGTGTGACTTCGGATATGTCCTTAGGATCACAGTAAGAGGAAAACTGACAGTGGACTATAACTCTTAATATTGTGAGTCAGTAGAAACTTTCTATTATTATGTATTGGGTATTAATGTTCTCCTATATTTTGTTATTGTTATGGAAAGCTGAGTAAGAGAAGTCATGGTATTGAACTTTGAATGAGCTTCTAGGTTAACTGTGTATATTCTTTGGAGTATTATATTGATTTACTCAGTTTTCCGCAGGATCATTTGCGTTTCTTGTATCAAATAATTTATATAGCCTATTATTAAACCCTTAACAGAAACATGATTTGTGAATATTCTTCTGGCTATTTCTTTATAATTGGTAATATCTGTAAAAGTTTCTAATTTTGATCAAGTTCAGTATTTCTTTTTTGTTGTTTTCCTTATGTTAAGGCAGTGTATTATAGAAATTGTCTAACTGGAGGACATATTAGTTTATCCGAATGCTTTCTACTGAACAGTTTAGAAGTTTATCTTTTACATTTTGGTTTTTGTTCAATCTGGATTGATTTTTATAGATTACTTGAGGCAGATATTTAAAGATGCTAATTTGAATGTGGGTATCTAATGCTGTTTAATGATGAGGGGTATAGGCCTCCTGGTACCTGGTATGTTGTCTTGACTCTTGAACTAGTTAATACCAATTAATAGCTTGAAAAAAAATCTAGAATTATGTAAGATATAAATATGTCTGTGCGGAAGTTTCTAGATTGGATTCCCTTAACTGAGGGGATGGAACCATTTTGTAGACTTGGCTTCATAATCAGACAAACAAGAGACAGCCTGCTGGGCATTGGCATTCACTGCTCTGCTCCTCGTAGCAGATGCTGTGGTCAGCTTCCTCATATTCCTACTACTAAGCTTTCTTTGCCATGATGGAACATGTTCTCCAACTGCACCTCTTAGTAGACCCTTCCTCTAGTCAGACTTCCTTCCACAGCCATAAGAGAGTGAGTAATGGACCATGCTTGTCCAAAGCAGTGTGCTTGGGTATGGGTCTTTACTTCTGGGATTTAGTATATTTCATCCTCTGTTCCCTTATGGCAATGCCACCACTACTGCCATAGTTTCATTGGTCATTGCTCTTCTACAGGCATGTCATGTTAAGTCAGATGTGGATACTACAGGTAGACATGCAATGATTACCAAGGACTATGCCTCTGTATTCCAATACGGGAAGAGTCATTTTACCATTCTGACAAATTTTAAAAAAATGGTTTGCTTTTTCCTAGTTTAAGAGCTGGATGCCTGAAATGGATTATGGACACGTGTTGGGGAATGTTTGTGCTACTCTTGTTTGTAGCATTCTTAGGGAGGAAGAGTGAATGGCAGAATAGACCTGATTTATACACAGAGCCCAGAAACACTACATATGTAGATGAGAATTGTTGCAGAACCTTGACTAGAGGCAGATTGAGTGCAGGTTAGGGCACTTTAAGATAGAGAGCAGAAATATATGGCCCTAAATGGTGCAATAGTCAGTATTACAGGATGACTGGCAGTGAGTATGAAAGAGCAAAGAAAAACAAAGGAACTAGAAGTCAGGCAAGAAAAGGATGACAAGTACTGTTTACAGGGTGTCCTTAATTGATGTTATGAGCCCCATGCTCTATAGGTTTTGTTTCTAAGTTTTTAACTACACAACAGAGGCTGTTGATGTAATATGTTATCTAAGTAAATTATGGGTTGTTTTGACAACAAGCACCAGCAAATAAATGACATTTCTCATTGTTGTAGTTTTTAGTATGCCTGAGAAACAGCTGCCGTTTACTGAGCCTGTCACTGCAGGCACATTGCTAACTGAATTGCTTAATTTGCATAATTTAAGCTTTAAAATAAACCTATAGATGCAAGCAATGGAACAGTAGCTGTTTTCTGGATGAAGGAACCCAAGTTCTAAAAGCAACATACCAGAGAATGGTAGAATTAGAATTGAAGTCTTGGGTCTTTACTCATTTCTTCTTTCATGAAATCCCAATAAAAGATCACAACTTGTGCCAATCATTTGAGAATATTTTATGTGATGAAGATGTCATGCAAGGGTGATTTGAGCCTCAGTACTTTGTATATACAGTAGGGTTAGCATACTTACTTAGTCAGGAAGGGGATTGAGGCAAAAGCTTGAGAACCAAGTTTAGACCCCTAAAACACATGTATTAATGGGAAGAGAAATGGTGCACACCTCTAACCCTATATTGCTGAGCAGAGATAAGAATATCTCTGGGCCTGGCCAGCTGAATTAGTTGAATATAGACTCAATGAGAAACTATGTCTCAAAATTAAAAATAAAAATCCATGTAAGGAGTGATATTTGTTCTGTGACCTCTACATGTACACGCATACATTTGTGTATTTATTCTCACATACCTTCACACACATAGAAAATATAGTTAAACACATTATATGTATTAAATCCCTTTCCAGCTATTCCTTATGCCACTTGAAGCAAGAACTTGACTTTATGTCATTGCCAAACACAAATGCAATAGACCACTATGATTTAGAAATAAGGGTACATATGGCAGCATTTTGATTATAGTGTTTTGTGTTTTTGTTATCTCAAAAATGATTCTAATTCAAATGCAAGAGGATTTATTTTGCATTGTTATTCATGTGATTGCAAGAAGAAAGGTGACCTCTACAGGTATAATCCACATAGAAGCTAAGCAGGAAATATATTTGAGATTAAATAAATTGATTTCTCTGTCTGATCACATTTTTTTTTTGTTTGTCTTCAGTTACAAATTTGAAATTTCTAAGGAAAACAGGAAACCTAAATCAAGTTATCTTGTGTATTCTAAGCAGTGCTTCAGAGAACTCATGACTCTTCTGGAATTCCTGAGAACAAGACCTCAGAAACTGAGGCCAAGGCTTTTCTGATCTTTGCTTTTGTGAGCCCAAGAGGTAATATAGTATATAAGATTATCGCATAGCATCAGCCCAACATGACACAAACTGAGTGGAAAGTTAGCCAGAATTTTGTCTCTAGAGATGTCCAGCATTTAATATTAGAATGCTCCAAGCATGGGGGCGGTGTTGATAGGAAGTATGTTGGTCTAGGAAGTTCAATATGTAGAAATGTAGTTTCAACTATCAGCTTTGGTAAATAAACAGTTAAATCTCTTGGTATTGAAGAGTTTTTTAAGTCATGTAGAAAAGTTTACAGTAAAACTGAAATCAACACCCTCCATGCTGCTTTGCGGTATACATATCAGTGCGGTTGGCCTTCCGTCCTGTGATGTTGTTATCGTCTATAACAAAAGAAAGGCTGTCCTGGGAGGGCTAACCTGGACTCAGTGAGTCCTAAAAAAGCAGAGGATATTGTCCTCTTCCCAGTATCTGCCAGAGGAACAGGCTAAGAAAATAAATTTTCTTTGGCCCATAAGAATGCAAATATCTATTTTGTGAATTGTTTCTGGGGGCCTCAAAGGAAAGTATACAGGTATCACTCAGAAGCTACATGTAGCCCTGTGCTGACAGCTGCTGAGCTAAGGATGAGCCTTTTCCTTGGAAATGTGAGATGGTAAGTGTGGGTCTTTTTAAACCACCAAGCCTATGGTCAAGTGTAATGCAGCAACCAAAATCTCACTGAAGACAGTTATTATTTCTTTTCTCATGAATTATATCTTTATTGTCATTTTTTCCTTTGGATATAGTGTTTCTCCTCTCATTGAAAAGTTTAACTTCATTCCCCAGAGATGGTGAGGCATCTTCTTCCTATTTAAAAATATATTTTTAATTTATATGTGTATGTGTACTTATTTTTCATTTTGTGCACCATGTATAGGCAGGTGTCTGTGGAGAAATAAGAGGGAATTAAAACCTTTGGAACTGATGTTCAAAAGGCTTATGGGCTTCCAGGCGTAGATGCTGGGAACTGAAACACATTCTTCAGCAACAGAGAGTGCTCTTAATTGGTCATCTAACTCTTCAGTCCCTGATGCCTCTTACCCAGAATCACCAAATCCCTCTGTTGCCTTGTCCTTCTGTCCTGTGCTTGTGGCTGCTGTTGATGCTCATGGAACTTCTAGTTAAGAACTACCAGGGATCAGCACTTTTATTCTAGACTTCTGAGCTGTGTGACTCTCTGACATGTTCCCCAAGGGCTCAGACTTCACTGAATCACTTATTGATAAATCCTGCTGGGAATCATTGTGTCACAATTTGGGAGCTTTCTGTGGTTAGGTCAAATAACTTCAGGGCTTATCTTTGTTCGGAGTAACTTCTCTAGTCTGTACCTTTACATAATCCCACTGTGGATCTCTGCAGCATTGAAGAGATGCTATTATAGGGAACCAACATTATTTCATGCTCATCAAACCTAAATGGGCTTAAAAAAAAAAAAGTAGTTCTTCCTATTAGAAACTTACAGCAACAATTTTCCTCCCAGAGTCAGCAGATTCTCCTTAATTAACAGCTACAACCTGTCCTAAAGAAGGAAGCTGCCTACCTTCCCTGTCTAGAGAACCTGAGCCATTTTACATGCCTTGAACATAGCTGTTAGTGATGGAATTCACAAAGTTCAGGCTTTATCTGGCTCAGGGACAAGATGAGGACATTTTAATAGTGACACTTTGAGGAACAATTCTAGAGGACAGTGAAAAAAGCAACAGAAAATACTACAGGAATAGGGATGGGGTCATGCTGCATGTGGAGCCTGGCAGATTCTTAAAGATGCTCAACTCTGAGATCCTCTATTTTATTTCAGTTTGTGGTAAGGATGCTGGACTCCACTGAGGTATTCACACAAGAAAGGTGTCATTTCCAGAGTTTCAGCCCTATGCTTGTAAAGTTGGTGCTCTCCAATAACACAGTGGTGTATTTTTTTTTAAAGGAGGGCATGAGTAAAGCATGGAGAAACTTCAAGCCAGGCACTGGGAACTTGTAGAGGGAAGGTTCTGATGAATTTATTTGGGGTTTCCAGACTTAACTCTCAGGTTTTGTTCATAGTAACCATATTTTCTACCACTTATATATACTCCCAGTCAAAGACATCATAACATACCAAAAAGTATCCCTACATTATCCAAATTCAAGATTCATTATGCATGAGACTTAAATCTTCTTTTCTAGGGCACCATTGATTGATTAATTTGCCTCATCTCAGGCATGTTGTATGTATGCACAAATGCTCACTTTCCTTTATCTGTACACTAAAGTCCAGGACTCAAGGTGTCCTTAGAAGGCCATATGTTTCACCATCTGCCATCATCTTGATGCTTAGGCATATACGTCACTGTAAACCAAGACATTTGACAAAACTTGAGGTGCAGCAGTACTCTAACTGGACTGCAGACCCACTTAACAGAAGAGAAATCATGCCTGATACTGGGAACCTAGACAGCCATTCAGAGCTCATGAAATCATGGATCTTGGAGAAGAATCTAAACCCACCACTCTACTAATCTAGCATAATAACTACATTCTAAATATTTGTGTTTAAACACATAGATATGTATAATGTTAATGACTCATCAAGGAAACCTGTCTTTGCAAGAGACATAGATTATTACAGATAGTCAAAACTAATAAAAATGCAGAGTTCTGGATCTCAGTCTTAATAAATAAATCTTTGCAAGCAAGGCTGAGGGAGTGTTGTGGACGAAGGTTCTAAAAGATTCTAAAAGCCAGAGTATTGTGGGATGTATAGGCCTTAGAGGCTTCTAGGAGCCTGGGGCTAGCCTGGCCTTAGCCAGCTTAAACTGATTATAACTGGTGCCTTACAACATGTGCCTCTAGCACATTTTTTTTTTTTTTAAATAGCCATAAGTGCCCCTTGAGTGAGCACTATTTTATAAGTCAGCCTGAGTTTGCCTGGAGCCTTGGCAACAGAGGTGGAATCCTGATGTAAAATGACCTGGACCAGCAAGAAACAAACACACAGCATCACCAAATGCCAGCAAGCACCCCACCCCCTCCAAACTAGGAAGATATTTAAGACTTAACCTTTCCTCAATAAATTGGAATCATTTGTTTCAACTAGTCTCCAAAGACTGTGTTGTTATTCTCTTGTTATTCTCCATACCTTCTTCTGCCCTCCCACAAAGGGAAACCAGCAGGGCCCAAAGCATAAACAACCTCAACATCTGGCGCCCATTGTTGGGTTTTTGGCACGGCTATAAAGAATGCCTGATTTAGGGTCACTTTTGTTGTTACTGAAGTTATTTTTTGGCTTTTTATTTTTCCTGCTGTTATTGTCACATTTTAAGTCGTAATAAGTGTCTTCTCCATCCTGGTTGCTGGTCCTGCTGACCCCTTTTTCTCATCAAAATAATACTTTTAATCCCTCTCTTATTCAAGTATCTCCTACAACATATTCTCCAAAAAAAATCAACCACCAAAACAATCCTTCAAATTTATAATAACTCTTAAATACCCCAAACCAAACCCTCTTAAAAAACAATATACACAAAATTTACTAAAATTCAAAAAAGTACTACCTAAACCCACCACATAAACTACTTTCCAACACAATACTACTACAAAACTAATAGTAAATACAAATAAAATCTTATTTAACAAACTAACCTAAAACAAACATAATCCAAACTACATAACCATCCTAAAATAAATTCAACGAAATCAAAACAAAACATCTTAACTCCCACTAAACATATTTCATAAATAAAAATAAGTAAAAAATATGTAGGATGTATATATTCCAGAAGCTACTAGGAGACCGGGAGCCAGCTTGGCCTCAGCCAGTTCAAGCTGGTTATAACTGGTACCTCAAAACATGCGCTCCTAACACTTTCTCATAAATCAGGATGGCTCCTTGAGTGGGCACTGCCTCATAAGCCAACCTGGAGTCTTCCTGCGGAGTTGTGAATGAACAAAATAGCCATAAAACAAGTCCCAACAAAACAAAAACATTACCCCTAAACAATTTGAAATTTCTCCTTCTTCAATAAATTAAACCTATTTATTTCAACTAATCTCCAGAACGTATATCACTATTCTTCATACCTTCATGCCCTCCTCCAAATGTAATGAAGCCCTAAGCATAAATAACCCCAAAAGAAGATCAGAAAATTTGCTGAGGCTGTGCATTCTAGTAATTGTTGTGAGATATTTGTATAAAGTGTGAAGTTGTATTGCTGTGATTGGTGTAATAAAAAAGCAGAATGGATAAAAGTTAGGCAGAAGGTATAGGAGGAACTTATTTATTTATTTAAAAATGTTATTTTTATCTATGTATCCCCCTGCTCCGCCATGCCTTTCTTCCTCCAAATCCCTCCCAGTCAGCCTTCAGCTCCCCCTCTCCCTATCCACCCATCTCCTCTCCCCAAAGGGCAAGGCATCCTAAGGTGGGTCAGCTCAGCATGGTACACCCACTCCAGGCAAGTCCTATTTCCTCCTCCCAAAGTGAAGACTTGGCTAGGTGTTTCTCTGCGGAGAATTGGCTCCAAGGTGCCAGTCCATGCACAGGAACAGAGTGTGATTCTATGCCTCAAGGCTCCACATACTGCTCATGCTGGTCTCCTACCCTTGGAGGGCCCAGCTCTCTTTCTTAATGGGTCTCTCCTGATTCGATGAGACCCCCAGAGCTCTAGTTAGCCATCACTGCACGAACTCTCCTCATAATCCCCATCCCCTTGCTCATACAGACACCCCTCCCCTGCTCCCAGCTGGACCAGGAGCTCTGCCTAGCTCTCAGCCATGGATCTCTTCCTCCACCTCTATTCCCTGCTGGATGTAGGTTCTGTGATGACACCCAAGGTGGTCACTCACCTGACCATAGGGGAAGTCATGCTCAGGCATCCCCTCAACTATATTGTCTGGAGACTTGGCCAGGAACATCCTAAGAGTTCTTGGAGGTTTCCCTGGCACCCAGTCTCTTTCCAACTCCGTATTTGCTTCCTTTATTGAGATATGCATCTCTTCTATCTCCCTCTTTGCTCCTATCACTCAAGCATCTCCTTCTTTCAAGATTTGTTCCCAACTCTTCTTGGTTGCAACCTGTTATTGACCCCAGTTTTCTAAGGTAATCTTCTCTATTTTCTCTATTTATGGGAATCTCTGGGTGTCTCTCCTAAATTCCTTCTAATCCCAAGATGTTCAGGGGTTGTGGTTTGCAGCTTGGTCGTTCTTTGTTTTTTGTCTAAAATCCATGTATGTATGAGTATATCCCATGCCTGTCTTTGTGGGCTTGTGATACCTTGCTCAGGAGAATATTCTCCAAGTCCATTCATTTGCCTGAAAATTTTAGGATGTCATTTCTTTTTTAATTGCTGAGTATTCCATTGTGTAGATGTACCACAGTTTGTTAATCCATTCTTCAGTTGAGGGGCATCTAGGTTGTTTCCAGGTTCTTGCTCGTATGAATAATTCTGCTGTGAACATAATTGAGCTAATGCTTTTGGGGTACGAATGTGCATCCCATGGATATATGCCCAGTAGTGGTATTGCTGGATCCTTGGGGAGATTGATTCCAAGTTTTCTGAGGAATAGCTATAATGTATTCCAGAGCGGCTATACAAGTTTACAGTCTCACCAACAATGGAGGAGTATTCCCCTTGTTCTGCATCCTTCCCAGCATAGGCTGTCTTCTGTATTTTTCATCTTAGCCATTCTGACAGGTGTAAGGTCATATCTCAAAGATGTTTTGATTTGCATTTCTCTTGTGGCTAAGATGATGATCAATTTTTAAGTGCCTTTCAGCCATTTATAATTCTTCTGTTGAGAATTCCATTTTTAGTTCTGAACCCCATTTTTTAAGTTGGGCTTTTGGCCTCTGGGTTCTTGAGTTCTCTCTATATTTTAGAGATCAGTTCTCTGTCAGGTGCAGGGTTGCTGAAGATCTTTTCACATTCTTTAAGATGTCATTTGTCTTATTGACTGTGTCCTTTGCTTACAGAAGCTCCTCAGTTTCAGAAAATTGCTGTTCTTAGTGTCTGTGTTAACTGTCATTATACATAGAAAGTGGTCACCTGCGGCAATGCATCAGAGGATATTTCCCACTTTCTTTTCTATCAAGTTCAGTGTAGCTGGGTTTATATTGAGGTCTTTGATCCACTTGGATCTGAGTTTTGTGCAGGGTGATAGGTTTGGATCTATTTGCATACATACTACCATTCAGTTATGCCAACATCATTTGTTGAAGATAATTATCTTTTTGCCACTGAATATTTTTGGTCTCTTTGTCAAAACTCAGGTATTCATAGGTGTGTGGGTTATTTTGGTGGTCTTTGGTTAAATTCCATTGTTCCACAAGTCTGTTTTTATGCTAGTACCAGGCTGTTATTGTTACTATGGCTCAATAGTATAGCTTGAAGTCAGGGATAGTGATAGATAGATAAGAGATGAATCTAGTTTCTACAGAGATGCCAGGAAATAAAAAAATAAAGAAAAAAAATACAGGATTGGCAGTGTGTGACAGAATGTAGATGAATAGAAATGAGTGAATTTAAGTTATAAGAGACAGTTAAAGACCAGTCTAAGATAAGGCCAAGCTTTTATAAGTAACAGTAAGTCTCTGTGCCATTATTTGTGAACTGGCTGCCCAGAGGAAAATTTGACTACAAATAATGTCTGAACTTACACTAAAAGTCTCACTAACATGATTGCCTAAATTCAGGTGAGCCTAGACAACAATGTAAGATATACCAAAGTGGATGAGGGAAAGATTAAAGGCCTCGACCCTAAATAAAGAATTACAGGGATAATAAGAGTGAGAGAAATAGTGTTTTCCAGGGGGGAACATGCACCAATTTGTTATTCAACACCAAGTGGTCAACCCTGGAAACTTACACATAAGCAACATTAAACAGACTGTGTAGAATATATGTATGTACATATATCTATATGTAAATTCTACATGAACATATACATATTTGTGTGTGTAAACAATTAATGAAAAAAGAGGCCATGAATTTGAAAGAATTCAAAGAAGGATATAAGGGAGGGTTTGGAGGAATAAAAGGAAACGGGAAATGATATAGTTATATTATAATCTGAAAATTAAAATAATTTAAAGTGGAGAATAAAAAAAAAAATCTTGTGGACTTTGAATCAGTCCCCATAAACAGACTAAACAGACATCCTTTGTCTAGTTATACTGTAACAATGAAAAAAGAAGCAAAGGGGGAGCTATTTGGGCCCTTCCACCTATAGAACCTTTTCACTGGTGGGCATGCTAAGGCCAAATAAAGGCCCCAGTTTGACTTCATTCTTATTTGCTTTTACTCAGTGGTTCGAAATTTCTACTAAAATCCCACATATATTTTTGAAAAAGCTGGAGATGGAATAAGAGTTGGAATAATTGAGGTTAGGAGCTAATCAGTCAGTAGAATATTTGCCAAACATCTGTGAAATCTTGGATTCAATTAGCAGAACCACACAAAACCAGGTGTGGTGATACCAGATCATAATCTGAGCTCAAGGCAGGAGTATCAAGAGTTCAAAGCAGTCTTCAGCAACTTAAGACATTTGAGGATGGCTTGGGGTATATGTAACTACTTATAAAAAATAATTGATGTTGATTTTGAATTAGTTATTTCTATATGATTTGAATTAGAAAGTTTGGAGAACACACTTAACATTTGGGAACACAGTTAGTAAATCCCAGTTTGCAGAGAATTGCCAAGAGATGTTAGAATGATTAAATACTGTTAAAATCTTGCTAACACAGATTTTTCTATATTTAGTATCTATAGAATACTCTCAATTTTCCTTACAGAGAGGGAATGCTATAAATTATAACTGTCAGCATATTAAACTCAGCTATTGTCTCCTCTTTTGTATTTCTGCTGTCTCTGTTAAACTGAATATCTGTGCGTCTCTGAACATATTGAAAATCTGTACCCAGAAGCATCATTAAAGAGTCATCAAAAATATGACCATATAGAAAAGATTCTCCTCATAAAATCATTTCAAGATTTAAAATGGACTCTTTTCTTTGATGATATGTATGTGCCTTCTGCATCTTAAAAACTAGGCAGTCTTGGGTATCTTCTTACAGATTTGGCCATCATTGTTGTACTTAAGGTGCTATCTATATTGCATAGTAGGGCCTGAAGACATGCTGAATTGACTGCATTTATTGGACAAACATCTTCTAGAGACTCAGAAGACCCCTTGAGCATCATATACATTAGAGTTCCATATATTTGTGTCATATGCTTCCTAGGCAGTTGTGAGTGACTTGTGTACTTGTACCAGTATAATTCATATTCTTCCCCACAGCTGTAAAGTAGCCTGGGAAGATAGGTTTCTCATAACTAAAGAATGCCACCTCATGATGTGAAAACATTCTCTGTTTTTTTAAAAGAAAAAGGAGAAAGAGGAAGAGGAGGAAGAGGAGGAAGAGGAGGAGTAGGAGTAGGATTCTG
This sequence comes from Phyllotis vaccarum, assembly GCA_033318265.1. NCBI lineage: Eukaryota > Metazoa > Chordata > Mammalia > Rodentia > Cricetidae > Phyllotis > Phyllotis vaccarum. The sequence goes on from JARWLC010000011.1 coordinate 110,547,418, forward strand.
GCTCAAATAGAATGGCAAAAGTCCACTCTATCTGTAATAACGTTAGGGCAGCTGCAAATTGGATTCCATTATTACTCCATAATAACACAGTAAAAATTGGCACTTGTGGATGTCACCTTTCCAGTAGGCATATGTCTGTTTTAGTTCTTACAATCTGAACAGTGAATATGAAATCCACCCCCCCCCCATAAAAAGGGGGGATTTCAAGTGAAAAAGGAAGCCTGAAGAGGAGAAATGAGAAAGCAGAAACATCTGTGATTTGGCAAGCAAAAGAAACAGTGAGAGTATTTGGGGTGACTTGTGGATTGTATAGAAACAAATAGAGTGCGCCCAGCAGCTGCAGTGGGTATGCGGCTTAAAGCTGTTCCCCCAGAACAGTAGCAGTGGGACAGTCCGTTACTGAGTTGCATGATGCATTGGAATGTTGAGCTAATCAGGCAATCTAATTGAGAGAACATCTGCTGTTGCTGTATCATTATTCTCAAACGGGCATTATCTCTTCGCATGCCAGGGATGGCTAAGTGTCTCTCAGCCTTCCTAATAGAAGCTAAGTTTGGGGTTTATGTTTCAACTGCTGGCAATTGTCCTGAAATTCATGTGACTCGATATAAAGTTAAATACAGCATGGTTTTTCTTTTGATAGAACTATTTTAAAGAAAAGGATTTAAAAATTGATGTCTAGGTGGAGTGGTGAGGTATGAGGGTATTTGATTGATTTGGGAAATGGTATTTTAAGGTTGTGCTCCTCTCAAGAAGGTAGAGTTAGTTACATGTTGAGCTGTGATAATGGACAGAAAACTGTGGGAGAAGACTCGGAAGCCTGGTTTCCATAAATATAAAGGCTCTCATACAAGTTCAGGGCACTTGCTTTCCTCATTGGTTCCCTTCCCCCTTTGCTTGCTGGAGCATTTTACCTCGATATAATCTGTGTTAAGCCTAAGTTCTTTAATCATTTTCAACCATCATTTTCTGGATGCTGTTGCCATAGCATCCAGCAGATAGAGAAGAAATAACAATGATGTTTGTGTTATTTTAACTTTAATTAAAACTCAGTGGGCCACACACAAAGATGTGAAAATGGGAGGGCAACTTGTTGAGAAGAGATTCTGCTGGAGAGGGAGGAAGTGGAGGTGAAAAAAGTTCATTATAGAAATGTATGACACCGTCACTTAAGAATGTAAAAAGGAGTACAACAAGTCTAAAGGAAAAAAAAATGTGGGAATAAGAGGGTTTGAATCATAATGAAAAAAAAAAATAAGAAACAAAACACCACTACAATAAGTAGAGGTTTTTAAAGTGACAGCGCCAAACCTTACATATGTTTATCTTTGTAGCTAATGCTGGAATCTGCACCTGCAGATATGGGGAGGATTTGCCTGTTGTCAGTCACTCTATTAGGAATAAAAAATGATGATGCTAATAGAGCTATGGGCCAAGTACCAAGCAGGTGCTAGGTCTTAGATGAATTACAACTGTCTAGTATGAGTCAGGTTTGGGAGGAAAAGCTAACTTCCGTCCATAGCTTTTGTAATACTCTTCTGAAGATTGTGTTGTTCTAGATTGTGAGTGCACGTTGTGCATCATTTTCTTTTACTTTACTTTTTCAGGCACAAAACTATGTGATTATCAAAACTAAAAATAACTTATTACAAAAACATAACTGTATATTGTTTTGGGTGTACAAGAAGATGATTTATTTCCTCAGGAAAAGAAGCTGCAATCATATCTATTCATTTGGCAATACCCACTAAACTCTAACTGTTCTTAAAGTTTCATAGAAACTTATTAGGATGGAATAGGCTCTATCTCATGAGTTCTATTTCATGTGGAGTAGTAATTGATCAAAGGACAATATAGCGAGATTTTGATAAAAAAAAAAATTGAGGAGAAGCAGGGAAGGATTTGTGAAGAAGAGAGACCAAAGTTTTGAGTGGAAAATCCAGCTCGCCTAATGTGATAGAGGCTTGGGACCAGAAATTTTAATAGTCCAATAATTTAGCCTGGGATTATAGTTTAGAGATGGGAAGCTGTCCATAGCAAAGTATTTCTAAATTTCTAGACATATATGAATGTAGATTTCATCATTTGTCAATTTAAATTTGTCGATAAAATTTAAAAATTGGATTGTGGTTGGTGATATTAGAACATTTAAAGACATAAAATTACTTTCTAATTTCTGTGTTGTTATCAACTGTTCTAATAATTGACATATGGATTGTCCCTACCAGGCTGTCAACATGTTTTGGCCCAGCTTTCAGAGCTTTATAAGTACCAGCTCCATTGATAATCCAGATATGAGGCCACTGATTTATAGTAAATTAAGTGTATGCATGTATTTGATGTCATATAACCAAAAAGAATATATCAGCTCTTCTTGCTTAGACTTAGCACCATAAAAAGTGAAGAGTGTAATGACATACTTAATGGTACATAGCCAAGGTACACGACCACTGTGATTGTCTCCCAGGGTTCTCTAATTTCAATGCCAGAGGAGCATTGCCATTGTACATTGCTTTCACTATGGGACATTCATTCCTTTTGGACAATTGGACACTCAATGTGAGTCTTGAGCTGCTACCCTGAGTATGCGGTAGAAGATCTTAACTTTTTTGGATCAGTATATTCCTAACTTGGAGAATCATTTTTGGATAAAAGATGCTACCAGTGTCCTGTTTTTCAGATATTAGTGGCTTTTTTGGTTATCTTCTATTGCTTTATGTATGGGTTACTGATGTGGCTTTGATAAACTGAAAATCTTTATTTCACTATGCTAAGCTTTTTCATAGTATAAATAGGAAGCTAAAGGAGGTATGGGGGAAATTAAACACCAGAAAAAGCTTCCATCTTCTTTTCTCCTTAGAGGGCTAGACTTTGTCCTGTTCTCCTCATTATATCTTTGAGCAATCCACAACATGTGAACTTATGCTCAGCCGTCCAGTTTAGGTGGATAGGTTGTGGGGAGTGGCTATTATTATATATGTCTTCTTTTCTTTCCTTTCATTTTCTTTTTTTCTTTCACTTTTTCTTTTTAGTTTTTTCAGGCACAAAGCTCCCTGCTGTTCGAGGTAGACTGAGCATGCACAAGGTTACATAGTGACTGTCACATGCTGGAGCTCCCTGGAAAGAGGCATCTTCTGAGCTGCCTGCAAGCAGGCCTCTAATGAGGCCCCAAAGGAGCTGGTATGGCCATAGTTTCCCCTTCACTGCAGAGGAATTATCAACCTCTCAGGGGTCATTAGTACCCCCAGAATCCACCGAAAGGAGATCATTCAAGTTCCTACATCTAAAGAATCACAACTTTGGAGAGCAGAAAGATAACAACTTTCCATGGGCTTTGTTCATTTTTGCTACAAAAGAAAGACCAAAAAACTTTGCGAAGCTGAGCCAGTCTTAGTCGTGGGGCTTAACCCATATAGTATCTGCCTCTTCCTAATGATAGTTTTGATCATGACAATAGCTATAGGTAAACTTATTGAACTTCATACTGATGATTAATATTTCCTATGCCTTATGCTATTTAGATCTGTAATGACCTTCACATACAGATATTATTATTCATGTATTATTGTGGTAGATTAGGATTTAATATACTAAATTATCTAGAAATGATATGCAAATTGCAAATCTCATGCTGAAATAGGAATTCTTACACCAATACTATATGAATCATATCTATGTATTTTTGTTACACATTTTATTCTTGAAATAATATTTTGATTTGAAATTATTAAGAAGTTCATAGCATACTATAGATCATTTAAAATATATACATCTAAGTTAGGTAGGGCTGTATCTGTCACTTAACATTGTAACTAGGAATAAATACCCCTTCCCTGCCTCGAGCCTGTCAATGCCTAAGGCAGATGGGAGAGCTGAGGTCATAGAAGTGGGGATTTTGTCTCTGTCCCTCATCAGCTACAACACTCACAAAGGTGACCCCTACACCTGAGTTACCCAATAGAGCTGACCATGAATGTGTAATTGTGGGAGGATGATGTGAAAGCAGGAGAAGTTAAATCTATTTTGAGATGACACATTACCCTTCTCAGAATTGTTAAGATCAGAAAAATAGTATTCAGTGAAAGAGAAAACCTCATTCACTGTTGGTATGATTGTAAACTGGTATAGTCACTATGGATAATTCTCAAAAAGATAAATGTACATTTATCACAGGATCTGGCTATATCATTCTGTGGCATACAATCAATGGAGTGGAAATCCTGTTCTCCAAATATATACTTAGACATTTTCACTGTCACGCTATTCACAGTATCTAGGAGACTAAAACAGCTTGGTTGTCTTTCAACTGATGAACAGATAATGAAAATATGGTACATATCACAACAGAATGCTATCCAGCTGAAAAAATAAAATTATGAACTCTTCAGGTAAATGGATGAAATAAGAAAATATTATACTGAGTGATGTAACCCAGGCACAGAAATGCCACATGTCTCTTATTTACAGATACCATCTCTGAATCCTTGTATTTCAAATATAACCTGAAGGTGGGTTATTTAATCTTACAAGTTTATACTCCATCACAAAGGGAAGTCAGGACAGAACTCAGTGCAGAAACCTGGAGACAGGGATTGATCAAAGCCATGTTGGAATATTATTTCTGGTCTGCTCCGTTTGATGGCTTTCTCAGTTTGATATCTTATATCACTCAGAATCTCTTGTCTAGAAGTGGTATTGGTATGGGTCCTCTCATATTAATCAGTAATCAAGAAAATGCCCCCTAAAGGCCAATCTGATGGAGACACATTCCTCTTCCCAGATAACTCTAGCTGACAAAATAAATAGATAGATGGATAGATAGATAGATAGATAGATAGATAGATAGATAGATAGATAAATTGCCAACACACCTGTTAAGCAGAAAGGGACAAAGTAGAGTTTTAGAGAGGGGGATAGTAGGAAATATGTGCTTTGGAAGGGAAAAGGGATAAATATTTTAATTGAGGTATGAAAACGGTGGTAATGCAGAAGAAGAGGGAGAAAGTGAAGCTAAATATCACCAAGGATATCCAAAAATACATAGAAAAAATGATTACTTTATGCTAATGTAAAATACATGTGTTTATGTGTGTTCATGTGTACTGCAAATAGATTTATGGTGCAGGAGTTAACAATTTTCCCTCTGTAGCCAGACTATCTCACAAAATTCTCAGTCCCAAGAATGGGAACCCCCATTTGATTTGCTGGTCAGCCAAAAGATTCAAAACAATACAGGCTATTGGCAACCTCGGTTGCCTCCAAAAAAGCAAGACCCTATTGCTGAAGATGTAAGATGTCTTCAGCAATTCTTGAAGAAATAGAAATAGGTATGGCCCCTTAAGTTTCATGCTACAGTTTTCACATTGGTGTTGCAGATATTTTTTAGAACCAAAGTCTAACACACAAATAAAGACAGACTCTAAAATGAATACTATTTTAGTTCCCATTCTCACTGATTTGAAAAAAAATATGCTGAAAGAATCAAGAGAGAAGTGGTTGGTTCACCACCCAATTCCAGGTTATAGTCCACCACTGCCATAAAGTAAAGGACTTGGAAACTAAATAATCGGTCCAATCACACCTATAGCCAAGAGAAGATGCTAATCTCAGCATAAATTCTCATTTTCTCAGTCTAGGTTTCAGTCCACCCATATTCAGAGTGATTCTTCCCATAGCAGTTAACCAATTAAGAACATTTCCTACAGGTATATCCACAGGCCCACCTAATGTAGCTAATTCTTCATTGAGACTTCCTTCCCAGGTAATGCTGGATATGTCAATTTGAAAAACTACCGTGTCATGTCAACGGGGCAAAGATAATTATGCATTTACATCCACATCAGTCCAGTGGTTTGCAGTGGGATACAGTATCTCTTTTTTTCTGTCTCTTCATGAGTTTTTCTAGTAAGAGAGACTAACAAATGATGTGGGATGTCTTTCTATGCTGTGAATATGCTGTGAATAGCAATCTTTAAATAAAGGAGCTGTTTTGGCCTGTGACAGGCACCATAGAAAAAGTAGGAGGGGAAATCAGAGCATAGGTAGGAGGAGCAGGGGAGAGTCAGAGAGACTGAACCAGAAGCCCAAAGGATCAACCTGTAAGGAACACAGGTGAGCCACGGGCCATGTGGCAGACAGATTAATGAAAATGGGTTGAGTTAAGATGAAAAAGCTAGCTAGCAAGGTGCCTAAACCATAGGCCAAACAGCATGAACTTAATATAAGAGTCTGATTCATTTCTGGGGCCTGAGCAGCAACAACGGGTGGCTAAGGGGTCTGGCGTGGCAGGTCTGTGTGTGTCTGGACCTCTAGCTACCCAGGACCAAGAAACCACACTGTAACAAACAAGAATGCTGGATAAGGAACTTCCAAATCCTATTGTTATATATACATGGCTGTGTGTTGCACAGAAGACAGACAACATCAATTCCTCTTCTGAATGAAACATTCATTGTTCCAACTGTTACAAACATAGGTGGCTAATGACTCTCAGTTGGATTCCTTTCTATGAAATGTCTTTGGCCAAAAAGATTCACTCAAATTATTCTTTCAATTTCTGATATAAGTTGCATACAACTTCATGAAATTTTCATAGCATATTAGGGTCCACTCCACTGCCCCAGTGTTAGGGAATTGAGATGTGTCCCTCAATCTCAGACCTCCTCACAAAAGGTCCTAACACTTTGACATACTAATATTACAATTGGTATGGCTTCTTATTTCCACTTCCCACCTCCTCTTCCAGAATACTTCTGTGAAACCTTCTTCCATGATGTTTACAAATGAATGCATGCTAAATAAGCTTCCAGTTACTAGGAATAAATAGTTGACAAATATTCTTTCTGATTCTGTTAACTTGCTCTTCACTTATTGATGTTTCCTTTGTTGTAAAAAAAAAAAAAAAAAAAAAGACACTTTAGTTTTATGAAGTCCCACTTGTTACTTGTTGGTTCTGAGTGCATGGAATCCAATTCATAAATCCTTTCATGTTTCTTATATGGTACTGCCTATATTTTCTTCTTTTACTTATATTTTCTTCTTTCAGCTTAAGCACTTCTGGTTTTATATTGTGACATTTGATCCATATGGAGTTGATTTTTGTATATGGTAACAGTTATGAGTCAATTATACTCTTTTACATAGAGACATCAAGTTTTCCTTGTTAAAAACGCAAAAGATTCTGTGTTTTCTGATGTCTATTTTTTGGTATCTTTGTCAAATCAGATGGTTGTAATTTTTGTGCATTCATGCTGAATCCTATGTCTTACCATTGACCTGCATTTCTGATTTGTGGTTGTTCCAGGTTATTTTATTACTTTTGCTCTGAAATATACCTCCAAATCTGGTATAGTAAATACCTATAGAATTGTAACTTTGATATCAAGGGTCTTTTGTTTTGTAGAGGCCTTTCAATTTTTTGATTATGTTTATTTCTAGATGTATTTGAGATTATTGTGAGCCTGATTATTTTCATAATTTTTATCATGATGTTTATTAACACTATCAGAATATTTTATTATGCAATTAGAATCAATAAATTAAGTTCTAAAAGCTTTATAATAACATTTACTGGCAAAATATCTGAAAAGTTTCACTTATCAATCTTCTTTTTGTATGTTGATTAAATAAGAATAGAAAGTATTTGAAGTTCTTGAAGGTTGACTGAATGGTTAAGAGCTTTTGCAGAGGACCTTGCTGCTTTTCTCATCACATACATGGCAGCTCAAAACTATTAGCACCTCCACTTTCATAGAATACAATGCTTTCTTCTGGCCTTGCCAGGCTCTAGGCATGCATGTGCTATACATTCATACATGCAGACCAAGTAGTCATGTCCATACAATAATTCTCATCCATAAAGTACTTAGATAGCCAAAAAAAATTGAGAAAAATTAGAAACCTCAAATGAATTTATTAAATTTATTAACTTTAAGGTTAGAATTAAAAAGGGGAGCAGGAGATAGTTGAGTTTCATTATTTCCCATGATATATTGTGAAGAAATATTTATGTTTGACATGAGAAAAGACAATTATAGTGATAGAATGTGTTGTAGAATTTAGAGGTGGAACTTAAGGTATGTAAACAATTTCAATGATGGAACTTCAGTTCAGTGTCAGATTGTTTGCACATTTAACAGATGTTATTGGCTATCCATTTGGAGTAAAAGAATGGTGGACCCCTTATTTTGTAACAGATAAACATGATTTCTGCATAGCTATATGTATTTAAATAAATGAAGCAAAAGCTTAAGAGTGCCATTGGTAGGTCATATTAATTTAGTATTAGATGAAGCATCGCTTTTCAAAGGAATTTATGTTTTTTTATATACATGTGTGTGATCCTCTGTATATAAGCCATGCATATGCAGGTACCCAGAAAGCCCAGAAGAGAGATGTAGATCCTTTGATATTGTAGTCACATGAGGCTATAAATTATCCAGAATGGGTGCCGGAACTTAAACTTGGGCCCTGTAGAAGTGCTCTTAACCACTGAACCACATTTTCACTACGGAGACAACACATTTTTAAGACAGACACTGAGAAAACATAAGAGTATTTACTTAGTAAATCTTAAGCCTTGTAGTATAAAAACTTTGTTCATAAATAGTTTCAGTGAAAATATATTGAACCAAATTTTCAAGATAGGTGGGAAAAAATAGTCAGTGCCTATGCTGCATTAAAGAAGTGTCAGATGCACATAAGATATAAAAGAATATACGTGCAAAAGTGTCAAAGAGAAATGGGACAATGAGAAGTAGTGATGAAACAAACGGAAAGTGATTAAATATTGTTTACAAAGTGTTCGTTATGGTGTTAGTGAAACATAGTTACCACTAATCTGTAAATTTGTCCAAGGATGCTTATATTCATGGCAGTTATAGGAAGAGTAATTTGACAATGCAGATTGCTTTCTAGATAAAAATTTGAAGTCTTACTATTTTCAAGTAATTTGAGGCTATGGATTAAAATATAAAAATTATGTATTAAATATAATTTCACTTGGAAGCCAATGTCATGTAAATGAATACATCAGTGTATGCTGTGCATTAATGTGCTCACATGTGTATGTTAAATGGCACCATTCAGAGAATTAGAATATAACTCTTGATACATCTGCCACAGCCCATGCTGTGTGTCATTGTATGAAATATAAGAGTAGAGCTCTCTCCACTGACTTGGATAACTTTTACATACTAAGAATAGCTGATTCCAGAAGAAAAATCATTTATATATTTTGTAGATCATTAGCATACTTTTTTGTTTATGTACGTAGTGATATGCTCAATGCACACATATTTTATGTTAAATTATGAGATAAGTAAAATTATTGGTGTCTACTAGTTCAACTTGATTTTTTTTCAAGGAATACATACCTAGAAATGTCAGGGTAATTTGTGGAGGAGAGGATATTGGAGTTAAGATAAAGGCGAAAAACAAGAATTTGAAGAATTAACAAAATGAAAATTTCAGCAAATAAAATTATGCTGTGTCAGTTTTGAAATCGTGCTGTATACTGTAAATGTGAGCAATTGTGTGTTGACTGCTTCAAATGAAAATAAAACACAAACCACCAACTAAAAGTAGAAATTTGAAAGATGAGTAGATAGAAGTGTGATTAAAGCAAAAAAATGGACCTTTGTCCCAATTGCTCATTTAAAGATGGGACATGAAGTGCAATCTCTGGAATGGTTGCTTTTTTTTATTATTTGCTTGTTTGGCTTTTAATTTTCTGGTGTTTGATGGTATGTACTTGTGGGTTTGTAGTAAGTCATGAAACAACAACAAAGTCAGATTCCTTGTTTCAGTGAATAACTGAGTGTTTAAGAAAATGAGCTTCATATTTAAAGATGGAGTCTTCTGTACCTAAAAAAAAAAAAAAAAAAAAAAAAAAAAGATCAGAATTACTTTTCCTTGACATAGATGAGTTTACAACTTAAGTCAACCAGTCTTCTTGAGCTGTGAAAGTGTAAAATAACTTCACCAGTGCCCGTGAAATACAAGTAGGGTTTTACAAGTGACAGACAGGGTAATGAACTTTGAATCTTGTAAAAATTATACTGACTGAACTTAGAGTTACTAAAATATTAGTCAGAGTTGGAAAATTACAAAAGAATAGTTTGTAGAGTCTTAACAGTCTGATAGTCCAACAAGGTGGTCCCATAAGTAAAAGAAGTTGCCACATACTCCTTGAAACCTAAAAACCTGAACTCAAAGTGGAGAGATCTGACTGTCAGAAGTTGTATTATAATCTCTACACATGAAAACTACTGTCAAACATTGTCCTGTAACTTCCACACATGCAGTTTCTCTCTCCCTTCGTCACTCTCCATCCCTCCTTTCTTCCTCCCTCTCTCTCTCCTTCTCACTCTCTTACACACACACACACACACACACACACACACACACACACACACACACACACACACACAAATATCACTAAATGAAAGAGCATGAGTTGAGTTTGTAGGGAGCAATCTAGAATAAAATTGCAGAAAATTGTTTTGAAAGTGTACAAGAACTTTAATTTTCTCATCAGAATTCAGACACATTAATATAACTTTCTTTTTTGTATTGAAGTATAGATACTTATTTTTAAATATAATAATTTTATTCCTAGATGGTTTTATAAATAAATTTATGTATTTTGATATTTCTTTCCCACCACCTCTCAGATGCCTCTTCCAAATTTCATATCCATTTTATTTTATAACCTGCCAAATTCAATTTGTAAGGCAATTCACTGGGGCATAGTTGGCCAACCAAAAGCTACATCCTTAAAGCAAAGTTTCTCTCCCTCCCCATTAGCCATCATCTGCAATAGCTTATTAGCTACAGGTAGGGGTCTCATAATCCCCTCCCTACTCCATATTAGAATGCTGCCTGGATAGATATTCTCTAGATAATTTTTTGATCTTGTGAATGCATCTACAGCTTCATGAGTACAGTCATCTTGTAATGTCTAGAACACACTGCTTCCACTGCTTGTTGATCATCCCTGATCTCTGACTTTTGTTATCATTCAGCTTTTTCTTACTCCATGATAGTATTTGAGCTTTGGCATGAGAGGGAATAATAAAATTTTCCTACTTATGAATGAGCATCCTACAGATATCAATTGTCTGTACTTTATAGGGTTGTGAATTTATGTATTTATTATTATCCAAAATACTGCTATTTTGATGAGATGTGAGAGCTTCACTAATATATTTAGAGGGTATTTTTAAATTATGTCCATTTAGCAAAATAATTGTTCTAAGTTTACCTCTGGAGGCTATGATTTTTTTACAACTACTGGTACTTGATCAAATTTATCACCCCTGGTATGGTTTTTCTCCTATGGAACTGGACTTACATAAAATGAAATAAAACCAGAAAACTATTGGTTACTGTTACAATCTCCATGCCAGTATGGTACAGCTGTACCTATTTTACTATTCTGGTTATTATTGTAGCTCACAGTGTTTATGCTGGGTTCTAATCTAGAAGACTATGTTCGCACTCTTTGGTACTATGAAAGATGGTCATCAGAGAGTAAACTTCCTGGTCAGTGCCAGCTTGATTTTTCCATGTTCTATGACTGCAGTTTGTGGTATCTTCAGCTATAGAGTCTCATCAAGTTATGGTGAGCAATAATTATCAATGGCTTGTATTGATTATGGGTTCTCCAGGATACCTCTGACCAGAATTTGAAGAAGAGCTATTCCACACATGCCTTGAGCTTATTTGGCATCATAAGTCTTCTGGAAGGTTGATTATTCTCCTGTAGGTTAACTCTAATTTATATATTTGTAAGAATACACAAATGAGCATAACTTTAGGAAGCTTATAAAACAGGTTTTCCTATGGTCCTTTTACACATTGCTATTGTAAGTCACCCTTCCTTTACCCTATCTTCTGCCATGCTTGCCATCTCTCTCATCACTTAAACTTACGTCACTATTATTACTCACTTTTCTTTCATATCAGTTCTTTTCTGTTTGAAACTTTTAGCACATAATGTATACCCTAATTTTAGTTTTGTTATGTAGTTTCTTAATTACTGTTATTTAACTAGTGGGGTTTCAAGTCAGTAGACATTCCCGTCGAAATTCCAGTAGCCATCTATGTTTGTATGCTTTACTTTTGCTGATGTGTACAAGCTTCACTGACAGGTTTGTGAGGAGACAGTGACATTGAGATGCAATAGATTGCTTTGCATCTATTTCTCTACCGTGTTACTGTTTTGAGACAGAGTCTCTCTTTGTACCCCAAGCTCACTACTTTGGCTAGCAAGCCTCTGTGAGTCCTTTGTGTTTGACCTTTCAACCTCAGTGTTGGGGTCACAGGTTTGTACTACCACATTCAACACTTATGTGAGGGCTAAGCATCTAAACTCAGTTCTTCATTCTTGTACAGCTAGTACTTTACTAACTGAGCCAGTATTATGATTGTTAATTTTTGTGTTGTGGTATTTTGTTATTCCTCATCCTGGTAGTTCTCAACCATGCTGTACCAGATCTTACCTAGGAGTACGAAAATAACCTGTAAATTCTTGAAGGCCATCCTAACGCCTTCACTGCTCCTGTCATGTCAACTCAAGGGTAGAGTTGGTATCTCTGTAATGGCCTTTTGAATTGAATGTCCCAAGTGACGTTTCTGATGGTTTGAGCCTTGTCTTCTTAAAAGTAATTATTCTGTTTATATATCCGATTAGAGATTTTATTCAATATTCCATGTTTTAGGAACTTCATTAAATACTTGATAATGAAAGGTCTTGGGGTAAATATAATCATGTGTAGATATACACTCATCATGAAAGTTTCTAGGGACTATAATCTAAATCCTCTGTTTAGAACAAACATGTTTTGCTCAGATAAAGACTAAACAAGGTGCCCTGAAAAAGTTCTTTCTATTCATTAAGGTCTTTCTGTCTTCTTTTCGCAGCCAAGCCTGTTGCCTTCTGGAATATTTGACGGTACAATATTCCATCATTTGGCTGTGAGTTCACCTCATGATTTATTAAGAGGACATTCTAATAATATCCTTCTTTTTTCAATACCAATCTGACTTCCCTTGTTAGTTCCCTCAATGTATTTTCTACCTTGTGGTCTGTGATCTGTATCAAAAAATTTAGCTTGTAGATTTTTGTGAGTCTCACATGCTAGTTTCTAATTAATTTAGCTTCAGTAACTCTATAGACCCTCCCATGACAAACTGAAAGTTTAGTTTAAACCTGTTTGTTAAATTTGATTAATTACCATTTGAGAAATAAAAGTGATTTGTTTATAGTCTTTTATTTCTTTTTATCTGAGAAGCTTATAAAGTAGGAAAAAACTCCCAATGATTTGTTAAATGATAAGCAAGTTCCTTCTTTACTGGGGTTGCTTCTGTACCATGTTTATATTTCTATCTGATTTTGATATCTCTGTTTTTGTCAACAATGGAACTATGTTGTGTTACTTAACATTAAAGTAATCATATTCCAGTTACATGTGTGACTATATTTTGTTCATATTTGTATAGTTTTGTTATAGAATACTCCTAGGAAACCTTATGGGGAGTATTAGTGAAGGAGTATAATTTATTATCTACTCACAAAATATGAATACATGTAGGTAAAATTTAGAAAATAATATTGAAGATCTTTATGTATAGCAATGTGAAGGTCTACCAGTGTAATTTAAGTAATTTTACCTGGGAAATGTTTTTGCTTATTCATATTTAATTATTTTTTCTAATCTGTATTTTCATCTTCATCCAGTTTAGACCTAACATCATTCTAATACATTCTTTGTAAGAAAATGGGGAAAGAGATTAAGATGAAGTCTTTGCTTGGATTATTAAAATCTCAGTTTCTAAATTGGATAGAATAAATTTGAAATACTCTCTGAATACCTATTTATAATATTTATATAATAACAAAGGGGTTATAAATTCACACCATAAGTGAAGATAAGAGAAGTATAGTGAAGACAGATTTAGACAATAGAAAAAAAATCTAAACAGTTTAAAGTGTGTTTAAAATATGTGTAGGCTTGGGATAGAAAAGAAATATGAAAAGAGACAGAAAAAGTTGTTAAAAAATAAAGTATAAAATAATAAGCCATATAAAGATGGATGTTACACAGAGTATGGATACTACTTGTTATTGTCTTTAAGTTTTTTGACTGCAAAGGAAGTAGTAAAGGCTTCTAAAAGATATTTGATTGTAAATGCTGCTGGATTATTTCAACCTATATATTTTATAAGTGACTTTACTTTAAAATTGAAATCAAAAGATATGATACCTTGGAAGTTTTCTTTTTACTTTCACAGAAAAGACAGGCTGTGGATTTATTCCAGGTTAAGGAAAATAAAGTTTGATCTAGGAAGACTCCCTGAAAAACCTTAGATAGAAACAGATGATCCAGATGATCCAACATTTCAGAACACCTCTTTTTCAGTTTCCTCTGATCAGTTAATTCAGAACAGTTTCAAGGAGACTGGCTGAGATGACCCAGCTTCATAGAATACTCTAGTCAGAACTTGACCATAATCCTCAATTTTCTCAAGATCCCTGTAAGATTAGTAACACCTCCAATAAGCAGAGAGTAGTAATGGAAAGCTGTGTTCAAATTTGCAAAATAATTTTTATAAATGTTTCTTTTTATTATAAATGGTTAATGGTCATAGTCAATTTCTTTCTAGGGAAAAAATGGGTGTATGATATAGAAATGTTTAAAAAGATAGACTATTGATTCTACTTTAATCCAAAGGAGAGCTGTTAATCTCAAAATACTTTACGTTGGTATGGATTTTGGTTTATTAATACAAATTTAAGGTCAATTTTGTTATACTAAACATATATTTTTACCCTTGTTTAAGATATTATGTTTATGACTTACTTAAAATTGTAATATATAGTTAATAAAGATTAATAGTTAATCATGTAAGATAATTATACTTATATTTATATTAGTTAAATTTTTAGATATACAAAGATAACTTTCAATTAGATAGGTAATCTTCAAACACTTCAAAGACCTACAGAATATGGCGTTTAAATTATTTTAAGAACCTAGACTTTTCTATACAGGGAGACATGTCTTCTCCTGGAAGAATAATAAATTTTCCTATTACAAGAGAATGATAGGCATCAAAGAAACTCTGTGTGGAGTTTACTTCCCATGTGGTAAAAGTTAGCCACTGAGAAAGATATTGTTTTTGCTTTGATGGCTTGACAATATGCTATATAAACTGGGCATAGAGGACCCATAAGAAAGTGATCTCTGGAACTATGCCAGAAAAAAAAGTTGAGATGGTTCTTAAGGTTCTTGCTTTACAGAAGAGACTGCCAGACATTCT
The DNA here is from genome assembly GCA_033318265.1 of Phyllotis vaccarum. Taxonomy (NCBI): domain Eukaryota; kingdom Metazoa; phylum Chordata; class Mammalia; order Rodentia; family Cricetidae; genus Phyllotis; species Phyllotis vaccarum. The sequence goes on from JARWLC010000011.1 coordinate 110,562,742, forward strand.
TCAGGAAACAAGGAGAAGCGACTGACAGTATGCCGGAATAGGTGAAGTAGTTCTTTAAATTTCCTGCTTCACTAAAAAGTCTGCTAACAACTCTAGGTCTGTAGGCTAAAGATGGCTGCTCCAATGTTACAAAGGGACTTTGAGTGACTGTCCAGGTAGCCAGATATGTAACAGGAGGTTTCTGGCCTGACTAGCCCCATGGTCCAGACCCACCCACAGCTCTTATTTCCCCCCAGAATTACTCAGATGCGTATATTAATTTCATGCTCTTTGGCCTATGTCTCAGACACATTGTTAGCTAGATCTTTCATCTTAATTCTGCCTATTTCCATTAATCTTCTCTACCACATGGGCCATGGCTCACCTGTGTTTCTTTTCATGTTACTTCCTTGGGCAGCTGGATCGATCTCTTTCAATTCTGCCCTCCTTTTCCTACCTGGCTCTGATTCCTGCCTACTGCTACATGGGCCAAAACAGTTTCTTTATTCACAGAACATAGAAAGACATTTCTGTATCACAGATGTCTTTGTCATTTCTAGAATTTGAAAATTGCTTGTAATGCCCTTTCTTATTAAGGCAATATTATATCATTCTGGGGTCTTTGATGAGAATGAATATTAGGTAGATATAATTATAATTTCCATAGTTATAATAAAAGATAAATTAGGTATCAATCTTTGGACTCACAAGAATAAGGTAGATAATAGAATATTTTTCTTAATTTTGCTAAATACAAATAGATTAGATATTGTAACTATAAATCTTATTTGATAGCTGTTTTGATATATGTAGTTTTGCAGTGTTGAAATTGAAACCTTCCTTTTTGATTAGAAAGAAAAGGGAAAGTGATATGAGACATCTTTCTGTATGCTGTGAATTACCATTGGATAACAAAGGAACCGTTTTGGCCTATGCCAAGCTGCTTATAGGTAGGTGGGAATTCCAATCATAAAGGAGGAGGGCACAGAGAGGGTCAGTGATGTGGGAATGCCTTTATGTATGCTGTGAATATCAATCTTTAAATAAAGGAGCTGTTTTGTCCCATGACAGGCACCATAGAAAAAATAGGTGGAGAATCAGAGTTTAGGTAGGAGAAGTAGGGCAGAGTCAGAGAGACCAAGCCAGAAGCCCAAAGGAGCAACATGTAAGGAACACAGGTGAGGCACGGGCCACGTGGCAGACAGTTTTATGGAAATGAGTTGAGTTAAGATGTAAGAGCAAGCTAGCAATGTGCCTGAGCCATAGACCAAACAGCATGAAGTTAATATAAGCATCTGAGTCATTTCTGGGGGCCTGAGCAGCAGCAATGGGTGGCTAAGGGGTCTGGTATGACAGGCCTGTGGGTCTGGGCCTCTGGCCACTCGAGACCAAGAAACCTCAATACTACAGGTCAGAGCTGCCACCAAGAGAGCAAGATATAAAAGTGTAGGTAACCATGAGTCATGTGGCAAAACATAGATTAGTAGAAATGGGTTTTGTTACATTTTAAGAGTTAGCTGATGATGAGCCTCAGCCTTAAGCCAAAGAGCTTATAATAAATATGAGCACCTGAGCCATTATTTGGGGCTATGCAGCTGTGGAAATGCAGGCCCAAACTTTGGGCTGGCTGACAAGTGTGGTGGGATTCAGGTATTACTGAGGGCGACCTAAAGGTGTGGCTTTGGGGTCTCAGGACTCAAAATGGAGTGTGGTCAGTCCCCATTGTTAAAATCCTATTACATGATACCTGCCCTTCTTGTTTATTCCTGTGTTCTTGGGTAGAGGATTGATTCCGTCCCTGTGTGAGTCAATTTCACTCTCTCATAGTTGCATTTAAGTCAATTAACATCAAGAAGCTTTTATGTAACCTCTTAAGTATTAATCTTCTATATAATCAATTCCCAATAAATAATTCCTACAATATCTGGTGCCCCACATGGGATGCCATTTTGTAGTATGAGTTTTTGGCTTTGCTTAGTCTTATGGTCTAGAATTGCCTGCCTCTGTCTAGGCCCTTAAAAATGACTCAGATGTTTATATTAATTATATGTTGTTTGGCCTATGGTTCACATATTGTTAGTAAGCTTTCCTATTTTAATTTAGTTAATTTTTTATTAATTTGTCTTGCCACATTGTCTATATTTTTATATTTTGTTCTTTGGTGGCTGGATTGTATCTTTGTCTAACTTTATTTTTTTTTAAAAAAAAAATCTATGCTCAATTTTTTTTTGTATTTTTTAATATGCCTTGCCATAGGTCAAAACATTTTTTAGATATATTATCTAATGATCTTCACAGTACATAGAAAAGCATCTGATATCACTAAGTGATGTGGGATGTCTTTCTGTATGCTATGAATATCATTTGTTAATAAAGAGACATTTTTTTTTAAAAAAGATGGTCAACATCTATAAAAAAGGCAAGAAATCTTAGGATATATAAAGGGAAGGAGGGCAGCGTCAGACAGAGACACATGATTCAACCACCCAAAAAACAAAATATATAAAAAAAAAAAAAAGGTAAGTGTGGCAAGAGAGATTAATAAAAATAAATTAAAATACAAAACTAACAAACAATATACCTGATCCAGAGGCCAAGCAGTATGTAATTAATATAAGACTTTGTGTGATTATTTGGGCCTGCTAGTCCACATCTCAGGTCTAGACCAGGCCAGGAACCCCTCATTACATGGCCAGAAACCTCAAGCTACAACTGTGTATTCCCATCACATTATTCCTTTAAATGCACTGAGTTTTCATCTGTATTTATTATGCTCCCTTTTCTGATCTTTTCATATATGCTCTGCATTTAATCCCTAGACCTTTACATTGTGTTTTTAGCTGTGAGATAAATTTGAATAGCAGGCTTTTCATTCTTTAAGTATGATAGGCTGAAAATGCACTCCTTTAATCAGTAGCTATTATGTTATAAAGAAAACGTAAACTCCAAAAGTGACTTCTAAAATTGTAATTGGCACATGAAATAAATAGATCTGGGGAGTTAGAATACATTTAATGTGCTATTTGGATAATAGGTATCATTAACCAATTACTATTGACAACTGCATTGGACCTAGTCATGTGGGATTAAAGGCATTGTGGTTTCTGAGTCACATTATATACTAGTTCTCAATTAGCTTAGCTGAGCACGGAACAGTAGCCCACTTCATGATTCTAAAAGTGCCATGAATCAGAATTGCATTAAGAAGGTTTTTTTTTTTTTATGTAGATATATTTTAAAACTTCAAGTATTAGAAAAAAAATCTTCCTGGTAGTATTATGGATGGGGAGAGAAAACACCTTTCATATCCCCACCTATCTCAACCTTATCAATATCTGACTTATGCAGTTATAGTTCTTTTGTTCCTTAGGGATATTTACTCTGGGGAACAAGTATGGCAAAATGATAATAATAATAATAATAATAATAATAATAATAATAACAACAACAACAACAACAACAACAATAATCAAAATTTATCACAGTAGATGACAGAGCAACGCTGTGCTAAGCAGCTTCATCTGGTACCTGAATTTACAAGCTTTCTCTACCATTTCCATTCCGGAGGCCCACATTTGGGGTAGTTTGGAGATGATATATCTTCTGAAACAGGAAGAGGCTCTTTTATAACCACCTTCTATTAGAAGCTTTAGATGAAGAGATCTGTATGTATAAAGACAAAACTACCCATTCGTAGGTGAATGGTCACTATGGCTTGTTCCAGAATCCTCACTTTACTAACATCTACCTGCAAGCCTGTTTAGTCTTATATCTCAGTGTTCCCAAATTTACCATTTTACCCTAGGTTTTGTTTTACTTGAAAGAATATCAACCCATTATGCCAATCCTCTGATTTAATCTTTGTATGATGTTGTGAGTTGCTACTTTGCAAATTTCCAAAATTGTTTTTAAATACTTAAAAAAAAAAAAAAACAACTTAAGCTTTTGTGGCTATTCATTTGTATTTGTATGAGAAGAAATTAGCAGCACTCAGTCTATATCCTTAAGAGACCTTATCATAGGATATTTTGTAGTGAGATATGAAACCTATTTGTCTCCTATATTCTATCTGAACTCTGTTGTAGTTTATAACTTTATAGAGTTTAGGAAAAATTATATGTTAATCTATAAATAGTGCATGCTTGCAAAAGAAATATATATACAGAATAAATCTATTATAATTTTAAAATACTTTGCCCATACTTTATGAAATGTAATCCTGTTGATGTCTTTGAACCAATCTTACATTTTTCTTGCTCATGTCTCTTTGGTACAGGAGATAAAAGTGTTTCAGTCTTACTCAAATTATTTTTTTATAGTTTCAGTTTCAATGTGTATTCATGGAATTCTATAAACCTGTTAAGTTTCACATTTTAAAAAAAATCTAAAAGTAGTATTGCATTCTATTTTCTGCAGCGTACTTTTCAATTTATCATTTTTTAAATAAGATTGTGTTTATATGTAAAATGTATTTACATTTCTTCACTCAGTAATCTTTTGTCAAGCAAATCCACCAGAGGTCACTTATCTAGCCCTTTGTTGAAGACATGGCTTGTTGTGGCTTTACTGTTCCTATTAATGTTTCAGAGTCATACATGTACATGTTGGGCATGCACAGGAGGGTGTCTCCAGTGTGTGTACTCAGGAGACATGCCACTGCTGTGCCGAAATGATTGGCACATTGTTGCCCCGGCTATATTGTTGTTCTTTAACTGAGTTACCAAGAATTGGAACTTTTAAACATTCTGATTTCTGCCAATAACTTTACGTAGGTTGTTAGATTTATTTCTTTTCTAAAAATTTTATTTTCATTAAAAAAATGTCATCTCTATAAGTGTGTCCCCCTGCTTTTCCTCCCCTCCCCACTCCCAATTCCTCCCAGTCAGCCCTCAGCCTTGCCTCACCCCACCTACCCATCCCCTCCCCGCAAAGGGCAAGAAGTCCCAATGTGAGCCATTCCAGCGTAGCACATTCACTCCAGGCATATCCTATCTTAATAACTAGATATTTCCCTCTTTGGCGTTCCACACTTTACCTGGTAGATTTCTAATTTAGTATTACAAATTAAATAAGAACTAACATTTTAAAGTATTTTAGTGAAAAAATAGACTGTGTAACAGACTTATATTTTGACTCTGTTACTACTATATTGATTCAAGAAGATAGAGTGAGTAGTTATTTCACCTGTATTGCTAGATTAAATAGATATCTTTGTATTTTTACTTATAATCTGCATAGCTAGATATTGGAATGGTTTTGCTACTTTAGATTCCGTAAAGTAGGAAAGTAGAGAGGTAGACTTTTGTGGATCTTTTGTTTATGTTGTGTGTAATGAACTCTATGTGAATTGTTCTTGCTCCTGAATTTTAATTTCTCACCTGACAATTTGTCTAAGAGCTATGTCTACTCTGTCTGAAGATTAGTTAATGTAATACACAAAGAACATTGTTGAATAGAATAAATGCCCATCAAATTTTAGTAATTAGTTAGTTCTCTAACTACTTAGAGAACTGAGGCATAAATAATAAAACTAGAAATGCAGAGAATCTGTGCCAAGTGCCAGAGTGTACACAATTTATAATAAGCTCAGTATTCATATCAAATGTTAATGATTAGAAATATTAACTCATACATGTGGGACAAAGACAAATTGAAACTCTGAAACTGTTCACTATCATCTTTTCACACTTTTATTTAAAGACAAATAAGAGAGAATCCATGAAGATAATTTTGGGAAAATGTGTAAATACATATAAATCAGTAAGGTACTGTGGGCTCACAGAATTACCTGCCAGTTTCAGGTACTTACTTCCTCAAACAGGGACAGCTGCCAACCCTGAAGAGGGCTGGTTTTGCTAAGTATGTGCTTTCCTAGATCTTAGAAGCATTTCTCCCTGGAGTGGTAACCTCATAGAAGCCAAGCTTCTGTAATAGAATGTGCTGCATGACAGGTCACGCAGGTCCAGATTTTATGTTTGTGGTTTTGGAAGGCTCTCTGCAGGGTCAGTCTGTCAGCTCTTTCTGGCATTTGGAGACCACGTTGTGAACAAATACGAGATAGAAATGAGATGCACTGCCTTTATGTTCAGATGGTGTCAAGGGGCCTTTCATGGTCCCTACATGCCTTTTAGCATACTCACTTCCATCTTGCCCGTCTTATGTTCTCATCCTTTCTAGAATTTTAAAGGAGAAAATTACATGTCAATTATCTTTAGTGCAGAAACAAGAGAAAATTATGTTCTGCTCAAAATAGAGTATACCAGGTTTCCTGGTTGCAAATCTAAGAGCAAGTGCCCAGATATTGCAATAAGTAGTTTTCGTCTCACAACTTAATGGGTTTTTCAAAGAGATTTATTTTCATTTTTAATTACATGTTATATATGTATATCTGTGTAGGGGTTTGTGGACATGGATAGAGTTGCCCTCAGAAGTCAGAAGAGGGTGTTAGATCCCCTGGAGCAAAGTTACTGATGGTGTTAGTGACCTGACTTTGGTGCTGGAAATGAAATTGTCATCATTTGCAAGAGTATTTTCCCCCTCTGAGATGTCCCTTAATTCCCCAGGACTCATCATTGTAGCTGATAAAGAGGCATATATGTGTACTCCAGGAAGTGGACGTAAGCAGCTGAAGCCCTAGTTTGGAATGCACAGCAGACCTCCCTTGTTTACCTGGGTGATGGTAAACAGATGACATCATCACCCTTAACTTTAATTTCCTTCTTTAAAATTGAAACATAGTACCATGTTCATATGTCTGTTTGGAGGATTAAGTGAGCCCAGTGCAGGGTGTATGATAGTCAATAAAGGACACAGGGACTGTGATAACCTGTTTTTGAATGCCTTAAAAGAAACATTTCTTAGCAAGAGTATTCAATATTGAACACTTTAAATGAATCAAATCTTGAAATTTCAAGCTAACAGTTCCTCCCCAAGTAATGCATTAAATATTTGGATGTCATTCTCAGTATCCACAAGGGGCTATATAAACTATAATTTATGTTCGAGACAGAAGATGGCGAGAGAGCAAACATCGTGGTATCTGTTTAAATAAATGGAGCTTTAAAAAGGGTATTAACAGAGCCCTTTTATACGATAAAAGATAAACTATTGGTAAATGTGTCAGAAACAATACTTAGAATATTTATGAAGGAACCAGGCACTGGCCAAGCAGGCAAGGAAATAGCTGAGCATAGATTGTGAACACTTGGCACACCTGTGTCCTCTCTACCTAGATTGAAGACTGGCCTAGACTGTCATAAAGATCACCTTGAGTTTTGCTGCAAAACTTCAGCAATTTTTTGGATTTTGGTTCTCAGTCCCAATAGAAAGATCAGCTTTCTTTTTGTTTATTTCTCTACTCCTGCCCAAGGGAAGAAAAATAATACGAGACCCAAATGTCAAAACATCCTTTATGTCCTTTATGTAATAAAATCTATATGGTTGCAAAATGTCCCTCTGAAGTAAATATTGTTTATTCAAATAAGCATTTTCTAATAAAGTAAAGCATATCAAAATGGACATTAAAAAGACAGGATGAATAGGAATCTTTTTGTTGTTCTGTGAAAATAAGTCTCAAAGCAACCGTTTGCTAAATAAAATAATAGTTCTCTAACCCTGCAAATAATTGGACTCAGGAGACATACACGTGGAGAGAATCTTAGCTCAAGTTCAGCATTCCTGGCTTTCTTAGCTTATGACAAAATCTTAATCACTGTGCTTTCAAACTACAAATGAGAAAGTTATATAACCAAAGGAGAGAGATTTTCTACTGTGCTGATCTAAGGGTCTCCCAAGTAGTTATTAATAAATTTACATAAAACTCTTTCAGCTGACTGCCACCTCTCCTAGTTTATATGAGAAGCCTTGCTGTAGATGCGTATTATGGGGTCTCAGTCATGGCTTGTCCCTTCCATTTCTCTAAATACATCGTGTTTTCTAAATATCTAATCAATCAGCTTAGTGTTTTCTATTTGGAATACACTTTCATTTTGTTTGCCAACTTGTCTTGTTTACTTCAGAGAACTCTTGCAGTGTTTAGGAATTGTGAATGGAATGAAGATGGGTAGAATCTGGAGGGATGAGTCAGGTGATTTATCTGCCCAGGTTACCTCTATCTTCCTACCATTCTCTTTGGACAATCCTGTGATTCTGGGCTTAGAATTTCTCGATAAACATTTTTCTTTTTCAGTTTTACTACCCCACTGTGAACCATTATCCCTAAAGTATACCTTTCCCTTTTTCATTTTCAGGAAAAATTGTTTCTCTTGCCATGCTTTCTGCTAAGGCTTTTGTTGGTGGTTGCAGAAACAATGCATGCATTTGGAATTAACTAATTTGGTGAGCGACTTGCATTTGCTTTTTTCTAACCTCAGGTGTCCTCCAAGCAGAACCACAAATAAAGTGAAAAGACACTCATGTTGAACATGGTAAGATGTCACCATCAAGTTTTGTCACTGACAGCTAAGACCAGAATATGGAGGCTCATTATGTCATAGCCAACAGTTTCTGAGTGTGTGAATGATTCTGCAGCAGAATTACTTCGGGATTTTTCTTTCTTTTTTTTTTTTATTTAATAATATGACTTCTGGGCTTTGAGCCTAGGAATTATGATTCAGTGGACTGAAAGGTCTGTGTTTCTGCATAGCTCCCCAGATGGTATAATGTAGAGCCAAATATGGTAACAACTGCCTGAAACCTAATGTTGATTAATTCAACACATACTGTTTTGAGTGTCTACTGTGGGTTGGGGTCAGAAGAGTCTTTTGAACATACAGGGAGATGCCTGAGGAAGTCACTAAGCAGTATGTGGAGAGAACAGATCTTATCTTTGAGGACAACGCTCTTTATAATTTGTAATTTTTAGTTTGTTTATGATTATTACTATGTTTGTGGTATGGGATGAGATAGATATAAATGTGTAGGGTGGGATGGACATATATGTGTGAAGGTGCCAAAAGACACATTTCTGGATTTAGGTCTCTACTTCCATCTTTCTGTGGGTTACAGGGAATAAATGTAGATTATTTTTGGACTTTCACAGCAAGTGCCTTTTATCTGATAAACTGTCATGTTGGGCACAGAAAAAGACTCTTAATAGGCCGCGTGTTGTTTTTCCACTCTTTCTCCTTTGAAAGACAGTCCTACAGAAACCTCAAATTCCCAGGCTGTAGGCAACACCTTGTTTGTTGGCTGGGTGTCAAATCTAACCCCTAACCCTTTGATTTGTAAAAATTAGAATAGTTTTAAATTTAGAGATGTGTCAAATTTACAATTGTCTAAAACCAAGAAGTAGCACATTTTCAATTCATTCATTCATTCATTTATTTATCTATTTATTTATTTATGTTATTATGATTTTTGTTCTAGGTAGGCTATCTGGCAGGTCCTGTGGTCCCTGCCACGCCCGCATTACTAGATTACATATAGAATGATGCCAGTGATGCTGCCTAGTTCTTTAGCCTCATTTTCTAGGACTTGAGAAATTTGGATTATGTATTTATGAAAACTTGCATTTTATTTTTGTATTGTGAAATGTGAAGGCCCATTGAAAGTAATTTGGTTTTTTTTTTTTTTTGTTTATTTCAAATGAAGATATGGGTTTGAATGTTAAAAGCCTGATGACATGTTATAGGAGATTCTGGGAAGCAGAAAGGACTAAAGACCCATGCTCTGAACAGAAGTCACCAAGTCTATTCCGAGAATGACAGCTGTAATAAATGCATGTCTAGGAAGAGTCTAAAGGGAAGGGACAGCATGATATTCTTATTCCTTCTTTTATCTTCTGGGGCATGTGCCTTTTTCATAAGTTCATTTTTATCCTGTAAGTCAGGCTTAGGGCATGTGGAAATGAGCCCACATTGATGATTCGTACATGAAGGAAGTATATAGACTCTTTGATTTTACTTTAGATTTCCCTAAGGTCCTCAAACATTCCCTGCCAGAAGTTACACATCTCCTGAGTGTTTTGTAAAGGACATACAGACACACACACACACACACACACACACACACACATACATATATATATATACATATATATGTATATATATATATATACATAAAACAAGGCAATTTATTTGGTGACATAACATGAGAAGAGGCTTCTGTAATCTGAGGCATGCACAGGAGGCAGGAGGGCTGAGCATGTCACTAAGAGGGACATCATCTCTGATCTCCTCTGGTCTTTTGTTGTGGTTTTGCTTCTAAGAAGCACACAATTGTGAGTGGATGAGAATCATTGTTTTAAATAAAACATGAGTACATTTCATTGCATTTGGCATAACAGATTTTTTCCTTTGAGAAGTGGAAAAGTTATACCCCCTTGCCTCATTACTATACCTCTTCTTTCAAGGAACATTTAAAGAAATTTTACATTGTTACTGTGCACCATTGCATTTTTCTTCAGCAGCAATGGTGGTCACCTATACTTTTCCTTGCCTTAGATGGAAAATACTTTGTTGTTGAAGGTTTCAAGATAACCTTCTTGTAAGTAGTAGATATACTTTGGTGGACAGAAATATTTTAAGTTGATGTTTTAAATAGTTACTTGGTGGTAGTTAATAGCCTGAGCTTTTGATCTGTCTCTCTCTCTATCATTTATATACCTATCTTCTATCTCTTTCTCTCTCTTTTTCTCGCCACCGCCCCCCCCACGTGTGTGTGTGTGCGTGTGTGTGTGCATGCGTGTGTGTGTGTGTGTGTGTGTGTGCGCGCGCGCGCGCGCGCGCGCGCGTGTGTGCATGTGCATACTACTGCCATCCTCAGATTCCATGTTCATTCTGGTCTGGTGTACTCAACTGAATAATGTCTTATTTATGTGAAAGGAGACGGAGGCTGAGGCTCTGCTGCTCTCCCCCTTCCGCTAGAATTCAGACTGTGGTTATAAATTCAAGCTTAGTTCACAGTTTGCCCCAATTTAGATTTACACTTCTATGTTGATAGAGTGGATGTTTTGCACTCCTAGATACAACCCCTAATAGGTGTGACTTCTAAGCAGATAACTATTCATAATCATGATTACCATTCCTGAAGGTGTTAACATCACTCCATTCACTGTGATAAAGCAACTTGAAAAACCACAGCCAAAGTAAACAAGCAAGTGTTCTTGTTTTCCTTTGCTCTCCTTTTCTGACGTGAGCAGTTCAGAGCTGGTCCTTATCCCTTTACAGTGAGTTAGAGAAGCACACTTGAGCACATTCATTATTTAGGGCTTTATCTCCAGCCAAGGTACCAATTACCGTGAGTAACAATCATAATTGAATAGCAGGGAGTTAGCTTCACACATAATCACAATCTTAATTCATACAATATACTACTTTCATTGTACTTAACATTAATGTTTTATAGATGTAATATTTGAAGAAAAGATTAAATCTTGTAAACATGGTATATGCATATAAAATTGTATATGTGTGTATGCATGTGTACATTTAACCATATGTCATTTTGTCTCCTAGACATTTTGAAAAATATTTGTGATGAATATTTACAGACAAAGCACTTCTAACCATTACTTAAATCATTATATATTGATAGATTATACTCTACTTTTTTTTTTTTTTTAACAAAAAATATCCTAAAGAAAAATCCAAAGATACCAAAAGTCGCAATTTGAAAAACAATAACTTGGGAGCTCCTTTTCAGTAAAGCCACTCTCTGCAGCAAATATGAGATTAGAGTGGAAGGACGTCTGTTAAAATAAGTCCCTGTTAGCAGGGGTTTGTCTCAGAATAATTCATTAGGTCATGTGTTCTCACTTTATTTTACCGAAAAAAGTAAAAAGAACTTGATTTTTAATGACAAGTATATAATATTTTATAATACTCATTTTATTATAAAAATTCTTTAAATACTAACCAGTGAGCAACTAAGATATGCTCACTTTTATGGATATAAATTAATACTTAAAACCACATAGCATAAAGGCTGTCTGTACTTTCTCCACAGTATGCTGTGTTACTATTTACAAAGCACTTAGAGTCCTGCCCTGAACTCCTTCAGTACTTTGCATTTACCTTTGTCATCTATTCAGAACCTACTGTCCCTGTTCTTTGCTTTGTTCTCTGAGGGTTGGGACATTTTCTTAAGTGCTGTGTCAAAGCCATATTGAATTACTAATGTTGCTAAATGTGTGTGAGTGTTTGGGGAGCATTTAGTGTGAACTGGCCATCTGAGCAGTACAGGCCATAGGAAGGAGACTGGTAGAAGTGGAGCCACTTGTGTTTAGAACTCATCCAAGTGGAGTGACTCCGTAAAATCACACCATAGCTTCTAAAATTTACCATGAGCATTAAATACAACCACAGTATGTGGTAGTGAATGCTGAATGCTGGCCTTGCCAGGTTTGACATTTCTGTGACACTCTCCTGGAGGCACATAAGTAGCCAGAGACTAGCCTGGCATTTCTCCAGGGAGATGCTAACCAGGACAATTGAAAATGTCTCTATCCCACAGTCTCTTTCTTCTCTTGACTACTGAATAATAGTAAATCATTGCTTTCTATTTTTAGCACCATTGTGTGTGTGTGTGTGGGGGGGGGTTGCTAGGGCTCGAACACATGGCATTCTTATTTCAAGGCAAGTACCTGGTCAACTCAGTGTTTCAGTGTTTCTTAGATGTCTTATTCATTTGCCCATACCTTATACTCTATTTTATCAAGCTTCTTATTCATTCAGCTCTGATCTGCTATACCCTTTTCTGTTCTCTTTATGACATCCCTCTTGTTTCTCTCTTGTTCCCAGAAGAAACAATTTTAGACTCACCTAATAAACTTCTGATAATGGTTATCTAGTAGCAGGGTTTCCATAAATACATTAAAATGATCCTTATCTTAAGCACACAGTTTTCCCCAGGGAAAATTCCTTTTACCAGGTTCTGTGTATCTTTCTAGAAATATCTTATATATATTTAAATAGATATGGACACACTTTTTATTCCTGTAGATAAGGATAATGTACTTAGGATATGCACTATCACCCTTGTTTGTGTGGTAGGTCATTGCCAAGTTTTGATTAAATCAGACACATGCTTATTGTATGGTTTTAAATTCATATTTAGAATAAAGAATATAGGTTATTGTCCAAATGCTTAAAATTAAGTTTTGAAATCATTTACATAAAGAGTCTAACTCTCTTTCTGGAGCAGAAGAGCTTCAAACTAAAGATGTGATACTAATACGACTAGTTCCAATGACCAGTCATTAATTTATTAGACCAGTATATAAAATAATCAGATTATACTTCTGTATTACCAAATGATCTTGTTTTAGTTTTCCATTTGGCGTGTGTTACCTGACAAAAATGGTTATAACTCCAGAGATTTTTGGGTTTTTGTTTCTCTTGGACAAGTTTATTAATTCAACTGTCTCTTCTTTTTCTTTTCTGAAAAAAGAAGTTGACAAGTGAATGAGCACCATAGGTACTCATGAAGATGCAGTAGATTTGTCCAATGAAAGCTCTCAGAGCCATGTCTGTCGATAAGCACTCTGTAGAATCCCATTACTCCTCAGTTCCTTCTGACACTGTGAAAAGTGCATTTGTGGAATACCATTTCTATCATATAACTTTATCAAGCTATTTTTGACATTCTAAGTAAGTACAAGACATCGGGAAATATTGTACAGATGTAGTAGTGTTATATTATTCCTCATGACTATGAAACAAAGTCTGGAGTGCTTCCTCATTGGATGAGGGAGAAAGAAGCAGAAACTGTGATCTGCACAGCTCTAGGATTAACCTGACTCAGGCAACTGGGAATAAACATTGGACCCAAAGAAAGAATAATCAGGACAGCTCTGCAATCTAATGGCAATGTTTCAGTAGCCTGGGAACGCAACATGTTTCCTATATCCAGCTGAAGGCAGAGGGACACTAGCTAACAGGTACACTAGGGAAGCAGTCTCAGATTGTAGTTTTCTGGGAGAATAAAGCTGTGGTTGGCATACACTGTACAGATCTCTACTTTGCCAGGGAAAGGCCTTGTCATTCCTGAGGGTCTGAAGCTTTAAAATCCTTGACATGGTTAGGTGCAAATAAACAAAAATATCTACTCAGGAATTTATCAGGTTTCCAAAGACAACATTTATAGTTCTTGAGATTGACTTTATTGAGACTTGGATCTGCTTATAAGCAAAAGTCTTGTCTTGAAATATGCAGTTACAATCACATGTCAATTTACCCTGTCCCCGTGGTCTGGACAGCATGCCCTGAAAATGGCCAAGTGAAATGAAGCAAAAGAGGAAAACTGAAGTAAAACTATCAAGTGAACACAGGAGGCATTGCCCTTTCAACTCATATTTTTAAACAGGCCATGGATTGACATAATTTGATAGCTGCATCTTCTTTTTCAACTTGAACTTCAGTGAAACTAGTGGAAACCATTGAAAAGAATAGTTTTTGTTATTTCCCTCCTGATATTTTATCATTGACATTGGTTTTGTAAGGACAGAGAAGGATAAACTAAGGACAAAGTGAAGGGATCTGAAATAAATACAAGGTACCTCACAGTATCCAGGCAATATATTTTGTTTTACAGCTGGCACACTAACCAGTGACTGACATGTGATTCTCTTTGCTATTGTATATGAATAGGTATTGCTAGAAAGACAAAAAGTAAAGAGTATGCTAGCAATGACTTGCCTCACAGGAAGTTAAGTAAATTAATAACTCCATTGTAAGTCTCCTGGTGCTAGACTTCTCAGGAATGTGGGTTTTTTTGTTTGTTTGTTTGTCTTAATGAAATTTGCTTTGAATAAATGGCATAATTTAAATTTTCTACAATTTTACAAAATTTCTATTTTATTTTTATTTATTAGTTTATAGTAATTTCTATATGAACAAGAAATTAATTTCTAAATAAACAGAATGTACCACAAATAGATAAATAAGTATATCCATGTAACAAATTATATTTAGTTCAATGAATTCTGGAAACAAAGTTAGCTGAGGTTGATTTTGTCCAGTGTAGTTGTCCTCAACCTGTGGATTGTGGCCCTTTAAGAGGGTTAAACAGCCTTTCCACAAGGGTCACATATTAGATATTATGCATACTAGATATTTGCATTATAATTAATATCACAGCAAAATTACAGTTACACTGTAGCAACAAAAACAATTTGTGGTTGGAGTCACTACAACATGAGGAATTGTATTAAAGGGTCACAGCATTAGGAAGTCTGAGGACCATTGGTCTAGTGGTGGGAATGTATATATATTTGGCTTGTAATGAAATGGGAATACTATTATACAAAACGTTGAAAATCACAGGTTTAGAAGATTTGAATCTAGTTCACGAGAGATCCAATATCCTTTAAAATAACTACTGTGAGCAGTGTTGAGGCTGACAAAGGACCAAAGATGGAAATCTGAACTGACATAAATGTCCTCTAGAGCAGGAGACAATATCCACTATCATTTGCTTATTATGATCTAAATATAGAATTTAGTTGCTCCAAATATAGAATTGCTAATGTCAAAGTTTACATCAAAATGGGAACATTCTGGTTTTTAAACTGCAAGATCAGGAGAGAAGCTGTGAGTGATTTTGGATTTATATCTTAGAGCTTTAGTATGTGTCCATGTCCTTTGACCAACCAGGCTGGCTCCAGAAGGAAGAAGTCAACATTAGTATTCAGAGGGGCCAAATTGTATTTCTGGACTATATACATATTATAAATTAATGAACAGATGATGATGATTTTGATGATGATGGTGTTGAACAAAAGCAAAGTGAATACAGGATGCTTGGTTTCTAATCTGGCATGACATTTATTATTATTATTATTATTATTATTATTATTATTATTGTTGTTGTTGTTGTTATTATTATTATTATTATTATCATTATCATTATCATTATTAATTGTGTTAAGAAAGTGAAGTTATTAGCAATGGATCTCATAAATCTGAGTTTAAGAGGGGATTGATATATATTCCAAAGCATTACAGTGTGACTAATTCTCATAGAAATGAGTCTTTTAAAAGATTAATGACTGTATATTTTACAGTAACAAATTTCTCAAGCTTTCTCAAAGGTGTGTGCACTTGTCTGTTCATGCCCACATACACACTCAAAGCAAGAAGGGAACAAGGAAGGGAGAAGGGGAGAGGTTTGAAGCAGCAAATTAATGGAGTTTGAGTCTGGAAACTTGAAGTTGAATATTTGTGAGTGGGAGAATTGATGGTGTTATCTAGTTCTTTTACACAAAAAATGCCTTTGATTATTTTATTTTTTGCAACTGAAAATGCAAAGTGTTTATCACTATAGTAACAATGGAGTTTGCTTTTATCCTAAAGACGCTGAACTTTGAGCATTTTTCAAGACAATAGTCAACATTGCCTGTATACATCTGAAATAATATATATCAATATTTCATGATTCACTATCTTAGTAGCAATTTTGTAAAGTGGATGACAAAAGCCACAAATGTCTCTTTCTCCTTTTAGCTCAACCAGGAAGAACTATTTAAAGTATTTATTTTTAAGTCCAAGGTCTAGCATTTTTTTAGTTCAGCTGACACTAACAATTACATTTGTCAATATGTATTAAATTTGGGAGCTATTTAAAGACCATCATGGGGCATTTGTTGTAAGTATAGTAAGTTTATCCTCTCAATGCAAATGAGGGTATTTGTGTGTTTCTGGCCTGGCCTAGAACCAAGGTCTGGACCTGCCTGCCACTGCTTAGCTCCCCCCCCCAAAGAAATTAGTTAGTCGATTATATTAATTACATTCTGCTTGGCGTATTGCTCAGGCATATTAATAGCTAGCTCCTGCATCTTAATTCAACCCATTTCCATTAGTTTGTCTTACCACATGGCCCGTGGCTTACCTGTGTTACTTTTACATGTTGATTTTTGGGCGGCTGGATGGTATCTCTCTTGATTCCATCCTCCTTCCCCTCTCTATGCTCTGATTTCCCCACTTACATCTAAGATTGTCCGCTATAGGCCAAGACAGTTCCTTTATTAACAGCATATAGAGAGCCATCCCATATCACTTCCCCTTTTCTGTCTAATCAAAAAGAAAGGGCTCAATTTCAACACAGCAAAATTACATATAACAAAACAGCTATCCAGCAAGAGTTATATTTACAAGATCTAGTCAATTTGTATTTAGCAAAACTAAAGAAAATATTCTATCATCTACTTTATCCTTGTGAGTCTAAAGTATCATATCTAATATGCCTTTTAAAATAAATAAGAAAAACTATACCTATAACCATCTACCCTTCAACTACATCAAAGATCACAGAAGGATATAATATTACCTGATTAAAGAGGAAGTGCAAACAACTTCCAAAGTCTAGAAATGACAGAGATGATATCTGTCTGCCTGAACATCAACCAAATTTCCTTTGTAATGATGGGGCATCCATCCTAAGCCTACAGGCCTAGAGTCTCTGACATACCTTTTAGTGAAGCAGGAAACTTGAAGAACTTCTCTGCCCATTCTAGTATAGTTAGTTCATCAGTCACTCCCCTTTGTGTCCTGAACTATGTCTGGCAGTTTTCTCTCTGAAGCGAGATAATGAAGGACTGTCTCAGCTTGTTCTGCGAAAGTTCAGATGTCACTTTTCTATGGGTCCTGCACGTCCAGTTTATACAGCATACTGTCAGACAGGTGAGGAAAGAAAAGTTTCTTGTCTAATGGCTAACTTTTGCCACAATGTAAGTAAATTTCATACGGGGTTTCTTCAATGCACACAATTCTTTTGAAGTAGATTGGTGCTGCCAGGAGCAAACCTGTCTCATGCCCCACAAAAGTCTAAATTCTTAAAACATTTTAAATGCCATATTTTGTAGATCTCTAAAGTGTTTGAAGATTATCTATCTCATTGAAATGCATCTTTGTATACAAAACCTAACTAACCTGACTATAAGCATGATTATCACAGATGACTATTAATCTGCAATTCTTAGTAATATATTACAACTTTAAATGAGTTGCATAAACATAATATCTTAAACAAGAGTAGAAATACATATACAATATAATGAAATTGACCTTAAATTTATATCAATAAACCAAAACCCACACCAATGTAAAATAATTTGAGATTAACATCAGTTTTTTTAAGTTAGATTCAATAATCTTTTAAAATCATTACTATATTATACCCCTCTATTTTTCTTAGAAAGAGATCTACAATGATCATTAACAATTTATAATGAAAACAAACATCTATAAACTATATTTTGGGAATTTGGGTATAGTTTTCCACTACTACTTCCTGCTGATTGAAGGGTGCTAGAAATCTTATGAAGGTATTGAGCCTGGATTTTCTTAGTTGGCAGCCTTGAAGCTGATGTGGCCATCTCTTCCCATCAGAGAATTTTCAAAGGGGTCTTCCTTGACCAAACCATATTAGCCTGGAAGCAATCCACGGGATCTCATCTTCTGTGGAAACAAAAGCAGAACCTCTTTTTCAAACAATATATCCTTAGACAAAAATTTCAAAGTCAAGATACCTTTAAAGTGTATGTTTGTTTAACTTAGCATCCCTTGCAATTGTCTTTCTGCAGTTAGCTCATTAACAGTTAAAAATAAATAACAAACTTAATAACAGTATTCCAGACTCTGTATTTTCCATCTTTACTTGTCATTGTATTTCTATTACTCTATTTCTTTTTTTAAAAAAGAAATTTATTTACCATTTTTCTTTTCTCTCTCAGCATCCGTATTCTTTTTCACACACATTGTTACTCATTTGGAGGTTTTCTCTATCTGAATCTGTTTATTGCATATACTTATTTTCCAACAAGAAGAGCTCTTAAAATGTTAGACTGTAGAGCACTGTTTTGATGACTGACTTCACACTACTCAGCTTTTCAAGATGGTGGAGGTACTAGAACCACACTAATCTTTCCATTTCTGAGAAGCAGTATTAAATATTGTGGAGCTATTTACTACCCCAACTCCTGGGAATATTATAGTTCACACTATCATCAAGTAGAGCATCACCACCTGCTGCTCATAATTCCGTTTAACTATTTGGCAGCAGAGCCTCTTAAAGAAGCCAAAGCTGAGTCAGGAAGTATCTTATAGGAGCCACACATCTGCTTGCCGCCAACAAACAGAGCAATCCCAGAAAATGTTGCTACTGAGAAACCATCTTTAACTCTATTTTTGTTGTTGTTATTGTTGTTCAATATAAGCAGAAAACTTAAGTCCATCACTTGCAGCTAATTGCATATACAGAGTCTTCTGTGAGACTTCAGAAACACACCTATTCCCAACATCAGGACCTGCCAGCCACTGCTTAACCGCCCCCCAAATGACTCAGACAGTTATATTAATTGCATTATTCTTGGTCTATCACTCAGGCATATTACTGGCTAGCTCCTGCATTCAATTCAGCCCATTTCCATTAATCTCTCTTGCCACGTAGCCGTGGCTTACCTGTGTTAATTTTACATGTTGATTCTTGGACAGCTAGATTGCATCTCTATTGACTCAAACCTCCTTCCCATATCTATTTCCCCACCTATTTGTAAGATGCCCGCCATAGGCCAAGACAGTTCCTTTATTCACAGAATAAAGACATCTCACATCATATCTGTTTTTTTTCCACTTTGTTTTAAAAGATTCCTGTGAAAAGTAGACTCTTCTTATTATAGAAGGTGTCTTTTTTTATTGTACTTGTCTTGCCTCAGTAAATTCTTTTGTATTTATTTTAGCTTTATGATTTCAGATCTAGGATGAGCTGTACTATGTCTCTTCTCTCCATGACAATACTTGGCAATTTGCAGAGTCAAGTCGTGATTTTTATTATTTATAAAGTCAGCTGCCAAATTTAGCAAAGCAGTGATGATTAGAGATAAGCAACGTAATTGAAAAAGATTTCTAGAATGACATAAAATATCTAGCTTTATATAATACTTATATTTATATCATATATGTGCATATTTATGCTTATTACCCCTATTTTCTCTTAAGTCTTACAGTTTATAAAATGTATAATTACTAATTTTTATGAATTTGTGGGTGAAACTTCATTTGAAATATTGAAAATGTGGTTTTTAATCTTCAAGGATAAATACAACTCATCATACTTATGGTTTGAGTGTTTGTTGGGAGGATTCTAGACCGACAGCAAAGGATCCTGCATGGGACTGACCTAGGCCTTTACATATGGTGACATTTATATAGCTTGGACTGTTTGTGGAGTCCCCAGCAGTGAGACAAGGATCTGTCCCTGGCACATGGGCTGACTTTTTGGAACCTATCTTTAGGGTAGGATACCTCCCTCAGCCTTGATGGGGGGGTAGGGGAGGAGGAATTGATCCTGCTTTAGCTTGATATGCCATGCTTTGTTGACTTTCATGGGAGGCCTTACCATTTCTGGGGAATGGATAGGAGTGTAGAGAAGAGATGGTGGGAGAGACTTGGAAGAGAAGAGGGAAGGGAAACTGGTATGTAAAAAAAAAATGTAATAAAAGAGAAAAAATCTAATTATGCCATTGTTAAAACTGCACTGACTTTTTTAGTGCTTTATTCTCTCATTAATAATTGTTTGAGAACCTTATATATGATGAGCATTGTATCTACATCACTCTTGCCTTTCTCTTCCTGCTCCAGCTCCTCCTGTAAACCTCTAAAATTCATGATATCTTCTCTCACTATTATTTCTGCATGTCTATACATATTAGCATGTATGTATCTATAAATCACATATGTATATATTAACTACTACAGCCATTTTTTTGCTTATATGTATGTATGTTCAAGGCAAAGCTCTTGGAGTTGTACAACTTCTATGTGGTATTATTCTAGGAGACAAATTCTCCCTTTCTAAGCAGTCATTGACCATCTGTAGTTTTTTTATCTAGGGGTGGGAACATATGGAATATAACCTGTTTTCCAGTGATGTAAATGCTTTGATCATATTCAGGCAATATTAGTTTTGAGAGCTCATGGATTCAGTTTCATTGTCCTACATAAAGTAACCCATCTAGAACCAGGTGTCCTGATTTTCTGACTTCTACAATTTTTGTGAGCTCCCTTTCTTTGATTTTTTTCCTGAGCCTTCAGTATAGCGGTTGCATTGGTGATAGACCAGTGATCCCAGAGTAACTAATTCTCCATGTTCTCAATAGCTTTGTGTCTCTGTAATAGTTTCCCCAAAAAAAAAAACCAAACAAACAAAAAACAAAAAAACCTTCCTCTTTGATCATGGATAAGAGCTCTTACCATGGGTATAAAGATAAGAAACTATATACGTTTACAGAAAATGGCCTTGGATTCTTCTCAGGGTCTATGACCTCTCCAGCCATGGATAGTGGAATAGATTTGCAGTACCAGGAGTGAATTCTCTCCTGTTGAGTAGAATTAAAGTCCAAACTGACAGTGATTAATTACATCCAGGATATATGTGCTATTGTTGCACCATTATGGATATTTTGCCAGGACAATCATTGTTGGAATTCACAGACTTTACTGTTTGGAAGCTGTGTTAGTTTCTTTTCTATTGCTATTATCAAACACTGTGACCAGGGTAATCTGAGAGAAAGTGTTTCATTGGGCTTATGGTTTTGGAGGGTTAAGTCCATAATGGCAGACATTATGGAGATGGAACAGCAGTGAGAGTTCACCTCCAACAGTGAGAAGACAGAAAGAGCCCAAAGTCTGCCCCAGTGCCACACTGCTTACCAGACTGAACAGCCTAATCTTTCTCAATCTGGTCCACCAACTGAGGAGAAAGAGGTCAAATATAAGCATATGGAATTCATTCTCATGCAAATTAACATAGTAATACTGCAGGTTACCTTTCTCCCTTGTCAAGTTGCATAGATACTTCCTATAAATGAGAACCATCCTCACTTGGACATATAAGAAGGGCTGGTTTAATACCCTAAGTACACATGCAAGTTTAACGTTTTATTTTCTTGCACAATTATAGTTTGAAACACAGAATCTACTTAAGTAATGTGTTCCTTAGAAACTAATTGTTGGTAGCCACTTATGTATTACATTGATCACTAGCCAGGCATCATAGTTTTACAGAGCCACTCAAATTAACACAGGCTATTCTGATAATTACCTCTCCACAAGTATATCTTAGCTTAAGAACGTTCTGTCAGGCTAAAGTGTGGTACAGTTTATAAGACTTTCAGACTGAACAACTTTCTTAATTAGCATTTTTGATATGTTTTGTGACATAAATAAATGTTTATATGTATGTGTATATTTATATATAAATGTATACATGTATATAATCAGGGACTTTTCTGACTTCTCTCTGACAAAAAATATATGCTTAATAATGGACTTTGATAATAATTTGTATTTATTTGTATGCTTAGCTATGGATTTAGAAATGGAACAGTCAAGATCTGCTTCTCTATCTCCTTTAATCTTCCTATAAAGTTCCCATTAGATAAAATGGAAGATATTTGAATTCAGGTTAATATTTTATTTGTTACAATTATCTAGCAAAAGTTTTAAAATTTAATGTGTTAATAGTCAATATTCTATCAGTGGTGAGTTTTTAAATTATATTAGTGTCTTGCCTCTTTCTGTCTGTTTCATACAGTGTTTAAGTGTCTGCATTTCAAGTGTTCTCCATTTCGAATAACAAAGCAAGATTTGTTTTATCTGGGGATGTGAATTTCTGTGAATGATACAAAATTTACAGGAAATAACAAAATCTCTCTTTAGGATGAACTGGTTTTTAAAAGTCTAAATTCTTTTACTTTTCTTTTTTTCCAGATTAAAGGATTTACCTGAAGACAAAGCATTCTATTCATCAGAGACTAGACAAGAGTTACTCTTGCTTTTGGCGATTAAAGATGATGTTGTCATGGAAACAGTTGATCCTGCTTTTGTTCATTGGCTGCCCAGCAGGTAACAATATTCTATATTTTGTATGAATTACTATTGAAGTCATGTGTTTAAATTCTTTGCTTTTGTTTTTGAGACAGTTCTAATGTAGCCTAAATAGACTGCAAACTTACTATTTTGATCCTGATTATCCTGCCTTCTTCTCCCAAGTACTGGGATTACAGAGATGTCTATGCCTGCTTATATTCTCATTTTTTTCTTAATGTTAAGATGAAATGATACCAGTGTTAAAGACAAACAGATCTTTTTAACTTAGGAAGAAGATTCACATTCTTAATTTTGATAATTAGATTCTCATGGTCCTACTCCCTAATTTTTATGAGTCAATATATTCCCATAGAAACTGTAAGGACACTGATGTTAATATTATATTGCTGAATTTAGGAAATGTTCCTGATTTGATAAGCTTAATTTGAGAATTTTTATTCATACCCATTGGTTTTTCTAAAGAATTTGAAAATGAGGAACTCCCTGGCATAAGAAAAATTCACCTATTTTTATTTTATTTTATATTTATGTATTTATTAGCAAATATATTTATATACTTACTAGTATATATAAAACAAAGAAAAAAAGGGAGCTCGAGTGAGCAGAAGAAGTTTTAGAAAAGGAAGAGGGAAGTGTAAAAATTAAGTAATTGTGTATATATAATATATATATGTCTAATTTGTTTTTATAAATAAAATACAATTATATCATTTCTCCCTTTTATATTTCCCATTCCATCTGCCTTACCACATCCTCTTTTAATCTATGACGTTTATTTCTTCAATTATATATATATTTCTTCAAATATATATGTTTCACATTTATATGTGAAAATCTATATGTTCACAAACACAAGTAGTACTTATAAGTCTTTTTGGTGCTTTTTATTTTAATTTTATATATGTATGGATTTGAGAGTTAATAATTTGATATTGGAAAACCAATTACAGGGCTTATTTTGGGGCAAAACTAATCTTCCTTCTCTCAGTGACTAGAGTTGGCTAAAGTTCTATGTCCAGGGGTAGAGTCATGTGAGAGGAAATATGCTTTGTGAAATATTAAGATAATTTTCTATTAAACTGTTACATTTTTTTTTACATATGCTCGACACATTTTGTTAGTTTCAGGATTTTATTTTTCCATGAAGTTGGAGAAAAGAAACAATTTTCCTATTTATTCTCTATGATTTAATGTCATTTTTTTGAGGTAAGAAAATTAAATTTTAAACGAAGTAGAAAATACATAAAATATTAAACTTTTGCTATAAAAAATCTAAAGAACAATATATATATATGTATGTATGTATACAGTGAATAGGAGTGTGTCACCCACCTTGATTTGGTGTTGTACTCCTTGGCTATGCTTGTCTTGTGTGTCTGCATTTGTGTGTAGGCCTTTTTTCTCCTTTACTCAACATTCAATTCCTTTCTCTGACCCATCTGAAAGCATATTATCATAAAATCAATTCTCACCATGAAAACAATCATCACCCATCTTCTAGGACATGGAAGCAACTTTTATTTATGAAACCTGAAGCTTACCAATGTGTAGCATATTTTCTTTTGTAGTGAATGGGGCCAATAACAATATTCAGTGGAACAGTAAAACACATAGGATCTCTCTGCATAGATATACAACAGTAGATGTCTGGGCTCTTCTACAAAAATTCAAGTGCTTTAAATATACTTAAATATTAATGTATAAAATTTCACAAGAAACCTTGCATTAGAGGTTTAAGCTTTGTCAGTGAATGATCCTCCCTTAGTTTTTATAGGTTTTTACTAAAATACTTAAATACATTTCTGAAACAGTTTATGGTGTGGAAGGAAAGGCTGTAATTATTTTCAAATTTCATATTTGGGAAATGGGCTTTGGAGAAAGATCAAATAGACATACAAACTAAAATATATTTTTTTGTCCAATTACGTTACAAATTTTGTTGTTCTTTTTTTATTGTAGAAAGAGCAAAATACTAGATAGTCCATATCAACAGGCATATCCTTCAGGATGCTATCTTCTGTAGAAGCTACCTTGACATTTCACAAGTTGTTTAAAAAAAACCGAGAAAATGAAAGTGTGGTATAGTTAAAGGAAATGGGACCATTTTCCAAAAGTTTAAAATCTTATTCTATTTCATATAAAATTTTATTCTGCTCCACATAAAAACTGCAATGTGCATGGGTCAAGAGTTTTGGTTTCTTTGTTTTATACTTGATGGTTTACAAAGAAAAGCAGTTATATTATACTAAAAAGTAAAAGTACCTTTATGAAATTTAAATATCAACTTGAATTTATAGAAATGGTATTTAAAAGCAGTAGGATGTTCAAGGGAGAACTGAGTTATTTTTTTGCCCAACATAGTCTCTGTAACATTCTGCCTAAGAGAATTAGTAATCTTCATAATTATACTACAGGGAATGATCTGGCTTTTATTATTCTAAAAAATATTAAATGCAGGATTTATTTATATGTCCAATGTCAGTATTCTTTTTGTTAATAAAGCTTATAATCTTTTTTTCTAAGCATGGTAATATATTAATAAATATTTGGATATTTTGCATATTTTGAAATAAATTTGTGATTGAAAAATGATTCCTTTCATTTTTATGTTAATAAAAGCAACTGAATTCCTTTAGCCATGTATAGCAAAAGATACATAGTATGTGCAACCACTGTTGTATAATTTGTATTTTCCTATCTTTTCCCAGTAAGCCTTTTGTTATCCATTATTTTTTTGTGTTTTTCCTTTCACATTTTCC
Organism: Phyllotis vaccarum; assembly: GCA_033318265.1. NCBI lineage: Eukaryota > Metazoa > Chordata > Mammalia > Rodentia > Cricetidae > Phyllotis > Phyllotis vaccarum. The sequence continues at coordinate 110,588,306 of JARWLC010000011.1, forward strand.
CTTTTGTTTTAACAAGTTGACATGAACACTAACCATCACACAAGCTGAGACAAGTTTAGGTAGAACAGAGCAAGAAAACAGAACATTTTTTATCCTTAGAATTCTGTCAGGAAGCCAGAAATGAAGGGACATCATTAGGGGTAGAACAAGAACAATGTCACAGAAATAATAGTTGATATCAGAGAGTGGAAGCATGTTGATGGAGTCCAGATGGAGGCAATGGTGCTACTTATTTCTTAGTTGAGGGAACTAAAATAGTCTGTAGGCTTTGGTCTAAATGACTTTTCTGGTCAGTCTGGTTATCAGGAGACTTCTATTTATTTCTGAAATCAGATAGATGAGCTTATTTCCTGAATCATTTCTTTGTGGAATAAAGACCATTGGGTGAGAATCAATAAGAGCTCAAAGAAAGCACTTTTCTACTTCTTAAATACCTAAACATGAATTATTTAACTGTGATGGCTGGATACGTGGCCCAGTTGTTAAGAACATTCGCTACTCTTGCAGAGGATTTGTGTTTCAAGTCCTGTCAACCACTGGTGGCTCATAATCACCTGTAATTCCTGCTTCAAAGGATCCAGTGATCACTTCTGACCCCTGCAGACACTAGGCATACACATGGTGCACATATATACATGCAGGCGAACACACATGCACATAAAATAAAATGTAGAAATTACTTGTTTGGGATGTGCTTTCTGGTATGTGGAACATTAGTCAATGGTGAATAAGAACATAAAGAATATGAGTAAGCTGAGCTGTCCTATCCCAGTAAGTAAAATTCATTCAGGATTTCAGAGAAAGTTCTTAATTTTTAAGTTCTTCTTACTGATGATAGGAAAAAATAAGAATATTTAGCTCTATCAAAGTTAAAATATTGGTAATATTAATTGCACTTCTATATTGTAATGGTCTCATGCTTGCTCAAAAATTGGAAACATATGTGCCTCTTTCATTATATTGTGGTGGTACAGCACAGCTCCATACATGTATGAAATAGGAGCCTGGCCAGTATGCATATGTTTTCTTATGTCAATGACCAGAGAGTAACTGGATGAACTAAGATAATGGAGGCTTTTAATTTTAGCATTATTTATTATATGTATGTATATATTTTTGTGAGTTGTGCAGCTGTGTGAGGGTTTCTTAGGAGGTAAGAACAGGCATCAGATCCTTTACAGCTGGAGTTATAGGGACTTGTTAGCATTTGGTATGCAGGAACTGAACTCAGGTCCTTTGAAACTGCAGTAAATATTAATCAACTTCTAGACCATCTTTCCAATGCCAGATATTGAAGAATTTGTGATGTCACATTAAAAAAAGCAAATGTCCACTAGGTTTGTTTTATTCACAGGAACTGCATATTTTATTAAGTGAGTCCAGGTTTGCATATACTTGTGGGGTAAAATTGCTCAAGTCTTGAATCACTCTATGTGGGAAATCTGAACTTATAGCATCCTATGTTGGTTTAGAGTCCTTCATAAGGGAAATATTTTCATGAAATGCCTATTGTTAATGAAAAATATTTATGATGTCTACTTAAAAACATCACTTTGAAAGCTGCAGTTTCCTTTAAATGTTATGAAGCACTTTTATTTTACCAACTTCTCATAGGATAATAGTGAATAATTGACTTATCATCATTAAATACTGCTTTGGTAATATCTAGGAATCACATATCAAATGAGTAACTATTCATCCTAGAACAGATTGGTTTTACATGAGTATACTGTTGGATTTCTTTTAGTATATATTATGGTAGATTTCCAATACATAGTTTTCATATTGAAACCATAGTCTAAGACTGACCCAGACAAAGCTCTTGAGATGGACTTGTTTCATTTCTTCCAATGACTGGCCTAATATAAATGAGCTAATGACATTTTCCCAACAATATTTTATTGATTTATGGACCAATCTTTGCTTAAATTGTGTGGAACATGTCATATTTTACAGTGGATCTAAGCAAATAATCATCAAATCTAAGCTGCTCTGGTAGTTGTGCTATAGTAACTTTTCAAGTTAAGTTCAGGAAAAACTTAATTTGGGAGATGTGGTAAGACAAGTCAAGGGCAAACTAGCTGCTTGTTGTCATCTTGCTGACCTGGTCCTGTACTGGCTTAAAGTACATTAAGATTGTATTTGTAACTTACTTTCTGAGAACAGATTTAAAGAATAGTACCGCGTCCGGTTTCTTGGGGCCGAGTCTTGTCCAGGCGAGGGGCGTCGAGGTTAAACAATCTGCACTCAGGAGTCGTTTAGGTTCCATCATTCAGGATCACAATGAGAGACCCAAGCTTTATTCAGTACATCTTACGTCTTAGACCTATTTCTCCCCCTGCCATGCTTCTCTCCTGCCATGCATCTCGCCTAGCTTTTTCCCCTCTTGCTTCCTGCCGTGTTGGTTTCCTTCTGCCCATTCCACTCACACTGACTCTACTAACTCTACTCCATGCTTGTCTCCAGATTCTCTTGTCCCAGGCTTGTCTCCTTGTGTCCCAGCTCTCTTCTTAACTCTCTCACACCCTGCCCCTTCATCCGGGCACACCCAAGGTCTTGGAGGATCCCAAAAGACTAGCACTCAGCAGGTGGCAGCTGATAAGGAGATTTGTAATGCAGGAAAACATGTTTTTCCTTTTTCCCCCTATTAACATAAGGTTTTAGTCCTTTGGGGAAGAGGATAGGCCATAGGGCCAGAATGGCACTATTCGGGAGACAACAAAATAGGCCATTTATTTTTTTAGCTCCTTGTTTCAGGGGTTTGGTCCATGGTTGCTTGGCTGCATACTTGTGTGAATTTAGTGAGGTAGAGCTTTAATCCCTTCTGATGGATGAGACATGGAGGAAGGAAATGGAAGAGTGGATCATACCTAGAATGACTCAGCAACATAATTCCTCCAATAGGTGCCATTTCCTTCCTCTAATGACATCATGTTATGAATCCACCATTGAGTCAATCAATTAATAAGGTCCAACACATCATATTGAGGTGATTGGGAAAAGCCTTCACAGGATATGCCCAGGAGATTTTTCAACCCAGGTTCCAAAAAGATTAAATGTGTATTGTGTGACAAACTTTTCCTGGGGACATGCAATATATTCATTTAGTCATATCACATAGGGAACCCATGACAGATCAAAGCACAGATACCACCAAAGTCCAAGTTGTTGAACCAATAACATTTTGGGGGTTACTTAAGTTACTATGTGGTTCGGTTTAGTTCCAGGAATATGGATGAAGGGTTATTTATAGGAGCAGAAGTGACTGAAAGACAACTGTTCACATCATCCTGGGTGGCAGTTCACAAAAATTGGGAAACCTGGATCTCACCACACAGCTTGAAGGCAGCTCAATAGGTTGGCAAGTACATTTTTCAGAAGCCTCACTTGGTGGAACTGTTCTTCCAGACAGCTTGTCTCTTCAGAGGCTTTGAAACTTTTCTTCTCTGAGATTCTTCTGTGAAGCTCAGCTTGTTTTCCCACTGAGCATGTCTAATTCTCAGCTTTTGCAGTTTACTATGACAGGGAAGGGCCTAGTGAGTCTGCAAAGCTATTTCTTTAGTTGTTTGCCTACCTATTGAAGGAGCTCCTTTGCAAGATGGAGTGTTTTAATTTCAGAGGAGACTGTTACAGAGCAATATGACAGAACATAAATTTTCCCAATCCTCAGAAGTGACAGTAATATTTTTTTTCAAGCTTTGACCCTTGAACTTTCTATTCACTCATTTCAGGTATAAGGAAAGCAGTGGAGGCCTATTATGCTTGCTCACATATATACATAAACCTATTGTTGGCCTATTGTCACTGAGATTAGATATTGCCTTAAGAAGAAGTATAGATGGCATTTTCTACATAATTTTCATAAATATATAATATTTATACTTTATAGTTGAATGTGAATTTAATAGACACCATAGTTGAACTATGGCTTCCTTCAGCACTGTATAATTTAGTCATGGGAAGCACATGTAAACTAAAGTTACAACTATAGCATATGTTATAAACTTATCATAAACTTATTATAAACTTATCATCTTTCTTTGTCTTAAGCCAGTGGTTATGCTTCTTCAAACACTATTCACATCTACTGACACATGACTTATGCCCCTCCAGCATAGTGTGCATTGTGTTCAATGTTACCATAATGCAATTGACTTGCTTTGTTAGTTTTCTATTCACACTGTAATTTCTCAATAATATCAAAGTAAAATAAACTTCTCAAATTCTTCCTCAAGTAAATGTATGGTATTCTTTTCTTATTCCAATTGGCTTTAATAACACCACACTTTTAATCTCCTAGAAAATGACTAAGGATCTTTAATAGGCTTCAGTTAACCTCAACATAGATTTAGAATTATCTGGGTTTTTGTTTGTTTATTTATTTGTTTGGTGTTAGATGTTATACTTCTAGAAAGTTGTTGTTTCAAGCAGAGATGGCCCTCATGTCTTCTGTCTTTTTTTGTGAATAGCGCAACATAGCTTGGTAGCACTGAGACTGTTAAAAGCAGATGTTTCTGATCTTTGTTTATACATCCTGACACCCCCCATGCTTTTAAAGACAATCTTATTTTAGATCATTGTCATGACTGCAAAAGCTGACCTCTTGAGCTTCTTTTTATTCATTCCATTTGAATCTTCATAGGCCAACGAAATATGCATGTGAGCATCCATAAAAGATGTAAGCATCGTTGGTACATTTGGTAATCATAATATTAGTCATGAACTGTACATGACGGAGTTTTCCATGTTTAATGTTGACTAAGAAAAGACTAAGTAAACTTTAAAATTATGTTTTGAAAGTATAACTAGAGTTCAGCAAACATATAATTTAAGTAAAACCCACATTTCTATTTAGTTCTTAAAATAGCTGTTGCCTCAACAGTATCCCATAATTGGTCCAATAACTCTTCCAAATAAAGTGCTCATTCAAACTGATTTAATTTCTATTATCTAAGTGTTAAGCTGTCTTAAAGTACTCATCACATAAAAGTGTTTTAAAATCTCTGCATGTGTATTATGCTTTTCCATGAACTGAATCCTATTAGAAGAACTTAATGGATAGGGCCTCCCACTGAGAGTGCAGTAGTTAAGCATTAACTCATGAATAATGGAATATAGGTGGATGGATACACCCACCAAGTTACACACAAGCATACACATGTAGCATTCATATGAGCCACTGTTGATCTGAATCAATAAATTGTGTATTTAAGTGTCCTTAGACAAAGAGAAGGTAGAATCGATGCCGGTCACTCTGTGCCCTTGTCCTTCTCTTCCTTTTACAGTCATCTATGTTCTTTCAGTGGGGAGCTCAGGTCTGTGTGCTTTCCCATCCTGTAGTGTTGCTCCAGCCTTTCTCCTCATCTTTCTGCTTTTTGTTCCTTTTTATTCTCCTGGGTATTCCATATGCTGAAAGCCAGGATATCTCTTTGAAGAGCCATTAATTGGGCTGAATAGTAAGCACTAGCTTTCTGGAGGTTATTGTGACAGGGGAAGTGGAGGAGTCCACGATGAATCAGGCTGCAGTCAGGTAGGAAAGGAGGCTCACAACATCGGTAGAAGGAATGCTGTTGTGATATACGATTCCAGTTTAACAAAAACATACACGGAGTAGAGGAAGTTGTCCCATTATTTACTTGGAGAAATGAAGATTCAGAAAACAAAAGTGTGGAAGTCATCATTTGAGTTGAGGCCCCCAAACAATTACTCTAATTATTTATTGAGCTCTTATTGTTCCTGAAGCACCATGCTAAGGAATTTCTCTAATTTGTATCATTAATTCTTAGTTTGAATTATTTTTAATCATATTTTACAGATGAGGAACTGGAGGGTCCTGATAAATTAAAGAACTTCATAAAATTCATATACTCGAAGGACTCAAGCATGCAGTTAAAGCCTAAGAATTAGCCTAAGGATGTGGCAAAGACAGCTTTCATAGGATATAGGCACAATTTCCTGTGTTTAAATCCTAATATTTTAGTATAGAATCCCATATGTCAAATAAAAACACTAACACATTTACAAAACAAATAGTCAATAGCATAAGTCTTTATAATTATACTAAAGCTAGACAATATTTAAGACAATATTCAGAAAAAGGTGCATTTAGTTAAAAGTATAACATAGGCTTCCCTTCTAATTTATATAAGACTAGAATGACATTTAGAGTAAAAACAGTTACTAATATATATTTGAACATTTCTATGTGGCAATCTTGGCTCAAACAGTTGATTTTTATTGGCTCATTGCTGAGTTTCAATATAAAAACCATATTTGTAATGACAAATAAAATTGCATATATTTATGGTAAGGAATTATATAAATGTGTGGTGTTAACACTTGAACCCAGTGTCCTTTTATGCAAGTCAAGTTTTCTATTACTGTACTATATTCCCCACTCTACATACACAAATATGTATGATAACTATGCATATATTATCAAATAATTATATATATAACTACACACACACACATATATATATTAATTATAACCTCATATTTGTTGTCTTGTGAATTTTTCAGTATATTGCTGTACTCAACATGCTGGACAAATGAGATCCATAAGTGTCTTCCTGCTTATTTGATGTTATTTTACTCAACTGTTTCAAACTCTTCCTGAATTACTTTGTCCCTGGATTACTTTGCCCTTCTAAGAACTCTCTGCTTCTAAGTGCAAGGCTATTTCAGATTCAGTAGAGAAGTGAGATCATATGCTAATTGTTTTTATGTGCCGGGATTATTTCAGTTAGCACTGATGTCTTCCAGGTCTATCCATACATATGTTAATTTAAATCAAACTATAATACTATGAGATTGATAACTTTCTTGTTCCACCGTAGGCAGCAAGTAAAGTGCAGATGTATCTTTGTCTAAGGTTATCACAGTTATTAAGTGGAACTTAGGTTTTAAATCCAGGCAGTATTTTTGATGGTCTGTTTTTACTCTTGTGGCAGTTATAAGCTAGCTAACCTTGGCTACAAAAAACTTGTAATATCATCAGACCAAACTGAGATTTCCTATAAAGGCAAAGTACATACTGATTTCCAAAGATATATTATTTTAAAAGAACATTATCAAACTTTTAATTATATATTATTAAAAGTTTTAACACAGATTACATGCTTAGAGAATAACATTACACATTGAAAGTTACATAGATATGTATAATAAATTAATTTCCCTGATATTGTTTTCCTTTTTTATTAGTAAAATTAACATTGTCTTAAATGATGAGTAATATTGCCTTTGGTAATATGGACTAAGGAAAAAGATGTCAGCCCTAAATATTGGCGTACGTCATCATTTTAGCTTTGCTCTAAAATTTTAGTGGCAATGAGGTGCTAATAGGATAGAATGGAAAGATAAAAGACAGAGGTGGTTCTTGGAGGATCCCATTATACATCACCTGAGTGGTGAATTATATGACTGTTGCATGACTCCTCCTGGGGAGATATGAAAAAAACATCCTACTGATTCCATCTCGGGCGGTGATGACAGATTTAAAAAACAAAGACAAAAACAAACAAACATAAAAAACAGTTCCATCCAAGTTTATCTTGGTGAACCTCTGAGTTTTTAGGGTTACTTACAGGAGAATGGATAACTCAAAGGCTCAATGAAAGCTTATTCTGACATTGGTGAGAATCTATGAAATATGAACCCTTACTTGCGATCAGCTCCACTGGGAGTCTCCTCTTCAAACCATGTGCTTTTGAATATCTCACCTTGAAATGGGTCCTTCTGAATTATGTAACTTTCTAGGCTCCAGAGGCTTTTAACTTTTGATGCTCCCTGAGTTTTAGGAGCTCCTCTCCTTCTCAAGAAGGAATTATTTAAATTCTCAGGAAATTGGTGCGCAGCAATGCCCAACCAATCAATGGCGGTTGGTCTAGAAAGATAACATTTAAGGGGAGAAAAATGGCAACGTCAAAACTGAATAAATATGACAAGCAGTTTTGTGGTTACTCTAAGTTACATAGAAGATTGTTGAAGGGAGCTTTTGTGGTTTGAAATTTAGTGGGAAGATAATAAAGCAATTAACAGATAATAAATGACACAGAAGGAGACAGGTTTGGAATTGTTTAAGATATTCATAGTGTTGAAGTTGTTGAAGAGTATCTGATTGACAGGAACTGGGGGGTTGACTACAGAGGAGGATTGGAACTCTGTAACAGGAGGTTCCTGGCCTGACTAGCCACATGGTTTGGACATGCCTGCAGCCACTTTTCCCCAAAAATGACTCAGATGCTTACATTAATTTCATGCTGTTTGGCCTGTAGCTCAGGCTTATAGCAAGCTAGTTTTTTCACCTTAATTCAACCCATTTCCATTATTCTATCCTGCCACGAGGTCCATGGCTCACCTGTGTTTTTTGCAAGTTGCTTCTGGGGCTGCCTGTGCTGAAATGTGGTTTACATGTTTCAGTGCTTAATCTAAGTACCAAGGAAATTTTCTCCAGATTGTCTGAACTGAAATTTCATTCTTGGCCTTTAAATTACACAAAGGGCTTTTTACAAATACTGTGGGTTCCAGGTAATTTTGTAGTAGTATTGCATGACTACTACTTGATGCTGGGTATAGAAAGATGTGATTTATGTATATGTATTTAAGAGAAAACTAACAATCTCTCTCTCTCTCTCTCTCTCTCTCTCTCTCTCTGTGTGTGTGTGTGTGTGTGTGTGTGTGTGTGTCTGTGTGTGTGTGTGTCTGTGTATGTGTATGTGTATGTGAATGTGTGGATCTTGGTGTATATGTATATACAAAGTGAAATATCAGGAAATACATTAATACACTTTTGGAAATATTTTTGAGCATATTCATTTCTGATTGCTTCCAAGTAAACAACCTTACCAAAATCAACAGTTTTCCTGGCAGTTTAGCCTATAGAAGGGAATTGTTCCTTGCAGATGGAGTTGTTCTTAGATCAGAAAACTCAAAGTTCAATAGGCGGTTGGATAGGTATGGTTTATAGACATGTCTAACCATGGCTTATAGTCTGTATACATCACAGATTGTTGTAATAAGAATTAAAAAAACTGCACACTTACTCAAAATATTACAACATATATTGGTAATCTTATTGTTTGATTCTTGAGTGTGAACTTGGATGGTAAAAATGTAACATCTATGCCAAAAGTTTGAACATAGTTGAAGGATCTAATTAGCTTGATAGTCTGACGAAGTTCATTTTCATAAGCTGTTCTCATGGCTACTTGAATACTTGCCTAGCCTTGCCTTGCTTTCATGTGAGATTTACTTCTTGTAAGAACAGTAAGCACGTTCTATGTATTCCTCAAGTAATTCTTGCTGATACATTCAACCATGACTCAAAAATTTAAAGACCAAATACTTAAAAATATAAGATGTATTGTACCCCAGAGGATTTGGTATGCTATGTTTTCATTTTCATGTAATATTCTGATTTCATTTCTTCTTTGATTTCTTCGGTGACTTATTCAATGTTCAATACCTTGTTGCTAAACCTCCATGAGGTTTTGTAGTTTCTGAAATTTCTTATGTTAAATAAATGATATTAAAACATGGGTAAATCTATTATTCTGCCTATTGAAAAAATTGCATATGAACAGTGTTTTCCTGGGCATACCATATTATTAATAACCCTTACTTAAGAAGAAGGAAAAAAACTTTATATTATCTAAAATTATAAAAAATGAAAAATCCTGTTCTTTTATTGGCCATTAAACTTATTATCTTTTTATTGACTTTTGACGGACAGCTGAGGAATTAAGCTCTTATCTCTATCTATTTACACCATCTGGGCTTAATTTTCTTCTTACAAAATCAGGACCCTGGAGACAAAATAATATTGGCAGCTGTCAATTAAAAAGAAAAAAAATGTGTTTTAACTGTAAGAATGATGTAGTGATTTAATTATTTTATAAAAGTGAGAGAAATCCCTGTGTTCTTATGCTGATCAGAGCTCCAACTTGTCACAAGTGTCTTTGTTATGTGCTTTTATACAGGGTGGACAGTAATTTGGTACTTCCTTGAATCTGTTATATGATCATTGAAACCCCAACATCTTATCATGGGAGATAGTCAACTGAAACATGTGAAGGGTAGCTTATGGGAGTTTTGTCACACTTGCTGACTCATGAAATTACATTCTTGAATCTTTTGACTGTTCCAGTTTTTATACTGACAGTTTCACAGTTCGATGACTTAAGGGAATGGTTGTTGATTCTGCCATTATAAATTGTTGTTGGTATCTAAGCATCATTAATTATAGGGATGTGAACTCTATTTGCTTCTCCAATTTACATAAAAGAAAGAATCATGAAGGTTGCTAACATTGATAATTAAGGCATCCAGAAAGTTTTTGAATCACCTGCTGCCATTGTGACAATGATTAGGTCACCCACAAGCATAAGGGCACTAATAAAATTAATGCATCACTCAAACAGCACCTAGATCCCAGGCATGCCACTTTCTTGTTCTACACTGGCAACAGGAAGGGCTCATTCTGTTCTGAGAATGTTCCAAACATGAACAACCACTTCATAGCCGCCTAAGGAGCTTCAAAGCCTCATGGCAGCATTGTGCTTTTATACTAGTTCTAAGTTTTTGAAGTAAGGTTCCCAACTTTTTAATCACGGAATAAACTTTTATTATTGACTGTCCTTTTGCAGGTTCATACAGTACTGTATTGACTCCAGAATGTATAGGAAAGCAGAATATCTCAGTCTAATAACATATTGAAGTGATACTTAAGTTCAAATATGTACAAATGTATAGTGCAATGGTAATAGACATAGTGTAGTTATTGGAGCAGTGTGACTCATTGTCTATTGAACAATGTAGGGTATAGACTTCTGAATGAACATCAGATTTTACCCAAGAGATATCATTCAGTGTCACATATATGTGGCCAGACTAGGCTCTCTAAAATTTGCTTCATTGTGCCACGTAGAGAGTTAAGAATATCTAATGTTGTGGCCTTAAATTATTCTTATTTTAGGAATTATTCCTATTTTAGGAGAATAGAAAAGATAAACATTAAATTAATAACAGTATAATGATATCTATTTATTTTTTATCCTGTTAAAGTCTCTGAAAGTTATTACCTGATTATTTTGTTGGGTTTCCATAGTAGTTTAAATACAAGGTGAAGAGTAAATCCTTGTTGGAGTTTTTTTTTTTCCACTGAGAACTGATGCATGCACTATTATTAATATTCCCACCCACAACTTTTTTTTAAACAAGGTATTTACCTTCTACAGATTAATAACAATCTTTTGTCTTAGGTATAATACTTCCAAGTATTCAGTATTCACCAAACTAGATAACTGAACACAGGTGCCAGTATTTACAACCACATAAAGAATAAGACTATTCCATACTATTTTTCTTGCCATAGAGACACCGAGCTGTGATGAATAAAGTCATTTATTACACTACTTTCTCATAAATTACTTTTCTCAGATATAATTCAAAATTTGATGCAACACTAAGCAACAAATAGGCACTAATGTCAAATTTCATTTATTTCATTAAAATAGTACTGCTAGTCTTTGCATCAAAAACCTCATTCTAGGCACATAAATTCTATACTTGAGAAGTGAGTATCCCAGAGATACTTTAACTAACAAGCCTAAAGGTAAGGAAATACTGAGTGAAAATCATATCTATTTTGATCTATTATTATGAATGTTTATCTAGATAATACACGTGTTCCCTTTTTTAGGCCATGTGGCCCTTGCTATTAACTACTCAAACCTTTGTTGTAGAAGTTTCATGAGGAACAAGTAAAAAATCAAGATCCAGAAAAACCTGATTTATGGAAATGAGAATTTTATCTAATGGTCAGATATCTCTTAATATTATCCTTTTTGATTAATTATTGTCCAATTCTCCATGTCATACTCATATGACATACTTTTCAACCCTCATAGTAAAGCATGACTATTTATTTTTTGAGAATTTTTTTGGATGAAGCTTTTATCCCATTTTCAGTTTCAAGATATTTTTCATTATTCTTGGATAGGACACAAAGGACATTGATTGAAAAAATAAACATCATAACACACATTCAAATTTGAAAAAAAAAACTGAGGCTTTGGGATATGTGGAATCTACTTAGAATTGAATTTCTAATTTCTATAAAGTTGTATGCTTTTGGCCCTTATTCTCAAATAGATATTGTACTTTAAAAAAAAAGGAAAGTGTTTCAAGCAAAAAAACAAAACAAAACAAACAAACAACAAAAAATAAACCCAGAATAAATAAGCCCAAGGTAACTTTTATTTGATAAAGACAGTTGTTTCATCATTATGAGAGGAGAATGTCCCTCTGACATCCACACATGCTTCACTCTCTGTAGGGCCTAGTATTGCAGTAATTCTCACTTGCAATATACCATACAAAGGATTAATATTTATTAAAGGGTATTTTAACACACATGGTTACAAACTGAACATTAGTGCAATTCTTGAAGTTAGGATTGTCCTGTGATGAGGTTGCTGATCCAGTCTCCAAGACAGCAGGAACCAAACAGGCTGCTCAAAATTCCTGCAGCCCATTTCAGCTGGACTGGCCACACCCTGTTCAAGCTCCCAGAACTCCAGAGACACGCCTCCCAGCCTTGTCACCTAACACCTCAATTCCAACACAGTCTATAGTATCTTTCACCCTGCTGAGTTGAGGACTGCTCATTTCTTGTTTTGAAGACTAGATTTGACTTTGTGTCCAATATCTTCAAATGGTGAAATGGACACTCTATAATCTAAATCCAAGGCTTAGGATAAATATGACAAACTGGCCTAAAATTGTGCCTCTGCAAATCACATTTTATACACACTGCTGATACATTACATTCTCTTTTTTTTTAGTTATGAAGTTTCAGATTTGAAGAACCTTTTAAGGAAAGTCTAGCATTCAAAGCTCAAAGCATGAAATAAAAAGGGGGGGGGCTAGAGAGATCTCTCAGGAGGTTAGAGCATCGGCTGCTCTTCCAGAGGACCTGGATTCAATTCCTAGCATCCAAATAGTAGTTCAAAACCTTCTATAACTCTAGTCTCAGGGTATCTCATGCCCTCTTCTGGCTTAATTGGTCTCTATAGCACTACAAGTACATTGTGGACAGATACACAAATAGGCAAACTACTCATGAACATAAAACTAATTAAATGAATAAAAAAAAGAAACAATAGGAAAATGTCAAGGCAGTAAGTTGATTAGTTTGGATATAGCTATTTTACTCTTACTTCAGAGCATTTACCCTGAATTAAGAATTACATGATACCTATGACCACCAGACAGGGTGTATTTGCCCACACTCCAGTTAATGGCCCCACACCCATGCACACTAATGGTACATTACAAAATGAAGAGCACATGATAGCAAGACGGATCTGTTAGGAGAGATCTAGGAGCAGTTTGTTAGAGAAAGTAAGCAGTGGACAATCCTGCATTTCATTGAGCACAGCTATGGAATAATCAATTTAGAAAATAAGTCAATAAAGTAGGACTGGATGTCTGTTAAACTAAATTCATGATTTCTGTAATTGATTTCTTAAGGGTTCAGTGTATTTTTCAAGACCCTTGTGTTTAGTTCACTTTTGGAAAGTAAATAGCCACAGCAGACTTCCTGTATGGTCTGCTTACTGGAGCAGCCCAGAGGAGAAATGCAGCCTCTCATATTCTGATCTGTTTTAATGGCAAGGGCAGCTGCTACTTTCAAACAAGTCATTAAAACCCAGAAATGGGGCTCTGCATCAGCACTCTGTTCTGCAATAGATTACTAGTGGAGTGCTGTTGCCTTTGGAAGTGCTGTTATGTGTGTGTTCCAGCAAAGCTACTCCTGTGGAGTGCAGTATTTACAATACTCAGAAGGGAGTGGATTGGGTGTGCATGACACAGAGGCTGAAGACTGCTGAACAGAAGCAATAAACTAATAACCTTAGATAACTCTTAAGTATATAACATTTTCTTTTTCTAACTTTTAAAAGGCCATATATTTGTTATTGAGTTAGCTTTTCTATGTGAGATGAGTTTTTATCATGAATTATTTTGAATTATAAGACATATATTTGTTAGAAGCATAGTATCTGCTTAGAGTTTTACTCTGAAAATTGCTGGTCAGTCTTGGATCAGGTGAAATAGTTTGTAATGGCGGTGTCATACACACTTGCAGCTACACTGGCTGATATTAACCGATATTTCTAATATAAAACTTTTAGATGTGTAGCTATGCCTGTTAAATATGGTTACTTTCCTCTGCAATCATAAAACTCAGGGATGGGCTATGAAAGTCAAAATATAAAAATTATGATAGTACATAGTAATAAATATGTTGTGACTTTTCAAATGTATAGAAAGCTAAGAATTCACAGTAAAAAAGATGGCTCCTGAGTATTGATGCTTGAGAACATGCATGTTCATCAGCCAAAAACATATTGAGGAGAGAATACTATGCAGCACCGAGAATTAAAACAAAATGTATTTCTTTACATGACAGCTTTGTAAGAACCACATTTCTTCTTTTCTCCTTAAGACTTCCCAAGAGACAGCAGGCAAGTGGTTTTAGAAAAGATTCTTGTATTTTGGGAACTGTGAGACCATTTTCAACTTACAGATTGTTTAATATTTTTATTTATCACCATGACTTGCCTTAATTATATATAAATAAACGTAGAAAATAACTTGAAATATCACACACCCTCCTAAAAACATGAATAATCAACAATACTGTAGGCAAGAGAAGTGTGTCTGAGCCAGTGGGTGTCAAACTGGGAATGAGAGGATATCAAGAAAAGTGCTAGAGAAATTGTTCAGTAGTAAAACTACTGCATGAGCATTTGAATTTAGTCTCAGCAACATGTGTATCTCACATGCACTCGTAACCCCAGAGTTGTAGAAAATTCAGGCAGTAAGATGCAGGGGGCTTTCCAAATTGTAGCTCCGAGTTTATTCAAGGACCCTTTCTCAAAGGAATAAGGCAGAGAGAAATAACACACAGTGCCCAATGTCCTTTGACATCTATACAGGCCATACATACACACAGATACATGTGTGCAAACACCACATACACAAACACACACACTACTTAAATGAATAATAAAGAACATATTGGTGAGTGGCGATATTTATTTTTATTTTTTATTAATTACATTTACTCATTTATTTTATATGTGTAGTAGGAGGTTTCTGGCCTTGACTTTTGGACCTTGCATCAAGGTTTAGGCCCACAGACCTGCAGACCCTCAGTCCCACAAAGACACACAGATGCTTACAATAGTTTTCAGCTGATCGGCCTAAGGCTTAGGCATATAACTTGTTAACTCTATATCCCTAATCTATGATTCTTATCCTGTTCTGCGGCTTGGTAGCTTTTCTCACAGCAGCATAGTTGTCCTCTGCTTCTTCCAGCTTCTCTCTGGCTTTCTGCTGTGTGCTTTCTGTTGTCAGAGTTTTCTTAGTCTGGTAGCCCCGCCCATACTTCCTGTCTGTCTTTGGCCAATCAGTGCTTTTTATTAAACCAGTGGGTAGGATTATTATTTTCAATGAAACAACACAATCTCCCACATATATGTTGGCCTGTGTTTCCCCTCTCTCCTCTCCTCCCATTCCCTCATCTCACTCCCTCACCTCCCCAATCCATTCCTCCTCTACTAGCATTAAGAAATAGAGAAATATGAAGCAAGTTGTTTGGGATAGAATATGGCCGGATCAAATAAAAAGAACAAAAACACTTTTCAGAATGATTTAAGGGTTTGTATCATTTCAGGAAAAACATTTTATGAGCTGTGTGTTTTGTTGCATATAAATGACTATTGTATTTGAATGGGTCACTTAAAAGCTTCAAAGCAGGGAAGTCTATCATTTTGAACAACTCCCTTCTCACTATTTGCAAAAAGTTTGGGGAAGTCTGCCTTTCATGTAATTTTTCCTTATAACTTCCTACTATCCAATATAGAACACAGTTTAATCCCCCTCAGGATTAGAAAAAAATATGAACATGGATATCGGTTGGTGACAGAGTGATATGAAGGAAAGTAATTGCACTTCAAGTCTAGGAAAATGGCTCATCAGGTAAGAGTGCTCCCTGTGAACATATGAAGAACTGAGGTCAGATGAAAGTACTCTTAGAAAACTAGGTTACAATCCAGGCGTGGCTGTGTATGCATGCACCTGTAGACTCAGTGCTGGGGTGGGCACAGGCAGAAGGACAGAGCAGGACATCAGATACATTCCTCTATCCTCCGTGTGCACATGCAGGTACACTTCCAACACACACAGGTGAGCATTGGCATTTAAACATTCAGATAATTATACTTACAAACAAAATGCAGGCTTCTGTTAGCTTGAGATGATATTCCTTTGTAATATGACTCAGCTACAGAAAAATTTTTACCATTACATAGAGTGTCCTCTTAATCATTCCTCTATCACAAGCAATTTACAATAGGAATTCTTCTCTGTATAATTATGTTTTCATAGAAACAATGACCATGAACCAGAGTTTGATATTAAACACTATTTCTAAAATACATTAAGGGAATAGTGTGTAAGCTCACAAAGCTTTGACCTAAAGTAGTTGAAAAAAATTGTAAATGTTATCATCTCTATTAAAATAATTGACTGTAAGACACTAATGTTTCAAGAGGAGCTGATTAATGAACTTTTCAGACATCATGAGAGACTCTAGTTATGATCATTTCAAAGATCCTCAGTAAAGGCCGATATAATAGTGAGTAAAATGAGTGGGTTTGTCCTTTTTTAAATACATATCCCATTGATTATGTTCTCCTGGTGTATGATACACATTACACACCTCACAATACCATTCTTTTGTTGTTGTTGTTGTTAAAATTGCTATTAAACCATCCAGCAAGAAAGAGATAATTCTGTTCTGGGAATTGTAGGATGGTGTTAGGGGCATCAGAAACACTGGAGGTCATATTTGTAATGCAATGGCAGATATATAAATCAAACCACAGACTGCTATGGCAACATTTAAGTTTACAAAATCTTCAACTATTTCTTCTTAATCTGTTGTCCCTCCAAATCCATTATTTACATCTTAAAATATAACTCTACATTGATTAACTTTCTTTTCTCTCAATTTTAAAGAACCTTATCACAGTCAGAAATAGCTATTGGATGAATAATACTCTGATGGACATTTTCAGAAATCTTCCACGTAATTCTGCATTACTATTGTTCAGACTGAATATTGCTCTATAGCAACAGATGAGACCTTTCATCACTTTCTGAGGGCAGATTACCAAGCATCTAAATACATATCCTTAGTGTAAATGGTTATGAATAAAAGGTTTTTAGTGGCTTTGCATTTCTTTGTTTCTTTAAGAAAACTTGGATTTAAAATATTAAAGCAATTCTTAATTTTTTTAAAAAATGAGTCATACATCAAGAAAGCTTACGACCATTAATTTCTAGTATTTGTGAAGTTCAAGCAGTCCTTTAAGATTCCCATTCCCTAACTGTAAAATGTTATTCCATATGTGTTTTGTGTATTTCTGATGATGGGCAGAGGACATAAAGATCGAGGTACTGTACGACAGTTAATTTAGCAGTTTAAAGAGGTACTGCTTTCTATTGGTGCCAAGTTTGTGAACTGCGATGCATAGTGTATGCAACACTACAGCACTTTTCCATTAGCCTAATTGCTTTCTAGCATTTACAGATGTGAGAAGCAGACACATAGGTTAATCCTTAAAAGCATTTTCTCTTCCTTTTCATTGTTCCCATTTAAATTCTCTGCATTGCCATTTTCTTTTCTTCCAGTGTGTTGGTTACAGCAAACATATTAAATACATGTGTGATGTGGGAATGCCTTTCTGTATGCTGTGAATCTCAATCTTTAAATAAAGGAGCTGTTTTGGGCCAAGACAGGCACCATAGAAGAAGTAGGAGAAGAAATCAGAATAGGTAGGAGAAGCAGGGCAGAGTCAGGCAGATTGAGCAAGCCACCCAAGGAGCAACATGTAAGGAAAACAGGTGAGCCACGGTCCACGTGGCAGACAGATTAATAGAAATGGGTTGACTTAAGATGTAAGAGCTAGCTAACAATGTGTCTGAGCCATAGGCCAAACAGCATAAAGTTAATATAAGCACCTGAGTCATTTCTGGGGGCCTGAGCGGCAGCGGTGGGCTGCTAAGGGGTCTGGAGCAGCAGGTCTGTGGGTCTTGGCCTCTGGCTGCCCGGGACCAAGAAGCCCCATTGCAACACATGTGTTCTTATAAATATATATACATGTGTATATTTTGAAAGCACCTAAATGTACACATGTATGTTTATCTCCTTAGTAGTATCTAAAAGATGCTGCCAGTTCCCATCTCTCTCTTATGATTTGACTGATCCTTTAAAAAATAAAGAATAGCCAGGGCAAGATTTCTTCAATTTAAAGACAACAACAAAATACCCACTACACCACCTTTTAAAACTGTGGTCTTATCTAGCCTGTCCTCTGTCATGTACTGGAACCTTCTGTTCCTTCATCTGCAATGTATACAAAGTGCTCACACTCAGTACCTACTAACGGGGCCTTCTTGGCAAATGGTATTATTCTTTATATAAATCATTATAGATCACTTTATGAGGCTGTTATCCAATCATTACAAATAATGTTCTGACAAAGGGGAAAGTTTGGGCTTAGAGAGAGACACACAGAAAAAGATAAGAAAAGTCGTAAAGAAGAGTACCATATACAATGCCAAGAAGAGATCCAAACTGTTTCCTTCCTTCATGGCTCTTAGAAGAAGCCACCTCAGATGCCATCTTTCTCTTAGCTTATAGTATCAGAATTTGGACGTAGCAGATGCCAGAGGCCAGTTGAAGGTAGGCCCTTGTTCCATCATGAGTAGTTTTTTCACATGCTGCATGCATCTTACATTCAAATATCTACCATAGACACACATTATATAAGACTAGCTTGTCCTCCTATAACTCTGATGTAATATATCGAAGTGTATTTTGGTCATTTCTTTTCTTTCCATTTTTTAGCTGTACACTATTAGTATCCAAAAAGAGAGCATCTTACAACTCAAAGCTACCTTCATCTTTATCTTTTCTTCTGTAAAATAATGTGGCCCAGAATATTGCTCATCTAATTTACAACATGTTCTTTTACTTTCTTTAACCAAAGCTAGTAATCACTCTGTTGAGGTCTGGAATATAGAAAGCAAATATAATAGCCTAATCTTGATGCATTTCTCCTGAATTCTGCACTTAGTTGTCTTGCCTCCCAGATTCCTTTTGGGATTTTATATCTTCATTTCAAAGTGTTCCACTACCTTTTTCCCCCCCTCATGTATATATGATAAAAGAAAAAAAGTAGCAGGGGAGAAGTGGAATGTGCTTTCTTTTCTCCTAGGAACGTAAATGCTAGATTCAACTCTCTTTGGGAGGGTTTACTTACTGTAGTGAAGGAAAAGCAGCATCATGAAATCCCTTGCCTGTTTCTTTTTGTCAGTCTACATAAAAAAATGTATGATATGTGACCATTAGAGTTGATAGAGGACAGTTATATCTTTTACATGACATATCTTAGGAGTCCATAAAGTGTGTATTTACAGTCAAAGGCAGTTATGTCTAGTTGCCTATGAAAGGGATCTAGGGCACAGAGAGAGACAACCTTAGGAATTTTAGACTTCCTTGTCCTATTCAGCAATGTTATATATCCTTCAAGTTATAAAGCTAAACTGAGGCTTATTTAAAGAATGTCCCTGTCACAAAATCTCAAGATCAGCATCAATCTAAATGTTACATTGAATATGTTTAATCAGGCAAGAGGCTACCTTCTGTTTCACATCAAGTTCATTTAGATTGTTATGAGTATCCATGTGCATAAAGGATATATTCTTCTGAGGATCAAAGTTCATTTTGAAAAAGTTTCATAATACCTTAATGGTTATAAAAGGCCAGTATCTGCTTCTTTTAAGTTTATGTTGCTGGGAAAATATTCGAACAGCATGTCCCAGCATCTCTCATCTCTTTGTGGTCTGTAATTGTAGCACAGGATAGTTGTGTTCTACCGGTTGTTAATTCCAGGATCACCGTAAAACACCAAAGTTGAAAAAGCAGGCTAAAGACTAAGTTTTGCTTGACTTTTTAGGACACAGTGGTTTCTGGGATATAGACACAAAGCAAAGCCTTGAAGATTAGTATCTGATACCAGTTCTCTCATGAAGAATCTGTATTGCCTTTCCTTAAGTGACTTAGTCTTTCTATGCCTAACTGGTTTGAAGTCAAACCATATCCAAGGTGGGTAGGTAAAACTGGGACTTAAATTGTATTTTAACAACCACCCATTTTTAAAATGGGATTTTCCCAACGCATAAGAAATATGAACA
Organism: Phyllotis vaccarum; assembly: GCA_033318265.1. Classification (NCBI taxonomy): domain Eukaryota; kingdom Metazoa; phylum Chordata; class Mammalia; order Rodentia; family Cricetidae; genus Phyllotis; species Phyllotis vaccarum. The sequence continues at coordinate 110,608,640 of JARWLC010000011.1, forward strand.
GTTCACTTGAATTGTTTTGTGCATGACATATTTATGTCCAAGGAGTGCCATTTTCTAGGAGCTATCAGTGACTAGATTATGAACAAGCACACAAGTATCTGTTGACCTATGCTGAGTGATACGATACATTGATAAACCAATTGCAAGTTGAAAACACTCCAACGCATCATTCAAGTGAATATCCTGGCATAGGAATGAGATAGAGTATAAATTATTTAATCATGGGATCACACTTGTGCCTCAAAGTGAGCCTTGATACTCAATATCAGCTTCATTAAAGATCAAAATATAGAATTCCAATTATTATTTCTACCAAATCTTGCTGCTTCTATACAATAGTAACCTTGAAAACGTAGCCAATTTGAAAGTTGGCACTATCTGTAGTTGACAGGTGTTGAGTATATGCCTTATGCTAAGATTTCTTTGTTGGTAGTATGCCTGGGTATTGTACTTTGTCTATGTTAAAAGAATAACTGCATCTTGAATAAAATAGCTGTTTAGTATTAGAACCTTCCAGCGTCTATCTTGTATCTCATCTCCATTAGTGAACTTTAATCTGTCATATTCTTGAACTAAGTCATAGTGTTACCAACCAGATAAACTTAGGTACAGTATTATGAGTTGTATCAAGAGGTTTCTGGCCCAGACTAGTCCCAATATTTAATGCCTTGTTATGCTGGTTTAACTAATGAATACATAAATGGCTGAATTCAGTCTACAGATCAGTTTGATTTCCTAAGACTCAAATTTTCCATGCAAAATCACATGGTTGATCTTTCTGATGTGGCCAGTATCCAACAAGATATTGGCTAGCCTGACTCACAGATCCAGTATAGCCATTTATACCTGTAGCGTTTTGGATAAGAATCTCTTATGAAGGCTCCGATTTTTGACACTGGGTCACCATAGATAGCACTGTTAGGGATGGTTTAGAAGGTATGGCCTTACTAGAAGTACATCCCTGGAGGTATAATTTGCTATAACCAGTTCACTCTCTGTGTTTTGTGCTTATGAATGAGAATATGATCTCCCTCAACTCTCAACTTCCTGCCCTGTACAACATTGTTGCCACGTCTCTCCATCAGGATGGACTCTTGTCTTTCAAGTACCAGAAGCCAAAGTAGACATTTTCTTTCTTCAGTGCCCTAGTCACAGTCTTTTACCACACAAACAGAAAAGTAACTAGTATGCCACCTCAAGTAAAACCCCACTAATTATCTGTCGTGCATTATTTCACAGAAGCCTAGGGTCATTTCTAGAATTAGAACAATGACAAATGTTTTATAAAACGGGCAAGGATTTGTCTTTTCATGAGCCCTGCAGTGACTTCCTTCCTCTACTAAACACTGACATTCTGAAATTTGAGTTGAACAGGCCTATGTCACTAAACATGATTAGGCCTAGCTTTCTTCATCTGTTCTCAGGACAGAACAGTGGTCCTCACATTTAGAACAGCTTAATGACTGAAGAACATATCTGGGCACTTAGGATTTACCCTGAAGCTTAGGTGCTGATTTGTTCTTCATCTCAATGATTTTTGTGGTTTTCATTTTGTGAGTTTATGGTTTACGTTGTTGTGGCAAATATTTCAATTTGTGCTGTTACTATTTGATATGTATAAAAATGTAAGTTTTTTCTTTCAGAGACTTTTGAAACTATGCAATTCCATTTTCTTTGTTTCACATTTCACAGACACTTGGTCTCCATTTTATTTATTTTACTCTCTTTGCTTCAGTAAAACTCCTTTCATTCTGCAGAACATTGCAAGTCAGGGACTGAAGAGCTGCTTCATCAATGCTGTCTCAGTGAATTTGTCCTTATAAGTGTTAGAACAATGATTCACTATTCAATTGCATAACTCTTTCGTGGTAGTATTTTTCTCTCTGTTCCCAACACCTAGTACAATTAGAGAGAGTTTTGTTGTTGTATGTGTGAACGTGACAATTAACTTCAGAAATTATTCCAACTCTAAAGCAGGAAAACTTTTTGAGAGACACTTGATCATTTCTATATCCTTTTATCTCATTTACTATAAAGAAAATGAAAATCCCAGTGAATGCTGGATATTTTTTTCATTGACAATAACAAAATAACATAACATGGGGAGCCTTGAACTGTGCATGTTCTTCAAATGTTATGGGAAAAGTGATGGGTTTCCATTTCAGCTATAGTCTCACAAAAAGATTTATAATAAAAAAGATTTTGTATAATCAATTTATTCTCCAAAGAACATGCATGTATAGCGAATTGGCATTGTTGTGGAAAGTAAAAACTACAGATTTATCACAGACTAAAGTGATTTTTATTAATATGTGGTGCTTCTTTTGGTTTCCTGCTTCTTGCTGAAGTGGGACAGATGATTCACTCACTGTTGAGAATGGATTGACAGGTAGGTACTCACAAAGAGTCACAATGCTCACACAGCATGCTACTTGGTAGGCAGTAGGAACAGTTAAGAGTAAATTATAGTTGCTATTTTCCATCTTCAACTCTAGACTGTATAATTTCTAGCAGCTTTCACTTATTATTATTGTTTTTATTCCCCTATCCATACAGGTGAGCTTCTTTTACAAGGCCCTGTGTTTATCAAAGAGCCCAGCAACAGTGTTTTCCCCGTTGGTTCAGAGGATAAAAAAATAACTTTAAATTGTGAAGCCAGAGGCAACCCTTCACCTCATTACAGGTAATGTGGGAAGGTAGACCATGTCAATTAAAATTTAGCAATTGTAATTAATTTAGCTTCAGTATATTTGGCTATCTGTGAGGTGTGATAGATGCATAGTGCTATAGAACTGTGCTGTGTTAAACAGAATGGGGTCCATGAACATTTGTATCTTTAAGACAACATGTCTGAATTAATGGAAGAACGTACAGTTTTCTAACTATGCGTGGTCCTTTCACCAACTTGTAGTTTAACTTATACGGTTTTATTTTATAAATTAAGATATAAAGATATCAAGAATACATTCATTGTTGGCTTAAGATTAAGTGGTGTTTGAATCATTTTTTAAGAAAATAAACTCTTGTCCCCCCCCTTTTTTTTGCTTATAATGCATATATGCTCTGAGGCTCAATGAATGTGGAAGAATGAAATCTAATTTCACATAAATAATTTAAATTATTTTGAGGAGAAAATGATTCTATTTATCATTTTTTAAATGTTAAAAATCATCACTTTCAAGATTATGTAAAAATCTGTTCACTGAAACCTTCAACTGTCAAGGAAAAGTAGTGTAAGTGAAGAAAAAGTTGAATTTTCATCTTAAGATAAAAATGTCAACATTTTGGAAAGTGATCAGAATTATGTGATGGTATGAGTATTTAATTGATTAAATAACTCAAGATTAACAATTTTTAGTCAGGGATACTTAGGGCGCCCAATTTAATGAAGAGATGAATTATGTATAATTAGCATATGCTGCTTCCCCTAGAAATGGCTGGGGCAGAGTGTTCCAGGCAACTTCACAGCAGCATGCTCCTCCAAGTGCCTCCAAATATCTGCATCAAAGTTATTTACACAATTCCTCTGCTTTACAGAAGAAGCACTCTTCCTCCTATATTAATAAAAGCCTATAATATTATTGAACTTCTATTGTTCTTTTAGCCCTATAAATAACAAATGACAACAATCCTTATAAAGTGGGTCAAACATGCCTTAGAAAAAAACTTTTAGATTTGTGTACATGGAAGTAATAAAAGTTAGTCTTTTCAATATGTTAACAGTCTTCTGTGGAATACCTACTGTGTACTGTAAACAAAATATGTATTAACCTTATATGTTAACTGGTATGAATTAGCAGAGACCAGAATACAGGTAAGTCTTTTCTCTGTTTCTACTTCTTACTATAGAAATAAAAATGGTATTAAGAAAATAAGCAATTATTTTTATGAGCTAGTCAGATAAATATTAGTACATGCAACATCTGGAAATATTACTCCATCGTGGGAAAATGAGCAGATGATTTGATGACAATTACCTCTTTAAAGTAAGGATTTCTGACACCTTATTAAGACTACTTATGCCACATACAGTTTTCTAACTATGCTTGGTCCTTTCACTAACTTGTAGTTTAACTTATACTGTTTTATTTTACAAATTAAGATATAAAGATATCAAGAATACATTCATTGTTGGCTTAAGATTAAGTGGTATTTGAATCATTTTTTAAGAAAATAAACTTTTGTCCCCCCCCCCTTATTTTGCTTATAATGCATATATGCTCTGAGGCTCAATGAATGTGGAAGAATGAAATCTAATTTCACATAAATAATTTAAATTATTTTAAGGATAAAATTATTCTATTTATCATTTTTTAAAAAATGTTAAAAATAGTCACTTTCAAGATTATGTAAAATCTGTTCACTGAAACCTTCAACTGTCAGGGAAAAGTAGTGTAAGTGATGGAAAACACTTTAATATACAGAGCTTTAAATATGATGCTGAATCCATGAGATAAGCATGTATGTCATTCCTATTGTGGATGGAGTTGTATTCCCATGTTTATCTTATGAATTATTTCTTTATAAACGGATTTAGTGAAGAAATTGTCAAGACACAAGATATTTTCACAGGGGTATATATTTCTAAATGAGAAGATTGTGTTTGTAGAATGGTATCAAATAGCCAGATGTCTTGAGTTTGAAAAACTTATAAATCTTTTGTAGTAATTATACCTTGTTCACTAGGTATTCAAGGTAATACTGTGGGGTCTGATTGTAAACACATTAATTGTTTATATAATTTTTTGTGGAAGAACTTTTGTTTTGATAGTGAGCTTCCTATTTTATTATATACTTTAGAATACCAATCCAGCATTTATTATGTTTCAGCTCAAGCAAAACCTCTGAGAAGAGAAAATACATGGTTTTCATTGATTTGTTGATGGGATGTTTGAAAAATGAAGGAATTTAACATGCTACATATTGTCTCAAAAGTCTTGGTTTCTAGCCAAATGGAGCCAACACTTAAAAAAATAAAACACAGTTTTAAAGATTTTCTGAACTGGAGATTTTTAACAAAATAAAATTCTACTTGTGCTAAAGGTTTATAATTACTGTGAACTGAAGGCAGAAACCCAAGGGAGTATCTTCATTCTGAGAGGGGGGTATGCTTTCCTATAACAACTCCAAAAAACATTTTCTGTTTTTGTGCTCTCTCTGTAGAAGAAGCAGATTGCACTCGAGTAGAAGAATGTAGAAAAATTTAGAACACATTCATGACTCTACCTCTCTCCAAATTTTGTGCTTAAGAAATTATTTATTATTATTATTATTATTATTATTATTATTATTATTATTATTGCTTTTTTGAGACAAGATTTCCAGAAGTGGTGGCTCATAATCCCAGAACTCGGGAGAATCTTTGTGAGTTTGAGATCAACCTACTCTACACAGCTAGTCCACAATTACCAGGGTTTCACAGAAAAACTTTGTCACAAAAAAATACCTTATCATTCTTAAAATGATTTAGAAGAAGAGCATTCTTATTTTTAATATTCTTTAGAGATTACAGAGTTTACATGCGGTATATGAAATATGAGTATATTTAATACAGCACTAAGATATTCTTATATATCATATAATTATAGCACATAGGTAGGAATAATAGGAAGACAAAGGAGGAAAATGAGTGACTTGTGAAAGTGACCCAGTCACGTTACTGAAGATTCAGAGCAAAGCTTGAGACTCTTATGAGAATTTGTCCTTTTAAAGCACAAAGAGACTGTCCTTGGGACTTGAGCAAGTCTGCCCCATTAGGGGTCCTGTCCTTATTATTTCTTCTTTGGGTAAAGATAACTCTTCATTGGTCATATTACAAATCCAAAAGTTAAGACTTACTTATGAGAAATTACTCCTTTAATGGTCTAACTGAGAATTTTATTCTTTCTCTTACAGTTTTTGGCCTACACCTTAAAGCCCATATTTAAAGGTTAATTAATATTCAGCCTGACAGTAATTGCTAATGGTGTTGAAAGAGGTACCTTAGTATTAATACGTAGTTTCTAATGTAAAGGATTTTTCACTTATTTCTTCATTGAGCTCCAAATGCCTAACATTGGATTACATGGAAAGATCCATGCAATATCCATTGAAAGCATTCTGTACTTAAAGAACTATAGGTATAGGCTAACAGGAGTACACACACACACACACACACACACACACACACACACACACACACACACACACACACACACACACAAATCAGGCAAATAACAAAGTCAAATGAAGTGAGCCTGTTTTAAGGATTTGTAGATGAATTGGTGAGTTACTAGAAATTCACACGTTCAGCTATAAGCCTACCAGATGGATTTGGTCTATAATTATTGTCCACAATCTGCTTTTTATGTGCTCTATAGGCTTGAAGATTTCCAAGGGTGGGTATGGTCCCAGGAGTTCTTTGTAGTTTTGTCTTTTATATGCACAAAAACATCTTGCTTTAGATCAAAACATTAATTTAAAAATTCGTTTTATTAGTTACATAAACCCCATTTCAAGTGTTTGGTGGGCACATGTGGCTAGTTGCTACCATAATGGAAATAATTGATGTTGTAACTATATTTCTAAAATGTCCTATTTTGTATCACTGATCCATACCTACCCTTGGCTTTTAAACATAATACAGATTCTCTTCCATTTTGCTCCCAAGAAAGCAAACATAATATCACGCCTACTGAGTTCTTTCTAATAGGTAGATATTTTAAGTGAATTACAATGTGAGGAACTTTAAAGCATAAGATTTTACTCCTAAGTGGAGGCGTTTCTAGTTTCCCTTAAACAGAATTTCAGGAGATGAGACCACATTCTGCATATGTTTAAATTATTGAGGGTTAACCAATTGTTCTTAGTATAAAAATGGAAAATAAAGTAATACATTAGATTTTGTTCACAATTTGTTCAAAGGATAGATATAAAGAAAGGAATTTTAAGTTTATTTCTTATCTGTTCACACACACATGCAAACACACACACACACACACACACAGAGAGAGAGAGAGAGAGAACTAAAATTAATCCTTTATGTAGCACTCTATTTGGCTGTATGTTTATGGTATATGTGGATGATATACAATCTATGTATGTACATATTTCATTTGGAGATTATAAGTATATACATTGTTTATTCGGTATACTTATAATTTTTGCCAAATCCATCTGGTAGGCTTATAGTTGAAAGTGTGAATTTCTAGTAACTCACCAATGCATCTACAAATCCTTCGAACAGGCCAACTTCATTTGACTTTGTTCTGATTTGTGTGTGTGTGTGTGTGTGTGTGTGTGTGTGTGTGTGTGTGTCCCCTCCTGTTTAGCCTATGTCTTTAGTTCTTTCAGTACAGAATGCTATCAATGGATGTTACATGGATCTTACCATGTAGACACCATCATCCAATATTATATTTACCAGCTACCAAATCGCATAAGTGACATATTTTAATTTCTATATTATATCTTTGCATAGTTCCTATTACCATTTAACATCTGATATCACCATTTACTATTTTTTTATCCAAGGCAAAGAGCTATTTTTCTTATAAATTCTCGTGAACCTTAAGTACTTGTTATCATTTCTGCCAGTTTTCTTATCCTGGATTCTTAGACTCATCTGTTTTTGACATTGTAATTTCTCCAGCTACAGAGCTCTTGTATCCACATTCAGAACTAAGAACAATGAACAATGAAGTGAATGCGAAACATTAAGAAATATCATGTCTATAGTTTCTAAGGCTAATAGATCCTGCAGAGGAACACCTAACCCAGTCTTGATATTGGGATGAGGAAACTGGACTTGCCTGGAATGAATGTGCCATGCTGAGCTGACACACCTTGGGACTTCTTGCGCTTTTGGGAGAGGGGAAGAGGGGAAGTGGGGAGGGGAGGCTGAAAACTATCTGGGAGGGATTGGGAGGAGGGAAGGGAACAGGGGGATACATGGGTAAAAAAGACATCTTTATAAATAAAAATAAAATGAACATAAAAAGTGATACAAAAAAAGAAGTAGCTACTTCACACAAGGTGTTTAAAACAAAGCTATACTACCACCCTCCTGCCCTCCATAGGCTTCCTGGTATCCTTATATCTCAGCTTCTTATTGCATTATGGGCCTGGCCATGACACCATACCAATCCTCTATTACACAGTGAACTGTAATTGTTTTGATAGGATGTCACTATCCTAGGACAATGATGTCCACTGACGCTTCCTATCAAATAATGAGAGCTTACTTAGTGGTTTGCAAAAGCTCCACAATAAAACTGATGAGAAATAAAAGAGGAGAATTTAGAAGACGATCATATTTCAGAATTCAAGGATGCCATCACACCGCAGCTTCAAAGTGGTAGTTTCTTCTTCTTTTTTATTTTTACAGATATGTGTTTAATTTTTGCATGTTCATTTTGTTAATTAATTTTTTTTATAAAAAATGCCTTTTTGTCCATGTATATCCTCCTGCTCTTTTCTAGACATTACAGTTTGAATTAAGTCTTTCTTGTTGGCTCTGTTTGAAGATAGTTTATCTTGAGGAATCCAGGATTACTTCCAGTAACCTAAGCTTCCTGGTAGCTTCCCTACAATATCATCTCTCATAAAACAGTTTATCTCTCTTGTTCACGTCAATTGTTCTTGGTCATATCAGAAAAATGTGAAGTAAAAACACAACCAATATTGTGAACAGTCCATATTTACAAATAAGATGAAAGTTAGCTCTCAGACACTAAAGGTATCATGTAACACAATAAATCACATATTTGAGGATTTTCTTATATGTTTAAAGTAGAATGAGGAAAGGGGGGTATGACTCATCGTGATCACAATTAAGTTAAATCAACTTGCTAACTACTGACCGAGGCTTGCGGGATAGGATTTTCTTATTTCCTGTGCCAGAATCACATGACAAATAACATCTTCGGAGTAAAATGAGGAAGATTTCACAAGAAAATTTAAAATTTTTACAGGGAAGGCAAATCTTTCAAGTAAATTGCCTAATTCCTAGACCAGTATTGAGGTAATCACCAATGGATTTCAACTATATTATAACCATTTAAACTAAACAAAGCTTTTAATTATTGTTCCGCCAGTCTGTAGTATGTCTCTCTGTGTGAGTACGAATGTTCATTAATATTTAAGATGTATTAGTTAATGAAAAATGAGAGTCTGAATTATAAAACACATTTTTACAATGATTTTTTTTAAAAAAACATGCATCTCAACTTAACTCATTTCAATTATTGCTGAAGCTTAAATAGCTATTTTTGGATGAAGTATTGGATATGTAAATTCATACATTCATTCTTTCAAGGGCTGTAATTATTTTCATCACTTTGGTACACACAATAACAAACATTTCAGCAAACACAAATGCATTTGCTTATCAACTTGAAAGCTGCTTCTGAAACCACAAATTGCTTCTGTGAATACATTACTAAATTTTCTGTCAAAGCCCCAATAAAGGATTGCCTGTTGCCTTAACAAGTGCTTAGCATGGGCTTATTCTCCAAACACAACTTTAAACCCCAAATATTCTGGCATTATTTGATTCTTTTTCTTTGTTTTATCCTGTGGGTCAGAATGTAAAGTTTATTTTTCTCCAATTTGTTTATGCTTGGGTTTCACTAAACAGATTTTGTGTGTTAAAGCTGGCATCTCAGAGGACAATTACTTTATGCAGTCCACTGTTCAGTTAATTATATCTTGTGATTATTTTTTTAAACTACTCAGTATTGTGTTCTTTATTATTTAGACCTGTTAGTTTCAGTTTCAAGGGATGAGGCTCCCTGACTTCGTAACTGAGTTCAATTGGCAGACTCAGACTTCATTGCCTTAACTCTCAGTGACAGCAAAATATGTCTGTTTGTATCCACGGCTGTTAGACCATACTTGTATGGTTCTGTGCAAGAGGTTGTCATATCTAATCATAACAGGAATAGCAAATAAATAATAAGTAGTACAGGATATGAAACAGAGTTCATTTTCTGTATTGTGTTTGCCTCTTGCCATTGATCACAGCCAGGAAAGACTACAGGGAACCTGCATATATGTAGCTTTATACATTAAATTTGATTACTTTATTCAGAAAACCTCTGTGAATACTTTGTCAGTTGTGATAAGATGCCAGATCTTAGAATTTTAAGAACAGATATGGCCACTATGAAATGGAGCTTTTATTGCTTAAGCAGTACCATTAAGTCTTGAAAATTCAGGCTTTACTCCTTCATATAATATATATGAATTTGTGGTCAAACACCACACACACACACACACACACACACACACACACACACACACACACACACCCCACACTTTGTCTTCTGCCTTACAGCTTGTTTTATACTTTGGAAGGCAATTATGCATATATTTGTACCTATGGTTTTTTAGGTTCTTGAAAATTACATTTAGAGTGTTTATTATGTAAAAATAGTCACTACCCATTTTGAAATTCTTACATATACCTCTCAATTAACCACAGAGACTGCTGGCCCCAGTGTGTAGCTGTCCTAAATACTTGTCTTCAGATACCAATCTCCACTCAATCTCCCAATTTTCTTATTTCCTTTACTTTCTCAGCAGTGTTCCTGTCATACAGAGGAAGTAAAAGATTCCCAAAAAGTGTATGACTCAAATGCACACTTCCTCAGGTAGGCCAGACATCTAGGCCAGACCCCTAAATTAGTTCCCCAAATAATTCTTTCTAGTATTTAATAAGGTCCAAATTGACAGAGTCTGTCTTAGGATTGTTCCTCCACAGAGAATCAGTCAGCTCTGGAGGCAAGAATTGGTAAACTGCATCACAGTTACAGATCATACAAAGCAAACACTAATCCGTGTGGAATGAACATTTGAACACTGAAGGCTGTCAATAAACTTATAAGATCACTCTAGAGTGTTACAACATGATTATACAGAGGTGTTTAAGCCTATGACATTTACCACAGGCTAAGGAAACAAGGTTAGCCAGCTTCTGAAACACAGAGTAAATGTTATATGATTGAAATTCTGCTGTGTGAGCTGTGGCTCTGCCTGAGTTTATCTCAAGATCCTTGGACTGAGGCTTCCAGAATAGAGTTTGGGTGTGCAAATGCATTCTTGTGAGGTTTTCAATTATACCCAGACTTCCGCAAATTTCATTCTCATAAGTGAGTGTTGTGGGTTTTATTTTTTTAGTAAATTTTAAAATTTCTTGATCAAGAGAAAATCAGAAAGTTTTACATAAAACTATGAATTTACAGAATGGAAAATGTTCTTACAGTCTAAACATTTCTCAAATTTATGACTTTAATGTGTGACGGAACTCCAGTATTTTCAGCTGTGTTCATTCCTTAGGCATCAAATTCCTTGGGATTCGAAGTTTACACTCAAGAATCATACAACTGAGTTTAAAACTTTTCAGACACAATTTAATAATATTTAAAGCACATTTGAAATTTTGTTCCTAATGCCATTCGTAGCCAATTTTAGCTGCTGAAAATTGAACATACTTGCCAGTTTATTGAGTTGTTCTAAAGTGTGAAAAATGAGATCGAAATTTTCAGCAAATACAATGAGCTTATAGACTTATTTGTCCATATAAATTATTAAGAAGGAGCTATAATATCTTCACTTTTCCACATTATTTTCTTTTAAAGGTATTTTATTTATGTCTTTTATTTATGTGTATGTATGCATGTGGTTGTGTGAGTTTGTGTGACCCACATGCATGCAGTGGTGACGGAAGCTGGAATAGGGTTACAGCCAGTTGTGAGCTGTCTGATGCAGGTGCTGGGCACCAAATCTAAGTCCTCTGCCAGAGCAGCCAATACTCTTGTTACCTGAACCCTCTCTCTATCCTCAAGATTATTTCTATGCCTGTGAAAATATGAGCCATATGTCAAAATTAGTGTCAAATATAAATATTTTGCTTCACAATCCTGGGTACAGTCTTTTGTTACTTAGGATAAAATATAACATACACATCTCAGAGTTGAAACAAAAACTCTTTTAAATACATATAACTTCCAGCAAGTGAAAAGAAATATCAATATTTAATAAGATATTTAGATATTTTCTACCACCAGGGGATATGTTTTATTGAGTGATGGGGATTTAGTGTTTAGCAGGAGAAAAATAATTATGTTTTGTGAAAATTAATATTCTTCAATATATCTCAAAAATAGCTCTGAAAAGTTTGGTGTGAAATTACTCAGGCATATTTGTTGTAGCAGAGGTGTATTTAAAAGTGAAACAGTCTTACTTTTGTTCACAGTAAAATAATTTTGCAATTTTGTCTATATGATGAAAACCCAAGATAAAGGAAGTATGAAACCTTTATACATAATAGAACAATCTTTCCTTTTCAGTTCTTTACTTGAAACATAGGAATGATAGCTTTTAGATTGTAGACACTTACTGAAATAAAGTATTGTCCCAAATATTTTATGATCTCTTAAATCTTTGAAGCTATTAAATAGGCAAGAGGAAGTGATTCTCCATATTTTTATTTATTTTTATAGTATTTCATACAGCCATTGAGCCTTTATTATTCATTAGCTAAACATAAAAACACAGTTTTTAAATGAAGCCATTAGACATACTTAGCTTCTGAACATTTTACATTCTTAGTTATAATGCTGCTGTTTTTCCTTTCCTGTAAAAACTGTACTTTGTGGGTAATAAAAACACATATGCGGCTGGTAAGATAACTTATCCAGTAAAGTGCTTGCCTTGCAAGAGTCTGAGTTAGATCCCCAAACCTATATAAAAACCTGAGCACAGTCAGATGCCTTGTAATCCTGGTGCAGAGAAGTAGGGCCACTTGATTTCTGGCAGGCTAACTTACCTACTAGGCAAGTTGAGAGCAGTGAAAGGTGAGAGACTGTTTACTTTTTCTTATTTTTCATTTTTAGCTGCCAACAAGGGTTCTCCTCTGTTCTTCATATATGTATATATGAAACTGTATATGCACATATATACCACTTGCCATGCTCATGTACACACACACACACACACACACACACACACACACACACACAGAGAGAGAGAGAGAGAGAGAGAGAGAGAGAGAGAGAGAGAGAGAGCGCAAGCACAAATACTCTTTGCCACAGTCTATGATTCAAAAGTATATAAAATTAAATGCATCTCTCCTAACTTAATTTAGAAACATCTTCTCTATTCTAGTCAGTCATTGAGTTAGTTGATGCATAGTTGACAAATCATGTTTATCATAAAAATTAAACCCACTTACTTGGTTTACTGTCAGATTTATTCCTCAAAAGCCAAGTCTATCATGTATTTTATCTGTCTTTCAATAAATTTTAAGGGAAGGCACACATTTTGAAATCATATGTTCAAATCAGTCTGTTGCACATGAGAGGAGATAACCAGGAACATGGAAGAGAGAGAGAGAGCAGGCATGTAGAACCAGTAGGTGCTTTCTGGGAATAAAATAGGAAGAAGCACAGGGCAGAGAGAGGGTCATATGGCTATGACAGGAGCCACTTGCTCTATGAGCAATGGTATCTATACTTGGAAGGAATGTCTGCTTAGCAGCTTTGTATACAGTTGTCTAAGCAAACCTGTTAGGAACTTGAAATTCTGATTCTCTTACACATGAAAGATTAAGGTTCAGGATAGTTGGATAATGTTCTAATCTTCACTTAGCTGAAGAAGGCTCAGTAATGTTAGGAATGGATCTTGGATTGCAGAGAAATGACCACACCATTTTTTGTATTTTGACAAAAACCTTTGCTTCTGTGGAAGGCTGCATAGCTTTCCAAAATCAAGCAAGCAAACACACCCCAAAAAAGGTCTTGTGGGTTTTTAACCTCAACCCAAGGGGTTCTATGCCCAGTTCTGACAGGTCATATCTCTTTCATATTTGTGCTACAGTTGGCTAATTCAAAATGGCACAGTTGTCAGGAAAACACAATTTGGACATATATTTTTATTTGAGAAAATGCTGACTCAAAAGAGATTTTTGCCAAATGAAGTCTTTATATTTTTATTTAAAGATGGCTTTTTTTTTGTCATATTTAACTCTTAGTGTATCACTGACTCAAATTCTATTTGATTCCTACTTTTAATTCATTGGGGGTATTTCTCATGATATTCCTTTTGAATCTGTACAAATAGGATCAAATTACTCTCCTGGAGATATAAGCTCCCTTTTTTAAAGAGACAAATTAGGTTGAATTTAGGTAGCTTGGGGATATGCAGTAGTAAAAAGTGAAAGTGATAGCCAATTGGACCAAAGCACATGTCTCACTCTAAATGGCTGTAAGATCTTCAGTAAAGATCCACCACAATATCATCACAATGTTCTGTCATTACTAAGGCTAGTATAGTTTTGTATATGTTCAAAGCCCATTGGCCTTATGTCTAGATGCATGTTTCAAAAAAATCACTACTCCCATCTTTCAAATCAGGAGGTGTAATTATTTCTTCCCAAGGGTAGTGGAATAGTTGAGAACTGGGTTGTCTCAGTTCCTTTGTAGGATACACATGGGCCATCTATGTCTGTAAAAGGAAGATCATGCATTCCTTCATAGGATACTAAGGTACATCATAATGTTAATGGAGCCGCTTGAGCTTCTAATCTCTCTGCCACACAAACCTATCAGTCATTTTTATTTAACATGACAGCAAAATATTGCCCATTGCAGAAATACATTTGACTATTTCATCAGTTAGTCTGTTTCCCTGCACTCAAAATTGTGCCCTCTTTGGTGCCTTGAGATACATAAAATCATAATTCATTCATATAGTTGTGAGGTTTTCAAATCCTGGGAAATTAATTATCATTTCCTTCCCTTTACTACTAACTGTCCCTCTTTATGGCCAGAATTTCCTGAAAGTATGAACTTTTGGAGGCATATCAGAGTTTATAAATACAATTCCCACCATTCCTTTTAAGTTTTCAAGGACTTGGCTTAAGAAAAATAAATCACATCTGTACTGGTCCATTATTTGTCATCTGTTCATATCCTATACTTACTTTTTAATTGAATTGCATTCATCACAGAGTATCAGTTAAATTTTTTGCCTTAATTTTCTAGCGAGAATAGTTGGGTCTCTGATTTAAGGGAGTCTCTTTTAGGTTGGAATTCACCTTGATTTGCTACAGAAGACACAGAATGAGTGCCTCCACTAAGGAACGCAAAAGGGTTTAAATAGTCCCAAGTGGCTAGAATTAAATCATCTTTGTCTAAGAGAATAGTCACATATTTTGGGATTCTAGAATCTGTTACCCGTCTTCCAACCTTCTGCTGTAGGCACATTCTTACTTTTAAGAAGCGCTTATAATTAGACAGCTGCCTAAGGTGGCTCTTAGCTCTTCTACATGAGGAGGCCAGTGACAGTTCCTTGTTGAATGCATCCCAAACTTCCCATTGAGATGGGATCTAATAGTTTTGACAAATAGACTATCAGCTATCCTTACCTCATGATCCCATTTGAGTGACTTCAGAAACAACAGCGTTGTCCATACTCGGAAAATAAAAGAATCTGTCAAAAGATGGCAAGACCCATATGGAGCAGTTATTAATTCTTGATGTAAGACTTTAGCAGCTTAAGGTTTTTTTTTTTCACCTCCCACAGAAGATCTGGATTTTTATCTGGGAGTTTCTCAATATGGCCCTTAGTTAGGAGAGCGTAAGTGTCAAACCAGAGTTTAGAAAGTCCATTGAGCCTAAGAATATCCATTACTCTTTGTAAGTCACTATTTCCTGTTATCTGTTTACTGTCCCTTTTCTTCATAGTTATAACAATTGTTCTTTCGTTTCTCTCTGCAATCCCACCTTCTCCTTGCTTCCATTATGAGTTTTCTGCTTAAGGACTTGGCCTTTGAATTTCTGGGTCCCTACTTACTCTCACAGTCTAGTTTATATTGACAACATTATCTTTGGCTATTGTTTTTTATGTTCTTCATTTGTTCTTACATAGACCTATGGAGCCCCTTCAATAACTCCTCCATGTTTCAGTACTTCCAGACCTCAATCCTCTGTAATTTTCTTGCTGTCTGGCCAGCTTTAGTTGCTAAACTAAACTAATTTCTGAACTGACCATTTAGACTTTCTAGTTGCTGTGCAATTTGTCAAGAGTTTCCCTGTTGTATACTGAAGTCCTTATTCACATTTTGACACTGATTAAATTTTCACGAAAATCTCTCATGTGAACAAGATGGTCCTCACTGTTATTATCTATACAGGATTTTGGTCAGGGAATTTTTCATCTGTTGCTGGTGTATACTATCTAGGTAGATATTCTCTTTGTTAGATTGTTGCCCTTCTTTTCACCTCCTGTTTCTAAGTAGAGAATAAAGTATACAATATTGACTTCAACTCAACCCAAGGCATTGATCCATGTGATCAGTCACCCATATGATTTTCTACCAGAGGCTTCAGTTCTCTTTCTAAGCTTCAGAACTCTGGACTGTTAAGGGGATGTATTTGGCAAATGCTACCCCTGACAACTAAGGGAACCTCCCTAAGTGGGAAAACAAAATCAGGTTGTTTCTTTGGAGGAAAGGAAAATGTTGAATATCCTTCTTGTATCATTCAGATTCTTCTTTTTTTTTTTTTTTTTAAAGACAAAGAGAGCTGAGTTTCAGGAATAGGAGGGAGGCCTATAGGAAGAGTATCATAAATTCACAGTACTCACATATCTTCAGATCTAAATTTCAGTCAAAGAACCAATGGTTTAAGAATGCATTCTTGGGAGTTGTTTTAAAGATGGAAAAAAAAAATGGACAAATGTTGGCTAATGCTCTTGTACACTGCAAAGTTTTGTTATTCATATTGGTTTAATAAAGCACTGATTGGCAAGTAGACAGGCAAGAAGTAGGGAGGGCAATCTGGGAAAAGGAAAGGCAGAGACTAGATGCCAGCCAGATGCAGAGGAAGCAAGATGAGAATGCTGTAGTGAGAAAAGTTACCAAGCCATGTGACTAAACATACATGAGTCGTAGTTTAAGTGTAAGAGCTAGATTATAATATGTCTGAATTATTGGTCCAGCAGTTACTATTTAAAAAAAATAAGAATGCATTCCTGGGTCCAAATAAAACCAGCTTATTTAATCATGTTTCTTTCCCTTTGTATTCAGTGTCTCACTAATGCTGCAGCATGTGACCCACAGGACTCTTTGAGGGAGTTTTATGCTTACTTATCTCAAATTTTTATCTTCCTCTGACCCAGAGAAGAAACCTAATTTCCCATCCCTGTCTAGGGTTAGTGGTATCCTTATCAGAGGCTCAACCCTCACTTCCTTTTCCTTATTGCTGAAACCCCTGGAGTACATTGCAATGACCCTCTTGGCTAGTGGTGCATATGTAAAACCTCCTCACCCCCATGAGTTTGATACTGAAAAGAGTCTAAACAATCCACTTCATGCCACATAATGTTTTTCCTCATGGTTAAGAGGCTCCACAAACTGCCCATGCCATTCCACAGTCATCTATACTTGAAGGGTTTAGTTCTTTTCCATGAAGGTTCTTCTGTGGTTATTCCAAAGTCAGTGAGCTCCAGGAGAGATGTCTCAAAGGTTAAAAACACTGACTATTCTTCCATCAATCCCCAGGAGGCTCTGAACCTCAGACCTGGTGACTGATTAGAACTGTGGTTTGGGAATCAGTACATGCTTTGCCTTTCAGTGCACCCTCCATCATACTCTACCACAGGATCTCTAGGATGATTCAAAAAGCAAGGTGCTAGTATTTTTAACATTTTCCTACCTTGGTTTTTGCCAAGAGGTATGCTTTCTGGGGGCCCACATCTCTGTACCATTAATCTATATTCAGTTTTGGGCTATAACTTTGAGTAGGGAGACTAAATATTTTATAAATTAGGACAAAATTTTGTCCATGTTCTATAATATATTGAGAAACTTGACCTACAGTTCAGATGAACGGCTCCCCCAAGGAAGGCAATTAGGAGTTATAAAACTGTTGACAACTCAAATCATTGTTGTTATCCTTTATAAAGCAGGCATTTAAAAAAAAAAACCATTTTCTTAAATATCAATATGCTGAGTCATTAATCTCATTATTTTAGTGTGTTAAACTGTATAGGTAATGCAGTTCTATGATCAGATGTTGGTTATCTAGGAGGTGAGTGAATTAATTTACAGCATGAATGTATCCTTGTTATCATGGTATATGGATGGATTTTTAATGGAGAAATAAACTTGGGTGTGGCGAGTATACTTAGAGTTTAAAACTTTCACTTTTGGTTAAAATTTAAAGATAAGACATTTTTAGTTTTCTATTTTAAAAATCGTTTTTGTTTTTCATTAATGAGTATGTCCCCCTGGGGTTTATACCTTCAAGTTTTCAGCGAGTCCACCTGGTATTAGGGTCTTATGCTGGAGTGCACTGTGTATCAATAGCTCTGTGGAGGCTTTAGTAAGGGAAGAATGAATGCCCCAGGACAGATCTTTACTCAGACTAATTGAATTGAAGACTTGAACAGTTAGCAATTAATTTATTAAATGTGCTCAGTCAGGCCAGATAAATCAAAGAAATGTACCACTCTTACTTGGTTGTCAACATGAGATTGCCCTAAAGTTCCTCAGATAATCACCTCAATTTTCCGCTTCATCTTCGCTCACATAGACCGGGCCAAAATTTCCCCCAAGTGACCTAGTGAACAAGCCAAATTATTCCCAGCTCTTTAGAAAACCTCTAAGTATCTTTAACTTTGAGATGCTGCTATGTTATAATTTCTGCTAAGCTCTACTCTTTGCCTCTGAAAAATACTCACTGGTTGTTTTTGAGATGGGTTCTTACTAGGTAGCTATGCTGGCTTAAAGCTTGTGTAAAATCCTCCTGCCCTCACCCTCTTCAAAGTTGAGATTCCAGTCTTCAGATGTTTAAAGTGGAGTTCAGAGTATTGAGCCATTTATTTAAGCTTTGGCCTAGCAAGGAGAGAAATAACCTTGACTTTTTTTTTTTTTTTTCCAGATGGCAGTTGAATGGCAGTGATATTGATACAAGTCTGGATCATCGTTACAAATTGAATGGAGGAAATCTTGTAGTTATTAACCCGAACAGAAATTGGGACACAGGAGTTTACCAGTGTTTTGCCACAAATTCACTTGGAACAATAGTGAGCAGAGAAGCCAAACTCCAATTTGCCTGTAAGTTTATGTTTATAAATATGTTTAAACCAAAATTTCAAAGTGCATTTAAAGTGGATGTATAAAACTGTGTGGTCTTCTTGACTTTTGAAGTGATGCAGTTTTTAAACTCAAAAACTGATTGGATAATTGGAAATTAATTTTGGACCTTTAGTTTTCTCTAGAGGAACAAAACTGACTGAATAAGTTATATGTTTGTATTTATTAGAATTTTGTTTTTGCCTGTGATCTTTTTAGTGCTACAACAGCTGTAAACCAAGACAAAGGCTGGTAAAATGGTAGCTGTTTAGTCTACAATATATGTCTCATCTTGTCTTGATTCTGTGTGGAAATACTAAAGTAGATTTTAATAAGGCCCAAGGGTAGATGTTCTTACCTAGGACAGCGAGGCCTAGCAGGGAGAAAGGCAGAAAGTGTCACTCATAATTAGGGTTGGTCTTCTGATTTCAAAAGAACCAATTAAGAAAATACCCCATACATGTACCCAGATGGTGGGATTTTAGTAGATTCAAGATGTAGTCAACCAAGATTAGCTATCACATTCCCAATCTAATAATAAAATTCAGCTATAAAAACCTCTATGTGTGTGCTTGTGTGTGTTCTGTATTGGTATTTTTCAGGAGTTACATTCTAGGACTGAGAAATAATATAGTTAAAGCTGCACTTCTTTAACAGTGACTCAGTTTCTTACACTGAGCTAAAATTGAAAGGAGTATGAAGTTCCTGTATAGCCTTGTGGCCCTTATTCTTGACCATTTATATTAGAAATGTATTCAACAACTTTGACAAAAAAGAAAAGACATTGATTAAAGAAGAAGATAATTTACCTGATGACACATGAGTAACTTCATTGTGGCTTGATCATAAGTGACTTCCCCAGTGACCTTCAATACAAATCCATTGAGCCTGGGTATTGAAGACCATGTCCTTACTATATTAACCGAGCCTGAGTCAACACGGGGCCCAAACACATTCTTTCCATAGAGAGTTTAACACTGGAAACAGAGACTCACTCTCATTTTATCTTTGTCTTTTTCTGCCTTTTTTCTTTTGCTTTAATTGTCTGTTTGGTATAGAATGCACACCATAATCAGTTTAGTTTTAGTTCTGTTACGCTGCACTAGCTCTGAAATTGGAATGTGTAAGTTCTTATAACCTGGTGGTAGTATTTACTTACCACCCAATACCTGCTGTAAAGAAATTGCTAGTTTGTCATTTAGTATGTGACTTATCCTTTTGCATTCTTCTTTTGTAATGACCATGCTTGACTTTGCTCTTGTCATTATTACAGTTTGTTTAATATGTTTCTTATGTTAAGTTCATTTCTTTTCACCTCGTATTTACAGCCACTTTTAACAGAAGAACTTATTTGTTCTTCTATGTGAATGTGTGTATGCCTAAATGTATGCATATATGCCATATCTGGCTGATGCCCTTGTTAGCCAGAGTGTGCATTAGATCCCATAGAACTAGAGTTACAGGTGGCCGTGAGTCTTCAAATCTGGGTAGTAGGCCCCAAATATGAGTCATCTGAAAGAACTGAGAGTGATGCTAATAGAGGGAAACACATCTTGAATGTGAGTAGCATCATCCCAGGGGCTGGAAGCTCAGGGGGAATAAAAGTGGGAAAAAACAAGAATCCTGGAAACATAGAGAGTGTTGGTCTGCTTCCTGATGACTCCTCTGCCCTGTACACCTGGTCATCCTCAGCCATGCACACCTGGTCACTCCTCTGCCATGCACTCCTGGTCATCCTCTGCCATACACACTTGGTTATTCCTCCCGTGCACTCCTAGCCATCCTCTGCTGTGCACGCCTGGCCATCCTCTGCCATGCACTCCTGACCATCCTCTGCCGTGCACTCCTGGCCATCTTCTGCCATGCACACCTGGCCACTCCTCTGCCGTGCACTCCTGGCCATCCTCTGCCATGCAGTTCTGCAAATTCCTTTCTTTATCTGACCACCTCTTTGTCCATGCTATTCTAGCTATAAGAGGCTGAAAACAATGAAAGAGTGAACCAACCCCCCATCATTCTTTTGTCATTTCTCCTGGACAGTTGGCGAAGTGACAGGAAAGTCTGACCAATACTAAATTTAGGCCTCCATGTAGCTGTCTGTAAGTATACATCAGAGGCATAGATATTAACATGTAAAGATCCCTTTCCCCTTCAATTTTTCTGTACCCAGTAAGAATTTATTTTAAAAAAAGGAACAAAGGTCAAAATACAAACCAAATTAGTGTTCAGCTTAAAATGCATCAGTTTTTCTTCTCTTCCCATCCTTCCCTTTCTGTTCTTCTCTTCCCTTGTTGTCCTACTTTTAAGTTTTGGTGGGTCTTTTCCTTTCTAAGGTGGGCATGTACCAATCGAGACACATTTCAGAACTTCAACTAAGCACAGAAAGTTTTAATTGGTTCCAGGTTTCTTCAGCTTCCTCATACACCTTAAAAGTTTTAACTGATCCTATTCTTGGCATTGGCTGCTTATCAGTCTGGGTACCCGGTGAGATTCTTTTCCCTTGTAATATTTTATATATTTTTTTATCTTTCTCTGTCTGATTCATTTTGAAGATTCAGAAAGCAATCTTGTTCATATGCCTCATAACACATTCCAACAATGAATGACAAAATGAATTCATTTTAATTAATGTGGTAGGGATATAGATTTTGGTAAAGAGGTTAATGAAGGGAATTATTATTAATTATTATAGAGGGAGAAGGTGGTTAATAATATTACAGTAGATTATCTTAACTTGGAAATGAGGACAGAATATTATCACTAATGTGTAAATAAAAGGAAGCATAAAGATGGGGGTGGAGACCTTTGCGTGAACAGGATGCTGGTAACTGTGGTTCAGAGAAGTACAGTCGACTGATTGGAAGGCCTAGTAAGCATGGCCACCGAACAGTGTTCTCTATCCCTGGCTGAATTGTATATTCTTATGTTTAAATACGATTCTTTCCCTTACCAGGGTGGTAAGCTCTGCTGTGCCAGTGCAGATAAGTGAATGTGTGAAAATATAGCCATTGCCGCACTTTGGTATGCATGAAATAACAAGACATTTATTTTATTTGTAATGTGTTTTAAGATACAATTGATAATCAAACTAAGACACTGTTATTAATAGTCCACAAAGCCAGTTGTCTTTGCAGATTGTCAGTCCTTTCAGTAGATTGTGAAATACTCAGACATATGGACAGAAGAATTTGTGAATTTTACACATTTTCTTAGTTATTTGTTGGTGTGTATGTTAAATGTGTAGATTTTATGTTGGTTGGTGGTATTTTCAAAACGTGTTAATTCTATCCACTGAAGGTTTAAAGCCCAAGTAGTTTTATTTTAATGACTGTTTTTGCCTGTTGTTAAATAACTCTTGATTACAATAAATTTTTTTTGTTAATTTTAACCATGTTTAAGGTGGAATGTGTTTAAAATCCATGAATTATACTACATGTACAAATAGTATAAAAACCATGAGGAATATCTGTTACCTGACACCATTTAAGATTTGAAGTGTTTAAAGTGTAATTTATCCTTGTGAAAAAAAATCCCTACCGAGGATCCATTCCTCCTCACTGCTTATATAGTTGGTTACTGCTCTAAAATAAATTAATTTCCTCTCTGGGGATTTTTTTTTCATGTTTTGACTACATGTGCATGTACTTCTAAAACTGCCTTACCATTTAAAATTTTATAATGGCAAATAATTCAATGTACACAATATATAACTTTTTATTCCTGTTCTTAGAAATACCCACTATCACATATCCTTGTGAATACTTGCTATTATCAATGTTTTTAATGAATGCAAAATTGGGATTGGTTGTGGTATTTTAATTCAATTCATATGAATATAAAAAGTCAAGTGTGGGGATATAATAAAACAGTCAGAGATATCAGAAGAAGACAGATCTACTTCCTCCGAAGAAGCCATGGCTCACACTGTTAGTCCCAGTACTTGGGAAGCAGTAGCAAGAGAATCTCTGTGAGTTCAAAGCCAGCCTGGTCTTCAAAGCAAGTACTAGGACAGCCAGGACTGTTACACAGAAACTCTGACAAAGAAAAGAAAAAAAAAAAAAAAAAAAAGGCAGGAGGAGGAGGTGGATCTGTCTTCTGATAACTCCAACTGTTTTATTATATTCCCACATCCAAGTGCCTTTTAATTTATTGACTGTGTTTCCTATATTTGTGTTCATTTCTATTGTATGATGATCTTTAAGAATATATTTTTGATTCTTTGACAATTTTATATATGTATACATTGTATCTTTATCCTAACCATATCCATCCCACAATTTCAGAGCTCCTGAACCCTCTTAACAACCCCCTGCCACCTTCATGCCTTTTTTGATTGTTTTATAAACTACTGAGTCCAGTTAATGTTTCTCCCATGTACATAGTGTAGAGATATTCACCTGAGCATGAGCAAAAACCAGCTTCCAATCTCCCAGAGAAAAATGGCTCCACCCCACCAGCAGCCATTAACTACCTACATCCTTCCTATTCACCCTCTTTTAAAAGTGATGTTCTTCATATGTTATTGATGATTCTTTAGTCATTTATGTGTACTACAGATATCTTTTGCTTGTCAAGAGCTAATTCTTTTGTTAACACTGAGAACAGATGTCCTAAAACTCTGTGTTTTAAATGTCTTTCTTTTGCTATAGCTGTCTTCTCTGGGTTCTTTAAGTTGTTTTTATTCTTTGTTATGAAATAAGTTGTTCTCTTGAAGCACTAATAGAAGTGTTAATATTCTACTTTCCACATTTAAGCCTTTAATCATCTAGACTTGGCTTTGCATGACCTTTGATAGAGCACAGTCCATTTGTTTATTCCAGAAAATTCTGTTAACTATATCAGAAGTGCATAGTCTAAAGCCCATACTTTTCCAACTGATAGGGTGTCTCTAAAGTTCACTTTGGAAATTCCTTGTCAACACTTGCTCTGAGCACATCATTTCTTTGAATTTTACTGCATTTTTTCTGGCATAAATAAAACACTGAATAGATATATCTAGGTGGAGAATGCAGGGTTGCTTTTGATTGAGTAATGTGTACATACCATTACTGTTTCACTGTGTGATGCAATGTTTAACCCTAGATCTTAAAATCTTTTCTTAATATGTATTGTATTTTTAAAATTGTGTGTATGTTCATGCATGTGCACATGTGAATGGCATGATCACAATGGCCAGAAAAGGGTATAGAATCCCCTAGTGTTGGAGTTACAGTGAACATTGGTACTACAAATCAGAATCCAGTCCTCTGGAATAGCTGAGCCATTGTTCCAGAACCTATCCCATCTAGATTTTATAGATTCTCTTGATCAGATATTTTTCTACCACTTTAGTTTTTATTTCAAGTCATTTGGTTTTTCACAGAAGTTTAGTTACTGTGTGGGCATGTTGTTGTAGTTCCTACCTTAATCCATCTACAAGGACAGCATTCTCTAGAATGGTGAAGTCAAAGAGCAGAAGAGGGAGGAGGGAGTAGAGGAGGCAGAGGAACAGAAGGAAAACTGTTTCCTTTTGTCTTACACTGAAATATGCCAAATGTAAGGGATTTTTTTTTGATACTTTCTTAGATTTTTGAGCAGGATTAGGTACCTTATCTGTGTTCTTAGGAATCATGTCCTAAAAGTGGTTTAGAGTGCTGTTTTAGGCTGATTTTCCTGCACAGAAGGGGTATATATTTCTAAAGCACTGTTTGGTGTACTTCTTGGCTTTAGGTCTGCCATTTTTTTTAATTCCTAATGTCCATAATTTTACAGAACCATGTGAGTATACCGAGAAAGAATGAATTATACAACCATTTGAGTTAGGTTGCTGCCTACAATTGTTATACAGGGGCACTTGCCTGAAAGACAGCCATATACTGGGTTAGAACTCATTTTCTTCAGAATATTAAAGCTGCTTCTACTCTGTTGCTGTTCTTGGGAAATCTGATGCCATTTTAATTGATGGCGTATATCTCATATGCTAATTACCATACAGGTGTGAAGCCAGGAGTCTTTTGGTTGGGAGACTTTATGCTTTCCTTTTCTTGGTTTCATAAGTATTGGGACTTACACCTTGAACCACTGAGATAGGATCGTTGCTCACAACCTTTCCCAACCTTCCAAACTTATTTCCCTTTGACATTTACATATACTTCCTGGTAGATTACTAACTCTGTATTTGAGCTCTTCCGTTGAGATTTTAATATCTGTTATGACATTTCCCCCAGCTCGGATATTTATTTCTCATTTGTCAGTCAAAGCCCCTCAGTTTTAAAAAATGTCATTATTTTATTTTAGAAACATGTTGTAGAAAGTAAGTTAATTGCTTTATGCACTTCAAGTTATATTTGGGAAGAAAAATCTATGCATATGTTGCTTTTTGATTAAATTTTTTTCTCTGAATACTTCGTATATAGCCATAGCACATTCTGTTTACTTTCACTGACTACCCTCTTTCATCTCCCTCCTACCTACTGTATCCCTCAGTCTTTCCTACAGGTCATTTTCATGTATTTATGACATTTTCTTCTTGTTGTTGTTTGATGCCACTTTGAATTTTATAGGACTGTCTATGTGGCCACAGATATGAAACTATCTATTGGAACCTAGTGGATTCATCATTTTGCACATATACCCTGCTATAAAATCCATCAATTGGCAAAAATTCTGCATT
Organism: Phyllotis vaccarum; assembly: GCA_033318265.1. Taxonomy (NCBI): domain Eukaryota; kingdom Metazoa; phylum Chordata; class Mammalia; order Rodentia; family Cricetidae; genus Phyllotis; species Phyllotis vaccarum. The sequence goes on from JARWLC010000011.1 coordinate 110,634,409, forward strand.
CTTGTAATTTTTGTAATTTAAGATAATTTTCTTTTTGAAATTTCTTTTTCTGTGATCATATTTCTATCTGATGATATCCATATTGAAAATATGAATAATTTATTTCTTTAGCTGTACATGGTCTTCCTTCATACAAACTCAGATTCCTGGGGGAGAAAAACCACCCTGTTTCCTTTCCTGTGGGCCAAGGGCTTGACTAGCATTCTGGGAGCTGAGTGAGAAGGCCTTAAAGATACATCCAGTAAACAAAATTCACTTTTTATTTATTTATTTCTTCTTTTTTATTTTAGGAGGTTTTTTTTTTTAAATCTTTTATAAACATCTACTATTTCCCCTCCCTTCTCTTCTCCTTTTCCGTCCCTCCTCCCCCTACATCACCCCTCCCCATTTACTTCTCAAAAGGAGTAAGGGCTCCCTTGAGTAGTCAACACAGGCTAGTATACCAAGTTGAGGCAGGACTCAGCCTCTCCTCCTCCCTGTATTAAGGTGAGCAAGGCATCCCACCATAGGGATTGCACTGTAAAAAGGCGGTTCATGTACTAGGGGATAAGTCCTGGTCCCATAGTCAGGAGGCTCACTAACATATCTAACTATGCATCTGTCACCCTTATTCAGAGGGCCTAAATTATTAAATCTACTTGCTTCTATCTGGGACCCCTTACAAAATGCACATGATGACCTCTAGAGTAGACACTATTTTTGTACCCATTTACTCTGGGCATGGAATATAGAGCTTCTGTTGAATGCGTTAGAGGATATATGGATAAATACTGTGTGGATTCTCTCTTTACCATGCTTTACTTCGTTTCTTATCTCTATGTTTGCTACTTTCTAATCTATTGGATTCTGTCTGCTCTTTGGCTCACAATTCTTATTATAGATTGGAATGTATTCTCTTTGTGTATCAAAGACTTAACCCTGTAAATTCTGCTTTTCAACATTCACATTTGACCTTTATTCTTTTATCCTGTTTTGGTAGATTTATGTCTTAAAAACTCTTACTGCAAGCAAATCAGTTTGGGGGATATTTTAAGAGGTAGCAAGAAATTAACTTTGTGTGTTTTACTTTGAGTTATTGTTGATAAACAGAATTCACGTTCTTTGGGCTTTATCCTGAATTTACTATTGTTGTTGCTTGGCTGTTTTTCTTGCATTTGGGATCATTTTCCTTCTTTGAAATGTTCTAATGGATAGTTTTAACTGTCAACCTGACACAATAATAATCACTTTTGGAGACAGTTTCAATGAGGTGTTGACTTGACCAGTTGGCCTGTCTTTGGGACCCAGTCTTGATTATGTTCATTGGTGAAGAAAGATCCAGTACACTGTGTGCGGTAGCATACCCTAGCTTTGGACAGTGGAATGGATAAGGGTGAAAACAATATGATAAGTTCATGAATATATGCATCTATTGTCTCTCTTCTCATGACTATGGATATAACCTGATGAGCTGATTTATGTTCCCACTGTTTTGACTTTCCCCAATGCTGGATTATAACCTCAAATTTGGGGCTAAAACAAATCCTTTCTCTCTTTACTTTGTGTTATCAGGATGTTCTGTCATAGCAACAAAAATAAACTAGAACAGATATTCACTGTTCATTCTGTGTGTGGTCAATGCTATTTCATTGACTATTCCCTTTTCCCATTGGTCTAAGTGTATCTTTCTTTTACCCATTCATAAAGAAAATTTTTTGAAGTTAATTATCAACGTTCCAGATAGTAAGTAGAACCAGTCTATTTGACACCCACCCCTCATTCTCCTACTGATCAACTAGGTGGTTTGGGGGAAATAAGTTCCTTTAGGAGCTTTAGAGCCCTTATCTATAAAACAAAGATAGCAGACTCTTCCTTGTCAAATATCAAGTTTAGATGAATTTACTCATATGAAGCAACTAAAAAGTGCCTAGAGATCAGGTGGTTCAGGACAAGACACTGTCATTTCCGTATGATTTATAGGGTGTCTCCTAGGAGGCATGCCTCATGAAACCTAAGGAAAATTTTACTTTGTGTTTTTCTGTTTTTCTTGTACATGAATTCAATCTTTGCTTCTTTGATTTCCCATTTGAATATGTTCAAAGTATCTTCATGGTCTCTTCCATCTCTTTCTTTCCTTACTTCTATTTTTTTCTTATTTTCTTCCCTATGCCTCCATTTTTGTAGTTATCTCCTTAGCTTTAGCTTATATTCCATTCATTATTTTTCCTCTAACTTCTTCATGATTTGTTATCAAGCCAAATTTCAAATGTTTAATACTAGTGATTATGCTACTGATGTCTAGACATCCTGTCTTGATATTTTCATACATTCATTTTTTATTCAAACTATTCAACTTTTACTGATGATATGATTTTTCCTTTATTGTTTTAACATATAAAGAATTCAGATACTTTTTTTTTAACTAGTGATGTTTTCCAAACTCAGTAAAATTGTCAGTGCTATTCTGTGATTTGTTGATCTTGTGAATCTCATCTATGTTGAGTAATTCTCCTTTTTTTTGCAAATGTGTATTTCAGTAGAGTTTTTGACTATTTATGAAAATATTTGAGTAATTATTTTAGTTGAAAGGGTATCCTAGAGGGTACAATTGCTGCTTCCATTAACCTCAGGTATATAACTAACCAGACAATTGTTTTATGTTATTATATTAGTGCCTCAGGTAGCCAGCTGTGTGGTCAGTCTTCATGCAGCTTGTCGTATACAGTTACTGAGGCTGCAAATATGGAGCCATTGATTTAAGGAGTTCCCCCATGCCATTGCCATCATCAAACACTACATGACTTTGCATTGCTTAGAGGGACTTTGATTCATTAACACTAAACTCAGTGCCCATGGATGTGCATCTCATGCATGAACAAAGCTTATCTTTCATTTGTATTTTCTTCTTGGGGTACTATACACCCCCAGCAATGTTTTCACACACATGGATGCTACAGAGCTTAATAGCTCTTCTTCTTTCTGCTCTCAAGTAATTCTTTCTCATCTACTCCTGTATCACTCTATATCAATGAGTATGTCTAGCTTGCCTAATCTAAACACTCTTGATGAATTTGATCAGGTTTCTAGTCATACACTTTGGTTAAAGACAAATTTTTGGGTTGTTCAGTTCTAATCATCAGTCATTATTAAACTATGATTTTCTGGTAATACACCTTTTTCATCAACAAACCTTACTTTTTGTCTTAAAATTTCAACCAGAATCCCATCCCTTATCACTATCTCCTACCACCTTTTTATGGCATCAGACTGGTCTGTTACTTTCTCTGCCTCAGTTTCCCACCAAATTGTTCTAGTCCTTTCTCTTTTCAGAACCTTGCCCTCCTCTATTGTTTTCTGGCTTCCACAGAAGAACCAGACTGAATCTCTGAATTTCATTCTGTCCATCCCTTCATACATAAAAAATAGCTAATGAAATCTCTATTTGACTTTTGTGACTATCAGGATGAGTTTCATTTATTTTCTTGACACCCAGGTTCTGTCTTGCTCACAGTAGTGGTCTTCTCCCACTTTTCTACCCTTTTCTTGAAGCCAGTTCAGTAGCTGGCCCTTGCTCTTAGTACTGATAATATCTTCAAGGGCTTTTGCAATCCACCCTTTTCTCAATTTATTCAGGTGACTATCAGTGTCACCTCCTAGTGATCACTTATTGGCCTCAGTATGTTCACCAAGGCCTTGACCCTTAATGCAAATTTTATATAATTTTATTTATTCTCTATATCTTTCATGATTGAATAATTATATTGTTCACTGCAGTAGTCCTAGAACCTGGCAGATGGCCTAAGATTTAATAGGTGTTCATTCAATATCTGTATAATGGATAAAATAATGAACGAGAAAATGAGGACCCATGAAATCAGAGCTCATCACTTGCCAAGGTAAAGCAGAGTTTGTGCCTTACCAGAAATATCTTAGCTTTTCAGATTATGTGATATAAAACCCAACTCTGTCTGCATTAAACTAGATAAGATCAAACTGGGACATAGCCTAGAGCTCACCAGTCAGGGAACTCTGACCTAGACACCTAGAAAGGATACCTATGGGCTTTAAAGGGATTATAGTAATTACCACTTCACTCTCTTAACAAGGTACAAAGGACAGTATTTGTTGAGCCCAGGGATATTTCTTGTTTTCCTTCTCCGTTCATTTAATCATTTTATGTAAGGCAGAAATTGACCATTTGCCCTCACAGAGATTTCTCATTACTGTCAGGTGAGGGGTAGCACATTTTTTACTTTTCTTAGAGTATCATATTTAAAAGCTAGGGAGACTTGGGAATTACAAGATGGAATAAAGCTTAAACAAATGAAGAAAGTTTAAAAGTTGGCCTCCACTGTGGCTGGCTCTTATCTGAAAATAAAAGATACAGAAGACTAATTAGCTAAACTCAGGTTATAATTAGTGGAAGCCCTGTTCTCTGAGAGTTGTAGACTACTCCACTTCTCAGAGATAAACAATACAGCTGAAGACACACAATGTAAGTGACTTTGATGAACTTCAATGCTGCTATGCTCTGCTGGTCTAAAAACAAGTTATCTTAAAACAAAATATTCCAATTCATTTAAAACTCTAAATCTTTTAATTAAACGGTTATTTTTTAATCCTATCACCTAGGAAGGTAGTTTTTGTTTTGTTTGTTTTCTTGTTTATGGTTTGAGATAGGATCTCACACTGTCACCCAGGCTGTCCTGGAACTCATTCTGTAGCCTATACTGGCCTTCAAATCTCAGAAGTTCACTTACCTCATCCTATCAAGTGTTGGGACTACTGATATGAGCCACCATGTACCCAAAGTTTGTGTAAATGGTTTCCATATACTATATAACATGCTTTAATTACCTTTTTATTTTATGGTTTTCCATATATGAAATGCCTTTGTGCTTTTGTTATTTCCTTTTTTTAAATTATATAAATATTTGTAAGATATTGACAGGATGCTCATGAGATAACAATAATATATTGGATCACATCTATGGGAGCTATTTAATACAGGATATTCCACTGACATATTTATTTAAACTTCTACTTAATATTTGTGTGTTCTCACATATTCCTAAGATACAAGGACTGATGGAAGCAGATCCAGACACCCACAGCCAAGCACCTGGCTGTGCTTTTGGAGTTCAATTGAAGAGGGGGAGGTTGGATTATAGGATCAAGGGCAGTCAAGAGCATGATAGAAATTAACACAAAAAAAGCTGACCCAAGCTAGTATTCCAGAATGACAGCTGGGGAACCTGCATGAGACCAAACTAGACCCTCTGGATGAAGGTGACAGTTGTGTTGACTGATCTGTTTGTAGGGTCACAGGCAATGGGAACAGGATATATCCTTGGTACATGAACTAGCTTTTTAGAGCCTACTCCCTACCATGGGCTTACTCAGCCTTGATGCAGGGAGGATAGGCTTATCCTGCCTCTGCTTGGTATGCCAGCCTGTGTTGACTACTCAAGGGAAGCCCTACCCTCTTTGAGAAGTGTGTGGGATGGAGTGGGGGGAAGGTGGGGAAAAGAGGAGAGAGAAGGAACAGTGATTGGTATGTGAAAAGAAAAAAAAATCTGAAATAAAAAAGGAAAAAAATGCAAACATGTATGGGAAATCAAAATAGGCAATTAATATTCCTACTAGAATCTAATAAGTCAGAATGGTCTATTTTCTCTAAAAAGCTTCAGATGTTTCCATCTGTAGACACTCTATTTCACTGCATCCTTTGGAGCAGAATATCTGGATCCTGAACATTACGTTTCATTTGTGTTCTTTGTAGGCCTCTGTGTGCATTATCTCATTCATAAGTCATCAAGCAAGTGGTCCAATGATGGTAACAGACATAAAAATGTCTCTTACTATTACATTATAATAATAGCAAGGGTAAGCAATCAGATGGAATTATTCAATTTCAAGAACAATATTTATACATGTATTTACTGACCACCCTTTTGAGTATTTCTTTTTCTTTCTTTTTTTTAAGAGTATCTCTTTTATAATATTTCTTTTTCTTGGGGGGGGGGTGTTCAAAACAGTCCTATACTCACAGCATATAGAAAGACATTCCCACATCACTTCACCTTTCTGTCTAATCAAAACAGAAGGTTTCAATTTTAACATAGCAAAATTACATATTCAAAATAGCTATCAAACAAGAATTATAGTTAAAATATCTAGTCTATTTTTATTTAGAAAAATTATAGAAAATACTCTATCATCTACTTTATCTTTGTGAGTCTGAAATTTCATATTTAATGTACCTTTTAAAATAACTAAAATCTTCAACTACATCAAAGATCACAGAAGGATATTATATTACCTGAGTAAACAGGAAGTGCAATCAAATTCCAAAATCTAGAAATGGCAGAGATTACACCTGTCTGCCTGAGTAGTCACCCAAAGTTCTTTTATAATGTTAGGGAATTTTAAGTATCAGACACATCACAAAAATGTGAGCACCTAATAAGGTTCTTTTTAATAGAGTTGAGAGTTTAGTGAGGAGTAAGATTTAATCAGATTAAGATACAATTATATACTAATTATAACATGTAGTAAAGAAAGGCTATAGCTTCCTTTTTCCTCACCATCTGTTTTTTGTTACTAAAATTTTTTACTGTTCCTCAGGCTTATTCAGAACAAGAATATAGGGTGGTGTATAGGAATGAAGGTTATTCCACTGCAGGTCATGATGACATCAGATAAGTTGGCAGAATGTCCTCACAGGCTAGATAGTTTAAGTATGTAAACCTTTTTAAAGCACTTCAGAGGAAATTAAGTAGAATGGGTTTGATTTATATAAATTGCTGTTTGGTAATTAAATCAGAGGGGAGAAATCATGCAAACATGAATACTAAAAGGTATTGGAGAAATAATAACTTGGCTTATACAGTTGTTGCTTATGAAGGAAAACAGGACAAACAGAAACAATACAGGGTGGCAGTAAATTGGATATGAGACTATTTTCTACTTTCTCATAGCTTTGGGTGAGTAGTAGTGTGGCTTATGAAGATAGGTGATGTTAGAAGCCCAGAAGGTTTATTTGTGGGATCTATTTTTGGTGCTTGGAGAGAGTAAGGATAGTAGTAGTGATGGAGATGATATTTTTTATTAAATAAAATGACTTGATAATCTGTTGTTTTAGCTAGGATTTCTTTTACTATAAAGAGACACTATGACCATAGCAACTCTTAGAAAGGAAAACATTTAATTGGGGCTGGCTTACCAATCAGAGGTATAGTCCATAATCATCATGGTGGGAAACATGGCAGCATGCAGGCCAACATGACACTGAAGAAGGGGCTGAGAGTTCTATATTCTATAGACAGCAGGGGTCTGTGTGCCACACAGGGCATAGCTTGAACATAGGAGACCCCAAAGCCAGCCTCCATAGTGACACACTTCATCAAACACCAGCACACCTCCTAAGAGTTTCAAAAATATCCAAAGAACATCTCTAGTCTACATATTAAAATTCTCCTCTGAAACCTCTTGAGCTGAACCCTCACAGTTCAAATCACAATCAGCACCACATTCTTTCCATCTGAATACATAAGAGTATGGAGGCATTCCTATTCTCAACCCACATTTCACTCTCTGCCCACCATAAGCTAGTAACCATAACAATATAGAAAAGCACTTAGTCCAACTTTAATTGTCCCCATAGACTATAACACTCTCAACGATGTTCCCTCTGAGAATTACACAATATTTTAATTGAAATTCCTTGTAAAATCAAAATGAAAAAGCAGATCACAAATTTTCAACATATAAAGGCACTATTCTTAAAGGTAGGGTAAAGGACATTGGACCTAAGAAAGACTGGCTAGGCAAATTCCAAACTCTGCATTTTTGTGTCTAATGTTAAAATGCTCTTCAGATCTCCAACTTCTTTCATCTTTGTTGATGAAATACACTTCTTGGGCTGCTTCCACTCCCTGTTCGCAGCTTTCCTACACAGATATCCTATGATTCTGGCATCTCCAAAATCTTGGGGTCTCCAAGGCAATCCTCACTTTGCCTTCACAGCTTTATACAAGGGTTTCTTTAGGCCTCCACAGAAGGACACTTCTGATACATGCCTGATCTCAGTAGCTTTCTTTAGTCCCAGAGGGAAATTTCATAACCCATTTTTTCTATTCTAGATTTGAAAGCCAAAACCACGTGGATGAAGCTGCCAAGTTCTGGTGCTTGCCTGTTCTAGAAACATGGCCCACTTTTTCAATTACATCTTGACCAACTTTCTGTTTCATACACTGCTGAAAACTTGGGTACCCTATAACTTGCTCTGTAGATCAGGCAGGCCTTGATCTCAGAGATCTGTATGTCTCTCTTTTGAGTGCTGAGTTTAAAGGTATGTTCTATCATGCCTGGATCTAAGCTAATATTGTTTATTTCCTTTTTGCAACTTGGAAGCTTAGCTGGGTAGGATCTTGCCCTGAGGCCTCCACTACCTTTATTTATTTAACATCAGGCTTTCTTTTATTCTGTTTATCTCTTTGAACACAGGATTTAGCTCCATTCAATTTCCTGGTTCCCCCTTTCTCCAGAAATTGAATATCTTGTACTTATCTTTGCTCAGCTTGCTCATTTACATTATGGACCTTGATAAGAGTTAATGTATACTAATAATCATATGAAAGAGTCAGTACTAGGTTGTTTTGAAATTTCCTTTGGCAATATAAATAATCCAAAAATTCTTCACTTTAGACTAAGGCAGAATTTTTGGGCAAAAAGTCAGCCTCAGTGTTTGCCAAAATATCACAAGATCAGTCTCTAGACCACATAATAAAATTCATCTCCTCTGAAGCCTGTTGATCTGAGCCCTCACAGTTCAAATCACAATCAGCATCACTGTCTTCCGTGATTCTTCTACTATTATCACCTATTTAGCCCCACTTAAAGCACGCTGCTGCTTTTAGAATCCCAAATCCCAAAGTCCAAATTTCACCAAACAAAACCATGTTCAGGGCTAGCACAGCAATACCTGACTTCTGATACCAACTTCTGTCTTAGTTGGGATATCTATTGCTATGAGGAGACACCATGACGGTGGGAATAAAGGAAAATATTTAATTGGTACCAAATTATAGTTCAGAAGTTTAGTTCTTTGTTATTGTTATAGGAAATATGGCAGTATGAGGGCAGACATGGTGCTGCAGAAGGAGCTGAAAATTCTACACCCTAATCTGAAGGTAGTAGACAGAGTGTAACACTGGCCTTAAGGTTGAGTTTATAAGATCTCAAAGCCCACCTCCACAGTGACACAATTCCTCCAATAAGGCCACACCTACTTAAACAAGGCCATACCTCCCAATAGTGCCATTCCCTAATGCTAAGTGTTCACATACAAAAGTCTATGGAAACCATTCCTACTCAAACCATCATACCTGTAAAACAGTATTTCCTTCTGTTTAGTGACTTACTTGCTACATTTATTCTTAAAGTTACTTAGACCAAATACTGCATGTGGATTTCTGGTTGAAGGATAACGCTACATTAATTACTTTTCTCATTACTGTGGCAAAATCCCTGAAACTGGGAGATGTGACAAAACAAGGGCTTGTTTTAATTCAAGGTTGAGAGTATAATACTAATTTAGTACTGCGAACAATGTTGCGATAGATTTTCTGTAACTTGTTTTGTAGACATACTTTACTTTTGTGCTGTACATGTACTTCTTTATATTCTACTATTAAAACATTTTATTTTTTTTTCAAAAATCAACACACTAAATTATATTTCTATCAGTGGTGCTTAAGGTTTCTACCTTCCTTAAACTTAATCAGCATTGTCATTACCAGCTATTCTATCCACCCTACTGCCTATTTCTGCTCTGGAGAAAGGTAATCTTAGAGCCTCATATTCTTTGCTTTGCATTATTGAGTTGTGCTTTTTTTTCTCTATCTAATATTTGAAATATCTAAAGTCTGTGCATAGAAATCATTAATTAATGGACTTGTGCTAGAGTGTTCAAATTGAGAGTCACAATTGGGATGACTGTGACATGAAACTGCAATATTCACACCCATGATTAATAGTGGACATGCTTCCTTCAGATTATGACTTAGCCAGGAGTTGTTTGACATTTTGGTCTGTATTTTTCTTTCTCATTTGTAAGGAAGAACCAGGCATGTTATTTTTTCCCTTCATTTTATATTTTTTTTATAAGAACTGTCTTTTTAATCTATGTATCCCCCGCTCTTCCCTCCTCCCAATCCCTCCCAGTCAGCCTTCAGCCTCCCCACTCCACCTCACCTTATCCCCTCCCCCCAAAGGGCAAGAAGTCCCAAGGTGGGTCAGCTCAGCATGGCACATCTACTCTAGGCAAGTCCAATTGCCTCATTCCAAAGTAAAGACTGGGTTAGGTATTCATCTGCAGGGAATGGGCTCCAAGGTACCAGCCCACGCATAGGAACACAGTCTGATCTTACCCCTTGAAGCTCCACATATTGCCCATGCCAGTCAACAGTTGACTACCCTTGGAAGGCCTAGCTCCTTTTCCCAATGGATCTAGAGTGGGTATACTTGATAAAGTGAGCTCCCCAGAGCTCAAGCTAGTCATCACTGTGGGACTTTCCTCATAATCCCTATACCCTTGCTCATACAGACTCTCCTCCTATGCTCTCAACTGGACCAGGAGCTCAGCTCAGAGCTCAGCCATGGATCTCTGCCTCTACCTCTCTTCATTGTTGGATATAAGTTCTGTGATGACACTTAGGATGGTTATTTATTTGATTGTAGGGGAAGTCCTGTTTAGGCATCCCTCCACTATTGGCTGGAAACTTAGCCAGGGACAACCTGTGAGTTCTTAAAAGTTTTCCTAGCATCCAGTCTCTTTACAACCCCACAATGGCTTCCTCTATCAAGAAATTCATCTCTTTTTTTTTTCTCCCACTTTTTTGCTTCTCAACCATCAACCATCTTCTTTCATGATTTGTTCCCAACTTTTCTTGGTTGCAGCCTGTTATGACCCCAAATTGCTAAAGTGATCTTCTCTATTTTCTCTTATTAGGGGAATCGCTGAGTGTCTCTCTTATGTTCCTTCTGATCTCAAACCATTCAGGGTTTATGGCTTGCAGCTTGGGTATTCTTTGATTTTTTTCTAAAATGCACTTGTGAGTACATCCCATGCCTCTCTTTCTGGACTTGTGATACCTCACTCAGGAGGATATTCTCCAACTCCATCCATTTGCCAGCAATATTTTATTTTATTTTATTTTATTTTATTTTATTTTATTTTATTTTATTTTATTTTATTTTATTTTATCTTATTTTATCTTATTTTATCTTATTTTATCTTATTTTATCTTATTTTATCTTATTTTATCTTATTTTATCTTATTTTATTTTATTTATTTTTTACTGCTGGGTACTACATTGTGTAGATGTACCACAGTTTGTTAATCCATTTTTCAGTTAAGGGGCATCTAGATTGCTTCCAGGTTCTACTATGAATAATGCTGCTATAAACATAGTTGAGCTAATGCACTGTGGTACAGGTACAAATGTGCATACTTTGGGTTTATGTTCAATAGTGGTATTGCAGGATCCTTGGGGATATTGATTTTTCTGAGGAACTTCCATAATGCATTCCAGACTGGCTGAACAAGTTTACACTCCCACCAACAATGAAGGAGTGTTCCCCTTGCTCTGTATCCTCTCCAGCATAGGTTGTCATCTGTGTTTTTGATCTTAGGCATGCCAAGTGTAAGGCTCAAAGTTGTTATGATTTGCATTTCTCTGATGGCTAAAGATGTTGGAAAAATTTTAAGTGCCTTTCCTCCATTTGTAATTCTTCTGTTGAGAAATCCCTCTTTAGCTCCATTTTTAATTGGGTTATTTAGGTTTGGGGGCTCTAAGTACTTGAGTTCTCTGTATATTTTAGAGATCAGGCCTCTGTCAGATGTAGGGTTGGTGAAGATCTTTTCTCATTCTTTAGGCTGTCATTTTGTCTTATTGACTGTGTCCTTTTCCGTACAGAAGCTTCTCAGTTTCAGGAGATTGTTTTTCTAGGTATCTGTGTGTAGTATGAGGTTTCTGTCCTGGATTTTCAGGCCTACCCTCAAGGTTTAGGCCCGCAGACCCACAGACCCTCAGAGACACACAGATGCTTACAATAGTTTAAGGCTGATCAGCCTAAGGCCCAGGCATATAACTTGCTAACTCTTTACCCTTAATCTAACCCATGACTCTTATCCTGTTCAGCCATGCAGTTCGGTACCTTTTCTTAGAGCAGCATAGTTGTCCTCTGCATCTTCTGGCTTCTCTCTGGCATTCTGCTCTGTTCTGCCTGTTCCTAGAGTCTTCTTAGTCTGGTAGCCCCACCCATACTTCTTGTCTGCCTTTGGCCGATCAGTGCTTTTTTTATTAAACTCATAGGTGGGGATAATTATTTACAGTGGAATAACATAACCCCCCTACATCTGTGCTACTGTTGTTTTACTTAGGAAGTGGTCATCTGCGCCAAGGTGTTGGAGGGTATTTCCCACTTTCTTTTTTATCAAGTTCAGCACAGCCAGGTGTTTGCTAAGGTCTTTTATCCACTTCGATTTGAGTTTTGTGCAGGGTGATAAGTTTGGATCTATTTGCATTCTTCTACATAGTTCCATCCAGTTAAGCCAACACCATTAGTTGAAGACTTTTATCATGAAGGTGAGTTGGATTTTCTCAAAGGCTTTTTCACCATATAAGGAGATGATCATGTGTTGTTTTTCCTTTCAGTTTGTTTATAAGATGAATGTTATTTCCAGTTTTTTGTATGTTGAATCCTCTCTGCATCTCTGCCTACTTGATCCTGGTGGATGACCTTTTTGATATGTTGTTAGATTCGGGTTGTCAGAATTTTATTGGGTACTTTTACATAAATGTTCATGAAGGAGATTGGTTTGTAATTCTCTTTCTTTGTTGCATCTTTGAGTGGCTTGGAAATCAAGGTGATTGTGGCCTCATAAAATGTGTTCAGTAGTGTGCCTTCAGTTTCTACTTTATGGAAGAGTTTGAGGAACAGTTTGGTATTAGTTCTTCTTTGAATATCTGGTAGAATTCCACACTGAAACTGTCTAGTCCTGTGTTTTGTTTGTTTGTTTTTTCATGAGAGACTTTTAATAACAGCTTCAATTTCCTTTGGGGTTATTGGTCTTTTTAAGTCTTTAATCTAATCTTGATTTAATTTTGGTAAGTGGTACCTGTCCGGAAAGCTATCTATTTATTTTAGGTTTTCCATTTTAGTGGAGTCTAGATTTTCAAAGTATGACCTGATAATTTCCTGGATTTACTGGGTGTCCATTGTTATGTCCCCTTTTCATTTCTGATTCTCTTAATTTTGATACCCTCTCTCTGTTTTTTTTTTTTTTTGTTAGTTTGGATAAAGTTTTATCTTTCTTGTTTACTTTTTCAAAGAACCAACTCTTTAATTCATTGATTTTTTTTGTATTGTTCTCTATGTTTTTATTGTATTGATTTCAGCCCTAAGTTTGATTATTTCCTGCCATTTTCTTCTATGTAAGTTTGTTTCTAATTGTTCTAAAGCCGTCAGCTGTGCTGTTAGGTCTTTTGTGTGTGAGATTTCTCTAGGTTTTTCATATATGTATCTAGTGCTCTGAGTTTTCCTCTTAACACTGCTTTCATTGTGTTCCATAAGTTTGGGTATGTTGTGGGTTCATTTTTATTAAATTTTAGGAAGTCTTTGATTTCTTTCTTAATTTCTTCCTTGACCCAGATGTGGTTCAATTGAGAGATGTTCAGTTTCCATGAATTTGTAGGCTTTCTGTGTTTTTTGTTGTTGTTGAACTCTAGCTTTAGACCATAGTGGTCTGATATGATACAGGGACTTATTTCCATTTTTTTTTGTACCCTGTGATATTTGCTTTATGGACAAGTATGTATGTGGTATATTTTACAGAAAGTTTCACGGGGTACTGAGAAATACATACATTCCTTTCTGTTTGGGTGGTTTGGGGGCATAAATATTCAGGATTGTGACTTCATCTTGGTGGATTTTTCCTGAGATGAATAAGTAGTGTCTATCTGGTCTCTTTTGATTGATTTTCCTTTGAAGTCTATTTTGTTAGATTATTAGGAGATACACCAGCTTGTTTCATAAGACTGTTTGATTGAAAAGTCTTTTCCCAAACCTTTACTCTGAGCCTGTGTCTGTTTTGAAGTTGAGGTGTGATGTGTGAATGTCTTTCTATATTTTGTAAAAAAGGACTGTTTTGTCCATGTCAGACACTGTAGAGGTAGGTGGAGGAATCAGAGAGTAGATAGGAGATGGGCAGAGTCGAGGCAGATCGAGCCAGATGCCCAAAGAAGAAAGATATAAGGAACACAGATGAGCCATGGGCCATGGAGGAGACAGAATAATGAGAATGGGTTGAATTAAGATTAAGGAGCTAGCTAGCAATGTGCCTAAGCCATGAGCCAAACAGCATGAAGTTAATGTAAGTGTTTGAGTCATTTTGGGGGACGAAGCAGCAGGTGGGTGGCTACATGCTCTGGGACAGCAAGTTTGTGGGTCTGGATCTCTGGCCAGATGGGGCCAGAAACCTCATCGTAACAGAGGTGTGTTTCTTGTATGTAGCAGAATGATGGCTTCTGTTTTTTTTTATCCATAGTGTTATGATGTGTCTTTTTATAGTTGAATTGAGTCTATTGATATTAAGGGTTATTAATGACCAATGATTATTGTTTACTGTTATTTTTGGTGGTAGCTTATGTGCATTTTGCTTGTGTTTTTCTTCTTTGGTATTATTGTTTGTGGTTTTATGGATGTATCTGGTTCCCTTGGAGTGGAGTTTCCCCTCTTCTACTTTCTGTAGAGCCGGATTTGTGGATTTGTGGATAGGTATTGTTTAAATCTGGTTTTGTCGTGAAATTTCTTATTTACCCCATCTATGGTGATTGATAGTTTTGCTGGGTATAGTATTCTGGGTGGGCAGCCATGCTCTTTTAGTGTCTGTATAACATCTGACCGGGACCTTATTGCTTTCATTGTTTCCATTGAACAGTCAGGTGTATTCTGATGGGTCTGCCATTACAGGTAATTTGACCTTTCTTAAATTTTTTTTTTAAAAATTGTTTGCAGCTCTTAGTATTTTTTACCTTGTTCTGTAGGTTTAGTGGCTTGATTATTATGTGGTAAGCAGATTTTTTGGGTGGTAGGTCTAGTCTATTTGGTGTTCTGTAAGCTTCTTGTATCTTTATAGGCATTTCCTTCTTTAGGTTTGGAATGTTTTCTTCTATGGTTTGTTGAATATATTTTTTGTCCCTTTTAGCTAGTATTCTTTTTCTTTGATTCCAGTTATTCTCAGGTTTGGTCTTTTCATGGTATCCCAGATTTCTTGGATGTTTTGCATTATATGGCTCTTTTTGTTTTAGTGTTTTCTTTAACTGACGTATCTATTTCCACTATTGAAACATTCCAGAGATTCTCTCTTCCATCTCTTGCATTCTGTTGGTTATGCTTGCATACGGAGTTCAGCTTCATTTCTTCAGGTTTTCTATTTCCAGCTTTGCCTTGGTTTGTACCTTCTTTATTGCTTCTATTTCAATATTAATTCCTGGAATGTTTCTTTCACCTATTTGTTTTCATTTCCTTGAACTTTATTTTCTTTCAGGGATATGTTCATCTCTTCTAATTTTTTTGTTTGTATTTTCTTCCATTATTTTAAGGGAGTTTTTTAAATATATATATTCTGTTTTCAACCTTCTATTATCTTTGTAAAGTTTTTTTTTCTTTTTTTTCCTTAAGGTTGTTTCCTGCTGTTTCCTCTTCATTGATTTGCTCAGGTGTTGTTGTTCTTTATATTGTTATATGTGTTCTTGCACTGGTGTCTGCCCATTGTTTCCTTGGTTCACTCTTAGTCAGCTCTTGGTCAGCTTGTAGTCAGTTGTGAGCCTGGGGGCTGAGTGTCTCCAGTAATTTCAGGGGCTGCTCTTATTCATCTCTTAGTTGGCTGTAGACCAAGGAGCTGTGTGTGTGTCTCCATTTGTCACAGGAGTCTTTCTTGGTAGAGTATTAGTTGGCTCTTAGTCAACTGTAGCCATGATGAGGCTTAGGGGTCTCCAATTATTGGTGTGTGATGATATAAATTGCGGTTTGGGTGCAGTTTGTCCCTTGGAAGTCTCTCTAGCTGTGTTTTGCTGGCAATTGGACTAGGAAAAGGGGCAGGGGCTTTCCCAGCTTTCTCTGATTTAGGGCAGGTCTAGGTGTGGTTAGGGTGCTGGGGGCTGTGTCTATAAGCCAGGGTTTAGTGACGAAGGTCTCTGCTTGGCCTGAGGGTTGGGGTGCCACTTACCTCGTACTCAGCTGTGGACCAGGAGGAAGGCTTCTGGGTCTTCAGTTGTTGGTGTGTGATCTGCACGCTATTTTAGACATCTCTTAGTCTACTTTTCCTGTCTGTTTTAGGAGTTCTGCCTACATTTAGGAATGAAGTTCATTTAAAGGGCTCTAGATTAGAAATAGCTAAGAGCTTTCAATGACATGTTATTTGGTCTAAGGATTGTTGTGAGAATGTTTCCAATATCATAGTATAGCAATTCTCTCTAGAATTCTCACCATATTTTCCCCCTCTTCCTTCCAGTCAGTGCTTGTTGAAACTAACAACTAAATGACAGCCTTGGAAAATCTATTTCTGTAAAACCATGTCATTTGAGGATTGGAAAGTAATATTTAAACCCCAAAACCTGTCAACTGTCACATGTCTTTAGATGTTGATCTTTAGAAGTGGCACTTGTTTGCTCTAACCACAGAGCTATTACTTTAGAGAATCTAGAGTTGCCCCCCTCCCCCACCACACACACACACCCTGTCCTCTATATTCTCTGTTGTACTTCAGTGGCATTCAGTGACATGAACAATTGGTTGTTTAATTTTTGTTGGGTTTTTTTTTGTTGTTTTTAATTATAACTTTGTATTACCTAAATGGTTTTATCCTAGCAAATTCTACCAATAAGAAAATCAAATCAGTTAATTTTAAGGTCTGACATGAGATCTGTAGCTGGGAAAACTGGTATTGGAATGAGGCCAATTTCTTAAATATGAGTAGTCTGTTTGCTGCACATAATATGTTGGTATATTAGGTCTCCTGGAGACCAAGAGAATATATTACAAGGGTCTGAGCTCATGATAACATGCACATTTTAAATTTTTTTATTGAGTCATTAACAGAATTCTGATTTATGAGATTACATAGCTTTGGCATAGAATCTTCTAGATTGAAGTTTTTAGTTTTGATATCAGCTTAATTTTATTTTAGCTTCTTATGACTTTCCTTTATAAATGTTTATTGGGGGATTATGGCAGTATGGAAAAGAAAGATGTGCTTCACTTGTGCTTTCTATGAAACTATCCAATTTCTTCCAAGTTGAGTACAATTACATATATAAAAAATATGAGTCTCTAAATCCCTTTATTGGAGAATCCAGTATCCTAGATACTTGAAAACTTCCTAAGGCCACCAACACCATGAGCCTATCTAGCCCTTCAATTATCTGGTATTCTTCTATGTGGGATTTTTGTTTGTTTGTTTGTTTCAATATGATGCTATTTTAGTTGAAGTAGAGTGAATGCTCCTCAGGATAGATTAACTTCATTTCCTTGAACCATAGATAGCATCTTACTTTGAAATCACCCACTTGTTTTGTTTCTCTTATCAATTTACTCACTGTAGAACTGGTTTGTTATTGCTGATTTTAAAAAAAATCAGATCATAAAAACTCTAAAAGCAATTTCTATTTTGAAGTTGATCAGTTATGGTATGTGTATAGAAGACAGGCCTGCCTGATGAAGAAGTAGCTAGCTGCTTGGGTAGAGTAGAGAAAGGTTAATGTGAAATGGCGCATAAAAGACCTGAATTGAACTCTACCCTTTGATATGCAAAATGACTAATATATGTGTGTGGTGTTTGATAGTGTATCTGTTCATTATTTTCAGGCTGCTGTGTTCTCTTGTCATAGTGTACTGAAAATATTCTCTCCTGTCTTCTGTGTGAGCATCCATTTAACCATGTCCTTAATGTAATAGTCAACTGTTCATGATTGGGACTTTATTTTGCAAATGGTAGAAATGTCTTTAAAATCATATCTAATATCTGTAACTTATCACAGGAATGTTTTCTTTCTTTTTTTTTCTTCTTTCTTTTATCTGTATTTGTTAGACTTGAAGTTATGGGTATAAGATGCAAAGTAGCTTTGATAAATGCACTATTTCTATGTTAGAATTACAAATTAGGATTCCTAATTCCTAATACTGAATCTGGTATACAATTTCTTGCTTGGTAGTTCAATTCAGGATGACCTTTTCTTTCTTGCAAAAGACATCTGATATAATTTGTGAGTTTTTTTTCTTTTATGGATTGTTCTAATCAAATCTGTGAAAATAAGAATATACTATGTAAGGGTACTTTTTTTTTTTTCAAAAAATGTGTTTTCTACAAATTATACCTTGGAACTTTTAATTTCAATATCCCTGAACTGTAAATGGACTATTTTACCACTGTATTTAGTAAAATTATTAATAAAAATTGTCCCGCGCCTTCTTTGCCCGCAAACAAGACACAGTACAACAGGATCCTTCTGCAGCAGGTTTATTGAAGCTTCACACACTAGGGCAAAGAACGGAAGACCCCAAGCCTCCCAGGCAGGCTGCTTTTATAGGCAACCTTGTTTATCCCTGATGTGGGCCTTTCCCATTGGTCAGCACACCCTCACCAGATATGATGTATCTGTCTGGGGGCCAGGCTTCTTGCTGGAAAATTACAAGGTACCATGCGCAGTGACTTGTTTACTAAGGAGCTTCCTTAAACCACTTAGTCATAGGCTGGATACAAGCACCATCTTTAGGGTGCGGCTGGCTCCCTACATCTCCCCCTTTTCTTATATTTAAAATGAGGGAGGCTATCCAGTGGATGGAAACAGAGGTTTGTCCTCCCAAAACTTTTGGGAACTATGTACAAAGGAGACATT
Source organism: Phyllotis vaccarum (assembly GCA_033318265.1). NCBI lineage: Eukaryota > Metazoa > Chordata > Mammalia > Rodentia > Cricetidae > Phyllotis > Phyllotis vaccarum. Next base: position 110,653,354 of record JARWLC010000011.1, read on the forward strand.
CCTGATGAGTCCACCAGGTACACCTCCCGACCAGCCCGGCACCTTTGTGGGAGATGGGATTTGTGTGCCTTGCCCATATGCAGACAAACATGTTCCATGGATCCCCTCAAACTCTAAGGTGGAACCATTGCAGTGCTTAGCCTTACAATCCACATAGAAACTATAACAGGTATGCTCTAATGAGGTACAATGGCAATTAAGCCTCTCAGTGCAAGAGCCATACCTATACAGTATACACAATCAACCCTGCTCGATTCCAAGCAATAGGCCAAAGCCTGCCCAAACTTCCTCACCAATCAGGGAGAGGCATACCTTCCGCAAGGTTAGGTGACCACAATCAGTCAAACTTAAATTTTTTGCTCATTCAGAGCTGCCAGCCAAATCGTAGGGGATTGTCCATCTTCAATAGCCATTAAGGCTTGGGTCAAAATTGTCCTTTCTCTCTTTCTGGACGCTCGCATCTGGCAAATCAGCCAAAGACTGCCTCCGAATCCCATGACCATGAGGATCCCAAGGGTTCCCATGCCGGCCCATTCCTTCAGGTACGAAACGGCTGAGGAAATCCATGTGGAAAGGCCCTCTGTTAAGGACAGGTCCAGACGGGTGGAATTAATCTGAACGATGGCAACGCGGAGCTCTCGTAGCGTCTGCTCAAACTCTGAAGACCAATTCTGTAAGATAAACTGAGAAAGGCTTTTCGACAAATTAGCTGCCCTAGAAAATTTTTCATACTGAATGGAGGTAACACAAAGTCCAGGAAGCTTTTGTTCACATCCCAATTGGGCCATTTGCCATAAAATGTCTAATTGTTCTTGTACCAAATCAATACGCTGGTTAACCAGCATAAGTCCTCCTTGAATTTGGGTATTAGCGGATGCTTGCTTATCTAAGGCCATTGTTACCGAGGCTGATAAATTATTAATAGCCCAAGCAGTTTGCACAGTGTTGGAAAGGGCGAGGGCTGAAGCAGTTGCTGTGGCCCCTACAGCCGCGACCGCAACAATCCCAACAATTATAGCAGAAATGCCAAAATCTCTTTTAGGTCGAAACAAACTCATGCTGCTAGGAGCCTCAACCGGCACAGGCACAATTCGTGGCATGCGAGTCACCATCGCAAAGGAATACTTCTGAGCATCCCAACAAAGGGTATAAAAGCAGGTGCTCTGGGCACACTCTAAAACATCTTTATCTATAGAAACATTACTTACAATCCAAATAAAGGGAGGCCACACACAAACCGGGGTAAAATCTACACTCAGCTGTTTAAAGCTGACGTAGCTTACATCTTGGGCCTGCCAGGTACCTGATCCTGTACCCGAACTAAGCTGAGGTCCCATTTTCTTTCCCCAATCATATTTTAGCTGCCCGTGTTCTACCGCCCCACCCCCAATCATTGTGAGGGGCGATAAATCTGTGAAGCTCCCATTAATTCCACAAAACAACCACTGATCAAAGGGGTTGCCATTAACTTCAGCTTCTCCAAAATTTGAGAAATTGGCTCCCAAACGGGGGGAAAAGGAAAACAGGTTAGGGGTAACCCAACCAACAATTCTAGATTGGCACCCGGTCCACGTGGGGTTAACTCTTTATACGGGGCCCCTGAACAAAAGGGTGCCAGCTTTGGCTGCTGTGGGGGTAAGGAGCCCTCAGCAGCCCTAGGCCACCAGCCATACAAAACCGTAGCATTTGTAGCAATCTTTGTTCCTTCAAATTTCCTCTCTCTCTGCCAGGCAGCAGAATAATTTTGTAACACAATACATGAACTATTCTCAATATCTAAATTAAAAGCAAAACATAGACTCCCTTTTAACCCTAAACTCCTATTATTCTTAAAAGCTTCTATCTGCTCATATTTTGGCAAAAAAGCTAGGCCTAACTCTCTACTAACAGTAAAAAAGTGGGGAAAAACTTGGGCGTCATACATCACTGGCTTCGGAAAAGGGAAGGTGGACATTATCCCCCAACGCGGTTCTCCCTGTACATGGCCCGTCAGCATCATCCAGCATACCATCCATAGGAGATGAGGATATCGGGGCCAGGTCCTGGTCCGGCAATATCTTCCTTGTAAGACGTTCTGGAATCCAAATTGGACTCTCTCCATCCTGTGGGAAAACACAAACAGCTCCCCTGGATCTTATTAAAACAGGATCCGGGCCTTTCCATTTATTATCTAACACATCTTTCCATTTGACCATTTCTTTAGCTGATGGTGTGGGAGATGAATGCCGTTCTGCCGCTGACCTCCCATTATCATCCAAATTTAAAAAATTGAGGGTAAAGAGTGCCAAGGCCATAGTCACTCTGGGTGTTGCAGGAAGGGTGCCTTCCATACCCCCTTTTTGTTTAATTAAATAAGTTTTTAGAGATCTATGAGCACGTTCAATAATGCCCTGGCCTTGAGGATTGTAGGGCAATCCTGTGATATGAATCACTTGCATTTGTGCGCAAAATTGCACGAACTTTTGAGATGTGTAAGCTGGTCCATTATCAGTCTTAATACATTGGGGCTTTCCCCATGCACTCCAGGCTTCTAAACAATGTTGAATCACATGGATGTCTTTTTCTCCTGGCAATGGGGTGGCATGTATAATGCCAGAGCAGGTATTTACTGAGACATGAACAAATTGTAGCTTTCCAAAAGAGGAAATATGGGTAACATCCATCTGCCATATACAAAGAGGCTCAAGGCCCCGGGGATTGATTCCATTATGGCGAACAGGAAGAAACTGGCAGCAATTTTGGCATTGTAGCACTATTTCACGTGCCTGTTGTCTAGTAAGTGCAAATCACTTGCACAATGTTTCTGAGGTCACATGATATTTTTTGTGAAACTCACGGGCCGCTGTCAGGGAATCTTGTAGAGCGACTGCAGCAAGGCGTGTCGCTTTATCAGCCAAGTCATTTCCTTGAACTAGGGGCCCAGGCAGGCCTGAATGCGCCCGAATATGAGTAATAGAAAAGGAAAATTGTCGGGCTAATAGACAATCTTGTATTGCACAAAACAGTTTAGCCACGGTGCTGGAAGGTTTGATAACCCCAGCCACCTCTAAAATCTTTAAAGCATTAACCACATAGCAAGAATCAGAAACAATATTAAGAGGGCATTTAAATTTCTTCAATACTTCTAAAACAATTGCACATTCCACTACCTGGGGTAAGGTCTCATCAAAAGATTTAGTAAAAACCTGTGAACCTACAACATAGGCTCCAACACCCGTCTTTGACCCATCAGTAAAAACCATTAATCCATCCTTAAGAGGCATAGAAGAGGTAACTCGTGGAAATACTAAAGGGTGGGCGGCTGTGAATTGTAACATTGGGTGTTTTGGGTAATGATTATCAATTATTCCATCAAACATGGTGGTTAAGATGGCCCATTCATCATTGGTAGCGGCCAGGACTTGTACTTGATTTGCAGTGTAAGGCACAATCAAGGTTGATGGGAAAACCCCAAAGCATTCTAAAGCAGTTTTAAGACTTTTTGGGCAAGCAACGCCACTGCGGCTGGATACCATTCAATGTTTTTCATAGGTGCCGCATGAGGGTGCACCCATAATAATGGTCCCTCTTGCCAGAGTACTGCAGTAGGTAGGCCTGTAGTCTTAAGTAAGCACAGAGAAAAGGGTTTAGAATAATCAATCCTCTTTAATTGTGCAGTGGTAAGAGAAGCCTCTACCTTTTCTAGCACTCGCAGTGCCTGAGGAGTAAATTGTCTTGGGGAGGTAACATGAGAGTCACCTTCTAGAATATCAAACAAAGGCTTAAGCTCCACTGAGGATATCTTCAAAAAACGTCGAAGCCAACTAATATCTCCTAATAATCTTTGAAAATCATTAAGTGTAGTCAAACCCTGTTTATTAATTTTAATTTTCTGTGGCAAAATTCTGTCAGAAAAAACCTTTGATCCCCAAAAATCTCCAATTTTATTAAATTGAATTTTATCAACTGCAATTTGCAATCCCTTTTTGTTCAATTGTGTAAGTAGTAGATTATAGGCCTTCTGCAATGTCTCTAATTCTTTATCACAAAGCAATACATCGTCCATATAATGGACAATAAATGTTTGGGGAAACTGCGAACAGGGGCAATGGTCTCTCGCACATAAAGCTGACAAATAGTGGGGCTATTTGCCATTCCCTATGGCAAAACCTTCCATTGAAACCTAGCATCAGGCTCCATGTGGTTAATCGATGGAACAGTAAAGGCAAAGCGAGGGCAATCTTGAGGGGCCAAAGGAATAGAGAAAAAACAATCCTTGATATCAATTATAACCACAGGCCAATCAAGGGGCAAAGCTGACAAGGTTGGCAGCCCTCTTTGTACCGGGCCCAACAAATGCATCTGAGCATTAATGGCACGCAAATCATGGAGCAATCTCCAGGCCCCAGATTTCTTTTTTATTACAAAAATAGGGGTGTTCCAGGGGGATAAAGATGGTTCAATATGGCCTTTGGCAAGCTGTTCGGCAATTAATTTTTTAGCTGCAGCCAATTTGTCAGAGGTCAATGGCCACTGAGGAACCCACACTGGGACCTCTGTCTTCTAGGGTATAGGTCGTACCGCCCCAGTGGCACTTAGGAAAAACCCAGACCCCGTCTTTCTTTATGAGGGGAGGGCTGTATGGGCAGTACTTGCCCTTGGCCATGTCTTCCTAGGCCTTGACCTTCTTCATAACCCATTTTAGTCATTATCTGTATTGCTTGGGGGGAATACTCGTTGGACAAGACTAGCCCTAGATCATGCATAACATCTCTTCCCCAGAGGTTAACTGGTAAGGGGAGAACATAGGGTGTAAACCAATCTTCGTGGCCTTCTTGCATCCTCCAGCGGAGGGCAGTAGAACTTACTACTGGGTTGGATGAATATCCCAGTCCTTGGAGAGAATGGGTGGACTGGGAGGTGGGCCATTTCTTGGGCCACCAGTGGGAGGAGATAATACTCCAATCTGCACCCGTATCTAGAATTCCCTCAAACTTCTTTTCATTAACCCATAGTGACAAAGTAGGGCGTTGTCTAAGGTCAAACATCAAATAAGCAGAATCTTGACCAGAGGAGCCCATGGGCTGTTGGCCTTTATCTTGAGTCTCAATGATAGGTAGTAAAAGTATCTGAGCAATCCTATCACCAGGGTTAACAGAAAAAACTCCTGACGGGCAAGAACAAAGGACTTGAATGTCTTGAAAGTGTTGGTGATCTACAATTCCTGGATGAACCAGGAAGCCCTGCTGAGTAAGAGATCCTCGTCCTAGAATCAACCCTAAGCAATCAGGGGGTAAGGGATCCTCGAGTTTAATGGGGATCGGATGCACACCCATCTGAGGAGTTAGTAAGAGTTGGGTGGCGGCATGCAAGTCCATTCTTGTTCTCCTTGTTGGGCTCCGCTCTCGGGGGTGAATTTTATCCCATATTTCTGCGGGCCCTGGGATGTAGGGCCCACCATCCCGTTTTTTGAATTTGAGGCCTCTGGAGGTGGGAGCAACCTGCCTTTAATATCCCTGACTGAGCGGCACTGCCTTGCTGGATGATACCCTTTACCGCAGCGGGAGCACAGAGGCAAGCCAGGCTTAGGGCTGGCCTTGTTATAGGTCTGGTCGGGAGCCCAACAATCTTTTCTAAAATGGCCAGGTTTTCCACATTTAAAACAGACTTTGGCCATGGGACCTGACAAGGGCCTTCGCTGAGACCTCAAAATGGCCATGGCCAAACCAGCATTAGTCAACAGTCCCCCCAGCTCCCTGCAAACCCTGAGCCAATCTTGCATTCCTTTAGCTTTCCTAGGAGCAATAGCTGCTGCGCGGCATTCCTGGGTGGCTTGTTCAAAGACAAGTTGTTCTATAAAAGGAGCGACGGAGTCAGGGTCTCCAAAGATCCTTCCTCCTGCCTCCATCATATGTGCCACAAAGTCTGCAAATGGTTCATTTGGTCCCTGGATAATCTTAGTAAGCTGATTGCTACCCTCTCCTTTTTAGAGAGTGCTTTCCAAGCACGAATGGCCATGGCTGAAATTTGAGGGTAAATCCCCCAAGGAAATTGGGTCTGCTGTGTAGCATACTGTCCTTGCCCAGTCAACATCTCAAAGGTCCATTCCCTCTGTTCAGGGGTTATGGCCGCAGCATTTACTCTAGCCTGTTCTTGAGCTATCTCATGCCATAGAGCCTTCCATTCTAAATACTGACCCATGCTTGACAGGGAAGCTTTAGCCACCGTCTGCCAGTCTGATGGAGTCAGGTTCCACAAGGCAAGCCGATCAAGTTGTGTAACAGTGAAGTTGGCATTTACACCAAACTTGCGGACAGATTCTGCAAGCTCTTTGATCTGACTAAATTCTACTGGGGCATAAACCCGATCATTATTTTGGCCCTCATATACCGGAAATGCTAAACTAAGTTGTCGCCTCGTGGCCTCCAGCAGGAAAGAAAAGTTTGTAGCACCACTCACACCATAAGGAGGAGGAGCTGTAGGCGGAGGTCTGTGCATTCGCTGGCTTTCTGCCTTGTGCCTGTTCTTTCTGATTTGGTTACGAGGAGGATCATCAGGGGAGTATCTCTCTGCCTCATATTTGGCTGCCTCCTCTTCCAAATAAAATTCATCTCCTGGGTCTAGTGGGTCTTCCTCATCTACATGGCTGGATTTAGAGGAAGAAATGGAGGATTCTATTTCCTCCCTGATCTCTAAATTAGCCAATTCTTTCCAGGGGTAGGTAAGTTTGGTCTCTTTCCTTCTTCTAACCTCTGAATTTTTCTCTGAATTTTTCTCTGAATTTTTCTTCCCCATACCGGTACCGGGGGGTCCTTTTTCCTTATGCACAGTTTTCTTGGGGCGCGCTCCCAATCTCTCATCCCACTCGGTTTCTGATAGGCTATCCTGAACCTCTCTCAACATTATCTGTCCCTCTGTGACTACTGGCAAGCAGGACTCATCCTTTAAACAATTCTTGATCATCTTCCATATAGCTTTGGTGCCCATCCTTAAATCACCCTCATTAAATTTTCGATCGAGGTCTGTCCCCAACTTGTTCCAGGAAGAAACGGTAAAGGACCCCGAACAACCGTACCATGGGGCGACCCGATCAACCTCCTTGATAAATCCTTTAAGGGTTCTCGGTGCAATTTTGATATCATGCTGTTTTAAAATGAAATCCAGGGTCGAGATCATCGACTGTGAAGCACCCATGATACCATAAACGAAACCAAATAGCGCTGCCGCTTACCTACGTCGGTCTTAGGCACTCAGCACCGAAACCGATGAAAAAGAAAGGCAACCACAAGAAAGATGATCAGGGTGACTAGAACCAAACCTAATCCTGCCAAAACCTCCTGCCAGTAAGCACTAAAAACCAAACCCCAGTCAGGGACTATACCTCTCCGAGCAAACACTCTGCAGTTCTGAATCCTCCTCACCACCGAGGGGTCTCCGCTGGTGCAGCTGATGTTGTCGTTCCCGGGTTTCGGCACCACTTGTCCCGCGCCTTCTTTGCCCGCAAACAAGACACAGTACAACAGGATCCTTCTGCAGCAGGTTTATTGAAGCTTCACACACTAGGGCAAAGAACGGAAGACCCCAAGCCTCCCAGGCAGGCTGCTTTTATAGGCAACCTTGTTTATCCCTGATGTGGGCCTTTCCCATTGGTCAGCACACCCTCACCAGATATGATGTATCTGTCTGGGGGCCAGGCTTCTTGCTGGAAAATTACAAGGTACCATGCGCAGTGACTTGTTTACTAAGGAGCTTCCTTAAACCACTTAGTCATAGGCCGGATACAAGCACCATCTTTAGGGTGCGGCTGGCTCCCTACAAAAAATCTCCTACAGTGGGCACTAATCAGTCTTTCTACTTATTGTGTGGAGACTGATTAACAATATTATCACTTTCTCATTAAATATTTATTCTTTTACAAAGTGCACTAATATACGGCAATTTGACATCAATAGTTGTATTAAGCTCCTTTGAATAGTATATTTATTTATTCTTACTATCTTGTTTATGACTTACAATTAACAATATCATTAGAAAGTTTTTTTTTTTAACAAGTACACTGAAAGTTACCCTAAAAATATTCACTTAGCTATAGGTTGTCACAGGATCAACACATTAACAGACTTTTTCCTTCATCCAAGAATCATTGGACAGATTTTTCTCTATGACAGCTCATCTGGGCTTTAAACTCCCATTTGAATTAATGATAATAATAAGATCTATGATTTCCCCACCATCAAAATAGTTAAATTTCCAAATCCATTCTTGTAGTTTTAACATTAAATTTGTGGACGTGATTACGTTTCACTATCATATTCTTTCTCCTCCTTGAATATGGCCATCTTTGCCATTGATGTTTTATTTAGGGATTTACAATACTGTATTTCCATGGTGTCAGCCACTCAAACTTGGTGCCTAGAGAATGTGCTCAGTTCTTTTGCAAATCTTCCATTGCCCATCAGAGTACATCTGCTCTGTCTGTGACCTCTTCTTCACTCCCAATTTTGCTGAAGAATACTTTTTCCATATTCCTTTCCTTCTGCCACACTGCCATGACTCTACTCAGGCTCTGTTTTTAGCTTGAATTACTGGCGAATTCAAGAAGAACAAACTTGAAGCCTAAAATAATTCTAGTTCTTGATATTAAAAAGCCCTAGATAAGTCAGCTACAGCCTCACTGGGTCCAGTACTTCAACTCATGCCCTCGGTTCTTAGTTGCTGTCCACCTTGCTTTCCTCACTGACATCAATTTGTGGTGCTACTTTCAAGTACTGGTTGTCAGTATATATCAGCTAGCATTCCAAGTTTAGCTCTCTTGGGAGAGTAGAACTTTTTCATGCTTGAAGATTCAAATACAAATTCCAGGTATTACCCTCCCACATATGAACTGGAGACATCTCCATCTCTGAACCAAAGGGAAGGATTGATTGATTCTTACTCTATGAATGTGCACTAATAAGGCTTGAGAAGGATGTCCTACAAGTAAATAAGTTATTGTGGGGTAGGGCAGTAGGCAAAGCAAATACCGTAAGTTTCTTTCAGACAGAGAAATGAATTGGTACAAACATATGAATCCTGGAAAGACATCAGAAGTGGAAATACATTGAAATAATCACGACTTCATAGTAAGCCTTACTTTCTTTTATCATATAAGCAGGGAAATTTCTCTCTAGTGCTGGCTCATTAATTAATATTGAGATTCAGTATTTTTCTTTTTGTTTTAATTATTGTCTATCTTGTATTTTTTTTATTTTGTTTTTTGTTTGTTTTCTTTCATTTATGTCCTACCCATTAACCAGTAACTGGAATTGTAATAGAAAAGGTGTGTGTGTGTGTGTGTGTGTGTGTGTGTGTGTGTGTGTGTGTGTGTGTGTGTGTGTGCATGTGTGTATGTGTGTGTATGTGTGTGTATATTTGTGTGTGTGTATATGTGTGTATGTGTGTGTGTATGTGGTGTTTTTCTTCTAATTGCCCTCACAATATGCAGTGCTCCATGTGCAAGTATTTAATCTTTTTACTGCTCAGTTCAACCTCATTCCTGAAAGAAAATAATGTTTTAAACCTGTTATCAGTTACTGAGGGACTACCAGGTACCAGCTGCTTTTTTCATGCTGAAGACCCTGTTAATTTTATTAGAAAACTATCATTTTTTCAGGAGATTTGAGAAAATGTCTGTTTAGAAAATATTTGGTTACAGCTTGTGTCCATCACTGAAAGATGCCAAGGCAGGAACTCAAGGTAGAAATTTGGAGGCAGAATCATGAATGAATTCTGCTCCCTGGGTTTCTCACTAGCTCATGTTCAGATACCAGTCTTGTTTTTCCCAGGCTCACCTACCCAGAGACAGCACAGCTCACAGTGAGCTGGGGCTTCCTGCAACAATTGACAATTAAAAAAAATGCCTTAGAAACATGCTACAGGCCAATCCAGTAAAAGCAATTCCTCAGTTAGCTGCTAACTCTAGGCTTGTGTCAGGTGGACAGCTGAAGCTAATTGTGGCAACGTCCAACACACTCACAAGTACTGACAATAAAACTGCATGCATAAGCTCCTGGCCAGAGAGCCTAGAGACTCTCTTTTCAAGTTCAATAATTGTACATTATAGATTTATGGCATAATATGGATTTGTTTTCTAAGTGGTTACTTTTCATAAACTGTCCTCTGGGTTCAGTCGCGTCTGAGGAAGTGTTTGATTGAACTCTGGCTGAGGTAAGGGACCTGTGGTCTTTAACAGATGGAGCTGAATCTCACAACGTGTCCCTTTCTTCACTCTTCCACTCTGTACGTCATCACGTGGCGTTGCCTAGATTATTCCATTCTTGTGTCGACTCCAGAATTTGAGCAGTAAAGTCATGAGAATGTGGTCTTAGGTTAATGATCACTACATAATGGAGCCCACTAAGAATGTTAACCACTGAGATTTAAAAACACATATAGTATGCATTTTGTGTGTGTGTTTAGGTACATAATACCCACTAAGAAATTATGGAGTAAAAAAAAAAAAAAAAACAATTTTTAATGGCGTAGTCATATAATCTACTCCTTTCCCAATAGCTTAATGAGTACACACAAATAAAAAGTCAGCGGAGTGACTTTTTTTTATTTTTCTCATTGTACCTCTATATTAACCATTGCATTTATTTAGAATCTGGTGGGAAGGAACTATAGGGAACATGTAGGGCAATGTGAAATTTAGTTAGCAAGTGCTGCTGTGCAAGTCTGTTAGGAAATGTCAGTTTACAAAATTCCCCCGCATCAGTTTTGTAATAGAAATGGTAAAAGCAGATACACATACTCTTTGCTAGAAACCACTTTCCACCCATGGGTTTTATTTTACAATGCAGCAGCACTGTAAGAAGGATTGATTTAAAGCTGCTAAAGGACAGGTCAGAGCTTTAGACAAACCACATCAGATCTTTAGAGAGGAGGTTGGAGTGAGAGGCACTGGCTCTCCAGGAGGTGTTGAACTGGGAACAAGACAACAGCAGCAAAATCCATGCTTTTTAAGTCTTCCCAACTGGCTGACCAACACACTAGCAAAAACAGTGTTAAACTGGAAACATAACACTTCTAAAATAGTTATTCCTGCTGTGAGATCTGTCTGCATGAGGTCCAAACTCATTTGCCATATTGTGTAGGGAACCTGGGATCCAGAAAGCCAATTAGTCCCTCATAAAGTCTTTGGGAAAAGGTTGTAAATGATAATGAGAAAAAGAGGCATGAACTGAAATGGAGGCCTGGACTGGTATGTGTTCCTCCCTCTCCTATTCCTACAGAGTCCTATTCCCGGCATACACAGATTTTAATCTTCCACTTTCATTTACTAACAGGAATTCATTGACGGCTATTAATGAAGTTCTTTATCAGTCACTTTTAGACTTTCATAAACATTAAGTTCTGTTGGACAGACAAAGGGGATGTATCACAGTTTCATGAGGCTTCCACGGGTTTCAGAAAAGAGGCACACAGAATGTGAATGATAAAGTCTAGGCAGAGTTGAAATCAAACAGATCATAGATGTTACAAATTTTCATTGATCCATGGTTATTGATCTTATTTGATGCTTCATTATTTGAATTAGTAATTCATTACTGAGGAAAATGTAGATGTTAGTCACCATGATAAATGTAAGAGGCACAAAGTTGTGCTCGGTGCCCTTAACTGACCCATAGTTTAGTAGGAAAGACATGTGAGAGTTAGAATAAATGATGGAAGCAGAAAGTAGACAGAGATTGGCAAGCCTGGGAAGCATACAAAAGACTTAGAATCAGAGATGAATGTAGGTCTTTGATTTTCTCTTCTCTCTATATGTCTTGTTTTAATAACCTAGTAATTCATCTCCTCTTTCTGCCCCTGGCACAGGTTTAAAAAGGCTTTTACTGTATCAGCCTGCATCTACTTCCTTGTCCTGATCAGTCTTCCCTCGCCATCCTTTGCTGTGTCTGTCTCATCTGGCTCTACTTTTGTCCAAGTTACCTTTGTTTCAGATCCCTTCTAATTTACTTGCAACACTTGCTGGATTTCAGAACATGCAGCTCTTCCTCGAGTAAAGAAAGTAAGACTTGACTTGATCCTAAGGATAATAAGGGGATAGAGATGAGTTAAGTGTTTTAACCTCTGGAAGTGTGTAGAATAGAATGAGGAATGAAATACTGTTGTAACTATTGAAAAGGAAGGATAGACTCCTTTGATGACTATACAGAAGTATAGGAGTTCTGGATATGGCAGCTGATGAAAGTATTATGAAGAGAGTAGTTCTGCAATTACTTTACTAAAGCAGGATGATGTTTCAGACACTTTTCAAATCATTCCCCAAGGTGGGACTGCCTGCTTCACAAATATGACTTCTTGCTGTTGGTAATGTATGGGTAATGGAATCATTACATTCTGATGTTGTCCTAGTTTGGGAGATGATTATAATATAGACAATAGTTATTTTTTTAAATGAAGGCAGAAGCATCAAATTGACAGCAAATAGGTTGAGTAAATTTTACAAAGTGGAAAGTGGTGAGAAATAAGATTAAGTGGTATGAAGTGGGATGTGACATCAAAAGAAAAGTGAAACACATTTTTTTTTAGGTAATGAGGAGCTGCTAAATAAAAAGATAATCAAATGTGATAGGAGCTGCCCCCCCCAGGATCATGTGATAACCTGGAATTGAAGAAACTAGAAAATAAGGAAGTTACTAGGAGGTATATAGAGGCAGCAAATAAATTATTGACTGATATCTGTTATAAATATGTTCAGGAAAAAGCTCTACTAGACTTGTGTAACAAGAAAGAAGCAAATAGAAGCAGAGGAAAATGCTCAGCCCTCTGGAAACATCAAGATTTCTATAATAGCTGGAAAAATGAGGCAATAGTGTTGTTGTTTTAAGTTAGGTTAGGTTTGCTATTATATTTAACCATATATTGTACATTTAGTTATCATATACAATTAGAAAAGAGACAAACAAGTTCTCCTGTAATGGATTGCTATTTACACATGTCTGCATATTCTCACATAAAAAGAAAAATCAGAGTGGAGAATGGGAGATATCTGTAATTAAACATTTGAGAAGTCTAATTTGTTATAGCAAGAAAATAGTCAGTAATAAAGAGATCAATTGTAAAATCATTTTTATTGAAATGTCCCTTCTTACCATAATGATTGTTATGCCAGATTGGCTTTTATTCTCTTTGATCAAGCTGCTTCAGTTAGTACCTGATGTTATAGCCATCTTACAATATTATGTGAATTATATGACATAAGATTAACAACTGCAGTTGTGGGCTTTACAGATGTCTCATTGGGTAAATGTGTTTATTGTCCTCATAAAGGAATTGAGTTCAGTTTCCAGAACCCAAGTGATACCTCAAACTAACTGTATCTCTATTTCCAAAAGTTCTAATACCTTCTGTTCTTTATGGGCTCTTGCACGCATTTGTTGCACATAAACCAATACAGTCGTACATATGCATACATAAATACTACATTTTAATAATAAAGCAAAGGTTCCATATAAGAGATCCAAAAATTTTACTTAAATTATGACTTATGTTGATTGTTTTTTTCAAATGTTTGATCAAACTCACATTTCCAGTATAAATTTGGTTTGAACTAAGTTGGTTCGGAAGAGAGACAACAGTCAGAAGCTTTATATTGTATTTGTTATTGTTTGTTTTTCTTTTATTAACTGTGGCTTTTTGGGAACTGGTACCAAAGGTTCCATATGAGATTCAAAAAAATAAATCTAGATATGCTGATTAATATTGGAACTACTGAAAAAGTGGAGGACAAACCTAGGTACATAATTATTTGATAACACAGGACATATCATCAATGAATGTGCCATGAATTTTTTTTTAAATTTAAGACCTATTTCAGTTTGGAAATAATGTGTGCATCTTCTTTATAAATGCAACTGTTTCTTGGAAGAGTAAGAAACAGCTACAACAACATGTACTACATAGAAAGTTATGCTCTAAAAGAGCAGCATGTAGCCACTCCAACTAAGTCACAGATAAACTACACTAGGCATTGTTATACACCCAGCCATCTTGTGTTGAATGAGAATTTCCACTGTAATATAACCAATTGACTAGAATAAAGGGACAATCATGAGGAACTTGACCAAGAATTCCGGCCAAGGCAAGAATTCACCTTGTCTACATATCCTGAGGCTTTCTGTACTTTAGAGAGTCCAGGGGACATTTGGATGGGTCTAGAAATGAGAACTAATCATGCCATGTAGTCTAATTAAGGAATGCCCTCTGATCAGGTGATATGTTTCCTTTTCTAGAGGCATTCTAAGGGGAGAAAGTTCTAATATAGCGGTCCTCATACTGTAGGCGCCATGATGACAATGTGTCCTGCATGTGTGGAAGCAATAGCTTCCACTTCAGAAAGCCTGTCTATTTGACAAGTCCTTTCCCACTAGTGAGTCAACTTCCTGGTCTCTGTCTAAAAGAATCACTTCTGTTCCTTCAACAGAACTCCTGGGGAGAGTAGCAGACCAAGTGCAAAAGATAAACCGTCCAACAGAAATAAGTTTGAACTTGAAAAGTAAAACTGATCTTGTTTGAAAGATAGTTGCATGCAAAGAATATTCAATGAAATAATGACAGAAATGACCACAGAGATTTGGAAATCTGAGTGAACAACACAAAAAGAAACTCCAAATGTTTCCACACCAAACTATGAACTTATTGAACTTCTGTCATCTAAAGACAAATAGCCCAAAGGCCACAAGAAAGAAATCACACATAAATATATAAGTATAAAAGGTTGAAAAATCAATGGGGTTGAAAATAGAAAAGCATTGGGGGAAATGTCAGTGAAATAACAGTTTACTTTTGAAAAAGAAAATCAAGAAAATTGATGAACCACTAGGATAGCAGATTAACAATAAAAATAAAGAAGAGAGAAATCACAACTCCCTAGAGTAAGATAATTGTTATTACTACAGGCCCTGCTGCTATTAAAAGCCAGTAAGGGAATACATTTATATCATAAATTACACAACTAGATATTTTAGGCTCTTAAATTCAACAATGGCACAAATGAACTAATTCTTTGAAATTTGTTTTTAAACCTACCAACCATCATGCTGTCACTAAAGACATTAGACTGACAATTTAAAGGGCCTCTCTCTCTCTCTCTCTCTCTCTCTCTCTCTCTCTCTCTCTCTCTCTCTCTCTCTCTCTCTCTCTCTCTCTCACACACACACACACACACACATACTTTCAGACAGAGAGTCTACCAAATAAGAATGGTACAAATATTCTTACATTTCTTTCTTGGAAAAAAAATAATCTCATCAGAATTTATGTCTTAAAATTGGTACCAGTTCCCAAAACAGCCACAGTTAATAAAAGAAAAACAAACAGCAAAAACAATATAAAGCTTCTGACTGTTGTCCTTTCTGAACCAACTTAGTTCAAACAAAATTTATACTGGAAATGTGAGTTTGATCAAACATTTGAAAAAGCAATCAACATAAGTCATAATTTAAATAAAAAAGAAAATAATATAATTGTGCTATTTAACAAGTGAAAAGACTATTAGGGCTCAACATTTAACTCAGTGGTGACTGGCACTTGCTACTTTTCCGTTGAATCAAGATTTGATTCTCAGAATCCACTTGCTAGCTTACAGCATACCTAAACCCCATACCAGGACGTCTGACATTCTCCTCATGCCTTTGAAGACTTCAGGCAAACACACGTTAGGTATACATAAATGAAAATAAAAGGGTCTTACACATAAAAAATTATTTTAAAAGGTATTTGAAAAAATACTATTGTTTTTATATAATAAAATATCTTAAGTTGTAGATGGAAGATAATTATCTCAAGTTGAGAGCAAAACCATCTCTAATAAAACTAAGATTAGTATCATGGTTAATAGTGAACAACTGAATATTTTCAGTTTAAGGTAAGAGCAAAGAGCTCAAGGAATACTTTTCCTTTAAAGTAGGAAAAATCTAGACATGATTATTCTCACCTTATTTTTCACACACGAATGGGAATTATAGTCACTGCATTAGAGCATAAATAAGACACAGAAGATAATCAGAAAATAAACTTCAGGTGACCTCTCTTTGTCACTGATGCCGCTATAAAACACACACACACACACACACACACACACACACACACACACACACACACACACACACACATCAATAATGCATTAAGACTCAATATAATAAAGATGCTCTACTTTGCAAAACTGGAATATGCTTAGGGCAACACCTAACAAAACGCTGGTGAGTTTGGTTTGCTTTCCTCTGGAAAAGGACTTATTTTAAAGTCAGAATCCACAAGCTGGTGGGTTGGCTCAGTGAGTAAAAGCACTTACATTAAAGTTCTGATAATGTGAGTTCTATTTTCTATTATTAAGCTGAATGTGGTGACTGGTGATTTAGTCCTAGTATCAAGTAAGGCAAGTGTACAGACATCAGAGTCTCTATTTTACCAGAAAGATAATACAGAAGGCAGAAATAATAAGAGAGACCAAGCCTCAAAAGATAATATGACAGAAATTATTTACGGCTGCTATTCTTTGAACTCAGTGTGTGTGTCATGTCATATAGGCACCCTCACTTTCACACACACATACACATGCATGTATGCACACACACTATGTATGTTTACATTTGCACAAACTGTGATAAACAAGATAAAAAAATCAATTTAAAGAGAAAGACCTTAAAGTCATAGAGCAATCTTGGAAATGGTAAGCAAAATATGAGTTATCTCTTTACTGTTTATTATTACTGTATATAGGAATCAGGTTAGATATTGATGGAGATGTCATCACATAGATGAAGAGTTACAACAGAGCATCCAGAAATAGAACCATATGAATATTTGTAAAAATCAAACAAATGTAACTCAATGGAGGAAATATAGGCTTTTCGTCAAATAATTTTGGAGTGATTGGATAGTCACTGATAGACAATGAAGCTTAACCTAAACGTACTGTTTCGGGCAAAGTGTAGCTCAATAGATAATAAATGTAAAACTACGACCAAAACAAAAAGTACAATGTACTGTATTCTATGTGTTCTTTTCATAGCCATATATGAAGTACTTTGACCCAGTGCTCCTGAAAAGTTTCTACAGTGAGCACATGAGATGGCTCAGCGACAAAGGTCATGATACATGAATCTCACAAGGTGGAAGGAGAAAACCTAATCCTGAAAGTTGTTCTTGACTTTCTCACTTGAGCCATGGCTCCTGTTTGCTGCCACTACCCTGCAAAGAAATAAATGAAAGAATTTTTTTGAAGTCCGTCACAACACTTCTAGTACTTATCTAGTTAAGAAAGAAAAAGAAAAGGCAACTGTTAAAACTAGAGTTACTGTAACTTGCTTTTTGGAAAGAATTATTTATTTTTTTCTTATGTGTATGAGGATCTGCATGTATGTAAATGTATCACAAACCTGCAGTAGCCAGAGAGGCCAGAAGAGAGCATTGGATCTCCTGGGAAGTAGAATTGCAAATGTGTGTAAGACACCATGTGAGTGCTGGGAATCAAACTTAGGATCTCTGGAGAAGCAACAAATGCTCATATCCACTGATCCATACCTCCACTCGGAGTAAGTTAATAGAATTTGATTTTTGATTTAAAAGAAACTGTTAAAAAGCAGTGGCTTAGACCAACCAGCTCAGCTGCCACTCAGACCCACATCTCAAGCCTTGTCTTGGCCCACCCTAATATCTACACCATCTTTCACTTTCTGGAGTACATCAAGAGACAGGTCCTGCAGAACAATAACTGCAGGGTCTCCATCACTTGGGTAAACAGCAGGATATCCAGCAGATTTGTTGCGGAATTATTACACAAATTCTATTTGGTATTATAGTAAAAACCCAGAGCCAGATATTGGAGAAAAAGCTGAAACATGTGAGACAGAGAAACAAGTCATAGTTCTCACCTTGACAACACCTCAGGTCAGGCAGAATAAATCCATGAATCTTCAGACTGAATACTGCTGAGTCCTCGGCCAAAATGTACACAGGTAAAGGACTCCTGCCTCCTCATTTTCTGCCCAGTTATCTCATTTCCTTGTTTAATTTAATTTTCATGGTGCTAGAATTAAAGGTGGGTGCTACCACCACCTAGCATTGTTTGGACTTGAACTCACAGAGATCCAGAGATGCTCTGCCTCTCTACTGCTTAGATCAAAGACCTGAGTCTCCACTCCCTGACCTTCATGGCTAAATGTGCATAGCTTTGTCCTATGATTTTACAGGCAAACTTTATTAGATATACAATATGCCACCACAAGAATTCAATGATAATAGTGTGCTAGAGTCCTTGAATAAGATCAATAACATATTGAAATGAGCATTTATGGCTGAGGCTAATTGGACAAAAGGGAAATATTCTGCATGATACATTGTAGCTCCTGATGCCACTAGGCTGAAAGAAAAGGCATTGGCAAGACAGTGGAGGGGGATAGGTTTTTTTTTTGTTTGGTTGGTTGGTCTGGTTTTGTTTCAATTAATTTTTCAAGGGGTTATTTTGAGGGGCATGCTGTAGGGGGGTAATGAGCATATATGGAGGGACAGGGAGGTGAGTAGAATGGGGGTACATGTTGTGCTATTCCCAAAGAATTGGTAAAGAATTATAACAAAAACCATCATATTATTTACAATTATATTTTTTTTTTGCAATTTCTAGTACTTCTTATTTTTTAATTCAGGAATGCTTTACCAAAAAGTATTATTACTTAACGCTACAGTTTCCAAAATATTAATAGAATCTACATAAAACATTCTATGAATTAACATTAATCTATTAAAAATTAGGAGGGAAAAGATGTGCAGTGTAGGACTGTGTAGCATTCTTATATTTGGCATAGAAACATGATATATTAAAAGATCACACACACAATTTTAAGCACTGGTGTAGGAGGAAAGGGTATCTAGATGTTAGTAGTGCAAAACACTATGATAAGAATAAAGCTGTTAGGAATAAAGTGTTTATGGTAAAATAATGAGCATCATGACTTTTTTTTTGAAGCACTTCATTAAACAGATAAAAACCAGAATATATGAACCATAATTAGAGGTGTGATTAGAGGCACTAAAAAGAGGTTATAACCTTGATTGTGAAAGTCAGGCAATCTAGCTTAATGGCTAAAAGCAGCTTTAAGTGAAAACAGGTGGATAAGTAAAGGAAGAAGATGAGGATAAAATGTGGAACATTCAAGCAGAGAAACGGCTTGTGCTGAGTAAGGCTCATTGGTAGGAATCGCAGCCAGCCCAGGACATCTGAAGAATTTCTAGAAATTTGTGAAGAATGATATAGAAGACTGACTGGTCTTAGCTCTAGTGAGTGTTAGAGAGTTTTCTCAGAATTATTGTAGGTATTTATGCAGGGAGCGGTGGGTTAGATTTGCATCTGAGAGACTGCTAGGGTTACTGGAATAGCATATATGGATAAAAATGTTAGACTGCAACTCAGGTGAAACTGGAAGACTAGGGAGATAGGTGAATAGATAAAAAATACTTGATGCTATTAGAGAAGAGCAAAATCTGGCTTATCATACATATCAGGAAGCTCACTGATATTTATAACTTTAACTCCAGGAGATGTGATTTTCTTTTTTGGTCTCTGTGGGCACCTATCTGTACACATGTACACATGGATTGTGCATGCTTGTATGTATATACACAAACACAAGTAATTTAAAAATTACACTCTTATTATTTTTAAATTGTATATATGTGGGCATATGGTGGGTTCACATCAGTGCAGGTTTCCATGGAAGCCAGAGGTATTGGATCCCCAGGGAGTGAGTGGTCATTGTAGGCTTTTGTGTATATCGATGTGTGTTGTATCGAGTTCGCCGGTCCCGTGCAGGCAGAGGTCCCAGACCCACAGACCTGCCACCGGAACTGCTTATCCACCCGCCGCCCGGGCCCCCAAGAAACGACTCAGATGCTTTATTAACTTTATGCTGTTTGGCCTATGGCTCAGGCACATTGCTAGCTAGCTCTTACATCTTAAATCAACCCATTTCTATTAATCTGCGGGCCACGTGGCCCGCGTGGCTCACCCGTGTCTCTTTACATGTTGCTCCTTCGGCGGCTTCCGCGCGGTCTGCCTGACTCCACCCTGCTTCTCTCACCTAAGCTCTGATTCTCCTCCCACTTCCTCTATGGTACCTGCCATGGCCCAAACCAGCTCCTTTATTTAAAGATACAGCACACACAAATGCATTCCCACATTTCCCCCTTTCTCTCTAATCAAAAAGGAAGGTTTCAATTTTACCATAGCAAAATTACATATAACAAAATAGCTATCAAGCAAGAATTACAGTTATAATATCTAGTCTATTTGTATTTAGCAAAATTAAAGAAAATATTTTATCATCTATCTTATCTTTATGAATCTAAAGTTTCATATCTAATATACTTTTCAAATGACTAAGAAAAACTGTACATATAACTATCTAATCTTCAACTACATCAAAGACCACAGAAGGATATAATATTTACCCAAGTAAACCAGAAGTGCAAATGACTTCTAAAATCTAGAAAGGACAGAGATGACACCTATCTGCCTGGACAGTCACCCAAAGTTCCTTTATAAAGTTGGGGCAACCATCTTCAGCCTATAGGCCTGGAGTCTCTTTTTATTTTAGTGAAGCAGGAAATCTGCTCTGCCCATTCTGGCACAGTTCATCTGTTGCTTCTCCTTGAGTCCTGAAGAATGTCTGACAGTTTTCTCTGTAAAGCAGGAACCTGAATGATGATCTTGGCTTGTTCTACCAAAGTCTAGAGGTCATCTTCTTATGGAACCTGCATGTCCAGTTTAAACAGCATACTGTCAAGCAGTCAATATAAAAACAGTTTCTTCTCTAGTGGCTTACCATTACCACAAATAGATGAGACTCTATATGGAGTTTCTTCAATGTCCATTTTCCTGTTGAAGTAAATTAGTGCTGCCAGGAACAGACCTGTCTCACTGTCCAGAAAAGTCTAAGCTCTTAAAACATTTTAAATGCCATATTCTGTAGGCCTTAGAAGTATTTGAAGATTATCTATTTAATTGAAATATATCTTTGTATACCTAAAAATCCTAACTAACCTAACTATAAGTTTGATTATCAAAAGTGACTATTAACCTTCATTTCTTAATTATACACTACAATTTTAAAACAGTTACATGAACATCATATCTTAAACAAGAATAGAAAATCACATACAGCATAATAAAATTGACCTTAAATTTGTATCAATAAACCAAAATCTATACCAGTGTAAAGCATTTTGAGATTAACAGCTGATTTTCTGATCTAAGTAAATTCAATAATCTAATTTTTAAAGAAGCATTCACATACCATATCCCCCGTTTCTTCTTAGAAAGAGATTGACTATGACTATTAACCATTTATAATGAAAACAAACATTTAGAAACAATATTTGGGGAATTTGGGCGAAGTTATCCATTACTACTTCCTGCTGATTAAGGGGCGTTGAAAATCTCACGGATTGTTGAGACTGGATCATAATCTGCAGCCACGAAGCTGATCTGGCCATCTCTTCTCATCAGAGGTTTTTTCAGGGGGTCTTGGTTGATGAAACCATATTTGCCTGGAAGCAATCCACAGGTTCTCATCTGTGGAAACAGAAACAGAACTCTTCCAAAGCAATAAATCCTTAGACACAAATTTCAAAATCAAAATACCTTTAAAATATACATTCTTGTTTAACTTAGTAGCCTTTGCAATCCATTGCCTTTTTGCAGTTAGCTCATTAACAGTTAAAAAATTAAAAGAAAACACAATAACAACCAAAATCCAGATTTTGTGTCTATTTTCCATCTTTACGTGGCTTATTATATTTTTATTATTCTATTTCTCGCTTTAAAAACCTTTTCTAACCTCTTTCTTTTCTCTCTGAAGCCTAAGTACCTTTTACAAACATTGTAACCCGTTTACAGGTTTTCTTTTTATCTGAATCTGTTTTATTGTGAATCTTTAATCATCTTCTAACCTTAAGAGCTTTTAAAATACATTCTCCAAAAAGAAGCACAGTTTTTGCAAATTAGGCTGAATCACTAAGTTTTCTTAAACGGATCGTAAACAGAGCACACCTAAGAAAATGTTGCCACGAAGAAAATTTGTTTCTCTTTTGTTCAAAATAAGCAGAAATCTAAAATCAATCATATGTTATTTAGTCTTCTGTGAGACTGGTTGTAGCTGCAGCTCACACTGACTGCCGACAGCCCGCCGGCGCCATTTTGAATGTGACCCGGACCATGCTTTGTTTGTACAAAGACCCGATTTACATACACAATTTGGAAGCTGCCTTTGCTCAGTTTCTGCGATCTAGAACTCTTTTTAATCTTTCTCAGGCTCTAAGTGGATAATCGCCCCACGTTGGGCGCCATCTGTTGTATAGAGTTCACCGGTCCCGTGCAGGCAGAGGTCCCAGACCCACAGACCTGCCGCCGGAACTGCTTATCCACCCGCCGCCCGGGCCCCCAAGAAACGACTCAGATGCTTTATTAACTTTATGCTGTTTGGCCTATGGCTCAGGCACATTGCTAGCTAGCTCTTACATCTTAAATCAACTCATTTCTATTAATCTGTGGGCCACGTGGCCCGCGTGGCTCACCCGTGTCTCTTTACATGTTGCTCCTTCGGCGGCTTCCGCGCGGTCTGCCTGACTCCACCCTGCTTCTCTCACCTAAGCTCTGATTCTCCTCCCACTTCCTCTATGGTACCTGCCATGGCCCAAACCAGCTCCTTTATTTAAAGATACAGCACACACAAAGCATTCCCACAGATGTGAGTTATGGGAGCTGAAGTTATATCCAACACAAAAGGAGCACATACTTTGCCTCTAAACTATTTCTCCAATCATTCATAATAAACCATTTTTTTAAAAAGGAATACCCAAGAAGAAGAAGAAATAAATAACTTGGTACAAACTTGAGTTACTATGAGGAAGGGACAATAAAAATGATAATGAGAACCAAATGTGAGATGAAAACACAGATTCTGTGTAATAAACTGCCAGGACACACTGGAATGAGGAGCTTAACAGAAACCCCAGAGGGTGTGCCCATTGCCCTAGTATTAGAGACAGTGAGGTTGGAAAGGCTTGGCCCGACCTTGACACAGCTGGATCTACTGAGCAAAAACAGCTCTTGTTTAAGGACTTCTCAATTGAGAAGATGGATTTTCCCTCTATCTGAGACTCCTCACTGGAAGAGGACTAAATTGGAAAGAGAATGCTGTTGAATGATGAGGTTGGGTACAAAAGATATAAGATTTTGTGGGTTTATTCTTAATGATATGTAGTAAAATCAATGACAGTTGTGCAGATTGTCATTCACAGACAACTGTATCATGGTCATTATCCAAACAAATTATTAACAAATTATTAATTAAATAACATTTCCATCACCTTAAGACATTATCTCATATCTTTCAATACTGGTCATATTTTACTATTGAACAAATTCTAGTTAGTATATAATGAAAACCTAGGGCCAGATATTGGGGAAAAATTGGAATATCAGAAAGAGGAATCAGACCACAGTCAATACTCACCCAACCATCTTCTCAGGCAGAACAGGGTCATAGTATCTTCAAAAGTCCTCAGCCTGGCTGGTTGCTTCTAAAGAATGCTTGAATCTCTCTTCCTCCTGTCTTAAGTATCTTCCCCACTCAGTTGCTCCACTTCTGGGTAACTCTGCATCATAATCCTAGAGTTAGGATTAAAAGTGTGAGATACTACTATTTGGTTGTTAGGCCTTGACCTCTAAGAAATATAGAAAGATCTCTGTCTTCCGAGTGATGGGATTAAAGGTGTGTGTTACTTTGTGGTTTAACTGTGGGTGGGTCTATTTGCTGATATTCCAGACTGATTTTATTACGTATAAAATATATCACCACATTTCACCATCCATTTCTGGTATTATCCCTTTACTTTTATCATTGTGTGTTTTCCAGTGGTTATACAAAGAAAGCATATAATATATAACTTATTTTTAAAAGAAATATTTAATTTTAATCCCTAGAAACTAAGTTATTAAGTTCACCTCCATCCCCCCCCCCCGCCGCCTTCTGCTCCCCATCTGTGTTCTATCCACCACTATTCCTTCCAAACATTTTTTTTTTTAAACAAACAGGGTCCACTTAGTAATACTACTGTTTATATATATGGGGTTGTAGTAGGAGGTTTCTGGCCAGGACTTTTGGGCCTAGCCTCAAGGTTTAGGCCCACAGATCCATAGTCCTGCAGAAACACAAAGATGCTTACAATAGTTTAAGGCTGATCGGCCTAAGGCCCAGGCATATAACTTGCTAACTCTTTACCCTTTATCTAACCCATGAGTCTTATCCTGTTCAGCCATGTGGCTAGGTACCTTTTCTCAGAGCAGTACAGTTTTCCTCTGCATCTTGTGGCTTCTCTCTGGAATTCTGCCCTATTCTTCCTGTTTCTAGAGTCTTCTTTGTCTGGTAGCCCCACCCACACTTCCTGTCTGCCTTTGGCCAATCAGTGCTTTTTATTAAACTCATAGGTAGGGACAATTATTAACAATGGAACAACATAATCCCCCTACATGGGGTCATTTATCTAGTAGAGCCCAAGTAGTCCCTTAGAAGCAGAAGCTTCATCCTTCAAAAAAAAAAAAATCTGCCTTTTGTCACTTCTATCAACTACCCTTAGCTCTCAACTGTGTGTGTGTGTGTGTGTGTGTGTGTGTGTGTGTGTGTTGCTTGCATATATATGCATTGTCTTTGTTTTCAATGATCCCCAGGGATTTTCCTGTGCATTCCTCCTTAGCTCTGAGATTTAAAAAGCATTTGCCACCACACTTGGATTTTTAAAATATTCATTCTAGGATTGAATCAGGTCCTCATGCTAACAAGGTAAACACTTGACCGACTGAGCCATCTCTCAAGCCTATGCATAGAGTTTTGAATCTACATTTTTTTGTGGTCCATGTGAGATCTATACAAGTTGTCAGCCTCCCATTGGTATAGGAGCAACCACAAATAATGTGTACCTAAGTGGGTGTGGTCCCATTCCCATAAACTTTGTGAGCTCTGAAATTTTTGTATTTTTAGGGTTTCACCTGTCACAAAACTTAACTTAAAATGTGTAAAATGTGTTTTAGCTTCTCCGACTGGACAGAAACATTAGCCAGGCTAAGATAAGCATCTCAGTTTGAGTTCTGCCAACTCCTGAAACAGTAAGCTCTTTTACAATGGATGCTTTTGAAAATTTTGCTAATGAACAACTGACATCCCAAGCATTCCTTCATCAGAGAATATGATGCACAGACTTCATCTCATCAGCAGCTCTTCACCTCTAGGTAATTGATGAGTTCTTATTGGTGCCTATTAGGCCTGCATTGTCATGAGACACATCCACTCTGTACCTCTCTGTCCTTGTCTCATGTCCTGTGAATGATGATAATCATAGTCAAATTTGTCTTATTAAAGATGATAAATTGTATGATCTAATCAGGTTGTGCTTATAGGCTATTGTAGAGTATGCCATGTCTCATATATGTGCTATGGATTTTTTTCCATGATAACAAAATAGGTTTTACTCAGACATGTAAGTCTCCATTTTTTCTGTATTATTATCATGTTGGATATTGTTCTCTTGCCTAGTTTGAGCAAAACCCAAACATCTCTGGGTACCTACTCTTGTACACTCATTTCTATTTTTTCCTGAATTGTTCAAAAAGCTTTCTAGCTAAATTAAAATCCCTTTGTAAACTTCAGCTTTGCCTCAGAAAACTTTTCTGGCCGGTATGTTTTATGTAAATAACCAAATGCACGACTTTTTTTTTTTTTTTTCTGGGTAATTTCCAAAATTCTGAGAAACTGAGGAAATCTTTATGTAAATGTAAATCTCATAGGCTTCAGAACAGCTTCTAAGTGTGTTCTTTATGCCTTGTGTTGATAGTTTGAAGGTTTTTGTTCCAATTTGATTGTTGTCACATTTTAACTTAGCAATCCTTGTGGTTTACACAAAACCTTTTTTTAAAAATGCATGGTTTACAAATTCATGAACTTTGTAGTCTATTAGACTTTTTTATGATAGCTTCCTGAAAATTATTTGTTTATAAAATAAAAATGCATGTGGCTCTCACTTCAGCAATCAGGAGACATTTTTTTCAGTGTCTTGTTTGAAAATAGTAATAGGGTGATATTCTAAGCTTCCTACATTTCTATATTGTCCTATAAATACATAATAAATTATTTTCTTATGTTAGCAGTTGATGCGGTATCTTCAGAACTGGCATCTTTCTTGGTTTCTGTTCATTCTGTGCCCTCCTAGTCTTCTCATTCCCCTGACTCCATCTTGCTCATATCCTCGCCTACCTTAAGCAAGTCCCTGTAGACGGAGTTTTACTTTCAAGGCGCCAGTCCAAAATTAATATTTATTAGAATATAAATTAACACTCACAATATTAGTAACAGCTTATGGTGGCACCTGAACAAGGACTGGCGTATCCAAGTGATGGACGAGCGATGGAAGTGCCATGAAAGCACGATGGATTCCGATTCTGTCTGTCCAGCAGCCAGCAGCCAGGAACCAGGAAGAGAGCTCCTCATGTCCCAGCAGCCACTTATCAATGGGGTTGGCCACACCCCGTCCAGGTTGGGCACACCCCCTCCAGGGTCCCGGAAGTGTCTTATGACCTTATCTGCTGACACCTTAATCCTGCCACACCTCCCCCTTTCGTCTAAATAAAAAGGTTCTAAACTAAGACTATGTACAATAGGAATTATTATGAGTTAGTAACCGTAAATACCTATTCTTCAACCCTTTCAAGACCTGAGAAGGAAGATATATCACTTGAAAGTCAGAAGTATATGGAAGTAGTGGCTTCCAAAATTTGGGAGAGGACAGCAACACAGCTACCTGGACAATCATCTCTGGTTTTGTGCCCCGTTGGAGCATCTATCATATTGGCAACAGGCCTATGGCATCTGACAGGTCTTCTCACAAGCAGGACAATTTTGGAGAGACTGTCTTATCCTGTCCAGGCAGGTTTCGTCAGTCTCCATCCATCAACTTGTTCCTCCAGCTTGGACACCATATGTGTACTGTCAATAATCAAGGTAAGGACAGTTCCTTACTCAACCGGCCATTCTCTGCCAAAAGGACAAACTCCAATGGAGTATCCTTGATGCTCATACCATCTCAGGAAAGGAGCAGTGACACCAGGAGTCGTCGTGCCTCTCATGGCCGAATTTCAAATGTTAAATGCCATCTTCTCTGGGTCTATGAAATGGTTGAAGATTTCTGTCTATCTATGATATTCTACCCTGTATCTGAGATGACTGGGATATGGTACCTTAAGTAATGTTGACAGTGGTTTTTATTGTCCTAAGGATTAAACCCTGTACTAAAATTAGAATACCTATATAAGAGGTGTACAATCCCTGAACAATGACTTTTAGTATGACTATCAAACATTAGCCAGGGGTATATTACCATGTAAAGTGGCCACAGCATTTTAGACATGTATATACATATATATCATCTAAACAGAGGTATATAAAACATCTTGTGCATATATCATAACTAGTGCAATCATACATTATATCTAGTATAGTTAAATGAAGGTAGTAATTGCATAGTGTACATGACAATGATGTGCAAATATTTTAAAAAGAGATAGAAGCATATATAAAACATAGCAATTATAGATTCAATTTTACATAATAGTTACAGATTCAGATTTATATCGAAATACAAGTTGCTTTGGTTATATAAAGCAATTCCAGATTGAACTTTGTTCAAATGTACAAATTATAACAATTAAACATATAAAATGATTTTACATTTGTATCAATATACAAATACCTATGCCAATGCAAATTGTCTTTAGCTTAGCCCATACATTTAGCTAAAATGGTGTATAGGTAGGCAGAACAATCTACCTTTATCTATCGTATCTATCCCTCTTCTCTTCTTCAGAAGAGATCTTTGATGCTATATTATAGTTCTGTCCTCCACCCAATTTTCACTTAAAACTATTCTAACAGAATAAGAATTATCCACAACCCTCAGAACACAAAACTTATTGGGAAAGGGGGCGTAGTCTTTCATAAGGTTGCTTCCTGCTGACTTAAGGGCGATGGCATCTCTTTGGGATCCTGTAAAGGCTAAAACAATGGTCAGATCTTAATGGACTGACTATATACATTTATAACCATTCTCAGAATAGTGGTTAACTCCATCTGGAATTCTAATTAGAAGTGTGATCTGGAGATTATCATAGAGAACTATCTTGCAGCCATTTTTGAATAGTCTATTTTCTGAAAACAATCATTGATTGGTGCGCACCAGGTTCTTGATTTTTCTAATTTTGCCTCTGTCTGTCTGTCTACCTGTCTCTTACTCTCTCTCTCATACTCTCTTTTTTATTCTTGTTTCACTAGTAGGAATTGTTGCAGTGGGGGCCCCATCTCAGTTCCAGAATCTTTGTAGATAGCTGATAGAAGGAAATGTTATTTACAATGGAAAACTTAAGCATTGTTGATACTCAAAAAAGATATTAATATCTTCTAAAACTTCAGGAGATTGTATGCAGACAGGATGTTTGAAAGTTACAGAAACAGAGAGAAATGAGGTTTAAGATAAAGTCTCAATAATATTGGTCCCTAAATATTCTGTCTTCTGTCTCACACCAGGTGGCTTTTCTGATATGAGACAGAATACTTCACATTTTCTTTATCAATATGCTTGGGTTTAGAGAGAGAGAAAGCCACTTGTTCCCAATCCAAATCCAGCCCTATTAATAGTCAAATCAGGACCACGCCTCCTTCTTCTTCTTTTTTTTTTTTTTTTGAGGTGTAGATGCAAGATGCAAAGCAGTAAATATTGAAATATTACCCAGTAGTGCATATGTGTATTAGTTGGTCTCATAGTCCGTCATATACACTCCTTAATCATCAGTCTGTCTTCTATTGCAGGTGAGTAATTAGTCTTAAAAACAGTTGTATCCATTTTCCTGTAAAGACAAAACTGAGACCCTGCTCCAGTTTTGTTAAATGTGTTTTCCTTACCTTGTATCCATTTGTCATATCAGGGGTGAGCAATTACTTCTCCTCCTCAGGAAGGGACTCCTTTACAAAGCAGACTTTTATTAGTTTTGTCGGTACCCATATCTTTTCTTTGCCTGTTGAAACAAAAGCAAAACCCCTACCCCATCGAAGCACATATCCTGGCTTCCACTCAGAAGTCAACACATCTTTGAAGTAGATGGTTTGATTTAACTCAGAGGATTTCTCTATCACCCAATGTCTCTCAGCAGCTGATGTTCCCTTTTCATCAGCATTAAGAAAATTTAAAGTCAATAAGGCACTGTGCAATCTCTCCCTGGGTTTTCTCATTTCTTTCTTCTGTTTATAAAGCATGTCTTTTAACGTGCGGTGAGATCTCTCCACAACTGCCTGTCCTGTGGGATTGTGTGGTATCCCCATAATATGCTTTATATTATAGTATCCAAAAATTATCTTCATTTTTCGGGAAACATAAGCTGGAGCATTGTCAGTTTTAATCTGAGTGGGAATTCCCATTATGGCCATGGCTTCCAAAAGGTGAGTTAGTACAGCATCAGCATTTTCAGAACTCAGAGCAGTTGCCCATTGCATTCCAGAGTAAGTATCGATAGTATGATGTACATATTTTATCTTTCCGAATTCTGGGAAGTGAAACACATCCATTTGCCAGATCTCATTTCTCTGTGTACCTTTAGGATTACTTCCAGCAGGTAAAGACGGTTGGTTATAGAAAGAGAAAGTGTTGCAATTTCTTACTATTTCGTTTGCTTCATTCCAAGTGATGGAAAAACTCTTTTTTAATTCTTTGCTGTTAACATGATGTTTCTCATGAAATTCTGTGGCCTCTAGCACGTTTCCTATCAGCAACCAATCTATTTCATCATTACCCTGCGCTAGAGAGCCTGGGAGACCCGTGTGCGCCCTGATATGTGTTATGTACATAGGATGTATCCTACCTCTGATGATATCCTGTAGTTGTATGAATAGTAAGGTCAAATCTGAATCATCAGGAATGAAGTCAGCAGTTTCAATATGTAAAACAACTCTTTCTGCATATTGAGAGTCAGTAATTACATTGAGAGGCTCTGTGAAGTCCAACAACACCATAATAATTGCATATAGTTCTGACTTCTGGACAGAGTTATAAGGGCTCTGAGCCACCTTAATTAAGTCTTCAGACTTGTAGCCAGCCTTTCCTAAATTGTTCGCATCAGTATAAAAGGTGAGGGCTCCAGAAATGGGTTTATCCTGTACAACATGAGGAAAGATCCAATTAGTTTCCTTTATGAATTGAATTCTCTTGTTTTGAGGATATTTATTATTAATCTCTCCTAAAAAGTCACTACAAGCTTTTTGCCAAGGTTCACTGTCTGCCCATAATCGTTCAATTTCTTCATTAGTCAAAGGCACAACAATTTCTGCAGGGTCCTTTCCTGTCAATTGGCGAAGTCTTAATTTACCTTTAAAAATCAGATCAGCAATTTTTTCGATATATGTCTTCATCTTCTTGCTTGGCCTATGTGGCAGAAATATCCATTCTAATATAATGCTTTCTCTTTGCATTAAGATTCCTGTTGGAGATTGTCTAGAGGGTAAAATAACAAGTATGCAATCCAGGTCTGGATCCACACGATCCACATGTGCTTCTTGAAGTTTCTGTTCCACCAACTCTAATTCTTTCTCAGCCTCATCAGATAATTCTCTTGGACTATTTAAATCCTTGTCACCATCCAAAGTCTTGAACAAATTAACTAGCTCATAGTTTTTTATACCACTCATGGGCCGTATATGAGCGATATCTCCTAGTAACTTTTGAAAATCGTTAAGAGTCTTCAATTTATCTCTATTTAATTTTACCTTTTGTGGCCTAATTTTTTGTAAACCTATTTTATATCCTAAATAATTGATAGAATCTCCCCTCTGTACTTTTTCTGGAGCAATTTGTAGTCCCCAATCAGGCAATATTTTCTTTAGTTCTTCACACAATGTTTCTAATGTCTTTGGATTTGGGTCTGCCAGCAAAATATCATCCATATAATGGTAAATGATAGATTGAGGGAAGCCCTTGTGCAGTATTTCTAGTGGTTGTTGTACAAAATATTAGCATAAGGTGGGACTATTCAACATTCCTTGGGGAAGGACTCTCCATTGGTACCTCTTAGCTGGCCCTGAATTATTAAGAGTAGGCACTGTAAAAGCAAATTTCTCTTTGTCCTGTTCCTGTAAAGGTATGGTAAAAAAAAAAAAAAAAAAAAAACAATCCTTCAAATCAATAACTGCAATAGGCCATCCTTTAGGTAGCAGAGAAGGCAGGGGAATACCAGATTGTAAGGAGCCCATAGGTTGAATCACCTTATTAATTGCTCTTAAATCCATTACCATCCTCCATTTTCCAGATTTTTTCTTGACAACAAAAACAGGAGAATTCCATGGACTGGCTGATTCTTCGATATGCTGAGCCTGTAACTGCTCCTGTACCAACTGTTCCAAAGCCTAAAGTTTTCCTCTTGTCAAAGGCCATTGTTGAACCCAAATAGGCTTTTCTGTTAACCATTTCAAAGGCAATGCTGTGAGTGTCCTTTTAGTTTCTGTGGTTATTGGGCAATTCTTTTGTACAACCTGAATGGCTGGTGAATTTTTTCCATAGTACCTTAGAGCGTCATTTCTTGAAAC
The DNA here is from genome assembly GCA_033318265.1 of Phyllotis vaccarum. Classification (NCBI taxonomy): domain Eukaryota; kingdom Metazoa; phylum Chordata; class Mammalia; order Rodentia; family Cricetidae; genus Phyllotis; species Phyllotis vaccarum. The sequence continues at coordinate 110,685,051 of JARWLC010000011.1, forward strand.
ATAATTGAGTCTCCGGTTGATATCAGAACCAGGAGGGACATTAATCTGGGTATTCCATTGCATTAGAAGGTCGTGACCCCACAGATTCACTGCTATATCAGCCATATATGGCTTCAACCATCCTTTCTGACCTTCTGGTCCTATGCATTCAAGCCATCTCACACTCTGTTTTACTTGCGATATTGTTCCAATACCTAGAAACTGGATATCTACTGCCCATAAAGGCCATCTGGGGTGCCATGATTGTGGGGTTATGATCGAAACATCAGCCCCCGTGTCGACTAAACCCTGGATATAAATATTATCTATCCGTATCCCCAATTTTGGTCTTTGTTCATTTATTGAAGTCTGACAAAATATTCGTTTTGTGATTCTTTTTGGAATTTCTGAGTTTTCTTTTGAATTTATGTTATTATCTAATATCATATGGTTTTCTAGATCAGGTTTTGGATGCTCTATTCGTCCTGAGTGTGCTGGTCTTCTCCTATGACCAGATATGATCTCACCATCCTTGAATTTGGAGTCTGATTTTTGGGGGCTTCCCGGGGGAAGCCCCGAAAGGCGTTTCCTGATGGTAGAGGGTTGCCTTCTTTATCCCTGGTAGATCTGCATTCATTGGTCCAATGCCGTCCCTTGCCACACCTTCTGCATAATCCAGAAGGCAATGGCCTTCTGTTCGAATTAAACCTAGATTGGGTATTTTTTCCAAGAGTACCTTGTGTACAGTTCCGTCTTATATGGCCTTGTTTACCACAGTTGAAACAAGTGATGTCTTGGTTCCTCACCCTAACATTAGCAACAGCTTGGCCTACCCAATTCTCCTCGTTGCCATGGAGACATTCAGCATTTATTACATATTGAATCCATTCTTCTATTGGTGCAGCTCTGATCTTTAAAGGCATAAGTATTCTTCTACATTCTGTGTTAGCATGAACAAAAGCCAGAGAAAGTATTAATTGCTTCCTAACTTCTGGGTCTGATATTGCTCTATGAACAGCTGTGGTGAGCCTCTGTATAAAGTCGGTATAAGGCTCTTTTAAGCCTTGTTTGACCTTAGTATAATGCTCGATTTTTTGACCTGGGTCCAAAATCTTTTCCCAAGCATTCAGTGCAGCAGTACGGCATAGCAATAAAGTATGCTCATCATAAGTAGATTGAGTCCTCACATCAGCAAACATGCCTTCACCAAGGATTTGGTCCTGAGAAGCAAAGAAACCCCTAATTTTTCCTTGTTGTTCCAAGGTCTTGGCCTCCTCTCTAAACCAGCCTCTCCACTGTAAATTCTGACTTTGGTCCAAGACAGCAGCTGTTAGCTGCATCCAATCAGTTGGTAGAATCCGGTTTTTTACTGACCATGAATTTAGAAGCTGCTTCACATAAGTAGAGTGTATACCGTGCATTGATATTGCCTCTTTAAAATCCTTGATGTCTCTCATATGTACTGGCTCATAGCTATACTCTACATATTCTGCGGATCCCCCAGGTGTTATCTTTGTCTGAATAGCAGCTGGGAACAATAGTGGTGTGGAAGGGGGTAGTCCTGTTATGTTTACCACCTTGGATAGAGTATCTCCAGTACCAGAATATCCCATTGGGGGTTGATCTGAACTGTTCTGAGCATAAGATGCATCACTACTCTTTTCCAGTATTGCAATGCGATCCTCCCATTCTTGAATTTTGGGTATTATGGGTTCCCATTCCTGGATTTTGGATACTACTGGTTTCCATTCTTGAAGTTTAGTTACTATTGATTTTTCTAGAGCTTGAGTGTCCTGATGAAGCAGTCCTTCCAAAGACCTCACTGAGTCAGCAATTTTTCGATCCCCATCATTAACATAATTAATGATTTTCTTGTTCTCATCATTAATGTAGTCAACAAGTTTCTTGTTTTCATAATTTACATACAGCCTATATTTCTCTTGTACAGTGTTATCCTTATCTACAGAGGAAGCCTTATCTGAAAGCTTGTTGTGACCAATTTCCAGAGTATCCATCCTTTTGGCCATTTTAGTGTTTGACAGTTCCACATCACATACCTTGGACAGTAACTGTCGATTTACATTTTGCACCTGTTTAACCTCATCTGCCACTGTAGAGTTCAATAGTTCCATAATACATAATCTGGACAATAATTGTTGGTTTCCATTTGACAACTCTGTCATCATCCTCTTATTTTGAAAAGTAAAATAGAGAAATAAGCCAAAAAATAGTAGGACTGGGGTATTGAATCCTTCAAGATATTCATTTAAAAATTTATCAACCACCATGGCAAAATATGACCTAAACTATTCAAAAGAATATAGTCAGCCATTGTGTCAATTCAGATGTAATTACGCTGTTTAGTGCACAGGTGTCACAGTATGGTTCAATTTCCTACCCACTGTATGGTAGATGCAGAGACTCTCAGCAGCAGTAAGCTGCGGGCTATGGTAGATGCAGAGACTCTCAGCAGCAGGAAGCTGCAGGCTGAAAACCGAGTGCTGCAGCGGGCTGAAAGCAGAGCCAGGTGCTGTGGTAGGCAAGCGAGTTGACAACTGTGCCTGCGCACTGAACTGAAGTCTCGCGTCTGTGCACTGAGTTGAAGTTTTGCGTCTGTGCACTGAACTGAAGTCTCGCGTCTGTGCACTGAGCTGATCTCGCGTCTTGTGCTGAAATCTCGTGCCCAGGCAATGAGCGGAAAACCCCCGCCTACACACTGGACTAGCTGGATAGAAACCGCGCCCGGCTAGCAAGAGGGAGCTTTAAGCCCACGTGAACAGTCTGTATGTCCCCTGGCTTCTTACAGTTTAGGGCACAGGGCCGAGGACGTTGGGTGCCAGATGTAGACGGAGTTTTACTTTTAAGGCGCCAGTCCAAAATTAATATTTATTAGAATATAAATTAACACTCACAATATTAGTAACAGCTTATGGTGGCACCTGAACAAGGACTGGCGTATCCAAGCGATGGACGAACGATGGAAGCGCGATGAAAGCATGATGGATTCCGATTCTGTCTCTCCAACAGCCAGCAGCCAGGAACCAGGAAGAGAGCTCCTCGTGTCCCAGCAGCCACTTATCAATGGGGTTGGCCACACCCCCTCCAGGGTCCCGGAAGTGTCTTGTGACCTTATCAGCTGACACCTTAATCCCGCCACAAGTCCCCTCTGTTTCCACAGAGCATATATGCCACTGTCCTCTATTCTCCTCTCCTGCACCTGTCCTCTGTCGTTGTTTATGTTCTTGGGTGTCTTTCTAGTTGGGCAATTCGGATGGTCTTGTTAACCGTTCTGAGAGGAATGTTATTTGCTATTATTCTATTATTTTTATTTTCATCTTGTGGAGACTGAGTCTCTGAGAACTGAAATGTATCTTGCCATATGCTCCAACTTGTTGAAAAGTTGTAAGTGCAAACACTACCCACTTTTCCAAAACCAAAGGCTACTATCCATGTGCCTAATATGACTAACCTCCAAATTATATTTTAATTTAGAATTATCTTTCCTAAACTGTATCCAAAAGTCTAAATATGTTACACTTTGAAAATAATCAAAATGCATTTTAACTGTTCTTCCTCTTATACTGTGTTTTTTTAGTGTGTTAGAGTGTTATATAATATTATTTATTAAAAACTACCAAATACAAAATACTAATATTCAAATAAAACATGCCATTGCTGAGGATAGTAATTTCACCATTGAATCTTATAAAATATTACAGTTAAATGATATTGAAAAGAATTCTTCAATTAACAGATTATAGCAAGTTTGAAGAAGACATTTTATAGGCTTTTCATTTATTGGCTTTCAGAATTATTTTATTTGCTGTATTTTTATAGCATGTAGATCATATATGGAATTCTTCTTGGTTAATATATTTTATGTTACCTTTGAGTGTACACTTAGTAATTTGCTACTGCAACATACAAGCAACATTTCCAGCTCACAGCTAGATGAAATGAATACCACATTTTCATCTGCCAAAAAAGTTTTAAGGTAAGTCATAACAAGAAAAATTCACAAATTTAGGCTTTACTTTTTAATTGCAAATGTAAATTAGCTGCAGCAAGCTACTTTCCAGGCAGCAGCTTCCTATTTAAAGACCAGCTCACCAATCCTGCAGTTTATAAAATTTGTCTCCCACCCCTGCAGCCACTGTGAAAATATCATGTGCTTTCCCCAGCCTGTGCCACCTATTGGGAAATGGGCAGGTTATCTTTTTTATGTTTTTATCTGCTCCTATACCATAGCATTATGTTACTATTTTAGCATTGCATTTTACTGCTGAAAAAAGGAATACCTCAAATCTCATATCTCTCTTCCTCATTCTGAGCCCATTAATGCCTCGCCAAACAGTGTAGACATGTAGGTGTCTAGGGCCTAAACTAGAGTTCAGGCTAGTTCAGGAATTTTGTAGTTAGATGCTTCACCCTAGGAAAGTGATAGAAATGTAAGGAATGACTTGGAAAGCCATTTTAGTGAATGTTCTTATCTTTGTTCCCCTACCCCACCCCAACTTTGGAGTTGTTAGAGCATTATCAAAATTAACATATGTCTGTGTAGATCATTGAAGATACACAGGGAAGATGGTATCTCTTCCACTTCCAATACTATAAGCTATCAGGCAACTGTTCCTATATACTTATCGTCTTTCATATTGGAAGCAGAGGTATAGAATGATTAAGTTGTGACTTATTTGAGATGATCAGAGTTCCAAGTAAGGAAAACACATATTCTCATATCAGCAAATATGGTCCAAGATCTTAGATGTTTCAAGCAAGTTCTTTGCATGATTTTTATTCTTATTTTTTGTTATATGTACATATACACACATTTATTTATACATACATATATATGTATATACATATAACAAGAGATCATGTACTAGGTTCTACTAAGAAAAATTTGGGTTCATTCAAGTCTTTTCCTTCTTTTAAATAGTTTTCTAATGAAGAACTCACTGTGTGTTTGACACACACACTCTCTCCATGTATGTATAAGTGACGGTACTTCTTAAAACTGCTTTTCAAATTTATATCAGCATATTCTTCCTCCATAACATGTAAAACCCTACTTAGTCTGATTGCTCTTGTCTGTGAGATTTACTGACATGCTTTTGTAACTGTTTTTTTTCAAAGAACTTTTTATTTTTTACCTCAAAAGAGTTTCTGTAAGTATTATGAATTTTGATAATTCAGAATATGGAACTACAAGAGTAGAAATATGTAGCAGTGAGAGCCTACTGTGTCTCACAGACTTCAGCAACTTAATCTCCTCAGCCTGTAAACATAATTTCCATTGTTTAGTTGGCAGAAGGGAGGGGAGTCTGAGTGCAAACCATTATCTCACTGTGCAGTGATTGTCTACATACATCGCAGCGAAGTATTACAAGAATAAGAAATGTACTTACACCATGTTCTTTTCAGGAAAATGTAATTAAATTGCATTATGTGTATATAATACACCTGCACTTTTTATTTAATGATAATGTTTGAAAAACATTCTTCTGAATGCTAGGGCACTGGATAAATATTTTTGACTTAACATAATGAAGGATTCAGCTATTTATTTTGAATTGTTGCTAGAAAGCCAATTAAGGAAAGTGACTTTTGGTAAAGAACCACACTGAATTCAGTGAACCTAGGCTTACATTTTAATGAGTACTAGCTTGTGTCATGGGGTTTAATGAGCATCTGTAGGCTACACCTTTCTGCAAATTCAAACATGTAACCCTCAAACCATTGACATGTCTTATTCCCAGCATGTGTATGATTTAAAATTATTTATTTATTTAGGTGTGTGTGTTTGTGTGTGTGTGTGTGTGTGTGTGTGTGTGTGCGTGCGTGCGTGTGTGAGGGCAGGGTTATAGAACAACTTGTGGAAAATGTTTTCTTCCTCCACTATGTGAGTCTGTGGTTTTGAACTCCTGTTGGAAGGCGTAACAGCAAGTGCCTTAGTGTGCTTGGCCATCCTGCTGGCCCCGCAGGGGAATTATATTTAATAAGTCCACTGTTCTTTCCCCATCTTCAGGATCAATTTTTCAAGAGTATAGCCATGGATTCTACACTTGACACATGTTTCTTTGCTAATTAAAAAAATAGAGTAGAGTTAGTTCTCCTTTTATTGAAAATGATGGTAGGAGCTTGGGAGATGAGTTAGCAGGTACAGTACCTGATATCCAAGAGTGATGATCTGAATTCAGATCATCCCAAGAACCCACAATAAAGTCAGACAGGCACAGCCTAGCAAGGGTCCTTAAGCTCCCTGGCAGCAGGAAGATATCCATGGTCCTGCTGGTGCCTTGTGGTGAGGAAATATGAGGTGCAGAAATGGGAAAGAAAAAGCAGCAGAATGGTTCATGATCTGTGGAAAGAGGCAGAACTATAGAAATGAAGGTGCTGAGGCAAAGGGTGGTTTGGTAAGTCTGCTTGCTACCAGAGGCCATGGTGATGTCCAGGCTGGGCTGTTGCTAAGGGCCGTGCCTCGGTCCCTAGTTCTATAGCAGCCAGGGTCTGTGTTGATGTCCTTGGCTCCTGTTGTCATCAAAGACCATGATAACTCAGTGGTCTACGCCACCATCTGGGGCCTTGTTGGGGTCCGGGGCCACACTGCCACTGAAGCTGTGTCAATCTGGATGGCTTTCATGTTCTCTGGAACCATGGTGACTACCAGACCTGGGCTTCTACTGAGGACCATGTCTGAGTCTATGGTTCTTCCACAGCTGAGATCTGTGTTAACATCCATGGTCCATGTTGCCAAATGAAGGCTAGGATCAGGACCACAACCGGTTGCTATGATGGTATCCAGGGACCATGCTGCTGCCTGAGCCATTCTGATTGGATTGGCTTGGGTTATTACTAGGGCTACTTGGCACCAGTATATTGACCAGCCCAGATGCTACCACTAGGACCCAGACAGAGGCCCAGGATCTGGTGTGTCAGTATGCAACCTGGGAATCTGGGGGTCATCCATGACACAGCAGGGGACATACAGATTTGGGTGGCCTGTGCTGCCACTCTGGGCCCAGGCTACTGCTTAAGACCAAGTCTAGGTCTGTAACTCTATAGAAGCCGGGTCTGGATAGACATATATGGCTCCTGTTGCACCCAGGTGGCCATGATGGTGCCCAAGATCTGGCCAGCCACCTGAGTCCAAATTGGTGTCCAAGGGCCATGATGTATGCAGATCTTAGTGGCCTGTGCTGCTACCCAATTCTGTGGTGACGTTGGCGCCAGAGCTGTAGCCAAGAGCCATGTCTGGGTCTATGGCCCTCCTACAACCACAGTCTATGCTGATGTCCATGGCCAGTTACTATGGAAGGCTATGTTAATGCCTCAGGTCTGGGGCCATTGTAGTATCTGAAGGCTATACTACCACTGGGATACATGTCAATCTGAATGCCCTGCACTGCCATATGGAGCAATGGCTATTGCTGAGAACAATGTCTGGGTTTGTGTGGAATTCTGAGTCTCATATTGCTACCTAAAGTCCAGGTTTGGGGCCACAAACTGAGGCCTTGGAGGTATCTGGTGGCTATACAGTTATCAACCATTCTGACCTGAGTGGCAAGTGATTCCATCCAGAGCCAAAATGTCATCCAAGCCCAAGCTGCTGCCAAGAGCTATGTCCAGGTGCAGCTGGGATCTGTGTTGATGTCTTTGGCCCGTGTCACCTATGGGGCCTTAGTAATCATTCGAGATGAAAATAGAGGGCCATGTGGAACCAGTCCATCCCTTCACCTTTGCTGGCCCAGGGAAAGCTAGCCTTGCCTCTGGATGGACACTGCAGCAAGAAAGCTGGCACTCACCTTCACAGGAATGCAGGCTCCTGCAATCCTCTGAGAGATGGCCCACCCTTTACCACAAATGAGTGTGAAATGACCCTGAGGGCAAGGCTTAGGGAAGCTGTCTCAGCTCCCTTGCTAGTGATGGGTGGCCTCATTGGCCAGAACTGAGCAGCTCAGCTACCACCCAGGCCCCCAGCTGGGCCTTGGGTTGGGTCACTCTAACATCTCTTCCACTTAGGACCTGCCAGAGCTCTTGAAGAGACTGATCCTATGGAACAGTACCCACAGGGTGTCCATGACTGGGTTGGCAGGACATTGCAGAGGAATTCCAGTGAGGATCCAGGGATGATGTTGTACCAGAAATCAGAGGCCTTGAACTAGACCAGTGACTCTTTGCCATGAACATTTGCTAGTAAAGCTGATATATCTAGAGGGTATTACTATATGTCACACCAGGGCCTGCAATGCCACCAGGATGAATGAAGAGTTGTTGTAGGGGTGGGAAAGAAATAGAAGTGAACTGGGATTTTTGTTGTTGTTGTTCAGTTCTTGGTTGTCTGGTTGTTTTTGTTTTTGTTTGCTTACTTGCTTGCTTTATTCTGCTTTCTTGGGGAGAAGCTGGAGGGGCGTGAGGAGGATTTGGGGAGACTGGAAGGTGAACTGATATGAGACTCTCAAAGAATCAATAAAGAAGTTAAATTTAAAAGAAAGAAAGGGAGGGAGAAAAGGAAAGAAGGAGGGAGAGAGGATGGAGGAGAGAGAGAGAGAGAGAGAGAGAGAGAGAGAGAGAGAGAGAGAGAGAGAGAGAATGAGAGAATAAAGTCAGTCAGGCAAGGCAGTTTTTAACTAATTCCATGTGAAGAAAGGGCTTAGTGTTATGTGATGGTTAATACTAGAAACCAAACAGGTTTAGAGTTACCTAGGAAGCAAGCGCCTAAGAGGCCTGTGAAAGGGATTGCCTAGATCATGTTAGTTTCTGTGGGAATGATCATGGTTAGCTTAACTCAGAGAAAGACCCACCCTGAAAGTGGCAGTACCATCCATTCATTGAATTGGTGTCTTGGACTACATAAGAGAGAGAGAGAGAGAGAGAGAGAGAGAGAGAGAGAGAGAGAGAGAGAGAGAGAGAGAGAGAGAGAGAGAGAGAGAGAGAGAGAGAAACAGGAAGATAAGTGTAAACATTCATTCCTCTCTGGACATAGTTACTAGCTGGCTTAAGAAGGACATTCTGTCAGGACTTCCTCCCCATAGTGAACTGTATCCTTGGGCTGGAACCTGAAATAAAAACTTATTCAAAATGCTTTGTCCAGATACTTTGCTGCAGCATTGAGACAAGAAATGCCTAAAGTAATGAATAACCTAGTTTAGAAATGATTCATGTTGATATTATTTGTTACAGAGGGTGATTACCTAAGTATCAGACTTTAGGTAAATGATTTAATTTTCAGTCTCTTCTATTACTTCCTATTTCTTTTGGCAGAATGCAAACTGGCAATGAGATGGCCCCATAACAAGCCCAAAACAAGGAAGGCCGCAAGAAATATACAATAATTTATGTTATATCATGAACAGATTTTCTTTTTAGTTTTTACTGAATTGTTTCTGAAAAGCCTCCAGTTGGCATACAAAAGGATATTAATATTAAAAAAATGGGACAAGCACATATTAAAAATAGAAGGAGACTATTTAAAAGGATTAGAGGCACCTGGGAGATGTTAATTCTAACAGCTGGGAAGTGTCGTGATAGTTAAAACCAAAGTGGTTTATAAATTTTTCATCTTCAATGTAAAAGGCTCTGCAGTTATCAGTAGAGGCAAACTGTTTCTGAGAAGCAGTCAAGAGATGTATGTGTTCTGAAGTTACAGGCAGTGTGTAACTAAAAAAACAGGTCTGATTGCCAAGAGATACAGAAAAAATTGCTGTGAAATTGACCATTCTGATAGACTCTGGTGGCATTTTGCAAACTCTATCCATGAGAAATGTTTCTATTTGAGTCTATAACTTAAGATACTAACAAATATTTGGTGAGTTATTTTGCTCTGTATATGGCAGTCCATCTTTGAAACAGCTCAATAAACATATGCACAATAATTCTTCTCTTATGTATTTGAAAATACTTAGGTGTGTACATAGAAGCTATGTAATTTATAACTTCCACAGAATAGAGGGTAGCATTTTGGCTTTAGATGTTATTTTGGCCTCCATACTATTAAACTGTCAGTTTCTCTTAGTGGTTTGCTTTCTAGTGATATGAACCAAACAATAAATAAGACGACTTGGAGCATAGGACATTCATATTTATTACTGCACTTTATATTGTTTTTGAGGTCACATCTGATGAATTAATCAGTTTTGCACTATGAGCAGAGATTTCTTGATACCTGCTCATTCTGTTTGCAGGGCATATTGTGAAAAGAAACACAGACACTTTCATGCCTTGTTTGCACACCACAAAATATGTGCTCAGCATGGAGATAAACAACAGAAGGAAAGATATGCTTGTTTACCCAGACACAGGGCTCTTCCGTTTCCTTCAGAGTGCATACAATTTATAGAATTACCTGGACATAGAATGAGTAGGTTCTCCATCCCCATATGATTCATAAACCTCATTAAGTAAATATATGAATAACTGGCTAAAAATAAGAGAGTTGGTCCATGTTAGAAAGAAGACAACGATGTAACCTAGGAAACCTTAAAAACAGGTGATCCTCCGTAAATGACAGCAGGCAGTGATCTAGATGGATTATCTGGTTTTAAGCTATACTCTGATGGGTCTGCCAGGATGAGCCATTTCCTCTAGTAGCTCAATATACTGACCTGTTGTGATTGTTTTTCATGTCTATTAAAAGATGGCTTCTGTTTTTTTTTAAATAGAGCTGTTTAATGTTGGGTCCAAAATATTCCTGCCTCTATTTTAGTAACAACTTTCTTATAAACACTTCTGGAGAAGATAGATTTTGCATTTAGACTTTCCACCCTATCAGAGGGTCAATGATACCTTGAACTTGAAAATAGCACAGTTGGTAAGACAATTACTGTGACCTTGCGTAAACAACAAATCACAAAAATCTTCAACTTAGATTTCACATGTTTAGTGAACATTTTACTAAGCCTTATTAGTTTCACATAAAACTATTGGTTCTTTTTATTCTGATAGTTGACAACAGTCATCTTTCAGAAAGATCAAAAATACACATGCTAAATGTCTTCCATCTGTCTTTTCCAGATTCACCTTCCATCATGCCTTATGCCCCAGCAGTCCCATATGGATACATCAGAGTGTCCCCTTGCATTTTCTGACTTTAGGTTGCTAAAGGTAATGGGGATATTAGCAGGGAACTTGAGAGTGGGAATAGCGAAGGACCGGGTGTTCATTGGTCTGGCTTCCTTCTTAGTGGGTTGCCATATGATGTCTTTGAGTCTGCACACAGCTGTGCTCTGAATTATATGTAATTCCTCTCTTCTTATCTTTAAAGCCTAATCATGGAGAGGTCAAACATATAATACCACATTATGTCTGCTGGCTATAGTAGTCCTTACTTTTTTTGTCAGACTTTTATCTAGTTATACACTGAATGTGCCATGCTAAGAGCCTGATGAGTACAATTTGACAAAATCATTTTTAATCAGTGTAAGCAAAGAAAAATTCCTTTAGAACTTTCAACAAAATTTGAGCTCCATTTACATAATCTCAAGACATGGTGTAGAAAATTCTCACACAGGTTACTAAATAGAAATTTATTGGCAAATGCTGGACTATAAGTCATTCTGTCTAAATTCAAGCCATGGTCTATCTAACCTTTATCTCTGAGAACATTTATATGAGTATTTTGGCTTCAGAAAGCAAAATACTCTGTAAATAGTGCTGTCCACTAGAAATATGTAGGTAAAATATGCAATTTTAAACTTTCAGTGTTTATATTCTATAAAGCAAAGCTACTTTAAATGTTTTATTCAACTCAGTGTTATTTAACATTTAATCTATGTTGCATTATTAATAAGATATGTTATTCTTTTTCCTTTAGTACTGTTTAAAATATACTATGTACTTCATGGGCATATAGCACACTGAAGTATAGACTACTCGTATGACAAGTGTTCAGTACTTTTTTGTAGACTGTGGCTACTTCAACTGATGGTTCTGACTCAGATTTTAGCAGCCACACACACATATACACACACAGGAAGACACGCTCACACACATACACACAAGAATATTTTATGAACTGCATTATAAAATGTGTTCCCACCAACATAATTGAAATTTAGTGGTGGGTATTGGTCTGAAGTTTTATCATCATAACAAATGCTAAATAACCAATTAACCTAAAAGAAATCAAGAGGAGGAATGACTCAGAAAGGGAGGCACTTGCTGCCAAATCTGACATCTGAGTTTGATACCTGGAACGCAGATGGTGGAATGAAAAAACCGACTCTTATAAGTCGTCCTCTGATCTCTACATATGTGCCTGTGCACACAACACTAAATAAATATAAAACAATAAATGGAGGCAGATATGTTTGGGCTCACCATAGGTTTCATAGGTTTTGATCTGTGGTCCTATTTTAAACAGAACATTTCCCAGAAGTAGAACAGCATAGATCACTTATAAGGGACAAAAGAAAAAAATGAAGGTTCAGAATTAGGAAGTTATTTGAAGCAAGGTCTTTCTTTTCAGGACATGGCCTCAATGGCACACTTGTTCAGCTAGACTCAGCTTCCTGCTATCTACTGCTTTTCAGTAATGCCAGCTTGTTGGCAAGCTGTGCATACCATCTCCCTTATGACCTAGTCTCTTTGCAAATAGCCCTTTAAAAGAAGCCCTGATAGCACTTTATTCCAAAACCACAAGCTTACTTGTAACTCTACATTTCTTTTCTTCCAAAATTAGTGCAGAGCATTCTCAGCAGTGTTTGGCAAGCACTAGTGTGCTGTTCATGTTATATCTGTTGTCAGCTGTTTTGTAAAGCCCCATTGGGTCATCTAGGTTAACCATCAACTCTCCATCGTACAGGCAAGGAGAGTGGGAAGAGGCAAATTGAGGGCCAGCACAGAGTTTCAGGATTAGTCAGCATAGACCATGATATGATCCCAGTTCTAATTCTAAAACCAAATGAATGCATATGCTAGAAGTGGGGCATAGGAATCTCACAGGTTTGTTTGGCAGGTTTGTTCTGTGAGACACCGGTAACAGAAGTGACCTTCAGATCTGACATTTGTTTGTTCATGTCACGGTCAATAGCATGGTAAGTTAGCGGTGTGTGATGTAAGGATCAAGCCTGTAAAGCGTTTCCATGTGTTGATAACTGGATATGATACTTATCCTCAGAATGCCAATTAAATCATATACATAGGAAAATTTTCCCTTTGCACTGTTTAGTCCATGAGCTAAATAGCCACATTTGGCAACCATAATTTCAGTTTAATTTGTATTCAACCTCATTTTTATGATTACTTTATTTTCCCCACATTGCCTCAAATACAATTGAAGAATATTTGTTTGTAACATCAGCCTTGTATGATCCTGTGTATGTTTTATATTTAAATTTTATCTAATGCTGAACTATTGTTTGTTTGGTTTTTTTATTGATTAAATTTATTCTTTGACAACTCAAATACTCCTTTGGCTTGCTGTCACAGCTAAGTACCAGCATTACTAAAACACTAATTGTAGTAGAAAGCATACAAACAAGAGTTACTCTAATGTCTCTCTGTTATTCTTAGAATATTTCGTCACATGACAAACTGTTAAAGGGCAATATACATCTTGATGAAAATATGTAATGACTGTATCAAATATTATAAATACCTTTAGTAGCATTAAGCTTCCTGAATAGCAATATTTATCAGGATCCTAAGTAGCAATATTTACACATGATAGTTATCTAGATTTTATATACTTTATTGCACCCTTTCTGTTTCCCAGCATCATGAAAGATTACTATATTTAATTTTCCAATGCAACCACTTTTATTCTTAAGTTGTCTTTCCACATTAGGAGGAATGGCACCATGGATACTATACTTTGGTGCTAAGAAAAAATGTTCATCTTCATTTATGTTTAATACTTTCTAATGTTATTCATTTGTGGATTTTAATTAAGAATTTTAAGATGGTAGATGATGTCCTTTAATTGAGATATAAAAGAATAGGACATTTTCAGCAAATACGCGAAAGGTTTATAATTGAGAAAATTAAAGCTCTTTCTGAAAGTGCCTCAATTAAAGTTGTTTTCCTAAGAGTATATCAAATATTAAATTGCTAACTGGAAATGAAGCTATGCCAAATATAGTTAAACATTTTAGTTAGGGTAAAGCCAGGATGCACTAAGGATAAGAGAGTTTGCTAAACCTGGATGTTCTCGGCCTATAGTTTAGACTTATGCCTAACTAGTTCTTACAACTCATGTTAACCCATTTGTATTACTCTACATTCTAACAGGTGGCATTTCTGCTTTTCTTTCTTATACCTCCTATTTCTTTTCTGTGTCTCCTCGGGTCTCCTGTGCACCTAGTTTCTCTTCTTCTTTCTTACCCTTCCCAGAAATCTCTGTGCCTAACTATTGGCCAGTCAGCTCTTTATTAAACCCATCAGAAGGCTCCTTGGTAAAGATACATCTTCAGAGTGTACAAATATTCTGCAACACATGTTTGTGTCTGTCGTATGCATTTTTATGTATGTTTCTATGCATATGTGTGCAGATATACACATTTGTTCATGCCTTTCCAAGGTCATTCCATCATATGAGGTAATGATATTTGGTTACCAGGGAGAAATTTCAGATATCAACATGACATCTTCTGCTTAGATTTCTGAAACCTGCTTAGTGCCTGTGAGAAATGCTAAACTCTTCTAACCCCCTTCTTCCAAAGACAGAACATTTTCAGTTACGTCATTTCCTTAAAGTTGTCAGTAGCTCATAGTGCTAAAAAAAGATAAGCTGAAATCTAAATCAATGATGTCATGTGACTGTATTTGTAAATAGTGTTAAGACTGTGATGAATTCATGGTGTTCATGAGGACATAGGTGGGACCTTAAACATCAAAATGATCAGTGTCCTTGTAATAAGGCATACAGATAAAGGCAAACTATATATTGGTGAAGGTAGTGAATGGAAGCTCCAAGTCAGAGAGTGTCCAAACTGGTCATGGGGCTAGCAATAACAAAAGTTACAAAAAGAATTGTCCACCAGTCCTAAGTTCATCCTAATTTGAATATATTTTTGTATTTTAAAAAATTAAAGTAGAAACTCCTCTCCTGAGTGGCTAAGTGGAGACTATGGGCCCCTGCATCTGTTAGTATCATATGGAATGCACTTTTTAAATATGAGTGAACACTTGTTATTTATTTGTCCTGCATCTTAGTGAAACTCATAAAGAAAACATGTAATATAAGCTGTGCTTATTTGATAAACTAGAGAAACATAAGCAACTGCATATTCACAGGCATAGAGATTGGATTGTTTCCATGGTAACAATCAGGCTATCAAAATTTTCATATCTATACATTAGGTTTAGTTTGATTTAGGGAATTGTGTTAAGATGATAAAAATATATGATTTTGTTTTCTTAAATAAATGAATATTAGTTTGGTTTTTTGTTCCTTTTTAAAATAATTTTAAAGGTTTACTTCATGCAATATAACAAGATTTCCTGTAAAATGTCACTTTGATTACTTCCTTTAAGTTATAATTGTATAGTTCTCCTTGTTTGCCATATCTTTTTTTAATTTGGACTTACTCTCGGAAGATGATGGTTCTTAGAAATCAACTGTTCAAGGTAGAAATCTAAGATATTGTTGACCTCTCATCAGTACAAATTCTTTGCTTTATGCATTAGTGGAAGTGCCAAAAAGGGATAGAAAGAATTCCTACTGAGATGGTTCAGTTGATAATAGACTGACTGTGGGTAGATCCCTCTGACATCTCTGACTGTTTTTTATTATATTTGAAAATATCCCCACAACACAAGGCATTGCCTTATTGTACTGAATCATGAGCATGATCATGGGCATTTTTTAAGTTGTTAATTGACATAGTATGGTTCATCCTACCATCCTTAGGTAAGAAAGTGTGCCTCGGCATATAAGAAAATAGTTGAGTAAACCACAAGAAGAAGCCACTAAGCAGCATTTCTCCATGGACTCTGCTTTGGTTCCTGCCTTCAAGTTTCTGCCTTTAAATTTTCCTTTACTTCCCTCTTTTTTTAAATAAAAAAGTCTTTTTTTTTTTACATGTATCCCCCTGATCCCCCTCCCTTCCCAGCCCGCAATCGGAGGCTCCCAGTCAGCCTTCAGCCTCCTCAGAACCCATCTCCAAATAGGGCAATAAGTCCAAAGATGTGTCAGCTCAACCTGGTGCATCCACTCCAGGAAAGTCTGATTTCCTCATCCTAGTATTAAGACTGAGTTAGTTAGTTAGTTACTCCTCTGCAGGGAATGGGCTCCAAGGTACCAGCCCATACACAGGAACAGAGTCTGATCTCACCCCTCAAGGCTCCACATACTGCCCATGCCAATCCACAGTTATCTACTCTTGGAGGGCTTAACTCCTTTTCCCAATGGATCACCAGTGGCTATTCTTGATTCAGTGAGCTCCCTAGAATTCCAGATAGCCATCTCTGTGGGACTCATCCTCATCATCCCTATCCCCTTGCTCATAAAGTCTCTCCTCCCTTGCTCTCAGTTGGAGCAGGAGCTCAATCCAGTGCTCAGCCATGGATCACTGACTCTATTCATTATTGAATGTAGTTCTGTGATGACACTTAGGATGGCTATTCATTTGGTTATAGGGAAAGTCCTGTTTATAGGCGTCCCCTCCACTATTGGGCATCCTGTGAGTTCTTGGAGGGTTTCCCTAGCACCTGATTTCTTTCCAATCACACATTGGCTTCCTCGATCACTATATCCATCTTTTTTTCTCCCTCTTTTGCTCCTTTCACTCAACCATCTCCTCCCATGATTTGTTTCCACCTCCTCTTAGTTGCAACCCGTTAGGATCCCAATTTGCTAAGGAGATCTTTATTTTCTCTTCCTAGGGGAATGGCTTTATGTCTCTCTCAGTTCCTACCTGTTCAGGGGTTGTGGTTTGTAGCTTGGGTATTCCTTGCTTTTTGTCTAAAATCCACTTTTGACTGAGTACCCTGGCAGCCAAATAAACCATTTCCTCCTCCAATTGGATTTTGCTCTGTGTTTTATCATAGCAACTGAAAACAAGCTAAAGCATTACTTTACCCATGCATAGTATTGTCATGTTTTGAAAATTCTTTCATTGATTACTGCCTTGTTTCCTGTGGTTAAAATGTACAGGCTCATGAGTGGGTGATTTATTTGAAAATAAAATTAAAATGTTGCATGGTAAAAAGCCAGTGATCTTATGTAGAGAATGAGAATGTAAGCCTCTTACACAGTCATGAAAGTACCTCAGAAGATATGCTGAATATCTCATTAAATGAATGAAGGAATCAACATACTCAAATAAGACCTTACAGTAGGACACAAGCATCTTGGTGTGACTTTTCAAGATTAAAGAGGACTCTGAAGTGTATCCATTAATTTGAATGGGGGAACCCAGCATTGACTAATGTTCTTTCTTTTATGGCTTAGAAAACAAATGCTCCCTGACAGAATAACTAGGCTATATCACCTTCTCTTATTGCCATTGGTTTGCTCATTCAAATTTAGGAATAGCTACAGTAGTATGTGTTTTTCCACAGATTATGAGAATCATATGATGGAATCCTTGTAACTCTCCTTGATCATACACATTTAAATCATTAGCAATAAAACAAACAAACAGACCATAAGAACAACCCTCCAGTGGTGCAATATTGGTTCTTTTATCTTGGGGGCAACTAACAGCTGCCAAATTGGACTTAAAGTCAGATCAATGAAGGAAATTAATGCCTCGTACTGTAAGCCTCACTAACTAACTACGTCAGAAGGGGCACAGATCCTGAGAGGGGAAAATTTTACTGCCATTTTCCTAAACAAATGTCACTTTTAACTATATTCTAAATACTTACACTTAAAAATAAGTGTAGCTCCCTTGCCTCATCATTATTTTTACAGTATGTAGAGACTATTATAAAGTTGTACAGCTGCTCAAAATGCAGAGAATAAGTGCACTTTGGGGTACCTAGCCCAAATGGATGCATCTGTAACTCAATTCCTATAGTTAAGGCTCAGGAAACATCACAGCATAGAAGGCAGAAAGACTATAAGCCAGAGGACCAGGACCTGCTGCTAGTGTCCATTAGAAATAGCAAGTAAAAGCAACCCACAAACTAATCAATACATTTATCTAAATAAGACCTATATAATGACAACACAGATAACAGGCCAATGTGGATGAGGTGATCCCACAAGGCCTCACTCCTTGATAAAGAGCTATAGTTAGTAGCTGAAGAGAGATGGAAAATCACTATTCTTCAGGAATAACCTCTCACATAGGCTGTCAAATGAATTCCTACTAAGATTCTTCAATCCCAAATTATCATCCCTGGACACATAATACGTATTAGCAATACTAAAATTACTCAGTAAGTTGTATGTTCATATGTTCATATACATATGGACATATACACCCAAATATACGAATGCACACATAAAACAAGGAAGAAGGCAAAGTCATTAGTTTGAGAGTTAGGGCATAGTAGGAGTTGAGTTTTGGGAGATGTGCTAGGAGTGATGTTGATTCAGAGCTTGTGTATTAAATTATAAAATAATAAATTAAAATATTGCCTCTATTTCTCTGGAATTAGAGGAGAATTTCTTTTTAGATAGTTAGTAAAACAATCTTTAATGCTCCTCTCTATTTCAATGAAGTCTTTCAGTATAAATAGATCATTTAATTAAAGAAAAAGTTAATTCTCATTAATTTTGTATGCTAACTAATGAATAGTTAGGACAGAAAAAATAAACTCAATTAGGTTCTCACCAGGGTGCTCACTCAGTGCCAACCCATAGGAGCTCTTGCCACATGTCAACTATGCTCTTACTCCAGGGTGCTGCTGAGTGAATCATTAAAAGAAACTGCCTCTTAGTAAGATCAGGGTGAAGTTTCTTTCTCTGACATTTGTGCGTAGGGGTGGGGTATAGAATTGAGAGCACTACTACAGTATGCTAATTAATTTCTGTTTTTATTATTTATCCATAGACAGAAGTGAAGTTTTACCATAATTATTATTAAAATTGCATTAACAAACAGCAGCTATCAGGAACTTTAAGACTAATTTTATAAGGTGTTGAATTTGATAAGTATGTAGCAACTAAGTACAGGGGAAGAAGTAGAAACTATTTTTGCTTTGGGTGCATATCAGAAAAAATAGAGTCAAGCAGTTGAATCCTTTAAAAGACATAAAAATTAGCGTGCTGTGAATCACAAATAAGTCTGGCTAGACTGTGGTTAGGGTGAGACATGGGCTTCTAGGCTTCTCCTTGCCTGGAGATGGGAAGCTGTTTGCTCACATTTATTGATCCCATAAAGTGTTCCAAGAATTTTGTGCTTATTTTCTCAAACAATGATCTCAGCAGGCCTCTGACACAGACAAAAATATCTACATATTTTGGAAAACAAACCTGAGAATTTTTTCTGTCTGAGCAATCTGTATGAGGGGCTAGCGCTAATTTTTGTGGTGAATATTCCTCATGAAGCAAGACTTCTGACACTTTTCAAAGAGGCCATTGAAACATTTTAACCTAGTCTATTAAGAAGTTTTTTAAAATGTTTGAGAACATAATTAAGATAAATGTGTTGTAGTAGTGTGATCTGTTCCCACTTTCAAATTAATGTCATTTTATATGATCTCTTTATTTCCAGATTAGCGAGTAGCTATTACTAAGTGAAAGGGCCAAGTACTCCCATCTGTAAATGATGGAAAACTTGTCCGGGTACCATCAAGTGCCACAGTTAGATTTCAAATATGATGTTCTAGAATAGTCTCTAAAATACACTCCCAGTAATAAGGTGATCTGTAACAACACCACTTTTTTTCTATTGCCCCATAAAAATAAAATTGATGTTTCTTCCCATTCTATTTCATTTTTGAGATGGAATCTTGTTGTGTAGTCTAGGCTGGCTGTAAAGACTCGGTTTATTCTGTCCCAGTCTAATAAGTACTGATATTGCAACCATGTGCCATTACACTTCCTCCACTGTCAGACTTTCAAAATATGGCTATCATTATTATTTTAGTACTATTGTCAATCTTATCTATGCTGTGAGACATTTATTACAAAGGAAACAAAAAAGTAATTCCTTGCTTTTCTACTAAAAAAAAATAAATAAATTTCATAAGCTAGATTTTTGTATGTATAGAATTGTATACATATATGTATACATATAGGTGAAATAGAAGCTCTTAAAAGGTAAGAATTTTAATTCACCTTCTTTTTATATTAACTGTTTCAGAATTTAGTGATATGCCTGGCAG
This sequence comes from Phyllotis vaccarum, assembly GCA_033318265.1. Classification (NCBI taxonomy): domain Eukaryota; kingdom Metazoa; phylum Chordata; class Mammalia; order Rodentia; family Cricetidae; genus Phyllotis; species Phyllotis vaccarum. The sequence continues at coordinate 110,705,250 of JARWLC010000011.1, forward strand.
TGGTGCACACCTTTAGTCTCAGCAGTCAGGGAGGCAGAGGCAGCAAAACTGATCTTTGCGAGTTCAATGTCAACCTGGTCTATAGTGTGAGCAAATATACTCAGAGAAACCCTGTCTCAACTCTCTGCCCCCAATACTATTATAAATGTAATTAATATATAATCCAATAGAAATATATGTGTTTGCACACATGTGTTTTTTATTAGACTCATAAAATGAGAACTACCACCTACATATAATTATAAAATATTTTTGATTTACTAACTGTTGCCTAAAAATGAGGTTTCTTATTGGAAAGTGGCATAGTTTTTAAAAACAATTATTCTGATTTGTTTTCCGAAGTTGGTTGATGTTTTCTAATAACTGACAAATTTTCCAGTGTCTCTCAAGCCTAACTTCTTAAACATTCTGTAACTTCAGATAAATGACCATCTCTTTGTGTTCTTTAATTCTTGAATCAACTTTGAGCTCAAGCTTTTGTACTCTGATGGGAGCCGAATCAAGATACAACTCTTTTCTAGTGTTCATAGGTTTTCCAGCCAGGATCTTGTGAATATACAAAATCTCATCTGAAAACTGAATATATTAACAGCAAACATATTCTGCAAAGAATAAATATTTTATCTTATACAGATTATTTAATATACTTCCGGATACAATAATGTCTCATAAGTGAACTTTCCTTTATTTCTTCACATCCCCCCTGAATCTTTTCTAAGTATCAAGTTGCTACTTCTATGTCTGCACAGGGGACGTATCACCAAATTTTCAATTCAACTATCATTTCCTACATGTCCTGAGGAAACTTTGGGAAAATGAGTTGCCCTCTTTTATTTACATCGAATCTTTCCTTCTACAGTTCTTTCTTCAATTGAGATTCTCTTCTAACAACACACACACACACACACACACACACACACACACACACACACACACACACACACACACACAATTCCTGGACAGACTCCTATGCCCACCTTCCTCTTTTCCCAGTTCTCTCACAACATCACCACAGTTCATGTTGACTGTTCTATAAAACACAGCCTCTCCCTTTCTCTCCAAATTTCTTAACAACTATATCAATGTTTTACAAAATCCTTTTAAAAATAACTTCCTGTTGTAAGTATTATACATATGTGTGTGTGCAGCATCACTAGCATCACTCGCGTCCTAAGTATATTCTTCTTCAGTCCTGACCTGATAAAGTGAACATATGATACAGAATTAATAGACAGATGGATTCGTGAGGCGTTATGACAGACATTTTCTGAAACTCATCTTTGGGTTCCATAAAAGCTCTAATATAAGTGCGTTACTTTATGCTTTCTATGTAGAACTAGACAATGGTATCACAATAAGTGATGAAACCAAGACTTACATGCACTAAAAACAAGTCCTATTCTTTTTTTTTCTTTTTAGATCACACAATAATTGCATATGAGCTTCATCTCCTTTCCTGTGGTCTCTCACTTCTTAGTCCATACTCTACACAAAATATTGAGGTTTTTTCTTCATAAAACAGATATTCAACTTTAAATAATTGTTAAAATATTAAAATTGAATCCCTAAAGCCTTGATGTTAACATTGACATTCTTTGTTCTTATTTGGTGCTTCAACAGATGTGTATGCGTGCTCATGCATGTTCATATGCCTGTGTTCTGAGTAACAACACAACAGACCATGATCTCCAACTCTGAGTGATTCACAATGTAAAACTACATCCTAACCTCCTTCTTCACCTTACACTAACTACATTTGTTTTCAAGTAACAGTTAAAAATATTCCCGTATGTGAAGGGAATATTTGTTAAGCACTATAGATGTTTACTGTAATTGTTGATTAGTATGTTAGGTTGATTTATTCAACAAGGCTAAAGTTCTATACAAGGACCTCCTCCCATTCTTTCTATTGTTCCCATTCACCTTTTACTGTACCTGCTCAGGAAGCATCCATGCTTTAACCCAAGCCCTGGATTATTTTAAATATATACAGTAATTCTTAGTAAAACCACTTCCACCTCTTGGCCTTTCTCTAGCTTGTTCCTCTGCTGCCCTTAGTTCAAGCTATTCTATTCCTTAACAATATTCATTGCACTAGTAACACTCAGTTATTAGAAGATAACATTTTCCTTTATTATTTGAAAGTTTATAGCTTTGTGTACTAAAATGTGCATTGTTAATTTAATATATGTATATAATACTTTCTGGTCATACCCCCTGTTTTCTTCCATCCATCACCTAATTAACCAATCCCAGTACTACCAGTTCTCCATTCTAGTTCCGTCTTGTCTGGATCCCACAGCCCTACCTACACATACAACTCCAATTAAACCCACGAGGCACAAAAGCAGAAACATAATTTGCTTCATTTTTAGCATGTGTGACTTGTACATGTGTAAAAGCTGTGAGAAAGAGTGGACATTGGCTGTGTGCCTGATGTCAGCTACTTAAGATTGTGAAACTGAAGGATCTCATGAGTCCTATGTGTTCCAGGCCAGAATGAACTACAGGGCTCAGCTCTTTTAAATGAATAAAGAGACAGAGACAAGCATATGTAGAAGAGAGAAGATATAAAAAGAAGGATAATTTTGAAGCTGGGGACTCAAGAAATCATGGAATCTCTTATCCATCATAAAGGCCCCATCTTTGACCTTGTAGTTGTATCTTGACTAAGAATCCTCTCTCAAAACTCATAGTGATGTTCAGAGAGTAGGGTCTTTTCTATTGCACAGATTGCAGGCATATGCGATAAGCTGATGTGCCTCCTGTCATAAAGACCTAGACCTTGGCAGCTCAGACATCAAACTCCAATATTCTCATTGCCCTATACACTTACTGAGTTACACTATGAGAATATTAAGCGATCTTCAGGGTTGGCATCTGGAAGTTAATTTTGACCTGGTGACTTGTCACAGAGAGCCTCAGGGAATAAGATAATAGATACAAGCCTGCTTACTTTGAAGATCCATAGGTTACCAGTACAATGTCAAAAGATATGCAATGAAGAAAGTTAAAATTAATTTTAAAAATTACATGGCCAGAAACACAGTGGAGTTCACAGAGGGAACAAAGCACAAAACAGATAGCGTGAAAGTATTTCAAGAAGAGATCTGGCTGAAGTTAGGTTTGAAGGTGAATAAAAGAAGATTATACCAATACAAGCATGTGTACAATGTAGACTAATGCTTTGTGCCTGGAGAAGTACTTGGAGTTTGTTACTGCATGAAGTTATGTGGCAGGAAACTTGAGTTACTGGAGCAATGTGACATTGAGATTCAATCCACGTGGGCTGAATTGGTTCATATATTTCTAACTCAACCTAATAGAAAAATGGAAGCAATAATTGAAAAACATAAAAGAAGGGCCAGAGAAATAGAGAAAAGCAAGAAAAGTCTCTATTTAATAAAAAGAGAAACTGAAAGTATCCAGGAGTGATGGGAGAGGATGGCATGAGATCTTAAAGCCATAGCAGTCAAATCCATGCAAGCAAAATCAAGTAAATGTGACAAGGAATACAATCTGTTGATCTCCCTCTTGAAATAAAAATAACAGTGTGTGCTAAAAAGGGACAATAGTAAAATGCAAAAACAAATCTTAAAAAGATAAAAGTTTAAAAGGCCATAAAACAATGTATCTTCTGTCTGAACTCTTCACTGTCAAAGTGGGAAAAGGCAGTCCAGTGGAAACCTGAAATGCTTTATCCTACTCAAAGGGAACTGAACTGGGGGTGGTTGAGGGTCAGAGGTTAACCCAGTGTTGCGTTATCTCCTTACTGCTCTTTGCATATCAGGAGCCTCTTTGGACACCCTTTGTTTTACAGCCTGTGGGCAGGAAGGTTCTCACTTATTCAAGGAATTTCTGAGTTGATCTTTGGGATAGCTAGTGTCAAAATCAAAAGGTGTGTCATGGGCATGTTTTGGTATCTGAAAGAAGATGGAAGGCTGAGATCTGATACCGAGGATTCTTCTCAGTACCTCATAGCACCAAAAATAATTTCATGTTAAGAAATAGCTAATTATAAGATACCTATTAACATATAAAAGCTGACTGAAGCTAGCTGCCAGGTTCTATAAGTATCCATCAGTCTCTACCTGTTACAGTCTTCTGGACCAGTATACCCTCCCATCTATCCTAAAACTTTCCAAACTTGCCTTGGCTGCCCTTTGCCCACTGTTCTTTTCTAAATAACCTCAGCTATTTGTGCAACCATTCATTTGGCCTTTTGGCCTCCTGACCCTTGGCTGCCACTCAAAGATCCTCCCTTTCCTTCCGCCTCTACTTATATAGATAGACACAGTCAGACAGTCATGTTCAGTCTGGACCATACAGAATGCCTCTGGCTGTGTTTTCTCACATTTACAATAACCATACCTAGACGCACCCATGACCTACTTTTTTTCTTTCATTTTTTATCATTCCCCTATGGCATGCATATTTTTATGCATTAATGCTTTGTGTCTATCTGAGAAAATATTTACAAACTATGTTTTTAATAAGGAAAATATGTCTAGAATAAACAAGACTTCTCAGAACTTAGTAGTAGAGAACCATAGACTAGAAAAAAGAAGACAAATGACCTAAATTGATACTTTACAAGAGATACTATACACGGAAAGAATCTCATCATTGTTAGCCTTAAAGTGATACAAGTTAAAACCTCCATGAGTTATCTACACATCTGTCAGTACTTCCCATTTCTGCATCATCCATCTGTGTCCCATTCTTTGATGAATCTGCCACACATTTAAGTGCCCATGCATAAACGTCCTTGGTGTTTGGTGAATTCTTGACATATTAAAAATTAGTTATTGTATTGTTTGTGTGTATGGATTCTTTTCCTATGTGTATATATGTGTGTCATGTATATACAGCGCCAGCAGATATTAGCTCCCCCTGAAATGGAGTTACAGATGTTTGCGATCTGTTATGTGAGTGCTGGGAACTGAACTCTTCAACAAGAGCATGAAGTCCTCTTGATGCTGAACTGTCTCCCATACTCTCCTGTCACAATATTTATATCACAGGCACTTACATTAATTCTTTAACAATTTAGATATTTATTTGGATGGATGGGGATGGATAGAGGGGGGAGGGGGGAGGCTGAAGGCTAACCGAAAGGGATTAGGAGGAGGGGAGGGAGGGGGAATACATACATAAAATGATTTTTTTTAAAGTAAAAATAAATAAATTAAATAAATAAAAAGAAAAATAAAAGGAATGATGCTAATGTCCCATGAACTAGCTATATCCGGATTAAAGGCCATGTCTCCTCACTCTTCTGTCTAGTAGAGTTATTGATACAAATGGTGGGCCAGCCTGTGCTAAACAGTATTTGAGTGGAAACAAAAGATTTTTTTACCTGGAGAAGAAAAATTGCTTTTTATAGAATTACCTTTATTCATTCATTTTTGCCTCCTTGTTTGTCTCATTCATTCTTGTGTGCTTCCTTGCTGGCTGGAATCAGTGACTAAAAAGCTCCTAAGACATATTAATTTGAAGGCTCAGTTGGTAAAACCACTCAGTTTGTAAGCTTGAAAATATGTAGTATCTCTCTCAGAGGAAAGTACATTGATAAGTTCTGAATCCTCAGTTACTGAGTATCTGCAGCTGCTGATGTAATAAGCCATTCAAACCGAATTACTAAATCCGGGTTTAAAGAACAGAGAAGAACAACTCTGGGTGACCTTTGGAAAGGCAAGAGAGGGACCACATGGCAAATATGATTACCATACCTTAAGTAACCTGTAGCTGTGATCTTGAGAAGCTCCCAGGGTTGGAGCTCACCTTTGAAAGGCTTTCTGAGGGAGCAAGTTCTGGGAAGAGAGAGAGGTGGGGCTTCCATCTAATCAGACATTCGGTCTGAGTTCAATCTCAACATGTAAGGGGAAAACCAAATAGAAAAGTGGTCTCTGACTCCACTTGTCTACCTAGATATGTGTACAGTTCCATATACATACTGACTACTGATAAATAAAATTAGAACATTAAAAATCACAGAACTATAAACTTATGTAGTAGAAAAAACAAGGGTTGGAAGGTAAAAGAACAATGATGATACCTATTTTATTTCTAAAGAAGCATCTTTGAAAATTTCTTTTTTATGATTCCATTCTTACTTAACATTTAAATATTTAAATGGTTCAGATGCTAGTTACAATTCACACCACAGGAATTTTAGCATTTTATGGATTATTTATATTTGCTGAATCTTTAAGAAATTATAATATCATGTATTTCTGTAGAGTAGCTTCTAATGAAATGGATCCTTAAATTTCCTTCTTTTCTGGTTGTAAATGTTCACTTTGATGACAACGTCTGCTCTACGATTAATACTACTTCTTAATAACAATAAAATCTTAAATACACAAATTCATTTTCCTGCTGTACTGATTTATGGTGCTTGGAATACTTCTAAATGTCTATAGATTAAAGTTTTGTCAATTTGAAATTAAGTCTTTTTATGTATTTCAAAGGAAAGTTAAAGTTTTCTAAATTTTGTTATAGAAGACATATTTTGTTTTATCTTGCACTGTAACTGCTCAGATATTTTGTAAAATGCTTCAGAACTAAGAGGTGTGTATGTGTGTGTTGCAATTTTTCATATATAGATGATAAACTGTATAATTCCCAAACAATTTTTGAAGTATGAGAAACAAATCTTTCATCTATTTCCTGCATAGACTTAATTACGTGTTGTATATTCTAGTGAGCCAATGAGTTTATTGTGGTATTTACTTGAAACACAGATAAAGATTAACAATTTGTTTGGACTTCAGATATTTAAAAAAGGAAGTCGATAGTTCTTTTGCTCTGTGGTCAGTTAAGCTAGGAAGTCTAAATCTATATCTTTCATCTTGAGTTGTTATTGGAAGAAATTAGGCTTTTACTAAAAATTACTGCTAATGATAAAAATAGTATTTACCATTGATTGATTTTTATAACACATTATTGAAGTCTTGAAAGTCATCCTTTGAGTGATTTTAGAAGTAACTAGTGTTTTTGAGCTATAAATAAAAATAAGCATATTCATTTAATTTATTCCAATATTCTAAGTTCTACTTACTTGGTTATTTCCAATGATATGTACTTTCCATACAGCCCTTCACAACATTAATCATACTGCTACCTAGAAACAGTCTATTTTTAATTTGTTCTATAAATAGAAATAATTATAGTTAGAGAATAAAGTTTGTAGAGGATGCTTATTATCTTGTATTATAAGGTAGGAGTTTTGGAGTGGGTGGTCAGACTATGAGGTTCACTGTCTTTAGGATGTAGTGAGCTACTGAGGTGGATATGACCATCATATTTACATGGTGTAATACTTCATTGTTTTCATTGAAACATATTATGTCATTATTTTGTTCTCACATAAGCTTTGCTACTAGGATGGCCCATATCATTATAATCCTGTTACAGCTACATGGGATCCATCGGTATATATTTATATTGTATTATATAGCTGATTTCCTTAATAAAGACATCAAATCCTACCTTACTTCCTGAATGCAAACATTCTCTGGGGCTTCCTTGGGAGTGATTTGAATATGTGTCTCCATAGAAAAAGGAAATGTTGCTTTTACTTCTGAAATATCCTTTTTTTTCTCTTTTGAATTAGATCTTGAAAATTTTAAGACCAGAATGAGAAGTACAGTATCAGTCCGTGAAGGTCAGGGGGTGGTCCTTCTCTGCGGACCCCCACCACACTCCGGTGGTGAGTACTGTTCCCTGTTCTGTTTAACATATGCATGAGGTTCCAGTGCAAGAACTGTATTTTACATACCAGGTTTATTTCTCAATGAGCAGCTTTAGGTACTTTGGCTGAACTGGAACACAAGAGCCAACAAGTATTGGCCAGGTTCTGTGATTCTACCTCAAAACATTTTGATTTATTTCAACCTTTGGCAGTGTTATATAGTCCTCTCTTTAGTACTAAAATACATCTATGAAATAAATGTGTAAGTCTTTTTATACTGGAGGTGAAGAAAGAGAGAAGTATCATCAAATAACACACACTAACCCTTAAGATGTGTGTGGAGTATTAATAAGTTCCATAAACAAAAGAATGCCATTGTCAGTGCTGTATTATAAAGGAAGATGGCCATGGCCAGCTCATATTTAAATATAAAGAATACAGTTTTCAGTTACTGATCTACTTGATGCTGAAACATAATCCATATCCACTGCCCTGACATAGTGGTTTATATATTACCAGAGTATAGACCTAAGTCACGGTTATGTACCCCAGTTACACAACACCAAGCTGCTTTATAGCAGGGAACAAAGTATCTGTTGAAAACATAAGCATATTTCTAAATTCAGAAAATTCAAAGTGGTTTTGAAAAAAATCCACTGCTTTATTTCCCAAAGTACAGTACATAGTGAATGTCCTAAGTACCAACCAGGCAGAAGCAGAGATTTTTCTGAAAAATCCTTTTCTCTATGTCATGTTTTCATCTGCATGGGGATGACTGAGGAACTTTAATTCTCAAGAGGGTGAGATCCGGGTCTCAGAGCACCTGAAGATGAAGGTGCATGGCTTAGCAATACACACAGAGGCATTTCCAGCATGCTCCTGGCCCTTGCTGGGACCACTGAGGTTTTCTTCTCTGAAATCCCCACAGTATTCTCCAGACATAGAATTGTTCTCCTTTTCACTCCTTTGTATTATTTTTGCTTACTTTTTAAATTTTTTTCACATTTCTTTCTCTGTGGTTAAAACACTTAGAAGCATTAGGGTTTTTCCCCTCCTTGAGAAAAGTAACTATTATATTTTATTCACCTCTTATCTTCCCTTATGGGACCTAATGAAGTAAGCATAAAAAAGAATAATCATGAAAATAATGTCAGTTTCAATGGCGTCCATTTTTGTGTTCCTTAGATATTAAGCAGTGTGTTAATAAAATGGTTTACAGGCATTTTATGCAAGTGATATATATATATATATATATATATATATATATATATATATATCATGGTTATATATATCTTGGTTAGATAGAAGACAAGGATGAGTATCAGTCTAAGGTAAAATACAATTCATACCTGGAAATGATAATAGTGAAATCTTGCCCAGAAATTACTCAGGTGGCTTAAGGTAAAAAGAACCCTTTGATCCAGATTATATATTGGGTTGCAGTATAGAAGTTTACAGAGTATTGATAAGAGGACAGATAGCTTATCAAGTCTAACAGAGCTGTAAATAGTAAAACTGCTACCATGTTCTTTACTTTTGACAATGGCTAAATTTGCTAATCTATCCTCTGTAGCCATTTTACAAAGGAAAAGACACAGGATGTTCTGTAAAACCAGAACAAGTCAAGGGCTTCTGATATTTCAAAATTAGAGACATTGTACAGATTCAAGGGTATAGCAATATGTCATTAGGAGTAGTTTTATCACTATGTTCATTTACCAGAATAATAGTAATAGGTTTTTCCCTGAGCCAATGACCTTTTTGTTTCAGGTATTTTGCATTATTACCAGGGTAATTTATGGGGTCCATCTCATGGAATCAGCCTAAAAACCAAGTTTTAAAAAGCAGTCGGTTACTTCACTATCATTGATTCGATATTGTATCAGTAAGCATAGCATTCAGGCAGGTTGTTATTATAGCTCACACCTCAGTATTCCTAGCTGGATGAGACTGTTGATTAATTTTCTCTTCTAGCACTATTAGTACTGGCCAGTAGAGGTAAAACTGCAGTTTAGTACCATCTATATTTCTCTATGTCCTATAAGTGTGTAGTTTCCTCATCAACACAGTACTATCTGCAAGTTGTGGAGGAGCCTCTTTGGGCAATGACTCAAACAGATTTAACTCACTTTTGGTACTGAGATTTTTCCTTGGCAACATATGATTTCTAGTTGAGACATTCTCTCATTATGTCATGACTCCCTTTAAATCACACACACACACACACACACACACACACACACACACACACACACACACACATACACACCTATTTACAAAATGTAACTTCTACATTAGTGTACATTAGTAAGTTTCTTTGGGTAATAAAAATCCCCTAGAGTTAATTTAATTACCCTTCTCTACACTCTATCCTCTACTCTAGCCTCCCATCTCCGAACTATTTTAATTCTCTTCGGACTTTTTTATTTATCCCTTCAAAACTGGAGGGAAGCAAATTAATACTTTTGTTATAATATCCATGCCTGTTACTTGCAGAATCAGATCAGCTCTAAGTAATGTTTTATGAGCAGACACCTCCCTGAGTTGCCTCAATTGCTGTGTTCAGGCATTCCCTACTACATTGAATCCAAGACTGACATTTAATTGCAAATTAATTAACCTGAATCTTGATATATTGCAGGTTATGATCCAATGAGTCTGGAGGTTATGTTTCTTAAAGGTTTTTCTGAGAAGATTCTATTGCTAGTCCATGGACCACTTCGCAGCAGGATTTTTAACTGTCTCTTGCATTTTTCAAAGTCCCTGGTACTTTACCTGTTTATCTCATTCTGCCCTTTAGCTTTCTTTCTTACCTAGCTCTTTTTCTTAGCTTCTACTAGAATGCATTTACCTCATTTGAACAAAATATTATGTCTCCTCTGAGAATAGCCCACCATCCAACTCACATTTGAGCCTGAAGCAATGTCCTTAAGGTACTCTTCACTCTGATTTATTTCATTGTTTTGTGGCCTTCCAGGTCTCTAACCGATTTGTATATTTTTATTGTCTCATAAAACTTTTGTCTAAGTCCTAAGGCTGAAGTGATATGGCTGGCCTTTTAATGGTTATCCCAGAGTCCAAGAAATAAAAGAGACCATGATTTTAATCTACGACTACTGATCCCAAAAGTGTAATATAAAAGCAAACATGGTCTCTAACATAGATTTGGTTTGTGTCTCATAATTAGTGGAAAATGACTGAAGAGTTAATGACATCTATGCATATACATACAAATCCTCATTAGTTTGATGTTTTACTGCACAAAAATCTACAAATGTCTCAGATCTCTTTGAACATGTTTTCTTTAATGGATCACAATGAGATTGAGATAGAAAGGCATGAAGAAACATCAGATTATATGTACCATGCCTCCTTTAATTAGAGATGGATGTCATGTACTCCAAAAGATCCTTGTCATACGCACAGTACTGACTTTTATCTTCTTGTAGAGAACCATAAACGAGTCAGCAGGATCCTAACTATACTGACATTACTCATTTGGCAATTTTCAGCTTATAGAATCAGACCAAATGACAAAGTTATTGTTTGTTTGCAATTTCTCTTTGCTTGGGTCTTCCTAACATAGTTCAAGTTAAGAATCCAGCAAGTTTTTCACACTGCAACCTGAGTTGCTTTGATTGATAATAGTCATACATTTATCTAATGCCATTAAAGGATCTTTTTCCCATAGCTGGAGGAAATTACAAATTTATCCTGGGTCTCCATACATCTATTTATCAGAGGAATTGTTGTCATAAAAGAATTCTCTTAATCTTTCCTTTATTCTGCCATCCCGTTTGTCATTTTCAGATCATTGCCTTTCTCTACAGAACAATTCAGGATCTCTGAAGAAAAAGGAAGCAATGCCTTAAGTTACACAGGGAACAGCAATATGACAAAACAGAAATAAGACATTCAACATAGATTTCCTATAGGGTAATTATTAATATAGTTTTCAATAATGCAAAAGACTAATAATTAGTGAAATTTCTGTATACATGCTGGTCATCATAAAATCATTAAGACCTCAAATGCATAAGAAAAATCACCTTTTATAAATAAGTCACAATATTAGTGTCTAGGCACCGCATGCTAAAAATACTAAATAGACAGAAATCACATGCTAATCAAGTTATTTCATTCACATATTTTAATGAAGAGTTGGCTTTGCCTAGTGATGGCTGGTAAAATGTTCTGTGCATGGGTAAGTGGCTCAATGACTGTCATAATGTTTTATCAGCTAACTAGTCTCTGCTGCACCTTGCCGTGTTTGTACTACAAGCAGGCATTTGAACATTCAGTTCTGTGGAATGTCATCCATTTCCAGAAACACAGCCTTTGGGATGTGAAAGAGAGGGTGCGAGGTGTCAAGCAGCAGGTAGTACAGGCTGAAACAATTCAGTGCTAAAAATTGCTATGCAAAGTGTTGGTGTGACCAAGGCGAGAACTGAAGCTGTACAACCAGATGGTGTGGGATTCACACCCTGTAGAGCTACATCTTTATTATTATTTTTCCTCCAAAACAAATGGACCAAAATGTAAAAGTCATCTCAGATAGTTCAGATGGCACCAAACAGAATTAGTCACCTCTATATAAATTTGTTGAGTTAGTAGAGACATTAGCAGGATGGAAAGGCCGATCGCCTAGTATGAAAAGGCAAATGATTCTAAACAGTAATTTCCCAAAATAATTTTATTGGAGTCATAGCTTCCTCTTGTTTTATGAACACAGTTCTTCTAAACTACAATTTACTTTTATAATCCAGTCATACTAGAAACAAGAGTTCTGTTTAAATGTTAGCATCAAATGCCTTTCTGAAAGTCATCACAGTTTCCCTTCAAGCAGCAGACAGGTGTCTTCTATTTTCCCCAAAGCAGAAACCAAGGCAGGATGCCCAGTAGTTGTATTATAGTGTCAGCGTACTCATCAAAACAAAAAAAATTATTATTTAAAGGTTGATAATTGTTAGGTAATTAAAGGTTTGTCTTCTAATTTAAAGAATATTGCCTCTTGCCTAGTGCTATAGAGATATAGTTGGTAGGATTAAAAGACTAAATTGTTTCCTATTCATTTTATAATTAGTAATGGAGTCTTGTGTTACTATAAATTGCTTATCTGTAGAAATTATTAATTAAAAATATTAATTGAGTTAGTCGACCTTTTTTCTTTATACCTTTTCTTACCTACTTTCAACTATTTATCTATCACAGCCCATTCATCCATTTTATTTTCATTGATTTATGGATATTCCCAACAAATAATTGGGTATGTGCACCATGTTGCACATCTCAGAACATTTTAATGTTTTACCTAAAAATATATAATAATTTGTAGATGAAAAACACGAGCACTCTGACAATAAACTTGATTGGGATGTGTTCTACTCAGTTATTATTGAGCCCTACCCTGGGCAAATCCTCAAGTATAAGTTAGCAGCTTCATTTTGCAGAGTATTGAAATTTTATTATGAGTTTCCATATTTTCAGGATGTTGAGTCACTTGGGAGTAACAAAGGTGCCCTAACTTTTAGCTAAGTAGCTCTGGAATGACAGTAACTGTGCTGATATTCAAGGTGATATTGTATCTATTTAAGGAAATGAGTGATGCTATTTTTTAACATTGGCAAGCCGAGTCTCAAGGTGATTATAGAATTTACAGAAAACCACTCAGCAAGAAGTTTCAGTTTCACATGTAGAACTAATAATTTTTAAACTTTGTAATGCAAGAAATTTTCTTCTGCACATATAAATTACAACCTTTGAGTGTTTTGTTGATGTTACTTATCTCAAATTGAATTTTTTGTATTCCTCAAATACTTTTAATGGATTCTTGAATCTAACTAAAATATTTTAAGCACACACACACACACACACACACACACACACACACACACACACAAATCCCACAAAGGTATGTAGAAGCCATAAACTATACTGGAACTAGATCATTTAAGTTATAAATTTAAAATATGAAGTATGCTCTAATTTGAAATTTGGAGCTATTTCTAATTTCTACAGCCCAATTTTTGAGGCATTTTCGTCTCATGAGCAGGTAAGTCATAATCTATCCTTAAGTGATCATTGTAAGAATTTAGGAAGGTGACACATAGAAATTATTTATTACCATCTTATTTACACATGTGACAATATACCACAGTCCTAATATATTTATCATATGGCAAAGCATAAAATTAAACTTTCTCATGTGAATCTGTGAAAAAGATTATCTTGCTTTCTATCAGGAAGTTTTCTTGCCTGAAAATTTTGTCCTCAAATTTGGACAAGATCAGTGACAGCATCACTGACAGCATCATTCCGTATAAACAGGATTCTCTCCTGTTTGATTTTTCTTGCTTCCGTATGTTTACTTTTAAGGCAGGATCTTATTATGTATCTCAAAGTGACAACACCTTCCTCATCCTTTTTTCTCAGCTTTTCCAGCTCTAGGATTGCAGACTTACACCAAAATGTTCCATCAAGACTTGCTTTTTAGAATAAGAAGTATCCCTAACTATACAAGAGTGAGGATGCCTTGAGATGTCCACCCTATGCCAGCCATGGGCTGCCTTGTCCCCTTCTGAAGAGCCCACATCTTATATTTTCCATCTGGCCTCAAATAAAGAAATATCTCTGTTACAAGCTAAGAAATTAGAAGCTTTATCCAAGTGATTAGGTATCTGACTTGAATACATACAATTTGGAACTTGGAAAAGTAGAATAGTTCCTGTACACCCTGCACATTGGGCATCATGGAATGCTGGTGACCAGGAGTAATAAATACAACCCTATAGAAACAGATAACAACCCACAGAAAAAAAATAATGACGTAAGAACTGGAATATTTTACAATAACTGAACACCCAACACTGCATCCCCATCTTTCATTGTGGTAGGCAGTGTTTGTATGCATGTATGTGCATATGTGTGGTTCTGTTATCAAAATGGATGTAAGGAGAATAGGAAATTTAATAAAATAAGTATAAAACATCAGTTTTACATTTTGGCAAGTCCCCTAGCACTTTTCTTATTGTTATGAAGTCACCAAGATAATCACAGGAAGGGTCATGACAGGCAACCTGCAGTATCTGTAGATTTACTGTTTCTGATAAATACTCTTGATTCCTGTCAATGTGAGAATATCTTATGTTGTTGATTATGAATCTAGCCTTTACAGATGAGCCGTCTATCCATCCCAGGCTCCTCAGATTTCAGAGATGCCAGTGACCTGATCATTTCTCACACATCTAGGTACAGCAAGACTTTAGACTTCCCTTCACACTACAATCTCAGATCCATTTATTGTCTTATAGAGGATGATAAGAAATTCATTTTTCCCTCTCTCTAAAGGCAGCTGAATTCTTCTTATTCTCCTTTGTGCCACCCTCAGACAAGAGTCTGATTAAGCCCAAAGCCCACTGAATAATTAATTACACAGGGAAAATTAGTAATTTGAATCCAATAGAGAAATAGTTCTTCGAATAGAGTTTATTTTCAACCTTAGATTTCTGGCTCATCATATTTGCTTTAAAAAATGATTGTGAATTAAATGTATCTCATGTATAATAAAGCTTTGTGTCATAGCATTTCACCCCCCAGTTAAGGAGAAAACTACCACTACGTCACAGCTAAGAATTACATTTTATATTGCCAAAGAGAAGAGATTAAATAATGGTTGCTGTTATTACATAAATTTTGTGTTTTATTCACATTAATTAATGTGGGGGGTGAGGATGTGTGACATGCTTGTCACAGCACAGTTGTAGAGATAAGACTACAATTTGGGGAAGTTGGTTCTTTCTTTATAATATGTGTATTCTGGGGATCAAACTCCTCTTGATAATCAGACTCAGATTGCCCACCAAATTCTGGGTATTAGGCTTGCTGCCAGACACTTTACCCACCGAATCATTTTGTTGGCTTGATCTCTCTGTTTTAATCAAGTCTAGAGAACCTGTGTGAATAAAGAAAATTGAAAATGCATTAACTTAACTTGAATCTTGCGTCCTACTCTGATCCATCCAAATTGAGTACTTCTGACCTTACCAGCCCTTCATTAATTTATACCCTTCCACCTAGAGAGATTGCTTGAAGATGAGGGAGCAGGAAAAGGATAGAGGAATGAGACTTTTAAATAGGGCCTGGCTTGAACTTCACCTATATGCCCACACTATTGATGTAGCTCCCTAACTAGGAGCTAAGGAGTTGAGGATATTGACCAAGTTTGCTGGAGTTCGCTGCCTAAGAGGAAACGGAATAAAATTGCTACAATGATCCAGCTTTTGCTACTTTGAACTAGAGAGTGCTTGCATAAATAAGTGCTTTGGGAGTTTGTGGACACAGCTCTAACCTGTGTGTTATAGGCAATGTTTTGTGACTTTCAGCATCTCCCTCCTATAGTTGTTTGGAAAACATGCTAAAATCTAGTTTTCCAGGCCCAATCTCCAGGTCAGACTCCAGAGTGCAGCATTTTTTTTTCTATAAATCTGCATTATTCACCCATGACTCTTGACAGTTTGGTTCCAGATGGTCTTTAAGCCACATTAGCCATTCTTTGTCTTCAGCCCACATGATTTTAAAGTTTTCAAGGAAGTTCAGGAGTAGAAATGTTTTAGTGAGTGAATTTGAGTAGACATTTTGAACTTATATAGCAAAGTGGACTACTTTGTATAGAGCACTGATGCTCATTTATTTATAAGCCAAGCAATTCCCTGTCAGCAGAATGTTATCTTCACTAACCTCAGCTGAATTGGAGACCCAGATTGCTTATATACCTAGTGATGTAGCTGAACTTTCCCAGGCATACCTCCACCTGCCTGGGAGTGGAGGAAAAGATAGATGTCCAGTAATGAACTACATCTTTAAAACTCTTAGAAACCCAGATCCCTTCGCAGCATTTGAATAACTTTGCCTAGTCTGGTGCTCATAGGCACCAAATTGACATTTTGCCTAGAATAGTTCGGAGCTGTGTTCTGTTGTTATCTGTGTTTGCTACATCTAAAGACACGGTATCTGCCTAGAATAAAAACCAGAAGAATCTTTTAGGGATGGGGTTTCAAAGATGATGTCCATGTTTTATACTCTGCTTTTATTTAAAAATGTCTTTTTTTCTTTTTAAAATTTGAAATGATATTAGGTTTTAAAAATAGTAAATCATGAATGAATCATATTTTAATCAAGATTTTCATATTCTTTCTTAAAGCCTATTTGTAAGATGTGCATAATGACCACCAACTATTTTGGAGAGTCGGCAAGATTTAGCTAAGTAACATAAATGAATGGCATACTTTATTAACATTTCAAATTATTTATCTGTTTCCTTTTAAGGAAATAAAAGATAAGTTCTCAGATATATCATGTTGCCCTTGAACTTGATATACAGCTGATGATGGTTTTAAAAAATAGATTTTTTTCACACAATTTATTCTGGTAACTGATGACTTTGAACTTCTTAGTTTACTGTCAGTACTTCTATGTGCTAGGATTTTAAGTGTACACCACCTTATTAGACCTATGCCTTGTTAAGTATTAAACTTTAGAGTTTGTGCTTGTTACACAAACATTCTACCAACTGAGCAGCATTGCTAACATTATTTGTATTTATTAAACATGGGAAATGTAGCTATTTTGAGTTATTTTTTTGTCATATCCTTAGCTAGTTTTGACTGGTACTATGGCTTTTCTGCTAATGTTCTCTTAAGTTCATTAGAGACATAGATATGTTTTGCATACTTCACACAATGATACTTTGTGAAGAGATATGAAAATTGTCTCTATTATCCATTGTCATCTGGTCATGGTGCAGTAGCAAGTGGTTCCAGGGTCTCATTGTCTCAGGATAACAAAGATTGTTTTCTTGTATGTCAAAAAGTCTGAGAATTATCTGCCCTTCAGTTCCTTTTAACTTGTTCTAGTTTCATTTCTTGTGCTTGACGAAAATGCCCTGAAAAAGCAACATCAAAGAAAAATAATGTATTTAATGGCTTACAACCCCAGATAACAGTCTACCATCTTAGGGAAGTCAAGGCAATGGAAACATGAAGCAGCTAGCCCTCACAGCTCTGAAGAACAGGGAGAATGAACATAATCATATCCACTATTTGACTCTTAAACAGTCCAGACATACAGGGATGGTGCCACATCCAGGGCTGAGTCTTTCATATCAATTAACATAACAAAGAGACTGAGACTTCCTCCCAGGTTGTTCTTCATTGTGTCAAGTTGACAATTAAAATCAATTATAACAACATATTTTTTGTTATTTTGATAAAGATACTTTCTTACTTGAAACATGCCATTTTAACAACGGGAAAGAAAATTCCAGAAAAGGCTTCTTCTCTTCATCAAGACTCAAGGCATCATTTTGGTTCCTGTTTCTCTTTTCAGAATAACTACTTTCCAAGTGATGAAAAAAGAATCCAAAATACTTTGTCATAAAAATGAACAGCAATTACTTAATTGTCCATAATAGCAAATTTAAACCTAGAATGTTTTTTAGATATTCCAGGATAAGAATATTTATACAATAAATAGTTTATTACATTGATTCACAACTAAGAAGAGAAAAACAACATATAAAGAAGTCATCCAGCTCAGAAGTAGAGGATCTTTGGTCAACAAACTGCTCTACCAAGGAGATCCTATGTTACTGACTGTAAGCTAGAAGTTTCTGACAAGTCCAGGCCCATGATCCAGAGGAATCTTTCCTCTCTTAATCCTACAGCCACTTATAAAATAATTATTCAGATGTTGAGATTAATTACAAACTGCTTGTCTTATGGCTCAGGATCATTACCAACTACCTCTTACAACTTAACTCATTTCTATTAATCTAGGTCTTGTCATATAGCTTGTGGCTTACTTGTACTTTCACATGTTTCTTCTTTGGGTGGCAGCTTGTAGTATCTCCAACTGACTCTGTCGTATACTTTTATCTGTGCTTGGATTTTCTGCCTGCCTGTAAGCTGTCTTGCAATAGCCAAAGCAGCCTTTTTAATAACAAATGATAAAGTACATTCACAGCGTACAGAAAGACATCCCACATCAACTCTTCTGCAGCTGATTATTGCTGTAAAGAAGGTACATTCAGGAGCTAGAGAGATGTCTCAGGGATTAAGAATATTTGTTTTCTCCAGAGGACCCTAGTTCAGTTCCCAGGACACATGTAACAGCTCTCAAGTCATGGAAACTCGAGTTGTAGACATTCCGATGCCATCTTCCGACTTGTGTGAGAATTGTATATATGTGCATGCAAGTAAGAAAGGTAAATAATAATAAACATATTCTTAAAATTTTCTAGAAAAAACAGAAACTATTTGTTGATCAGTTTGACGAAACTGTTTTCCAAAACTTGGCTCAAAAAAAGCATGTATCTCTAGCCTGTACACTGCAGTTAGAAGTCTTCCTTTCAAGAAAATTTAATCAACTCTAACCTAAAATCTCAGAGACATCTAAACTTATAGTTTATATTCTTGAATATATACTTTTATTCAATTGGGAAGTACATAAAATAATTCCCAAGAAGGCCAATTAAAGTAACTTATTAAAAAATACTGGAGCCCTGCAGTTCCAGACAGGAGCATCTCAACCCTTGTGAAGTTTTTCATATTTGTTTTATATACTTCTCAGAACTAATTAGGAATCTCCCTTTCTAGCCTAATTTATATGATTACTTTCCTCTAGCAAATGCTTTATGTTCCCAAAGTGAGGCTAAATCAGTCAGCTAATACAACAAAGTTGTGGGAGAGTAAAGAATGGGGACTTATTAGGCATAACACTGGTTCTGTAAAGTATTTAGTTGATTTTATCTAGAAAAAAAGATGAGTTGGAAAGTTAAGTGACATATTAAAGTCAAGTTTTAATGTGTGGGTATGTGTGTGTGTCTCTGTGTGTATTTGTGTGTACTGTTCATACAGCAGACAATAATCAAGCAGAAATTCATTCACTATAGCTGTAAGCAAATGACTTGTTTGGTCTTGTAGGAAATTGTATGTAAGTCAGAAAGTTTTGAGTTTTTCTGTCATTCAGGATTGTAACCAGCTACATGGCAGGCTGATGCAAGAAAATTGTGAGTGGGAACACAGACCAGAATTGCACAGTGGAGTTCAAGATCAGCCTGGTCATCTTTCTTAGCCATTGAATTAAACTAAAAACTGAAAATAAGTCTGAGCACATAGGTCTATCTATGGCATATTGATGTCTAGTATGCCAGAGGCTTTGGTTTAATCCACAGAACTGAAAAGTTTTCACACACAGGTAAGGTAGAGGGGGAGAGAGAGAGAGAGCTCTTGTTTTATTTCTAGAATGCTTGATATCTCTAGTATCATTACAGTGACTGCATATATTGTCTTTTCTGAGATCTACACCTGTGAGTTTATAAAATTCTCTTTGAGTTTATTTTTTGCAAAGCTTTTCATGTATCCTTGGAAACACTACGACTACCCCATAGTATTACACACAATTAAATGTAGAGCCATACATCCTCTGCAGCAGGGTTCTGGCCAGCGGGTTGGCTGGTGTATTATGTATAGAGAGTAAGGTGAAAGGCCTGTCTCTGTTTTCTCTAATGCTTTTCCAGTCTCACCAGCTTGTGCTATCCAAAGAGACCACCTGGTCTAGTCAGCAGCAATTTTTTTACAGTGTGTTCTTGTTAATAGTAAGAGGTTCAAGAGAAAAATATGAACACTTTTTTTTGTTCTAAAATCTCTAAAATTGCTGGAAAATACACCTTTTATTTCTTGGGCCTTTTTTTTGGGGGGGGGACAAGGTTATCTTTCTATATCTGAAGAGAGTAATAGAGATGTGGCTGATCTCCAAAGAGAAACTGCCTTTGTTCAGGGTGTGTTTCAGGAAAGAGGTGCTAAGAAATATGGGCAGGAAATAACTACTTAGCTGAAAAATGGACTATAGCATTCATTTTTCAAAATACACTATACATATAGCTGTTCCTTTAAAATAATAAATGGCACAACTTTGTGTACATTCCTCTAATTTTTATAATTAAGTAACTTTTTATAACTAAACTTTAATTGTTATATCTAACTTTCTCAATATTTTTAAAATGTTATACTTCCATATGAGTTTTATTTAAAGATTAAATTATATACTGAGGGAGTGTAAATGAAAATTGAAGCATAAAAGAATAAAAGGGATGGAGGGAAGAAAGGAAGATGAAGGGAAAGAGGAGGCAAGAAGGCTCTATTTTTATTATTATATCTGAGAATAAGTCTGTCTGCCTGAATTCATTCAGAATGAGCTTAGCTATAGATGTCTCAATATGTTTGTGGGTAACTACTTCATTACATCATTATGAAATCTGGGGAAGAAAATTAAAAGGTTGTTTTGACTAGTTAATATACTTCTGGCATTTTGTAAATTCAATTAATTATGTGTGGATCACATTTACATCTGTTCTAGTAATAACAACGGGCTGGTGTTTGTTAGTAGGGAAAGGAGTCCATCAATCATCCATAATCATTGATCTCCAGAAAAAGGGGGCCCACTCTGGCAGGCATTCAGTAACCATGGTGTGTTTTTGACTCTAGTGCCAAAGCATATTGCATTCCGCACAGCTATTATGAAAGCTGTTCTGTTTCCACTTGATGGAAATTGACGTCTGAAGTGGTGATAGATGTAGACTTAAAGCAACTTTTTCCATCATTACAACCTTTAAGCACTACTGACATCCCTCAGGATGTTTTGACCTTTTCTCTCCATATTCTGCTTTTTGACAGCTCAGAGAAAAGCAGTGTACCTGACATCTGGCATAAACACGAAATGTTAATTCTTAACGCAATTCTAAAACTGCCATCCTTTTACAGATGCTCATGTGATACCTTTTCCCCAAGGCTGCAACAGGGTATGTGAGTTTTCTTAACCCTGTCCTAGTAGCCATAAAAGTTGTTTTTGGTTTTAAAGCAGATTTTGAGTTTGGCATTCATTTCTATAAGAAACAGAGTTTGAAGACCCCTGGCCCACCCAGTGAGATTTTGTTCTCTGTTATAATTAAAAGGAATTCATAGGCTGTTATAAGACACACATACTTAAGGAAATTTTGACATACATGAAATATTGCAAATAGAGTATTAAGAATAATTTTGAGTGTAGTATAGGAGCAAAATTTATTATCTCCAAAAGGCATGGTCTCACACAAAATATCATAATGGATATTGTAGAATCCAGAGATTGTTTCTGAATCTTTGTAGACTTGTAGACATATGTAGTATAAGCTGTGAAGTATCAAAAAAAAAATGTTCAATTAAATAGAAAATAATACTAGTGTGATAAAACTAGGATGTCGTGATCCCAACATCTTAATTGCAGGGAGGAGTTGCTGGGAGTATTTGTCTGCAATGTCTTAGTCCCTGCCTTGGGTTTGGTCTTTAGTATAAAATGGACAAGCAGGCAGACAGACAGATAGATAGATAGATATAATCAATTGTAGTATGAGGTTTCTGGCCCAGACTTTCGGGCCTAACCTCAAGGTCTAGACCCATAGACCTGCAGACCCGCAGTCCCACAGTCCTACAGAGACACACAGAGGCTTACTATAGTTTTAGGCTGATCGGCCTCAGGCCCAGGCATATCACTTGCTAACTCTCTACCCTTCATCTAACCCATGTCTCTTGTTCAGCCATGCGGTTCGGTACCTTTCTTAGGGCAGCATAGTTCTCCTCTGCTTCTTCCGGGCCTCTCTCTGGAATTCTGTCTGGCACTCTTCTCTCAGAGATTTTTCCTAGTCTGGTAGCCCCGCCTACATTTCCTGCCTGCCTTTGGCCAATCAGCTCTTTTTATTAAACCAGTGGGTGGGACAATTATTTAAAATGAAACAACACAACCTCCCACAATCAATTTTACAGAAAGTAAAAGTTGATGAAACTAAAAACTAAGTGATCATTGAATTTTTGATTGAACAGAATTTAGACATTCACTCTTCAGATAAATCAAGGGATCCTGACACAATCAGTTGGAAATACCATGTTCAGATGAGGTGAAAAGTTAGAACCAGTCTTAGTATTTTGTCATATGAGTAGGAACTGTTTATCATTTCTGTGAGCTTCCAGCTTTTGTACACTGAAAAAAACAGATTTCTAGGAAGAAGTATAGTAGGATCCTGAACAACCTGTAGGTGGGATATAGGTACAGTTTAAGAAAAACCTTTGAACAACGAATAAGACTGAGCAAGCTTATCTCACAGGGAAAAATATTAAGAATAGAATGGCACTCAAACCTGGAAGAAGTACAGAACACTCTACTCTAAGCATTGTGAATAATCAGTTTTTCTGGGATCAACGTGAGACTGAATTTGAAATGTCAGCTGACTGGTTACTGTGACATGTTAATCTTATTTCGTTTCCATTAAATGAGGCATTTCCATCATTTGACTATGAACTAATGGGAACCCTTTCATTACATGATCAATCAGTTCATTTGCTGTGTTTGACTGGTAAAAAACTTTATCTTTTCTTTACCTGTTTAGCTTTCCATCAATTATTTCCAAGTTAAGATCAAGCTTGTATAACTAGGACCGTAAGATATAGAGCAGCCTCAAGCTAGTGGCCTCTGTCTTATTTTTCAGGGACTGAGATGAGTTCTTCTAATAGAGGACATAGATAGCATACAGCCTTAGATATATGCAAGGTTCTTGTACAGATTCTTGTCATGGAAGAGTTGACAGGGTTTCTTTTGACTTAGACACAGTGTGTTGTCAAAAGGAATGAGTTGTGTATAGGTGCATATGTGTACTTATATATGTGGTGGCCAGGGGTCTTTCTCAAGTGACTTCCTTCATATATATATATATATATATATATATATATATATATATATATATATATATATATATAGTGTGTGTGTATGTGTATGTATGTATGTATATATATATATATATATATATATATATATATATATATATATATATATATGACATAAAGCTCAGGAATTGAGCTAAATTGGCCAACCAGTGAGTACCAGGGATCCACCCACCTCTGATTACACAGCACTGAGATTATTTACATTTGCCTGCTACCTCACCCAACTTCATTATATGGATTTTTGGGATGTCCAGGCCAAGTTCGGGTTCTCATATTTGCATGGCAAAGTACTCTACTGACAGCTATCTTGACAGCCCAAACTAGAGAAACTTCAACAATTTAAATTTAATAAATCTAATGAAATTGATAATTGCATAGACAGTTATGCTCTCAAAAAAGAAAGCTAATAATATTAGGAAAAACAACCTTCAAATTTTTTCTCCATGACAATGAGTGGTAAGACTGGATTCATATATAGAATGAGGGGAAGAGCAATATGGATATATAGGGATATATTTTGGAGTCAAACCTTTCAAACATATACACACTGCAAGAAAATTGCCTAATGAATTGAGAAGTGTCCCTTCCAGAGTGAATATATATTTTCATCTACAAACACTAGGTATGCTAAATCTAGTTTCAAAAGATTAGTACAGGTGCAATTGTGAATTCAGAAACTAAGTGCAATAAATTTATATTGAGAACAATCCCACAACACACAATCACATACACAAGAACCACTCCTAGCACTGCACACATGCCCCTGCACACATTCAATATTCTCAAATCTCAATCATGACTTCCTTAGACACAGGGCCATCTTTCCAATCTCTCTGAATTTGCAAGAATTTGAAGTAAACTGTCTCCTGAGCATTCTCCATTCTTTATTTCTTTGATATCTTTATATAACCAACCACAGCTGCTGTACCTAGAAGATAGTGCAGGGATAAAACTTACTCATCACACACCTTTTATTTAAGAGCATATGACCCCCTGTTCTAGGGAATTCTGTTGTCCTTTTTTAAACACAGTTGTGTCAGACTTTCAAAAGCACATCAGAAATATTCATAGCCTTAAATCCATGCATTAACATAACACAAAATTTCAAGAGCACTGGGACAGTAATTTGCTTCAAGGCAGGTAACCTTGAAGTTTGCTCTTTCCACTCTGGAGCAGAATGTATTTAAGCCTTATTGGTGAGCTGCCTCTTAAGGTCATAACTTCCAGAGTTGTAAGCTGACTGCAGGAAGCCACTTATTTCCCAGAAAATCCTTCCTAAGCTAGAAAATAACAGAGTAAAGAAAATCTAATCAAAGATACATTGTACTGCCCACAGCCACCAACATGAACTGCAGAGGCAATCGTTACATGGTCTCTGTGATGTCTTTCTTGTTAGAGGATGGGATGATTTTCTTAACTGTTAATACAAGAAATACATTAGTATTCAATAAAAACTTCTCATAATAAGTTTAATACTGTTTAAGATTTAAGTATTTGCCTATACTCTCCAAATAAGTTATTTGAAAATATTTTTTTCATGATCAAAGTTTTAGGTTTTCTTTGAAGAACATTTGGCATACTCAGGGTTTACACACTTTTGTTGACCCCCTGTTGTACTTCTCGTGGAGTCTAGAGACAAAATGCTCACATTACCTATTTTTTCTCTGCAGTTGTATAATTTTTCTTCATCAGCATTAAGTAGATAAACAGAACATATGCTTGTCTTAATACTGACATCGAAGACTGGGCATTAAGTTGGAGGAAGAATGAAACATTCCAATTCATCATTCTTTAGATCTGCAGGTGAAAGAAGTGCCTTCTTTGTATATTATTGAAAACACAGTAAAGGAAAGTACAGTTGCTATTTAGACCTTTAAAGAATTAATGAGTATATTTTCTCTGCTATGATTCTCTTCCTATCTTTGCTTTATTGCTTCTTTCTTTGGCAGAAATAAGATAGTTATATTAAATGAGAGATAATGCTTATGTTCTTTACATGGTACTTGTGTTCATTGCCCAAGTGTTCACACATACATTTGTGTACCCTCTTTCTCTTTTAGGGAAATTAGGCTTTTTAAGGAAGATACCACTAGGAGCTAAGGCAAATTGCACACAGAATTTTTTTAAAAAAAATTCCTCAATGTAAATAGCTAAAGTGAGAAAGACAGACAAATTAGGACTTCAAACTAAAGTCCACATTTCCTCCAGGGTATGTTTTGTGACTTCCATTTTAGTGTTTTTTATGGGATTCCCACATGTGTCAATAACTGGGTTTTGAGTCTTAGGCCTTCTCTTGAGTTCTTTTTCCTATTTATTTGTTTGGTCTAATTCTTAAGTATGAGCATTTGTTTTATATTATTATAGTACACTTTATCATTATCTCTTAAAATGAGCAGGCTATGGTTGTTCTTTTAAATGATTAAAGTATTTATAGTTATCATAAAACATATAAAATTAATCTTTTAAATAACAAAGCCAAAATCATTCATATTATCACAACAACAAAATCAACATCACTTGACTTACTTATTTTCATTTTAAATTTGTTTTCTTCTATATCAACTTTACATTCACATATGCAATAATGGGTTTCACTTGAGTGCTTTTGGAATCATATGACATTATATTTTGTTCTTTTTCTGGAAGTGAATGCTACTTAGTACAACCAAATTTATACATTTTTTTTTACATCTTCTAAGGGGAATATCCACTATTTAATTATTGCCCCTTTCAGGTATTCCTTGTGTTTTGTGATAGTAAATATTTTACTTTTCACATTGATATGTTTTCTAATCTTTTAGCTGTTAACATTAAATATACTATATTTTTCTCATTTACCCATTTTTCATCTATAGTACTAAAGTATTACATTTTTATGTCTCTGAGATTGATATTCATTTTCTATCTGTGATTTTATAGTTGCTTTATCTCTACATATAAAAGCATAAGCCCCAATATTTTAATTTCAGTATATAAGTGATATTTTAATATGCATTTTCCTTTTAAAATTTGGTGGTTTTGATGTATTGGCAAAATTAAAATGGCCAGAAATTAAATTCTGATATACTTAAATAATCTTGGATATGACCTCATAAGTTGCCCTACCTAGACAATAGCATCCAACTTCTCAGAATTTCAGTTTATCATCTGTGTAAAAGAGGGGGAAATCTTAGTAAGATTTCTACATCCAATAAAGACAGTAAGTCACATAAACTACCTAGCGTAGCTCTTTTTCTTTAATACACATCAAGAAAATGTTAAGTGTTTAACTTAAATTCAAATTTAAGGGAAAGTACTTGTATCTTCTATATAAATTTTCATATACAGACATTCTATGTAAATTAATAAATAAATATATTTTTGTATGGATCAATTTAACTTTGTTTCTAAACAAGGCCTCACTGGATTGCACAGGACTCTCAATCCTCCTACTTAGTTCTCCAGCACCCAGAGATTAGAAGTGTGCTCAAAATCTTCTGAAATTTTGTGGTTCTTTATTCTGTTCATTTTTCTTCTAAAAGCAATTCTGTGGCATTTAAATATCATGCCTGCTAGTCTTTAATGATTCTTTAGGAAAACAGTTCACGTTCAACTTATTTTAAAGATATATAACCAGAAATTGATTCATCTATATGCCTTTCAGATGCACTTTTTCCCTATGAGATTTTACTATACGCCTTAAATAAAATATTGTAAATATTTTTAATTTTGAAAAGTAATACACATAATATTTTTAAACTTTATATTTACAATTGTGGTTTATTTATTTTTCAACAAAGTTTTAATATTCTGGGTTGTTACTGCTTGTTTATGCATAAATTATGTCTCTTAAAACACAGTGCCTATGAATCCATTTATACATTACTTTTAAGTGGTGGTGGCAGTTACCTAGAAAAAAGATTAAGTTTTCCATATTTATTCACAAAGTTGTGGAATAATATTTTTCACTGGCTCCTTGAACAATGTTTATGAGTTCTGTGAAGATACTATAAAATCTATTTTAAGCATTTTTAGACTATTCCAGAACATGTACTTCATTTATGATAGGTCTGTCATCAGTTGGGTGTATCCAGTATCTTAGATAGGATAGAAATCACACACAGAGTTATTTTGAAATAAAAAAAGTGAAAATTCATTACTGTAAGAAGGGATGGGTGCCCACAGAGGGTAGAGTCAATTAAAGATTTACTTTTATTGCTAAGACTGGTTATTCACTCCTTTTCCTGAAATGAGAATAGATGTTCAATGTACAAACATCACATTGTGAAAAATGTGCCCAAATTTGTAAACATATTAAAAAGGTGTAATGAGGCCCATCTGAATTTCTTTGTGACATTCATGACCATCTCAGCAGCCAGTTATCTTGACCAGTGTTCCCACAGTTTATTTCTTTACTTGTTTGCATATGGCTGTTTTAACCTGGCCTACTGGTTTCCCTTCCCACTACCCTTCTATATGTAGTAAATATCCTTTATATTTGGGGAAATAGTCTTCAGTTTCTCATTTTTCAACTTATGATCATTTGTAATAATTCTGCTTTTGCTATAGAAGTCCTACAATGTGTATATTTGAAGGTGAAGCTCCTTATGTAGATTGTATTGTTTTTTTAAATGTTTGAGATATAGCCTATCCTTCCAGAACACAGTCAGTCAGGATTAATAATGAAAGTCCTATACTAAGAATAGGGTCAGCTCCTATAGACAGAAGTTTTTCTGTGTCCCGTAGCCCATTGGTCTCAAATAAACACACAGAGGCTTATATTAATTATTAACTGTTTGTTCTATGGCTAAGAGTGTTATTAGCCATCCCATTCATCATATATTAACTCATTTTGTATTAATTTATGTATTGCCTCATGGCCCATAGCTTATGAGTACTTTCATATCTTGCTTCTTCAGGTGGTTCAGAGTGTCTCTCTGACTCTGCCTTTTTCTTTCCTATATCTGTCTTGAATTCTCCTCCTGGTTGTTCTCTTTCTTGCCATAGGCCAGACCATCTTCTTCATTATCCAGTGGTAGCAACACACCTTCATAGCAAACAGAAAAGACCATCCCACAACACTTCTCCTTTTCTGTCTAATCAAAAAGGAAGGTTGTGGGAATACATTTGTGCGTACTGTATCTTTAAATAAAGGAGCTGGTTTGGGTCATGGCAGGCGCCATAAAAAAGGTGGGAGGAGAGTCAGTTCAGGTAAGAGAAGCAGGGCGGAGTTAGAGGCAGACCGCGCGGAAGCCGCCCAAGAGACGACATGTAAGGAGACACGGGTGAGCTACGGGCCGAGGCCACGTGGCCCGTAGATTAATAGAAATGGGTTGATTTAAGATATGAGAGCTAGCTAACAATGTGCCTGAGCCATAGGCCAAACAGCATAGACTTAATATAAGCCTCTGAGTTATTTTTGGGGACCCGGGCAGCGGCAGGCAGATAAGCGGCGCCAGGCAGGTCTGTGGATCCGAGACCTCTGGGACATGGGACCAGCAAACTAAATACAACAGAAGGTTTTAAATTTATATACACATATATATATAATTTATAAAATAATAGATAACAAAATTTTTATGAAGCAAGAATTATAGTTATAATATCTAATATATTTGCATTTATCAAAATTAAAGAAAATATTTTATGATATATCCTACATTTGTGAGTGTAAAGTTGCATATCTAATTTACTTTTTATCATAACTATGGAAAACTATAATTGGTGTTTAATGCCATCAAAGATCCCAGAAAGAAAATAATATTACCTGAGAAAATAGGAAATACAAGGTAGCAACTTTTGAAAAATTGCAAGATTTGACAGAGACAGTTCGCTGCCTGGACAGTTACTCAAAAAGTTCATCTGCAGGTTTGGGACATCTATCTTCAGTCTTTAGACCTAGAGTCTCTGGCATACCTTTCAGTGGCAAGAAATTTGAATGGCTATTCTACACATTCTGGCAAAGCTTGTCAGTCACTTTTCCCTGTGTCCTACAGAAAGTCTGGGTCTTTTCTGCAAAGCAGGAATCTAAAGGATGATCTCACCTTGATTTGGAAAAGTTCAGTAGTCACTTTTCTATAGGTCCTGCATGTCCACTTTATGCAGCATATTATCAAACAGCCAAAGTAAAAGCAGTTTCTTAGACAGCTGACACAAAGAAAATAAACTCCATATGGAGTTTCTTCAATGCTCATCAACCTCACAAAGTAAATTTGTTCTGCCAGGAGCAGACATGTCTCATTGTCCATAAAATGTCAAAGCTCTTAAAACATTTTAAATGCCATATCCTATAGGTCTTTGATGTGTTTGAAGATTGTCTATCTGAAATATATTTTTCTATAGCTATAAAACTTAACTAACATGACTATAAGTTTAACTATTGTAGATGACTATTAATCTGTTTTTAAATGATATATTAAAATTTTAAATGAATTGAATGAACAGAATACCTTAAACAAGACTAGAAATATGCATAAAGTATAACAAAATTAACTTTAAATTTACATCAATAAACCAAAATCAGTATAAAGTATTTTGAGCTTAACAGTTGTTTTATGGATTAAAGTAGATTCAATAATCTATATTTTTATCACTTCAATTCATATCTACCTTTAAATAAAAGCAACCTTTTATAAACAATATTTTGGAATTTAGATAAAGTTTTTTATAATACTTCTTGCTGATTATGAGCACTGGAAATCTTATAAGGATCTTGAGAAAATGTAGAATTATTATTAAATCTTGGCTCTAGTGATGTGTGAGTCTACATCATTTCAACCAGTTGTCTGAAGCTGATTTGGATATTGGATCACATGGACCATGCTTGTCATTGGAGATCTTTCTGGAAGTCTTGGTCAATTAAATCATATTACCCTAGAAGCAATCCACAGGTTCTCTTTTTCTGTGAAAACAAAGCAGAACTTCTTTTCCAAAGCAACATATTCTTCAACCCAAATTTTTAAGTCAGAATACATTTAAAATATGTAGGTTAGCTAAATTTATCAGCCTTTACAATAAAATGTTTCAAAACAGTTAAAAATCTCAAATAGAGCACACTGGTATACAGTACTCAGACTCTGTATAAAAAATACACATTTCCATCTCTCTGTGAATTTTTTCTTTTACTATCTCTTTAAAGACTTTATTTTTAACTATTTATTTCTTTATATAACAGATATCTATCTATATATCTATCTATCTATATATATCTTTATATAAGTATTCTTTACTATAAGACAATAAAGAAAGAGGAAGTCAGACATTGGGAGGAGGTTCACACAATAAAGAGAGCAACACAATCTATGATATAGTGGATGGAGACCTGAAGGAACAAACCAGGGAGAATTAATTAATCTAGAGATGAGAGAAGAAGGGAAAGAGAATGGGAATTAATTCGGCCCCTCTATGTTAATGAGATAAATGATTCGTAAAAAAATATTTAAGGAATAATAATGTATCTCAAGAAAATGGAGGTTTATTTTGCCTTCAGTATTATATTGCACACACTGTTGTCTCCTATCACAGTTTTACAAAGACATTTTCTCTTAAAATTTTCAAATTACAAGTATAATGTGTGGGTCACAAACTGCTTCATAATCTAGTGATACAAAACCTTAGCTCCAGATCTGCTTGTGGTGATGTGAGATCACAGATACCCTGCTATATCTTTCACTTCCTTTTCTGGTAAAGATCAAAAGATAACTTTGAAGATGATAAGTTAGTGTGATAAAGTTTGTGCCTGGAAAGAAAATGGACTTTGTAAATATATCACCTAATTAAGAATGATCCTCAGTTTGTGTTCTAGGAGAACATACAGCAGAGGAGGTGTAATTAATTTCAACAGAAGTCCTTGGTCAGATTCATGGTCACTCAGCAGCCACTGATTTTGACCAGGGTTCCTGAGCACCATTTGCTTTCTTTATTTGCTTGCATATGGCTGGTTGAGTCTCCATTGCTGGTTTTGCAATGTGTGAGCCTTTGTTATTGCAACACTATAATGTGTATGTTTAGTTACTGATCTAACATCCTGGTACATTAATCTTTCATTAGGAGTTATCTGTTACTTCCAAAATTATATGTGAGTGTTGATAAAAATATATATACAAATTACTATCTTACCAGGATCTCTCTCTCTTTCTAAACTTACCTTGATGTCCTAGCCCTTGAGTTCCCCACCCAAAGAAAGAAAAGACTCAGGGAATTAAAGTATAAAAGATAAGAAATGTTTGTTATCGAGGAAAGTGGGGCCCTCTCAAGAGATGAGATTAAACAGTGGTGTAAAAAATCACTGGGTTACCAAAGAATCCCAGGGACCAAAAGCCCACAGTGGCCAATGATAACATTCTGGGCAGAAACACACAGAAGAGATTGGAGCAGACAGTGACTGAAGAGACCATTTTATCACTCCAAGTAAGGAGGCTCAGTACTATTCCCAGGTTTCAGGAACAAAAGGGTTCCTAGGCATCTTTCTGTCCATAATACTTATTTGTATTCACTTTAAAAGTTTTTGCTAATATATTTAATACAATTATAGCCTAAAGTCTCAGGTCAAGCCTATCCGAGAAATTAACCCATATTCCTGCTTCTTATTGGTCCCAAATAATCATATATGTCTTATATTAATTAAAAACTGTTTGGCCAATGGCTCAGTATCAATACCAAGTAGTTCTTACAACTTATCTCAACCCATTCTTATCAATCTATATCTTACCACTAGTAGATGACTGGTACTTTTATATCTGATGTCTTTGGACCGCATCCATCAGTGTCTCCTTGACTCTGCCTTTCTCCTCCTTTATCTCTGCTTGGATTTTCCTACTACCTCTATGCTGACTTGCCATAGGCCAAAACAGGTTCTTTATTAACAAATGGTAAAAAAGTATATTAAGAACATACAGAAAGAGATACCACATCATATAATTATATTATTTCTCCCTTTCTTCCATCTAAAGCCTCTTCAATAACCTCCCTTGCTCCTTTTGAAGTCCATATCCTCTTTTTAAATCAATTTTATTAGTTATATATATGTATATGTGGACGCATATATGTATATATATGAATATTCATAGATATTTCTATTTATAACCTTATTAGTCTGCATAATAGTTATTTAAAATATAACATAATTATGGTAATCTTAAGATCTTTTAGAGGGTTTAGAATGCTATCTTTCCCAAAAAAGTAAGAAGACATTAAATTTGTCTATTAACTAGTAACTAAGTCATGTACTTTCAGTCCCTGGTTTTACAAGGAGATAAATAGAGGTATATATTATATGACTACAATGCCTGATAATTATATCCAAGTAACAATCTAGGATGATGAAGTTTTATTTGGTAAGCCATTGATAGAAATAAATAAGAAATTGTTAAAGCCTCTTGTTTGTTGTTTGAAGCCTTGCCTTATATAGCATATATTCATACCCTCACTTTGCTTTGTGGTTTTATATAATTTTATTTTAGTAAATTTTATTTTATTAAAATATCCCCCACACCAACCACTACTCCCTCTCACTCCCCCTGTTCACTCATCAGAGAAAGCAAGGAAATCTAAGTTATGTCAATTAGTGTTGGCATATCCAGTTGAGGTAGGACCAAGTCCATCCCCCCAGTATCAAGACTGAAAAAGGTATTTTTTCCCACAAAGTATGGGGGCTTCAAAGAGCCAGTTCATAGACTTGTAATAGACTCTGGTCCACTTGCAAGAGGCTCCAGAAACTACCCACATGTTTTGACTGTCTTGTACATTCAGATTGTCCACATCCATTTCATGAAGGTTCATCAATGTTATTCCAGAGTCTGTGAGTTTCCAGCATCACAGGGCTGCCTACTCTGTGGGTCTCCTGATCCTAATCCCCCAGCTCATGCAGTCTCCCCACTCTTTTCAGCTGAACCAGTAGCTCAGTCCAGTGTTTAACTATGGATCTCGGCATCTGCCTCCATCAACTGTCAGATAAAGGTTTTATAGTGCAATTAGGGTGTTTGTTTATACAGTAGTAGGGAAAGGTCAGTTTAGGAATGCTCTCCACTATTGTCTGGAGTCCAGTTTGGCTCATCTTGTGGGTTTTCGGGTGTTCCTAGTACCAAGTTTCTCTCTAACCCACTATGGCACCCTCTCTCAGGATATCCACTTCTTTGTTCTCCATTTTTGTTGTCCTCCCCCTCTCTCTACTATCCAACTCTCTCATGTTTTCTTCTCACCTCCCCTTCTTCTGCCACACCCCTTATATGATCATAATTTTCCCAAGAGATATTCTCTATTTCCTCTTCCTAGGGAGATCTATAGAGGGCCCTCTGAACTTTCTCCTTTTACCTAGCTGCTGGAGAAGTGTGTGGATTGTAACATGGATGTCCTTTGCTTTATGTCTAAAATTTACTTATGAGTGAATATATACAATGTCTGTCTTTCTAGGTCTATTTTATCTTACTCAAGATAATATTTTCCAGCTATATCTACTTGCCTGCAAATTTCAGAATGTCTTTTTTTCTGCTGAGTAGTACTCCATTGTGTAAATGTACAACAATTTTGTATCCATTCTTCAGTTGAGGAGCCTCTAGGTTGTTATCAGGTTCTGGCTATTACTAATAATGCTGCTATGAACATAGTTGAGCTAATGCTTTTGGGGTAAGAATGTGCATATCTTGGGTATATAGAAGATATTAGTATTGCTAGGTCATTGGAAAGATTGATTTCCAATTTTATGAGGAATTTCCATACTGACTTCCAAAGTGGCTGTACATGTTTACACTCCGTTTAGCAGTGGAGGAGTGTTCCCCTTGCTCCATATACCTTCCAGCATAGGTTGCCATCTGTGTTTTTGATCTTAGTCATTTTGACTTATGTAAGACTGTATCTCAGTTGTTTTAATTTGCATGTCTCTGATAGCTAAGGATGTTGAGCAGTTATTTAACTGTCTTTCAGCCATTTGAAATTCTTCTATTGAGAATTCTGTATTTAGATCTCTACTATGTTTTTCAATTAGGTTCTTTGGTTTTTTGATCTCTAGTTTCTTGAGTTTTCTATATAGTTTTAGAGGCCCGTCTTCTGTCTGATGTACAAATGGTAAAGATTTTTTCTCAATCTGTA
Organism: Phyllotis vaccarum; assembly: GCA_033318265.1. NCBI lineage: Eukaryota > Metazoa > Chordata > Mammalia > Rodentia > Cricetidae > Phyllotis > Phyllotis vaccarum. The sequence goes on from JARWLC010000011.1 coordinate 110,739,819, forward strand.
GGCTGCTATTTTGTCTTATTGACAGGGTCCTTCACCTTATAGAATATCCACAGTTTCAAAAGGTCTTATTTATTAATTGTTGCACTCAGTGCCTCTGCTACTAGTGTTATATTTAGAAAGCAGTCCACTATGCCAATGCATTCAAGGGTATTTTCTGCCTTTTTTCAATTACATTCAGTATAAATTGGTTTATGTTGAGGTCTTTGACCCACTTTGACTTGAGTTCTGTGCAGGGTGATAGATAGAGATCTATTTGCATTTTCTACATACCACCATGTAGTTATTCCAGCACCAATTGTTGAAGATGCTGTCTTTTTTCCACTGTATATATTTTATGAATTTTTGTCAAAAATCAGATGTTCATAAATTTGTAGGTTAATGTCAGGGTCTTCAATTTGATTCCATTGATCCAAAAGTCTATTTCTATGTTAGTATTAAGCTGTTTTTATTATTATAGCTCTATAGTAGAACTTTATATCAGGGATGGTGATGCCTTCTAAAGTTCTATTATTAAGCAGAATTGTTTTGGCAATCATAGGTTTTCTGTTATTCCATATAAAGTTGAGTATTGTCCTTTCAAGGTCTGTGAATTATTGTGTTGAAATTTTTTATGGGAATTGAATTGAATCTATAAATTGCTTTTGGCAATATTGCTATTTTTTACTATATTGATCCCATCTACCCAGGAGCATGGGAGATCTTTCCATTTTCTATTATCTTCTTCAATTTCTTTCTTCATTGACTTAAAGTTCTTGCCATACAGGTCTGTCACTTCTTTGCTTAGTGTTACCCCAAGATATTTATTGTTATTTGTAGCTATTGTAGAGGGTAATGTTTTCCTGATTTCTTTTTCAGCTCTTTTATTATTGGTGTATAGGAGGGCTTTTTTTTTTTTTTTTAGTTAATCTTGTATCCTGCTAGATGGCTGAAGGTGTTTATCAGTTATAGGAGTTCCCTAGTAGAATTTTAGGTGTCACTTATGTATACTATCATATTGTCTGAAAATAGTGATAGTTTGACTTCTTCCTTTGCAATTTGCATTCCCTTTTCTCCTTTTGTTGTCATATTGCTTTAGCTAAGACTTTGAGAATTATACTGAATAGATGTTAGAAAAGAGGACAGCCTTGTCTTGTTTCTGATTTTAATGGGATTGATTTGAGTTCTTCTCCATTTAGTTTGATATGGCTTATTGATGTGGGAATGCCTTTCTGTATGGTGTGAATATCAATCTTTAAATAAAAGAGCTCTTTTGGCCCCTGACAGGCACCATAGAAAAAATAGGAGGGGAATCAGAATAGGTAGGAGAAGCAGGGCAGAGTCAGACAGTTGAGCCAGCCACCAAAGAGGAAATGTGTAAGGAACACCGGTGAGCCATGGGCCACGTGGCAGGACAGATTAATGGAAATGGGTTGAGTTAAGATGAGAGCTTGATAGCAATGTGCCTGAGCCATAGGCCAAATAACATGAAGCTAATATAAGTTTTTGAGTCATTTCTGTTGGCCTAAGCAGTTGCGGATGGCTATAGCCTTTATTATATCTAAGTATTTTCCCTGTATTCCTGATCTCTCCAGGCCTTTTATCATAAAGGAGTGTTGAGTTTTTTTAAAAGACTTTTTCAGCATCTAAGGAGATGATCGTGTATGTGTGTGTGTGTGTGTGTGTGTGTGTGTGTGTGTGTGTGTGTGTGTGTTTGCCAGATTGCTTATATGATGAATGACATTGACAGTTTTTCATTGTTGAACCATCCCTGCATCACTGGGGAAGCCTATGTGATTATGGTGGATGATTATTTTTGATATGTTCTTGAGTTTGCTTTGCCAGCATTTTATTGAGTATTTTTGCATGAGTGTTCATGTAATTTTCTTTCTTTTTTGCATCCTTGTGTAGCTTGGGTATCAGGGTGACTACAGCCTCATAATGACTTTGGCAATGTCTCTTCTGTTTTTATTATTTGGAACAATTTAAGGAGCATTGGTGTTAGTTATTTTCTGAAAGTCTGATATATATATATATATATATATATATATATATATATATATATATATATATATATAATTCTGCTCTGAAACCATCTGGCACTGGGCTCTTTTGCTTGGGAGACTTTTTAATAACAGCTTCAATTTCTTTGGATGTTATAGTTCTATTTAGGTCATTTACTAAGTCTTTATTTAACTTTGGCAAACACTACCAGAAAGCTATCCATTTCCTTTAGGGTTTTCGATTTAGTGGAGTATAGGTTTTGGAAGTGTGACCTAATTATTCTCTATATTTCCTTGGTGTATGTTGTATGTTTTTATATCTCCCTTTTAATTTCTGATTCTGGTAATATGGATAGTCTCTCCCTTGTGGTTAGTTTGGATAAGGATGTGTCTATCTTGTTGACTTTCTCAAAGAACCAACTCTTTGATTCATTGATTCTTTGTACTGTTCTCTTTGTTTTAATTTTATTGACTTAAGCCCTGATTTTGATTATTTCCAGCTGTGTACTGCTTCTATCTGAGTTTACTTTCATTGTTCTAAAACTGTCAGCTATGCTGTTAAGTCTTGTGTAAGAATTTTTCAACTTTTTTATATTGATATCTAGTACTATGAACTTGTCCCCCATGTTTTAAGGCTTCTATTATCTTCTTGAAGCTGTTTCTAAAGTCATTTTTTTCCTATTTCTTCTATATTGTCATGATCAGGTCTTGTTGTTTAACCACATGTTTCTGGCGGTTCTATATTGTTCTACATGATGTTTTATGTATTTTTGCACTGGTGTCTATCTATTGCTTCCTCATATCAATGCAGTATTTGCCTGTATCTCAGGGAGCTGATTTTGATCTAATCTATTCTGGCTGTTTCTGTGTCTCAGGAAGTCTCTCTCAGTCCAGTCTGGGCTCTTAGTTTTCTTGGAGGTAGCATATTCCGTGTCACAGTGAGCTGGTTTGGGTGCAATAAAACTGGATGGTTCTGTGTCTCAGGGTCCAATCTTGGTCCACTATGAGCTCTTGATCCAGAAGTAGCACTTGCTACTATGGGAGTTCTTGATCTAATAGCTATTGGCAATTTGTGTGTCTTAGGTATTTCTCTATATCTAATAAGAGCTGACGAATTCTGGGTCTCAGTTACTTCTCTTGATTCTATAGTTGCTCAGGAACTGTGGCTCTCAGGTAGCCTCTGAGGTTGCTAAGTGATGGGAGGGATTGGGGTTAGGGTGAGATTTGTAGATGGGTGTGTCCAGTAAACTGAATTTTGCTGGGGAGTTCTGCTTTGCAAGGGTTTTTCCTGCTGACCTGGGTTTAGGGTGTGGTTCTATATTTTTAAGTAGTGAGGAAGAATAAAAACATAAACTTAGAGGATGTGGGATATACCCAAAGTGCAGCTACTAAAAGCAGAGGATTTCTTTGAAGTCACCATATTTCTTTGAAGACTGATGCAGCTTTGACTTTAAAAACAGCAACAACAAACAAACAAGCAAAAAAAAAAATAACGTATCCATGTAGTAGATTAGATGTTTTAAAACAGATTGTTTATGAGCACTAGTACCTTCTACATCCCAGGATAAGGGATTATGTTCTTCATACTATGGAACATAAAGGATCTAAAGCATTTCCATAGTAGGTTCTAAGGTATAGATTGGTTTACTGCTTTTGCCACCAAAGCCACTTATTTAGATAGAAAAGTTTGAATGTTAAGGAGAGATGGAAATTGTTTGAAGTGTGTCTGTTCTGGTAAGGGAGCAAGAAAATGAGTCACTGGATAGCAGAGATCTAGGAAAGGAGAGGAGGAGGGAAACATAAGGATCGAGCACTCACTGGTGTGTCTAGGTCCTCTTTACACTTGCTGATTTCAACCACATCAGAAGCTACGTTCCTCGGATTGCATTTACTAAGAGAAACAAGAGTCTCATATATTTTAGAATGTGTCTTATTAAGCACTCAAACACAATTTTAGTGTTTCTTTGATATCTTAAATGGCTCATTTAGGACCATTCTGAGGAAGTGGAGGGAGAAGAGAGAGAAGGAATGATCTTATAAGCAGAGATCATACAAACTCAACTAGAGGGAGAGGCTTTCCTTGTGTCCTCCTGTGTTCTGCATAGTGGTCTAGAAAATGAATTTTTATTTTAGTAAAAGCAGCTGGAAAAAAATTAATGTGAACAGTTGATGTTAAAAAGTCTCACCTTATGAGTAATTTAGATTGAAGAATAAATTTAAAATCTATTACATTAAAATACTTTAGTATCCACTTTCTCTCCCTCCCCATCATGTATATGTGTGTGAGGGAGCCTGAGGGTGTAGGAGTGTGCCCATGTATGTGAGTACATGCCTATGTGAGTACACATGGGAGGTGCACATGCATGTGTATGTACATGTTTGTGAATGCCAGAGGTCAATATTAGTTGTTCCTCTTGAACCTTCTATGTCACTTTGAGACAGGACATTTTATTGTTCTGGATCATCTCAATCAGGGTAGGGTAGCTAGATAGAAAACCCCAGGGACCCATCCACCTTTGTTCATTTTCCCAGGGCTAGGATAACATGAGTTACCCATAGGCCAACCCAGGGATTCCATTTGTAATATTGGTTCCTGGCTCGATCTATCCCCACAGTCCACATCTGCCTCTGCTGCTTAGCCTCCCAAAATGACTCAGACACTTATATTAATTACATGCTGCTTGGCTTATGGCTCAGGCATATTTACAGCTCGCTCTTACATCTTAATTCAATGCATTTTCTTTGATCTGTCTGCCATGTGGCCCATTTCTTTACATCTTGCTTCTTGGGTGGCTGTATCAAGTCTCTCATGACTCTGCCCTCCTTCCCCTTTATCTAAGCTCAGATTACCCGCTTCCTTCTAAGGTGCCCTGCCATAGATCCAAAAAGTCCCTTTATTAATGAATTATATTCACAACATACAGAAAGAAATTCCATATCATTGTGCAGGAACCTGAGGTATCTGGGGCATCAGTAGTCAGGAAGCTAAAGTAGAAGCTTGCTTTCTCCTGTATTCTACTACATTAGATGTGATACTCCCACACCTGAGATACTGCTGCTCACATATAAGATTTCCTTTTTTACTTAAACCCTATAAAGAAATTTGTTTCCTAAGTAACTCTAAATACAGTTAATATGTCAAATTAACCATTGCCTAGTAAACACTAATCCACAACGTATGCAGCCACAGGTACTATGCTAAAACAGTTCTACAGTATATAGTCAATGATCAAAGTGTCTTATTTACTGCTGTATAGTTAAAATGTTCACATATGCTTGTGTGCACCAAAGATATTGTCAGCACTGATTTATAAAGCTTCCATTCTATCCTTTTAAAGATTACCTGGTATAAAAGCTATAGCAGTCTTAATCCATAAATAGCCCTCTAATTCCTTTAAAGTAAACATCTAGAAATATCTTGTTGCCATAGTTGCAGTGAATTGTTGATCACAATTACTCTTTTAAACCTAAAATGGTGCAATGATTTTCGTAATGGTATGCAATTACAAGTCCACATAAAACTTTCTGAAATAAGTCTTTCTCAAATGTAAATTTCCTACTTCAGAGCCTACAAAGGATGCTTATTTTGCAGGCTCAAGCAAACGTGTTAATGACTAGGAAGCAGATTATAATTGAAAGAGTAATGGGAGATGCCAGAGTTCTCTGTGACCCCGACTAGGAGATTGTTCTTCCTTGAGAAAGCAATTTAACAGCAGGTCTAAACTTCAATGTTCCCATCTGTTAAATGGAAATGATGAAGGACAGACACCTCCTGTGTTTGAAGATAAACAAAGAAGAGTCAAAAGCAAAAGGAATGGGATCTTTGAAGAAGAATAAAGAGCCATATGATGATCTGGAAAGTATTCCCTGTGCAAAGTTTACTGACAAATTTTAATTAGTCACTTCATTCAAAAATTTGTTTTTGATGAATTTTTGATGCAGTTATAATTTTCCATGCAACGATGGCTAGCCATTTTATTCATATAATATGACTAGGCATGTAAGACAGATCATAACTTTAAAATTTTTCAATTCCTTTTATATAACTAATTTATTTTATTCACTATTTCTGGAAACTGTGTGCTAGGCATCGAAGCTACAAAAGTTCATGAGCTATGATGGAGGAGTTTATGCTGCTTGTCATCTGGTGGGATCTATAAGCATAGGACGGACTCTTAATCCACTTTCTAACTGACCAGACACAGCTACACAAGTTATAACAGAGGTTAGCAATAGGAAAGTAAAGATTCAGCATGATGCTCATTCACCTTTGCTGATACCTTTAATGTGTTTCATACAATGAATCTTTACATCTTTGCAACTTTCTGTGCTAAAAGTGAACTATTCAACAAAGTTTGAATCAGACACTTCAGCTACTAATGAAGTCAGTTTTAAAAGTTAGTCAAACAAGTAGGGGAAAAAGTAAATTTCAAAAACAATATTACATTGATTTACTCTGGGTGGTGGGAATGAGGTGTGAGTTTGTGTGCAAGTGTTTGTACACATATATGGGAGTTGGGTGAAAGTTTTGAAGACTCAGATGTCTCTTCCCACATCATGTGTCTTAGAGATAAACTCAAGTCATCAAGCTTGGCAGAAAATATCTATACCTGGTGTGGCATCTTACCAGCCCTGTTTTTATTTAAAATCTACATACTAAGTAATTTTATGATTGATTTCAAAGTTACTTTTATGAAATAAAAATAAAAACACCTATGTGAAATAAAGAACATGTTGCCATTTCTACAGAAGAAGTTTCAGAAATTAAAATAACTAAGTTTTATTGTTTGATAGTTAGTTCCACCTAAGTATTATTTTTCTTAAAGCTCTTATGAAATCTTTAGTAAGTTTTAGGGCCATTTGAAGTACATATTCATTGGAAATGCCAGGCTGTGGGTGTTTTGTTAAGATCTTGATAGTGTTCCATTCCTTACATGTATGTATAACAGGTGGTGTGTGTGCTTTGACAGATTAATGATTGTGCATTAGCTGAATCAAACCAATTTTGGTTACATTTACCAGAAAGTGTGTATTGCCTGTAGCTGCTTCTTGGACGGCTGACCATGTTGCATGAATTCTCTCATTCTTGAGCTTTTAAGTCCTTCACACTCTAGAGTCAGAGAAAGAAAGTTGATGTTCTTGTCCTATTGTACTAGATCTGACTGAAAGACACAAAAGGCCAGAAAAAGTTGCCAGGCACAAAGTAAATACTGTGGGTATATGCAAGCAAATATTTAATCAAGACTTCTCAGGGCACTAAGTTAACTAAAAATTATAAAACTCATCAGTTTGAATTATTTGCATTTTATCTTTTCACAATATTCATATGTATTTCACTTTCCTTTTACATTAACATTTTTCAAACATTTCTCTGAAATAATTGTGTCCTATATTTATATAGACTTCTATGTCTTCAAAGCACTTCTATGCACATCACATTATTTATCAGCACAACAGAATATCAAGGACTGATGAAAATCTTATCTTCTTCCATAATTAAAGAAAAAAAAATCACAAAGAATTGAAAGAAACCAGTGGTCTTTTTTTTATGGAGGTTCTTTCAACATTTATTAAAAAGTCTATAAAAGAAGTCTTTGCCCAACTTTGCTTATTCTATATTAGCTCAAATCACATGAATTTACAAACTGGTTCATTTTCCTTTAATGTGTCATTTTTTATAGATGTAGTTTAATATAGGATAATTATCCTTGATCTTTGAAACAAAAATTTAGATGACTTACATCATCAACACCATGCGTACTTTTTGGTTAACCAAAGGAAGAAGATTGTTTCTTTGAGATTGTTATGTGTACCAATAAAATATATCCCCTTCCTATCATTTGATTGGCATTCTTTGCCAGTTCTGTCTGCACTTGATGAAAATATTAGACCTTCTGTATCTGTATTTTGACAGCTTTATATTATTCTTCATCATTAGATGTATTTCCCATTCTGTATGCTTAAGCAAATTGTGGCAAACATTTAATTTAAGAGATTTGCCATATAATACTTCTAGTGATCAGAAATAGTCTTTTCATAGCAATTTGATTTATTAATCCCTTATATACTAATTGATAATATTTTCTAAATATAAAAATTTTATTATTTTGTAGACTCCTTTTTATATTATTTTAGAAGAACATCATTACAGACTGTTGTAGTTGGAGGTTTCTGGCCCGGACTTTCCGGCCTAACCTCAAGGTCTAGGCCCACAGACCCACAGACCCACAGACCTGCAGTCCCGCAGTCCTGCAGAGACACACAGAGGCTTACTATAGTTTTAGGCTGATCAGCCTCAGGGCCAGGCATATCACTTGCTAGCTCTCTACCTTTCATCTAACCCATGACTCATCCTGTTCAGCCATGCAGTTCGGTACCTTTTCTTAGGGCAGCATGGTTGTCCTCTGCTTCTTCCAGGCCTCTCTCTGGAATTCTCTCTGGTGTTCTGTCTGGCATTCTGCTCTCAGAGTTTATCTTAGTCTGGTAGCCCCGCCTACACTTCCTGCCTGCCTTTGGCCAATCAGCTCTTTTTATTAAACCAGTGGGTGGGACAATGATTTACCATGAAACAACACAATACCCCTACAGACTGTCTAATTATCTTAGTTTATGATTTTTTTTATTTTCCTATTAGAAAATTTCCAAATAGCCTCATCTCTCTAAATCTGCTACATGTTTTCTCCTTTACCTGCTATTAAATACTTTACATTTTTATGTTGAGTTTATATATAGATATATATTAATTTAAAATCTACAGATACTGCAGCAATTGAATGACAATTGTGATTTAATTACTGCTAATAACTTCTGAGAAATAAACAATGTACCCTTGTGCCTACATTCCCTTTTCTTTAACTGATTGTAAACGATCAGGTTCAACATTAATACATTTTGCAAATGAGACAAGGAACTTTGTAACATCTAAATGGGCCCTATGGGAAAACTTACACAACTATTTTACTAAATGAGCATACCAATAAAACCAGTCCTAACAACATATTATTATACTGAAGATTACTACATTGCTCCACCCTCATCAGAGAAGTTTCTACTCCAAATGCATATGTGTATGGATATACAAAGGTAGCTTCTGTAGTGCTAGGTTCCTGTTCCATTGTTTTAACTGTTATTTTTGATATCACAAGACTCGGGCACATTGCTCCCAATTATTTATTTATATTAAAAACATCTTTACTAATTCTATTTAGATCATTTTCTTTTTCTTTTCTTCTTCCTAAATCCTTCTTTTTGTAATAGGTAGTAATTAATACAGTGACTCACAGCTGGACAGTTTGCAGAATGAGAGACGTTAGAGTACTCAATCATAAATGAGATGTCTTTATCAAACTCAAGATTCAGTGATCTCTGTAAAGAGATTATAAGCACATAATAGATGGTACAAGGTATCAAAAAAAGAAAGAAAGAAATAAAGAAGAAAGAAAGAGAAAGAAAGAGAGAGAAAGAGAGAGAGAAAGAAAGGAAGGAAGGAAGGAAGAAGGGAAGGAAGGAAGGAAGAAAGAAAGAAAGAATGAATGAATGAAAGAGAGAGATAAAGAAAGAAAGAAAGAAAGAAAGAAAGAAAGAAAGAAAGAAAGAAAGAAAGAAAGAAAGAAAGAAAGAAAGAAAGAAAGAAAGAAAGAAAGAAAGAAAGAGTCCAGTGCCGGGAATGGTTACTCCTTTTAGATCTGTTAGCAGTGAGTTAGCATAAACTTCCAAACATCACAGGCTGTTTACAGTGTTGTTGGTTTCTCTCCACAACTTTATGGTAAAATTCTGTTGCTGAAGACCTCACATACTTTAGTAGAACATGGAGAGATCAAGCTGATACTTGTGGTGACATGTGTCATATTTATAAAAACCAGTCTGAAATATCAGAGAAGAGATCCACCCACAGTGAATCCAGGAGAGTCACAGAGTGTAATTTACACTTTTAATCCTAGTACAGAGAATGACAAGGTATGGTGACCTACACCCTATTGGGAGTGCTGACCTAGGCCTTTAATCCCAGCAGATCTGAGTTTGAGGCCAGCTTGGTTTAGATGGAGTTCCAGGATCCCAGGCAGGCAGTGGTGATGACAGACCTTTAATCCCATAAATCCGAAGACAGAGGAAATCTTTCTGTTTCTGTGACCTCAAGGCTAACTACCAAAGAGTAGTAGCCTACACCTTTAATCTTAACCCAGAAGTGAAACAACTGGGTTAAGAAGGTATTTAAGGCAGACAAAGAAAGACAGATTAATGCAGTAGAAGCCATGAGAAGCAAGGCTGAGGAAGCTGGAAGACAGCTGAGTGAGATTTGACTGTGGTGTTTCCTCTCTTTAATATTTCAGACTGGTTTTTAATAAATATGTAACATGTCACCACAGATATGTGAAGGACAGCTTTCATAATGCTGAAAGTTACTGTACAAACTACTTGAGGTGAAAAGAAATTCCCAGGATTACCACCTATGGAGTCTGAGAGTCACAGTAAGGACTAGTCTGGTAAGACATTCCCATTAGTGCAGTAATGACATAGATGCCACTTTCTCACTGGATTAAGGCCCTCATGACAAGAAATCCATTTTGGGCACCATTATCAGGAGACAAGCACTGTGACTCATCATTTCATTTGGCCGTACTGCTGTTAGGTATTTGCTAACTGGCATAGTATTGGACCTACTTTTAATTACTTATCATTTTCCTAATACATTGGTGAATGACCCAGTCCTCCTCAGTTACCTCAATTTCTTCAGCAGATGACACTTAACACAGAGTATCACAACTGTTCAAGGTGGAAAGTGTAAGACTGTTGAGTGTCCATCTCTAGAAAGGGCATTGACATCACCTCCCCTCCTCTCAAGACAATTAAATATTGTGAAAATCAGAAGGAATGGATGACTATAGGAAACAGTGTGTTCCACACACAGTAGGGCACAATGAACTCAGTGAGATGGTGACATCATGCACAATACCTGCATAAGTTCATCTCAACATGGAGAAAAGAAGTGAGCAAAAAGACTCACCCATGTTTGAGAAGATATTGACAGTTGGATAGCTGCTGGGAGAGACAGAGAGTAGTCACTGGTAGATGTAGCACTCTCCATTGGAAAGGTATGCATCTAATATATGGACATCACAAATTGTACTTGAGTTCACAAAAAGAATAACTCACAAAGTTGGGCGTGTAGCAAAAGGAGTTGGATCCTTGAGGAAGAGGAGAAAGTTGCAAATATAATCAAAATACATTGAAGAGTTTTCAAAGATCTAGTCACAATAGTGTACTCTGTTTTCTGACTAAGAAGGCTTTATTGGAAATGGTTACAAAGTAAAGCCTGTCCCTATCTATCCTGAACAAATCTAATCCAGCCTCATTAACCTTTCAAAATTATCTTTTTAACTTTACTCATAATTTGATGCCTCTTTAATATGTATTTATGTGCTTGACAATTAATGGGCTATATCTGACTGGTGGAATACAAGCTGCTGAAGTGGAAGGATTCTTTTATCTTCTTATTCTGTATGCTGGGGCACAGCCAGCTTTAGTGCATGTGCCTTGATCTTTATCAGAGATACGGATCAGTATTCTTTCTACCTAATACCTAATCCTTTGCCTCTTTGTAAGTGAGCTTTTCTTTTAATATGTTCCTTTTAGAATATTATGGAAGAAGGCTTTCTGACTACTGAAGTGGTTTTGATTGGATAAAAGGAAATTAAGAGGGAAAGAAAAGCCAGAGAAGGACATCTGAATAGATTCTTCCTGAGTTCTGGCTCTGCCACCTCCAATTTCTCTCAATGGTGATCTACTTTTGCCCAAGTGTGTCCTGCCCTTGTTATAATAAGGTTTCCTAGTCCTGTCTGGCCAGAGGTCCACACCTGCCTCACAAGCACCTAGACAACTGCTGCTGCTTAGGACCCCAAAATGACTCAGACACTTATAGTAAGTGTTTGGCCTATGGCTTGGGCACATTACTAGCTAGTTCCTTTATCTTAACTCAACCCATTCCCATTAATCTGTCCTGCCATGTGGCTTGTGGCTCACCTGTGTTCCTTACATGTTTCTTCTTTGGGCATCTGGCTGGATCTGTCTCTTAGCTCACTCAAACAGCTGCTGCCTTGACATTCTAGCCATAATGGACTATATACTTCAAAGTATGAGCTTCAATACAGCTTTCTTTCCATATGTTGCTTTTGTTAAAATTATTTTTATCACAACAACAGAAAGGGACACTATGAATTATTTTTTCCAGTTGGCAGTTGAGCCTCAAGCTCAGCATTAATAATTGTCTATAAGTCACACAATGGTTGAGTCAGATCAGATCACAGCTGTTCCTGGACATAACACTGGCATAATGCCCATATTATTAGTATAATGTGTTTTATGTCACTGTGGTAACCTCCAAAAGAGAACAACAATTTTAGGAATAAACATACAGTTAGACAAAGGAGAGGTTACTTATGGGGGAAGCCTTTTTCTGTCAATCAATCCTCCTGACTGTACATCTCTAGTTGATCATGAATATTTACTTAACTAGCAAAACCAAAGTTATTAAAAATCTTTTTATTCCTATTATAAATTGTTACATGTTTATTTCTTTTGGTAAGACACATCTCTAATGTTCATGACTAGAAATGAGATCTCTGTGTAATTTGATAAGTAAAAAAGTCACAGAAAACTAATAAATGATAAAGAAAATAGTTTCAGTGTATGCAGTGCTTTTCATTTGGTCTTTCCACCCAAATTAACCTGTGCAGCAGGATTCTGATTGCCCATTACCATTAGCCCATCTGTCTGACTGAATGTGATGCTTATTATTATTTAATGGCTATGCTTATTATTATTACATTGATCCATTTACAACAAGAATTGAAAAATATCTGCTAAGTGTTATATAGATATGTGATGAGAATATGGGTATTTGGATAACCATCAGAAAAGAAAGGTGTTAAAGATCCCCTGACTTACCTGCTAGGTTGTGCCTGGGTGCCAAGATAAGATCAATGTACATTACTTTGGGAAGGAACACTTCTTAAGTGTGATGTCAGCATGTTATCCAGTGTTCATCTTTCAAACTGTGTTTTGAAGCTTCCAGATGGGTTATATCTATCTGCTGTGTTGTTTTCTCTTCTCCAAAGTAGTTCAAAGATTTCCGAGGCCTAGAGATGGTAAAAGTGATACCAAAAAGCACTGTGGAATTAGAGTCAAAGATCTGTCATGAATTATTCTTTTTCTTGAAAAAGAATACTTTTAGCAAAGTACAGAGCAGCATGCTGCTAGAATTGTTTATTGTTTTCTCTTTTTATTTATGGGCAAACCCTATAACAAAAATCTATTTGGATGCCTTAGTCCCACTCAAGTCCAAAACTGCAGGATTGGGTAATATGGATATATTACAGCTGAGAGTCTACTGATAAAGTCAGGCCCCTTGAGGATATCACTTAGCTAACAAATAGTAGGTTCTATTCTTAATTCTTCTTAGAGTACATTCATATAATTCTCCATAGCATTTAACAACAGTGAGAGGTGAGAGGGGCATGTGAATGGGATCTGTATAAAGAAAGATATCTAAACGAAGCTAAAGACTTAATCTTAACTCCTACAAATGATTGGTGTGCTTCTCAAGAATCGTAATTGTGTCTTTCAGGAGCTCATTATTTCTTTCAGACAGAATAAGGAATGTATTGTCTCTGATTCCCGACTTTGGCATTGCCTTGCAGACAAGGATGAAAGGAATCGTACAAGTATGAGTGAATGAACACAGAACTTTCTGAGACTTTAAAAGCTGGGAGTTAGGCTTAAAGCTGGGTTCAACATATGCTGTCTCCACTTACATGTACAAGATCTCCCCTAGCCTTTATGGAGCTCGATGCTATGATCTGTCCAATGGAGACAGTGCTTTCTGCATCATAGAATGATGAATAGATGAATGGACAAATGTATGGTAGTAATGCCACATCTGTAAAAGTTTGATTTTCTTGAAATACTAGTAAGGTAATTACAACAATTATTACTATTGATAGTCATAGTTTCTGTTACTACTACTAAATAATCCTTATGTATGTGACTCTATTCAAATGATAGCATATAATACACAAGATACAAGATATCCTGAGGAGTAACAACTGACATCTGGCGTTCATGTGCACCATCAAACACACACACACACACACACACACACACACACACACACACACACACACACACACAGAGAGAGAGAGAGGGGCTGGAGAGAGAGGGACAGAGGGAGGGAGGGAGGGAGAGAGAGAGAGGGAGAATTTTATGAGTGAAACACTCATTTTATCTCTATACCAAAATAGTTTCCACAATTAGTCTAACTTGTTAATTTGGTGACAGTATCATTAAGATTTAGTCTCATTTTTTTTTCTGCAAGTACAAAAGGTGATGTTATGCCATGAAGTTTGCCTATAAATGACCACTAAAGCATGCAGTATTTGAGAGATAAAGGTCAGTGATTTCTAATAATTAAATTTTATTTTAAGTATTCCTTTCAATTTCTCCCCTCAGTAATTTGGACTCAAAAGTCAATGTAAGCTGTTGACAGTGTAAATCCAAACTGAAAAATTAATCAGTCATGTAGGACAAATGCCAGGAGCAGATATATTGATCTCTAATACAGAGAGCAGCAGGCATGAGCATCAATAATTAACTTAAAATGTGGGAACAGACATGAAAGAAGGAAAAAAGAAAATGTGGTGGGCTAGCTGTCTCGAATCTACATCAAATTCAAGTTCTCTGATTTATCAAGGCCTTCCTGCTGTGTGGGCTATCAGTGATTTATTTGCTAAGGTTGTAAAAGGCCAGTCTATTTTTTTTTCTTGTCCAAATGCCTGTAGGCAATTGGTGGGATACCCTATGAGCCCAAAAAGCATGAGGGCTGGATATATTGTGGGTCTAAACATTATTTTATCCACCCCACATAATATTATTTATCATAACAATTGTCAAAATGAAAATGTTTAATAGGCTTTCTATTGCTAAAGAAATACTTTTATAAAATAAATATATTATTGAGTCTTAAAAGCTATTTTTTAACATATAGGGCTTTTCCTTTTATTAGTTATAAAAACTTTGGATATTTGTGTAATATACATATACATTTCTTTACATTTAGTTTTATACTCATTTAAAAATATAACTGTTCAGTTCTAACATTGGTGATTTAACAGCTGTGCAATTAGTTTGTTTCATCAAAAAATTAAGAGATTGATATATCTTAAGTGTTTTAAATGCACAAAAATATGTAGCCTATTAGGGTCTCAGTGAGTACACTTTTATGTAAATGTCTTTCATCGTCATCAAAGCACATCCTTTTTGAACTACCTAATCTGTACCATCCTTTTAAGAAATAATTTTAATAAGTGAAAACTGGTTGTGTGCATGTATGTGTGTATGCATGTCTGAGTAAACATATATGCATGCATGCAGTCATGATGTCTGTACATGAGTTCATGTAGGTATGTGCTCCTGTGCTGACCATTCAAAAACCAGAAGGTGACATTCAATGTATCCTCATAATATTCTACCTTCCTGTTTGAAATAGGGTCTCTCACTGAGGCTAAAGCTCATCCTTTTCCCTAGACTTTCTGTCCAGCATGATCTACCTGTCTCTATTTGATGGGATTACATGCGAAGACCAGCCATCCATGGCTTTTAAATAGGTGCCAAGGATTTGAACTCATGCCATCTTGTTTTAACAGCAAGTTCTTTCCTATGAGTCATATCTTCAGCCCCAGTAAAACTGTTTCACCAGAAGTCATATAGGAGCTCTTTGGCTGTGAAGAGCACCAGTATTTTGATACCATGCCTTTACCTTCAACTAGGATGTCTATTTGCAGATAACACACGTTAAAACATATTTTAAAACATTTGGTTTGGAGAATTGCTTACATAGGTACTGTATTTATGTCATTTTCATCCTATACTCTATCCTTACTCACCTTCTTTCCGTGTTCTCTCTTCCTCTTTCCCTCTCAACTTTAGGACCTAACCTATTCTTCAACCTATTCTTCTTTAGCAATTACTGGTATGTGTCTGTGTGTCTGTGTGTACATTCTCACATGTACATGCACATTCATGTAAATACAGTGTGAAAACTTCATAAAATACTGTTCAATTGTATATGAGTTTAGGCCTGACCACTCGGGATTGGGTAATCTATCAGGAGCTTATCCCGAAGACTGATTCTTTCTGCCTCAGTAGCCATTAATTACCTGTAGCTTATTCAACTCCAGGATGAAAATTCATCAAACAGAAAGAAAGGAACGGCCATTATAAATTATCTAGGTCTCGTTTTCCATGTATGACATTAGAATGTCAAACACAAATTAAATTTTATTTTCCTACCCTGTTCCATATGTTATTAACTTAGTTTTAAAGTTAAGTTGAATGTGGGGGGTTTGGGGGCTTTTCCCTCATTTTTATTTGTTATCTGAATCCCACTTAAGATAACAGTGTGGAGGCAAATATTTTAAGAACAATTGTTCTGCTGTGAAAGGTAAGGCAGTCTTTCCCTGTCTTCAGATGGGGTATAAAATATTTCTATTAAGATTAGAGATAGCCATCTGACATTGAGGCACAATTATTCCCATTTGGAAGGTTTTCAAAAAGAAGATAGAAATAAAAGCCCAGATCAGCTCTAGCTTTCATGGCAGCATAGAGAGCCACAGGCTGACTCCCCAGCTCTCTCCTACCACCTGGACTGTCAATCCCTGCCTCACTGATGCTTTCCACTCTGTCGCATTAACAGCCACAGTCACAGTTCAGCTTTGTTCACTTTCTATTCTGAGAAGACAAATCATATTTTCTAGTAAATTTAGATTGGCTCCCATGCTTTCATGAATAAAGTTTTATTTTATGTTTTTCTGCATATACTTTTATTTGGCTTCAACCAAAATATCTGTTTATTTGGTTACTTTGATGGTAATTTATTCTCCCCATGATTTATATCTGTTTTATACGTATAGAAAAAACTGTACATGTGGTAGTATCACATTGTGTCCTCCAGAACTTTCTTGGGAAACCATCCTGTTGTTCAAGTTGGTTGACCACAGGGCTCAGATATCACATACCATCTTTCTATGACTTCTTGCTGTCAACAAAGCAGAGAATCTTTGATGAGCAGCACCATCCTAAGCTTGTTGGCTTTGCTCCTTGGTTTGGCTACCATTTATTCTCTTTAATTCCGAGAGGATGGGATGCTGTGGTTTCAGTTATTTCACCCCAACCTTCAGCCTCTCCCACAACAAATCTACATGATTTTTTTTTTTACTTAATGTAATATCTCTGCAAAAAAACAGAAAACAAGATGGTAACAAACTGAAGACAATAACCCTAACTACATTTATTTAATGAACATTATATCATGCCTACTTGCATGTACTTTCTATGTAAAGTTGGCTTACTGAATCCAAATGCTCATTTCCATGGTTTCAAACCACCATGCATCAAAAGTATTGGATCAGAAATGTGTATATATTAGCCCTATATAGATAGATATTTTTATTTTGTCAATACTCCCTAAATGATAGATTTCCATAGTCTTCAACTTAACCATAGTGTGAAAATTCAACTTCCAATTTTGAGTTCTGCTCTTATTCTTGACTATCAATATTCTCAAATATAAATCCCTCACTTTCTCAAATCTGAACTATGGCATCCAGTCACAATTACCAGCCAGACACCCAATCAGGAGAGAAACAGCAAAGACTGCTGTGCAGTGTGTTACTAACTAGCAGTACCTTAAAGTCTAGCTGAAATAAATGCACTTTAAGTAAATGACATCTCCAGTTTGCAATGGTGTCATGAAGACACAGTCTTATTTTAAGTCAAGGACTCTTGATACAATTCAATAGCTACTTATATAATATTTTGGTACTATTGTATATTTTAAGTAATTTGAAGACTATTTAAACTACACAGAACAATATCCATGGGGTCCTGGAATCAACCCCACAGACACAAAGGAAAACCTGTGGTTTCTTACATAGTACATGCTAATAGCTATTACAATTGTCCTCATTTTCCAAACCATAAAAGAGGCACAACCTAGAGAACAATCTCCCTGACTTACAGAGTAAGTGTGGTAGTTTGAGATTAGATATTTCTTATGGCATTTTAATTTTTTCTCTTTGAGATTTATCTGTCTGATCTTATGATTTTATTTCTCCTCTAGATTGTTTCTTATAAAATGTGAAACTTCTTTGAAAGTTGGCAGAGATATGATGTTTTAAACACTTGATGTTCCTGATCCTATTGAACTCATAAACTGATATTAGATATTAGGTCACACTCTGATTTTACTCCCAAGTTTGAGAAACATAGAGAAGCAGCCCTGTGAATAGTGTATGCTATTACCCATCCTTTCAAGTTTTAAGTCTTTCTTTTATTTTTTGAAAATTTAAATTCAGTTTTATTATTTTTTATTAGTATATTAGTTTTATATGCACATGTGTAAGAGAGAAAAAGAAAGACAGAAAGATTCAGAGATGCATACATGCCACAGTGTGCGTGTACATGTGTGTTTGTGCATATACAGGTCATGTTATTGTCTTAGAGAATTGATTCTCTCTTTTCACATTAACATAGGTGAATTCAGGTCATCAATCTTAAGTAGCATAGGTGTCCATATCTACTTAGCTACTTCTCTGGCTCTAGAACACAAATCTTTCTAATAGAATAGTGGGATCCTCTTTGTATGGTCTTGACAGCCTTACCTGAAAAATGGGGTAATAAATAAGCTAATATACATAAATCGTTAGGGTCATGGTGTAGCTCAAAGTAATTCATCAAATTTACTCACATTCATTTTTAATTTCTGTGAGGTACTGTGCCACTGAGCCTCAATTAGCCCTATGTTTTTTTGAGAGAAAATTTAATTACATGATTCCACAAGATGTAATGGCTTTGTTTTCTTTTTAGTGGGATGTATATGCTAATTTTTTAAAATAAAACTAGCAAATCCTCATATATTCTATATGAGAGAATTTAAGTTATCTACCAATTGCAGCACCCATATAGGTACTTCAACCTTCATGGTAATTACACATATCCTAAAGAATCCATATCCTGCAGACTAGTAACCAAAGCTTCAGTCTTTGAATTTTTCAGTAGGAACAAAGGCTGTGATCCAAGAGATTAGGTAAATTTACCAAAGCTCATCCCTCGAATAGGAACTCACTCATAACCCTGAAATTCTGTAACTCTAACGCAAGAATGTCTACTACTTCCAAGAATTCCATAGAAAGCATATTTAATTTGTTTTTGCAATCAAAAGAGAGACTGGTGAAACATGAATCTATATTTAATAGTATTTGTGCTTTTTAAACTTGTTTATTTTATTTTCATTAAAAAAAAAATGTCATCTCCATCAATGTATCCCCCTGCTCCCCCTTCCTTTTCCCCTCCCAATTCCTCCCAGCCAACCCTCAGCCTCTTCTCTTCTGATCTGCTCTCCCAAAAGGGCGAGAAGTCCCAAGGTGGGCCTGCCAGCTGAGCACATCCACCTCAGGCAAGTCTGATTCACTCATCCCAAAGTCAATGCTGGGCTGGGTGTTCCTCTACATGGAATACTTGAAGCACTTGATGCTTTACATCAAGTAACCTCATAGCTCTACTGTATTTGAAGTCGATAGACATTTAGCTCTCAGAGTAATAAATAAATGTTATTGCTTCCCTTTAGAGCAATATCAATTTGTTTTTAGGAATCTGTTTTTGTACCAATTGTTCTTCAGGCAATGGAAAACAAGACAATAGTAAGAGTCTTAACAAGTGAAAGTTGGTAACCAGCTCCCACATGGTTCGAGTCTTTAATGGTGCCAGGAATAGCACTCTAAGTTTATTTTTGACCCTTTGTAAATGTAAATATGAAAGGATGTTTCCATATCACCTAATATGGAAAAAGATTACAGACAACATAAATAAAACGTCAAGTGCTTCAAGTATTCCACGATTAATGCACATGGGGAACCAAGATATATTTTTGTTGCATGCCAACCATAGATCAACTAATTGAATTAATAAAATAGAGGATATTAGATAGAAACACATTCATAAACTTCCCATCACATATACTATTGAGATAAAATCCAGCCAAAAGTAAGCATGAGCACTTTAGCCATTCTCATAATCCAACACAACATGTGGCTTGAAGAAAGACAAGAAAAGTGTCTGGATGCACAGGACTGCCATCTCACAAGGAGACTGACACGGGTATAGCTTTCACCTAGAACATGTTCCTGCCATGAGTTCACAGGGTAGGAGTGATATTATGTTAGTTGCAATGATACTAATAAAATCAGTATGTGGTTTGTCATAGGCACAATGAGGAAAACAACAACTTGCTTAACAGATGTTTATTTGGAATATAAAAATACTATATAGTTAGGGAAAATAAATTAACCATATAGTATTGAATTAGTCATTTGCAGGATAAAATTCACACTCCTTATAGTTGAAATAGAATCAATGACACATAGGTCAAACAGATTAGAATTCCAAGGTACATTTATGCATGACTTTGATCAAGGAGGAATGTAATGCTTCTCTGCTGCAAATCTACATATTTGCTACTGGCAGGGAAAACTTTTCATCTTGCTGGTGAAAGAATACTCACAGGACTGCCGTTTTCTCCTTCCACAGTCAGGCCTGTTTCTTTTATTAGAATCTCTTTATACAGAGTTGTCTGAAAAGGGGAGCAGGTGGTTCCTTGAAATTTTTTTTATTTTGTTTCAGGTAAATATATTTGGAGCAAGAGCAAGGGAAAGAGAAAGAGAAAAACTCTATATTTAGAGCTTCTATTTTAAGCAGTGCCTTTTAAGAAAGCTGAAAAGAAAAGTAATTGATTTACTACACACAAACTCTACTACAATTAAAGAATGACTCAAAAGAATCTCATCATTCTTACATTATGATAATTAATTGGACGAGGTTAAAGGCTAGCTGCCTTTGTCCGTTTGAGTGCTGTGATGAGATTTGCAACAGATCTACATGGAATGAGAGATACTAAACTGGTTTTAAGTTGAATCAGAGCACTTTTTATTCCTGTGCTTTTGGCTCCAGCTGCCTCATTGGTTCTTGTTGGACAGATTTGAAAATCCCAATGAAAACATGATGATCATTTTATATCACAACATGAGTCTGATTCTGATAGTTGTCCCCTTTAAAAATGAAATTAAAGACATTAATCCAGAAAGCAGGCACAGTGAGTGATGTCAGCATAGCAGTGAATCACTGGATTCATAAAATACATTAGTTAAAATGACTCCTTGACCTAGTTTACGTGAGGATACTACTATTTAGTGCTTATTATCTACCTTTATCAGACAATGGAGCATTCCTCTATTGCTGAAATAGTACCTTAATAAATACTAAGGCTGAATGATGTAAAGTGAAAATATTAATGACTGACATTCATGGAGCTACACTAGAAATTAAGACTCAGCAGCTGAGACTTATTGCTTTGCGATCATGAGAACCAAATTCAGATTCTAGCACCCATTTTACAACTGCACAAACTAGAAATGCCTATATTGTCAAGTCCAAGGGATCTGATGCTCTCCTTTGGTCTCTGTGCTTACAAGCATGCATTTTATTCTCTCTCTCTCTCTCTCTCTCTCTCTCTCTCTCTCTCTCTCTCTCTCTCTCTCTCATGCATGCAGGCAGGCAGGCAGACAGACAGATAGATATATAAACACTATTTTAACTATATAGTCTTGGGTGTAATAAAAGGATCCCATTTTGAAGGTTTTATGAGCACAGAATGAGCATTAAAAATAATTTTGTTATTTTTCTCCTAAGTATTCTTTATTACTTAGGCTAGGCAATTATATTAAAAAAATCTAGAAAAGTGAATGCATGGGAAGATAGAATAAACAGTTAACAGAGTCAGAGTGGTTAGTTGGGAGTTTATTGAACAAAGAGTGTGAAGAATCAGGTAGAAACAAGAATTATCATTTTTATGACTTACATAATTAATAATTAAAATATATTTTATATATTTAAATTAGAAAATGAGTAGGTTTTCAAAAGTTGACCATACAATAATGTGAACTAATGAATATTGGCTTGATCCAATCAAGACAAATTATATGTATGCATAAAAACCTAATGGCTTATACCATTAAAATCTGCAATTATTATTTGTCAATTAAAATACAAAAGAATGGAGTCTCTATAAGAGTAGACTACCAAGAAAATAAAATTTTTAAGTGTAGAACAAATTGAATAGTTATGTTATGTTTCTTCATGCACTGCCTAAGCTCAGCAAATCTTTCTTGTAGGTGAATTATTAAAATCATAGAAAAAGCAAATGCAAGGCTTTTTTTGAATTTGAAAGCTTTGTTTTCAGGGTAATGGAGTGATAGATGTTTCATTTCACATGTCTGATTTTCTAGAAGAAAAGAGGTTTGGGGAAATAGTGAAGCTGAGTTTGTTTATTGCTTTAGCATAGCGAGAGAACTTGAGATATTCTGGTTTTCTGACTTTTTCCCCATCACTTTCTTTAAAGCTTATAGACGGCTGTGTAAATTTGAATCTGAACAGAAGGCACCTGTGAATTCCAATGTGTCCTCTGGGACCGCAGAAACTGGCATTGATTGAGAACACCACCTAACTGGAAGGGTGGATGGAAATTACAGTTAATTACTGTTGTCTGTATGAATTATTTTTGTCCTTACATTTATTTGATAATCAACTGTAATATTCAATCAAATGCTTACAATCAGGTGGCTTTGCACCATTTCCATTAAATGATTTATAATAGGACACTCTTTTTATTTTATCCTGTCATTCAGAAAATTCAGAACAAAGGTATACGGGTCTTTATTGTTGTTGTTTTGTTTGGTGGTTAGTGTTTCCAGACAAGTTTCTCTGTATAGCCCTGGCTGTTCTGGAACTCTGTAGATCAGGCTGGCCTGAGTGCTGGGATTAAGGGTGTATGCCATCACTGCTTTTCAAAGGTGTAAGGTTTAATTGAATGATTTAAGGTGCTACTGAGGTAAGTAACAGTTGTGTGTGTGTGTGTGTGTGTGTGTGAGAGAGAGAGAGAGAGAGCAAAATAAAAAAATAGCTTCAAGAATTCGTACACACATCACACAAACTCATCATACACACACACACGTGCGCGTACACACACACACACACCACTCAAGCCACAACACACACGAACCACATACATCATGCACACTGCACCCCAAGCACACACATACTCACCACACACAAATACCACAAACAAAATACTACACACATCACACACACACACACCAAACACCACTACACACATCTCTCTCACACACACACACACACCAAACACCACCACACACCACACATACACCACATACACAACACAACACACATACACACACATCTTTCACACTCACACCACAATACCACACACATGCCACACACACAGAAGAGGGAGAGAGAGAGAGAGAAAGAGAGAGAGAGGAGAGAAAGGAAGAAAAACTGAGAGCCATATCGTGCAGTAGGGTGACTTCATCTTCTAATGATCTCATTTCTACTTACCACTAAAAATGGGCATTTTATTGTGTTTTAAAAGCCCAGGCACATAGAAGCGAGCAATCATGTTCCCATGGCATCCTTTAAAAGGGGAGCTTAAACTTTCATAAATGAAAAATCAGACCTAATGAGAAATGGGCTATATTTTGTGGTGCTGTTTCTTGATTCCTTTGCCTTTAATTATTTCAGCTATTTTATTGCACCTTTTCATGACTCTGGGGTCCTTTTGTACCATTTGCAGACCTGCAAAGCCCCTATTTGGAGCTTTTGCCTCTTAGAGTTGATGTGGGAATTATAACCCAAAACTACCTCCTTCAAATTCATTACAGAGAAGGCGTCCTGTAGTTAGTTTGTTCTGAAGAAAATTTCCATTTTGCAAGGGCAGTGTAAATTTTGCATATCATTTTAATAGCAAGGTAGGTCAATCAAAGTATAATTGGCTCCAATTAGCACTCCCATGAGCTGTAAGGCTTCTTATGTCTTCTACACTGCACTTAAAAAGAAAATGCTATTTACTGACACTGAAGGCTTAAGAATTGTCCACTAGTTACTGTGAGTGATGAGGAAAGTGGAGAGCCAAAGACACAGACCCTTGGCAGATATGTAAGGTCTGCATGTCAACATGCATGTGGCAGCAAGCATTGTCATGTGAAATTTTTCTATGATAAACACTTTCTTTTTGCTGTACAAAAGGCTTTGCTTATGAAACTGACAATTTTCTGCATTACTTTGGAACTAATCTTAAAATTGCTTTTTCACATTTTTTCAGGGTCTTTGATCTCTTACATAATAAAAATGGAGACGCAGCAAATTTTGTCTTTTATATTGGCATGGTGACCTATCAACTTGGTTGGTTTAAGAAACATCTATCTAGAAAGGACTAAATGAGGCAGAAGACCTGCCATGAATGTGGGTAGTACATAAGGGCTGGGATCAGAAAAGGGATGAAGGAGAAGCTGAGTTAAAGATTTCCCCCTTTTCTGCTCCCTGACTGTCCTGAAGGATGTGTCTGTCTGCCTCACACTCTGTTTTCATGGTTTCTTTGTCATGACAGTACCACATAGGGTGAGTCAAAAGAAAATCTTCTTCCTTTGAGTAGGCTTAGCCAAGTATTTCTTTGTCAGAGATGAGACAGAAGAATACAGATCTTTTAACTGTTGTTCTGTGGTTTTCTTCCCCAGACCTGGAAGTCCCTTTCCATGTATACTGCAGATTGAGTTCCTTGAAGATTCTCTCTGAGGTCTGACCAATATATGCATAAATATCAAATTAATTCTCATTAGATTTTTTTAAAACTCATTTCTCTCTGTAGAAATGCAACCTGATTTTTTAACAATGGCATTCTTTCCTCAATCTTGTGGGGGGATGACATCAGTCAAAGCCCTGCAGTGATTTTGCTTCTTCTTGTGTGCCACAAGCCACTGATGGACAGTCTGATTGTAACTGAATATGGTTCCAACTTTCTCCCTCTTGTCTTGAGATCTCCTTGTATAAAAGAAGGAAGAAAGAAGGAAGAATGAGGTTAATCCAGTGTAAACAGCCTGACATGGTGATTGGAAAATGGGACAGTTATTGAAAATAACACGAGAAAAAGAATGTGTGTAACACACACACACACACACACACACACACACACACACACACACACACACACACACACACACACGCACACCTAAAATACACAGTGGCTTTCACAGGTGCCCTGAAAACATGAAGAACACATGAAGGCAGGAACGCCATTATGGCAGTGACAATAGCAATGGTTCCAAAGGAAGATGGAACAGATAGTTTAAAGGGAGAAGTAGGTGAAAGGGGGTGTGTGCTCCAACCTATTTAGTTTACAAGCAGTTGAAAATTAGATGTGACTCCTAGCTATGCACAGGATGCTAACTGTCAGGCTAGGGGTTAGCCTAACAGCATAATAAATTCAGGCCTTAAGTCAGTTCAACTTTGAAACACACAAGTCAGACTAACTAGGACTCAAAGTCAAAATGGATTTAGTAAATATTTATAATCAGCCAGAAAAATTCACTGTATGCAATAACAATTTATAAAATGGCTTTTGAACAATAGCCCCCTGAAGTGTTAGGAATGCCTCTTGGGCCTCATGTCAGCTCCTAAAACCTTGTGCCTCATGTTAACCCCAAAACCATCCTTTCTGGTTTTTAAACCTTGTTTTAGATTGTGGGATGTGTACTGTATCCCAGACTGTCAGCCACGTAGCATCACCTCCGAACCTCAGAGCAGAATTCTCTTTTCAATTCTGAGTCACTGATAAAATTTTGAATGACATCAAATATGCCTTTATGCACTTTTAAACATGTCTCACCTTAAAAATAGGTCAAACTTCCCCAGTTGGCACCACAGAAAATGGCCCAAGTTGCTTTCACAATTTTGCCTAACTGCGTTTTTGTTTGACAGAATTTCTTCTAGAAAATGCCTGGGCTCAGGATTAAATCTACTTCTTAATAGAATTTCATAATGGAACTGGAAACAAATGCTCAAATGTCAGTGGTGTGTGCATTAATATTTCTCCAGGTAAACACCAGAGTGGCATATTTCATGTTAAATTGACTAGTTGTACACTTCAGTGACCTGGGGGGGAATGTGGCTGGCAAAGTGACATCATCCATCATGAACTACTTTTCAGAAAGCAGAATTTCAGAACTTTATTTTCTTCAATTTATGGCTTTGATTGTTAGACACTTTTAGCTCCCTAGTAAATAATAATATTTGCTATTTCTATTACCCTTATAACTTTGTTAATAGAAAACCTAGTGGCCAGGTTATTTATCCATACTGTGTTTATGATTTCCTCAAGAGGCTATGGAAAGATTTGTAAAGCCTAGTTTGTTGGTGTCTATGAAATTATCATTTTTAGCATTGCTTCTAGCTTTTATATGAAATGACGCTGGATCCTCCCAAAGGATCCTGAACTGACATATATTTGACTATGGAGTACTCAACATTTATTACAAATGAAGTTTTTTAATAAGCAAACTCTCATACTATTACAGTAGATATTTTATTTTATTTAGAGTGTAATAAATCACACAATTCTCAAATGTTTTTAATTAGAATCATGACCTACAAATTTTAACATACCTATACTGCAGTAAATGAAAACTTAATGGAGATCTTTCCATAAGACAAAGAAGTTTATAAACAATGTGGGTGGTAGACTTCTCCTCACTTCTCATGACATTGTGAACAGAACTGTATATAGATATGAATCATTTCCCTAAGTCTTTAAGAATCCGTATATTTGTGAAAAGTAATTCCTTATAGAGAGTTATAGTTTCTTCTCTCTTTCGGAATATTCCATGCCTCTCCTCCTATATATTAACCTTATCTTTATAACTGTGTTCTTTAAAGTATGAGTTACCCTTTAGCTTTCTTAACTCCAGTTTAATATAATATCATTTTATTTCTATGATTTGGAAATTTTTATTCAAAATACATAGCATTTGACATGATTACTTTGAATTGCCAACTTGACATGATCTAGCGTTACCTAGGAAGAGAGTTGCATTAAGAGTCATGTAGAGATGTGGGCCCACAAGCATGTTTGTGAGGGTTGTTTTGGGTGCTTTAGTAGACATGGGAGTCATACTCACATTGGCAGCACTGTTCCCTTGGGTTTGCATCCTGGACTGTATTAGAGAGGAGACAGCACAGGTGAGCATGCATGCATCCTATCGCTCTTGACTGTGACCTTGGCTAGCTCTTGAAATTCCTACCTTAACTTCCACAATGATGGGCTATAATCTGAAATAGTGAACTAAAACTAATTCTCCCCTAAATTACTCTTTTTTAGGTATTTTATGAAAGCTACAGAAATAAATCAGGAAATATTGTCAATATTTATTTGATTTGACTGTTATCATTTATGTTGATTTCCTATTATAGCTGTTATTACTCCATAACACAGTTGCTAAAACCAGCATGAATTTGTTTTGCAGCATTAATATTCTACAGGAATTTCCTGAGATTGACAGTACTGTACTGGGAGTTGCCTGTGCTGAATTCTTTCCCAGAACTTTGGTCAAGCCTTCATTGCCCTTGCTTTTGGCAGCTTCCAGTGGCTGCCTATATGCCTTGGCTCTTAGCCTCCAGCAACTAATCACCCCCTCAGACTTCTCATTAGTCAGCCCTTTATCTGACCTTCCTGTGTATCTTTCCATAGAAGGATCCTGATGATTGATTACATTAGGCATGTTCAGGTTCACTGAAGTGTCCTTAACAGCTTGTATTTGGCGTAAGCCCACGGCCAGGTATATAGCTACTACAGTGCCACATTGACAAGTTCCTGCAAATATAGTAATACAGATATATGTAAGTCCAGAATCAAATTATCAGCTTAGTTTGCCTAATGTCAAGATATATGCAGATATATTTTCATGCCATTCTTTTGGAGGCTGAGTGGGGCTCCAGTCGCCTGTCCTGTATAGCCTTTATATGTAGACTACCTGCATTCATAGCCTTTTCCAGGACATGGCATCTTAAAATATCTGTGATAGTAGAACCTTCTTCTTTAGTGGGCAGATTTTCTTCTGTATAACTGTAACCCTTCTGCCTCTTAGTCATTCTCCTCCTTACAATGACTCTTGACCCACTCAGATAATCCAGGGAAATCTTCCCATCTCAATACCTTATGTTACTTACATGTACAAAGACTCTCTTCTGTCTAATGGCATATCCCTAGGTTAGCAGGGCTGGGTGTAGAGTACTAGGATTAGTTATTCTGCATAATACACTAATATCATGTAAACTGTTGAACTTTGGTTTAAGTACTTGAGAACCTCATTGAGCATGTAATTCTTCATCCCCTACTTGCATATAGAAGTCTATTATAAGTATTTCCTCTTCCAGCTACAAGGGACCTCCTCTCCATATTTTTGTTCCTTCACCTTGTTTTTATTTGTTGTTGGTCAAGAATGATTATTCTCTGCATGTTTCCAAGGATGTACTAGAGAGGAGCTCTATTTTATTGTTCATTTCCATATAAATGAGTACCTAATTTAACATTATCTAAGCTGTACTTAAGACAGTTAAAGGAGTAAGTGTTTATGAAACTTTAAAAGCACTCTTTACAGTGTAAAACATTTATGATGCATTGCTTAATGAAGATTGTATATAAATTAGTCCTGGGTGGCTGTTTAAGCTTGGAGGTCATCTCTGTAATTTAGAGGCTGTCAGTATGATAGACTCCTATGTCTGTCCAGTGACTCTAGCTCCTGAAGGGAGAGTGTGTCCTCACTGCTGGAGACAGCAGCTTCTTGCCTTTTGCCGTTTAGAGTATGAGGGGTTTTACCCCTTCTATGTACTAATTTACTTCATAGAAGTAAGAATTGCATTACATATGAAGCCATTTCCTCTTTTTTTGGTGTGAGTTTCAGAGGGAGAGAGTCTTTTTCTGTTGCACACTGGGGTACCAGAGAACTTTTCACATATGTAGGACAGATGCCAGCATATATGGAAAAACTGGAAGTAAGGAAAGGGCATTATGCTGATGGAATTTAAGAGAAGAGCAGTTATTCCCAGGAAAGGAAGTTTATAATCCTGAAGAGACTTTCTCTCCAGATCAAAGAGAAGGGACAATTTTATATACAGAAAAGTCTGTTGTTCAATGTCAGCAACCAAGTCAGTCCAGGTTCCTAGGAAGTAAACACTGAAAGATTAAAGGATCAGATTTGAAAAAGATTACTAGGGAGGACCTGTAAAAGCATAAGGGAGAGGGATTAGAGTTAGAAAGAGGAACAGACTGAGAATCAGTTCGCATATCTGTGGATAAAGAATCAGAGCATATCAAAGACCTGAAAATATTATTTCTTAAATTTATTCCATTTATTACCCAGAATTCAAATAACTGCCAACATTATAAATATACTTATAGTACTATAAAACCCATTAAAATGACAAAATAACAATAATATCAATGGAACATTCTGTTTCTCTTTTAATTATTTATTTAAAAGTTATTTTTCCCATACCCATCACTACTCCTTCTCCCTTCCCTCTTCCCAGTCTTCCTCTAGCATCCCCACACTCCATCTCCATCCATTTCTCTGGAAGGCCAAGGACTCCCAAGGTGAGTCAGTCCAGTCCGGTATATCGAGTTGAGGCAGGACTAAGCCCCTTCCCCAAGTATCAAGGCTGAGTAAAGTGTTTCTCTATAAAAAGCTAGTTCATGTACCAGGAATAAACTCTGGATTGACTGAAAGAGGCTCCACAAACTGCCCATGCCATTCAACTATCATTTCAATCAGAGGGTTTAGTTCCTTTCCGTGAAGGTTCCTAAACTGTCATTTCAGAGTAAGTGAGCTCCCAATAGCTAAAACCAGTCAACTCTGTGGACCTCTTCTTCGTGATTTTAGCCCTTTGCTTATATATTTCCCCTTCCCTCTCTTCAGCTAGATCAGAAGCTCAACTGGTACTTAGCTATGGATCTCTGCTTCTGCCTCTGTTGGTTGCTGTATGAAAGTTCTATACTGGCAATTAGGGTGGTCATTCATTTGATTATAGGAAAAAATTTGTTTAGGCACCCACTCTACTTTTGCTTGGAGTCAAAGCAGAGGTAACCTTGTGGGTCTTGGATGTTGTCCCAGCACCAAGTTTCTCTCTAATCCTATAATAGTTCCCTCTATAAAACCAGTAGAACAGACACTAAGAACAACAACTAATAAATGGGAGCTCCTGAAACTGTGAAGCTTCTGGAAGGTTAAGGTCAGTAAGAAAAAATGACAGCCTTCAGAATGAGAAAAGATCTTCTCTAATACTACATCTGACAGAGGACTGATGTTTAAAATATAGAGAAAACCCATGAAACTAGAGACCAATGACTAGATAAATACTCCATTTTTTTAAAAGTTTAATTCATAGCTAAATATGGAAATCTCAGCAGAAGAATTTCAAATGGTTGAAAGACACTTAGAGAATTATCCAACATCCTTAGCCATCAGAGAAATACAAATCAATAAAACCTCTGAGATACCATCTTACACCTGCCAGAATGGCTAAAATAAAATTTAAAAAAACACAGATGGAGTCTTATGCTCGAGGGGATATGGAGTAAGGGGAACACTCCTCCATTGCTGGTGGGAATGTAAACCTGAACAACCACTTTGTGAATCAGTATTGTGGTTCCTGAGAAAACTAGGAATCAATCTTCCCAATGATCCAGCAATAATACTACTGAGCATATACTCAAAGGATGCACAATCTTACCCCAAGAGCATTAGCTCAACTATGTTTATAGCAGCATTATTTGTAATAGCCAGAACCTGGAAACGACCTAGGTGCCCACCAACTGAAGAATGTATTAAAAATTGTGGTACATTTTCAAAATGGAGTACTACTAATCAGAAAAAAAAAGACATCCTGAAATTTTCAGGCAAATAGGTGAATCTGTAGCATCCCGAGTGAGGTAACACAGACCCAGAAAGATAGACGTGCTATACACTCACTCATAAGTGGATTTTAGACATAAAACAAAGGATAACCAGGCTACAATCCACAACCCCTGATCAGCTTGGCAATAGAAGGAACTAAGAGAGACATCCATGGATCCCACTGGAAAGGGGACATAGAAAGATCTCCTGAGTCAATTGGGATTATATAGGGGAGGATGGAAGGGGAGGGAATGAGATCACGAGAGAATGGGATAGTTGAGTGGGGGGTGGGAGGGTAACAGAGAGGGAGAACAAAGAAATAGATATCCTGAAAATACTTTCAAAATTTTTTTGTGGTGTGTCCAAACAGAGTTGACCATTAGAAAAGTCCTTCAAAGGGCAGGAATGGTGAGCATTAACACGCTCCATAATTTCTGCAAGTTAGGTGTCTAGATAATTGTGGATAACTGCTTCTAGATGCATACAGAGGACATTCATGTTCTCTGCAATGGGTTCTCTTTAGTTAGACCTGAGTAGAGCCTCTCATGTCTACAAGAGTACCTCAGAAGTAAACACAGACATATTTGATTTTCTTCCTTTAGTTTCCCTATAAGCCATTACTATGACAGAGGAAAAAATTGTCACATTTTTGATCATTTTAAAACTCTGTATTATTTTACTTGTGATGATATATTGTTTATTTAATTTAAAAAATCTGAAATGGCAGAGGACAAGCTACCCAAAGAGCCAAGCTGTGAAGGTCATGGAGTAGTAACCCAAAACTTTTATCCCATAACTCAGGAGTCAGAGTTCAAGGCCTAGTAGCCAGGAATTGGTGTTGCATGCCCTTAGTTCCAGCACTTTAGAGGCAGAGGCAGGATGAGCTCTGTTGGTTTGAAGCCAGTCTGGTCTACAGAGCAAGTTCTAGGGCAGCCAGGGCTGCTACACAGAAAACTCTGCCTCAAAACAAAAACAAAAACAAAACAACTAACCAAAAAAGCTGGAGAGATGCTCTGTCTTTTGATATGCTAGACTATTTTTATTAAATATACAATATATCACCACTTTTATGTTCTAGTATTTTATGATGAAAAGAAAGGAAGTAAAAGAAGTCATTTAATGCATATTATTTTATAATGTGTGTTTTAAATAAAAATTATACCTGTGATATTTTTTGAAGATACTGCATATGCCTATTATTGATGCAGCCACATGTTAAAATACTTGCTTGTATGAGTTTACTGTCTGTTAGCTTTTTTGACCCTTACAATGAATTCTTTCTTCCAATTATTCTTATTTTAGATAAATGGCAGTTTATTTTAATTGCTCAATTCCTATACTTGGCGCAAAGTTTTAATATGACTGGATAATAAAAAGAAGACTATTGCACTGAATCTGTGTCTTGAAATTTTTAATAAGCAGAGAAAAAAAAGCTTTGTCTCCATTAAATATGAAGCAAGGTGGAGGGTGTGTCTGAAAGATGAGGAATGGCTAAGAGCCACAGGAGCACCCTAAAGAGCCATTGCTGCTGCTGCTGCAGCCAGTTTTACCAACTACAGAAGAAGCTTATCCTGTCTTTTCAACATTATTTTTCTCTAAGATTTATGTGATACTATTATTGGAGTAATAAGCAACATGGGTATAGGCAAGAGACTAATGGAAATGAATGTTTAATTTTTTTTTGAAAATTCAACAAACAACTTTGGACTTTTCTATTTTATTGTTGACTTAATTAGACCCTTGGAAAATATTCTTAATTCTTTAGAAAAAGAAACCAGTATTTGTGAATATACAATGTGCAATGTGTTTTCTTGGTTAAGATAGAATGTGACTGGCATCACCATGGATCATTATTGCCAAGTTCTTCAGGTGTTCTCTTACTGTGCTGGCTTTTTTATGCTCTCTGTTCTCTCTGAAGGGCTTTCATCCCTGTGTGTTCAAGTGTTCTCTTGATATTTATGTTTACTCTACAGTCATAAAATAATTTCACATCCTCTTCCCCTGAAACTCATAGTATCCCTCAACCAAACTTAACACATCATTTCACAGTGCTTCATATCAAGTGATTGTCCATTCTTTCCTAAAATGAAAAATATTTTACAATTTTAATTGTACTTCAAATCTATTTTTACTTGTACCTCATTAAATTTATATTTATAGCATATGATTTTAAAATATCTTTTGGAAGACATTTACAGAAATTATCCAGTGAAGTAAGGTTAGTGTAATTATAAAAGAAAACAGAGCCAAGGAAGAAGTTAGCTGATAAAGCAAACACAGAAACTATGCCTGTAAGACTTAGCTCTCAATATTTTGAGAATCTAAAACCCAAAAGTCTAATACTGCTTACATATCATCCTTTTAGAGGAAAATATAGTTTCCCACAGAGACATTTGATTATTTTGGCCCAGAGTTTGTAAAAACCCTTCTAGTAGATTTTTGCTCATAATTTATAGCACAATGTGCTTTTTTTCTTGACTCAAAAAATGTTTATTTAGCACCTATTAAATGCATTTAATATTTTAGTTGCAGGTAGAAATAGGAGCAGTTGACTTAAAACTGACATCAAGTTTAAGGATGTGACTCATGATAGGGCACTTGGAACTATGTGTGAGGTTCTGGTTTTGATTCCCAGTATGACAGTTGAAATTGAAAAATTGACATCATTTTGTTATTATCACACAGACAATTGAGGAGATAGTCATTATATCTTGAATGATAAATGCTTACATTAAAATAAACTTGAGAGTTGCTCTTATGAATGGTGGCTAAGAGCACACACTACTCTTGCAAAGGACTGGAGTCATGTTTCCCTATGTCTATCAGCTCACAACTGCCTTAAATCCAGTTCCAATGAGTCTGCTGACCTCGTTTGGCATCTTAAGCGTCTGTTTGTACACACACACACACACACACACACACACACACACACACACACAAACACATGCATATAAACAATTAGAAATAAAATAAATTCTTAGGAGTCACTCTGTATGTGGACTACAGCCTAGATAAAGAAACCAAAAGAATATTTTTCCTTGAAGGTGAATGATGTTACCTTTTGAGCCACTTGACATTATCTCTGCTGAATGAGATCTGATGCTCAAAGAGAAAGAAACAAAAGGAAAAGACGTCTATTTTACTGCAAATTGCACAATGTGTTTCTTCTTTATAGCTGAAAAAATCATTTTGTACATATTTTCTTTACTCACAAATCTTTAGAAAGACATCACAACTTAGCTATTATAGCTAATAATTCACAAAATATTAACATACACAAATATCTCTGTAATGTTTACTCAGTGTCCTTTATATAAATACCCAAAATAGTACATATAAAGACTAAATGACAAATCTTCTTTAATTTTTGTGTGTTCTCTATACTGATGTCT
Organism: Phyllotis vaccarum; assembly: GCA_033318265.1. Taxonomy (NCBI): domain Eukaryota; kingdom Metazoa; phylum Chordata; class Mammalia; order Rodentia; family Cricetidae; genus Phyllotis; species Phyllotis vaccarum. The sequence goes on from JARWLC010000011.1 coordinate 110,774,094, forward strand.
ATAGTTCCTGGACTAAGTTACATTTCCACAAAGAACTGAAAACAGAAAGGAATGAATATGGAAGGAGGGAAATAAGGAGGGAGGGAGGGAGGGAGGAAGGGAGGGATGGAGGGAGGGAGGGAGGTATGGAGGGAGGGAGGAAGAAAGAAAAAGAACAAGCAAGAAAAAAAGCCTTTGTGCACTCTGGAACAACATCTACAACGACCCAGGAGCCAGAGGAATCCAGAGCTTGCCAGAGTTTGAGGAGCGGGGGCCAGGGGTCAGGGCGACAGGGACTTATGTTGAGATTGAGTTGCTATAAGCTAAGGAGCTGTGATAAATTTAATGCTAGGAATTGCTATTACATAATTGGTAATTTAGAGATATAGAGTTAAGAGACACAAATTAAAAGGGAGTAAGAGCAAAGCCATCAGAACATATAGAAGCATAACCCAAAACAGGACAGGATGAAATCGAAGGTGCTATGTGCACTAGAATTCCAATCGCATTTTTCTCCATCATAGAGTCAATGAATGCTAAATCATTTCCCTAAGTGGACTTCCACATGACTTGCAAGAAAGCATCACCTTTGTACACTTCTAACTGACTCTGGCCCACTTTGCTAAGTAATGAAATGTATTTCTTCTTAACATTTGTTAGAACTATCATATGCTTGGGTCTTCAATGAGTATCCATCATTTGTTGAAGAAGACAGTAGGAGATTTGTTTCTCAAGAGACGGGACACCTCTACATAGCTAAGGTGGAGCCATCTGATGTGGGAAATTACACATGTGTGGTGACTAGCACTGTGACAAATGCCAGAGTATTGGGCTCCCCAACCCCTTTGGTGCTACGCTCTGATGGTAAGAGAGCTACAACAGAATGTTCATGAAATCGTTTGTTTTGATTTTTGTCAGCTTGATATTGTTTAAAGTTTATGAGTGTTTTATTATAAGCTAAAAAGTTTCACAAAAATAAAATCACAAAAGAAAAATTCTGTGGCATTACTTCCCTGATTACTGCTGAAGAGGTATCTGTAAGATTTGAGACAAAGTCAGTTTAGGAGCAGGGACTATTACTTGCCTGGTAGAATATTTGCCTAACATGTACACAGCTCTGGGTTTGATCCTCAGAATTGCACAAAATGTAGTATATGTCTATAATTGACAAGCTGGAGACAGGACAATAACAGTTTCAAGTTCACGGTTATTATGGGCTACACAGTGGGTTTAAGACCAACATGCACTACATTTGAGGAAAACAATGAGATGCCAGTTTATAAGCCTTGGTAGTTGACTTATTGAACTAAATCATGTCTCATACACCATATCGTCTTGCACATAAATATGGAAGCACTTTACAGTCAAGTATAATCAAATAAGAATGTCCCCACAAGTTAAATCACCATGTTTTGATTCCAAGGAGCCATTTATTATGTTTAAGATTGACACCTATATAATATGGCTACCATTTAGCAAATCCCATACTATAATCTTTGTACCATAGTAAATTTCAGGTATTATTAATATGTTATGGATGTCAGCTTAAGTATATATGTTCACATTGAATGTAGCATTTCAGTGATTTTCTTTAAATTGTTTTGCATATTGCAGTATTTTTCACTCCATAAATTTAGACTTCTAAAACATTATTCAGGGTACATGTTTGGTCAAGGTTAGTATTACTGAGTCATTTCAAACACTGAAAATAGTACAAGACTGAAAGGAGAGCAAAATAAAATTTATTTACAAATACAAAATAATACCATAGGAAACACACATTTAAGGAAATACAAGGCGGTCAGTCCTTCTTTGATGTTATTCTAGACAGTTTGAAACTGGAAACAGTAAAGGAAAATATAAATAATGTAGATGGGATTATCATTATGTTTATATAATTTTTACTATGAATATTATTTGTTGGTTATTTCTGTTTTACCACTAAAAAGTCAGTTAATGTGCATGCCAAGGAGAAAGTCTTAGAAAAGTCCATTAAGAGAGAACACAAATATATTCAAATCCAAACAGATGAATTTAAAGAACCAATCTCATCATTGTCTTAAAAGATTATACAAAACAGCCCTAGACTTTCAAACATTTGTACATCTAGTAACTTTAAAGAAATCACAAAATGATAAAAATTCTATAGAATTTAGTTGGGCTCAAATATTGGAATTAAGGAGAGTCAAGAAAGCAACCATCATTTATGGTATGCACTCACTATTTGTAAAACAAATGTTAAATTTCTGGTCATCATGAAACTGAATTAACCCTAAGAACTGGTTAGATATGGCTACTGCTGTTTTGGAGGCCAGCCGCTTTTACAGTGGAAGACATGGTGGAAGGATGAAGCTAAAGCAATAGAAGAAAGAAGCAAAGATAGAAGTACAGAAATTTCCCAAGACCAACTTCTTTTTGGAGGAAGATTACTGATGTATAAAATCAATCACAATATGATGAGCACATCCTGAATTTATGATGAATAGCAACCTTGAATACATGGAACAGAATTGAAGAAATAGGAAAGAAAATTGAATCCTTTACAAAAATAATTTAAGGGCCAAAAGAAATCTTTACAGATTTTTTTTTTTGCACAGATTAACTGCAGCAATAAACAGAATGGTGCCAGATTAAAGATCTAGGCAAATAATATTTGAATCTCTAGCTTTTGAAAATGTTAACTAACAAAGTAAGCAGATTATTAATCCATTAAAAGTAAGGTCATTACTCTTGAAGGATTGGATATGTGATGCAATTTAGAGTCTTATAACTGTGATAATAACTGGGTAGGAGAGGTTATTTCTAGAGGCTTAAGAAAAAAATCAAAATATTAAATGTTACAATTGTGGAAGACAAGCTCACATAAAAAGAGACTGTAAAGAAGGTATTCCCATAAATAATGTTCTTGTTAGGAATAATGTCAAGAGAATACCCCTTCTTTCTGGGGTGTGCAGAAGATGGGCAAAGGAGGCATTGGACTATGAGTGAAGCTCTACAAGAGTAAGGCAAGGTAACTTTTGCCTTTGAGAAACATCCTGAGGGTGCTTTTGAAAGCCCCCAATCAAATCCAGGTCAGTCTTTGTGGAGGAAACACCTTCCTAGAGTCATTAAAGAAACCAAAACCTGCTCTAAAAAGTCAGACTCCTCTGGAAAATACAACAGCTGTAGAAAAGAGAAAAAAAACATAAAGCAAATATTTTTGGCAAATTTTTATAAGTAAAAATTAACCAAAGTTAAAAATAAAAATAAGTTATGTTGGCATTAAAGGTTTGATGACCACAGAGGCAGATATAACAATAATTTCACCAGAATCTTAGCATTCAAACCGGCCCCTTCAGGAGATAAATGTTGTTTTGGGAATTGGGACATTATTTCAGGGAAAACAGAGTACAAGATGGGTTAAATGTATAGGGTCAGAAGTAAAGTCACGTGTGGCTAACACTGCTATCAATTTATGGGGATGAGACTTATTACAACAATGCAATATTCAGGTTAATATTCCTCCAATATCAGAAATGAACCATAAGCTAACAGATGTTTCTGGAGAAAATATTAGAACTCACTATGAGAAAGAGTCATTAACCATGAAGGTTTTGCAAAAACAAGGCACAAGGCTGCTGATCTTTCAAAGGTACCCACAGTGCTATCTTTAATGTGGTTAATAGATAAGCCTATATGGGGTCAACAATGGCCTTTAACAAGCAGAAAATGCAGGCCTTAGAACAGCAGGTATAGGAGCAGTTAAAGGCTCAGCATATTGCAGAATCCACCAGGCTTTAGAATTCACCTGTATTTTTATCAAAAAGATTTCTAGAAAATAGAGAATGGTAACAGATCTAAGAACAGTGCAGAGATACCAGCAGATGCAGAGGAAAGAAAGCAAGAATGCTGCTCTGAGAAAAGATTCCAAGCCATGAGGCTCAACAACATAATAATCATAGATTAGCTTAAGAGTAAGAGTTAGCCAGTAATATGCCTGAGCCATAGGCCAAACAGACTGTAATGAATATAAGTAGTTGTGTGATTATTTGGGACTGCTGTTGGGATCTCCAGGCTAGGCTGGGCCAGAAACGATAACTACATTAACACTTGCAATTTTTTACTGGTAATTTGCAGGTGTCATGGGTGAATATGAACCTAAGATAGAAGTTCAGTTTCCAGAAACTCTTCCAGCAGCTAAAGGTTCAACTGTGAAGTTGGAATGCTTTGCCCTTGGGAAGTAAGTTCTTTTACAGTTCCACATGTTGTCAGATTACTATTGGGGAGGTAGGGAGGGTTTTATTTTATTTCATTTTTTGCTAGCATAATTTATTTTTATTTATAACCTTTAAAATCTCTTTTTATTTTAAAGTGTTAGAAAAGATATTAGATCTCATTGTTAAATTTAAAAATGAGTATTTTAATAACTTTCCTTCCCCATTTCTCTTCTGCCCTCTGACACACTTGGCCCTGACTATCACCCAATGCTTTATCTTGTCCTCTTTTATGTCATGTGTGTACATTTGCATACCCCACCCCTAGCCATCACCTATTTTCTCCTTTCTTGTTTTTAAGACTGTACCTAAACTTACATGTATGCATGCACCCATATATATGCATGTGTGTTTAAAAGCATGCATACATACATACTATATAGGCTAGAGTCCATATATGAAGAGCATATTCCTGTTTTGTCTTTCTAATTTTGAATCAACTCATTTTTCAGATCTTTCAGTTTCCTTGCAATTTTAAATTTTATTTACACCTGAGTAAAATTTTTTCTGAGTATATCCTACATTTTCATCTAAGATGGTTGAATTTCTTTGTTATTCTAAATAGAGTATCAATAAACATAGATGAGCAAATATTTCTGTCATGGGGTGGTGAGTCCTTTAGGTATGTGCCCCCCAAATGGTATAACCTAGTATATTCATTCTATTGTTGTTATTTTATTTTTGATAAACATTCATACTGATTTACATATTGGTTGTATTAGTTTGTATTCCACCAACCTTATTAAGGGCTTCTTTTTTCACTATCTGTTGTCTTTGATAGCTGTTCTGGTTGGGATGATGTGGTATCTCAAAATAGTATCAATTCACACTTCTGTGATAATCAATTAGGAATTTTGACCATTTTAATAAATAATATCAGCATTTGTGTTTCTTTTTCTGATAACTGCCTTGTTATTTCATTATTCATTTGTTCATTGTCAATTTCATTTCATTGATGTTTAATATTTATAATGCTTTATAAATTTGTAATATTGTCCCCTTGTCACAGTTACAGCTTGTATGGATTGTCTTCCATTATGTAAGCTGTTTACTCTGTTTATAGTTTCCTTGCTGTGCTGGAGCCTTTGAGTTTAATTGAGCCCCATTTGTTTATTCTTGGGGCTGGTTCCTGGGCCTATAAAGCTCTGTTCAGAAAATTCTTGCCTATGCTTGTGTTTTGAAGGGCATTTCCCATTTTTCCTCTAGAAGTTTTAGCATTTTAGACTTTTACTTAAGATCTCTGATGTGTGTTAAGTTATATTTGGTATAGGGTAACTGATTTGAATCAAATCATTCTACTGCAGGTAGTTGTCCAGCTTTGCCTGCACAATTTCTTGAATAAGCTGTGTTCTTACAACTTTTTTTTTGCCCTTTGTGTGGCCACAGCTTTCTTGGTTATATCCAGGTCCTCTAGTCTCTTCCCTTTTTACCTGTCTGATTATTACTCTGTAGTATAATTTTAGTTCAAATATTGTGATGCCACTAATTAGATATATTTTCTCCATAGGATTGCTTTGGCTAAATCTGATCTATTGTAGTCCATATGAATTTTTGGATTGCTTTTTCTAATTTTGTGATGAATGGCATTGGAATTTTTATAGGAGTTACATTTAATTGGTAGCATTTCCTTATTTCAGTTCAGTAACATGGAGAATCTTTCAATTATTTGGTATCTTTACTTCACCTCTTTGGCTAGGTTTACTCCTAAAAATGTTATTCTATGAAGCTATTATGAATGGTATATTGTCCTAGTTTTGTTTTCTGAAGGCTCACTGTTGTTACAGATGAAAGTTGATTGTTATATATTTATTGTGTACCTTGATGTTTTATTAAAAATGACTATATAGAGTTTCTTAGGTATACAACTATATCATCTGAAAATACAGATAGTATGAAATCTTTTCCCATTTTTATCACTGTACTATCTTTATCATTTTTATTATTCTAGATAAGACTGATCTGACTTCTGTACTATATAAGAAGTAACAGGGTCGTTGTCTTAGTTAGGGTTACTATTGCTGTTAAGAGAAGCTGTGATCAGGACAACACTTATAAAGAAAGCATTGATGGGGAAACCCGAAGAGACAGCTTACTTGAGCTCATGGGAGTGCATGGACTCTGAATCAACAATGAGAAAGTCTGCATGTGAACTACCTATGCCCTCTGCATGTGTTTATAGTTGTGTAGCTTGGTCAGTTTAGAAGATTTCTTACAGAGAGATCAAAACCTGACACTGGTACTTAGCTGGATTTTGGAATTTTTCCCATGCTGAATTATCCTTGATATAGGAGGAGAATCTCCATTCTGCTTCATCTTGATGTTCCATGTTTTGTTTAAGCCAATTGGAGTCCTGTCCCTTTCTGAATGGAGATGGGAGGAAGAATGGATGGGGAGAGGGAAGATGGAAGGCAAGGAAGGGGACTGGAGGGAGGATGGAGAATCTGTAGTCAGTATGTCAAATAAATGAAACATGTTAATTGAATGAAATAAATAACAAATACAAAAGAAAATATTTATTTGGGATGCTCACAGTTTCAGAGGTTCAGTCCATTATCATCGTGGCAGGGAACATGACAGCTTGCAGGCAGGTGTAGTACTGGTGCTTAGAGTACTACATCTTCACCAGAGGCAGCATGAAGTCTACTGGCAGTCACACTGAGAGAAGCTTGAACAAAAGAGACTTCAAAGCCTGCCCTCACAGAGATATACTTCCTAAAACAAGGCCACACCTGCTAATAGTGCCACTGCCTTTGGGGACCATTTTCTTTCACACTACTTCAGGCATCCTTGTCTAATGAAATATTTTGAAGAAAATGGTCCTTTTATTTTAGTGTAATGTTGATTATGGGTTCTTTTCATATGCACCTTTTATTATTTTGAGGAATGGTACATATTTTCCTAAAGTCTCTGTGACTTTCACTATGAAAGAATGCTGAACTTGGTGAGATGTCTGTTCAGCAGCTATCAAGGTGACTATGTGATTTTTGACCTTACATTTATTCATATTGTTTACTACATTTATTTATTTGCATCTGTTGAACCAACTTTTCATCTTAGAATTTTTTTCTTCCTATGTTAGTCTTGGAATTAGTTTGTAGGTTTCTGTTTTTCATGTCTTTATCCACCTTTGGTATCGGGATAATATGAGTTTCATAGGAGGACTTGATAGTAACTCTTCCCTTTCTATCTTGTCAAACTCCTTGAGCAATGTGAGAATGAAAACTTCTTTAAAAACTTGAGAGAATTCAGCAGTGAATCCATTTGGTCCTGGTCTTTGCTTAAAGTGGACACTTCTGATTATAGCTTTGATCTCATTGTTTGTAGTTATCTATGTAAATTATTTATAAAGTTTTCCAGCTTTAAATTTGGTGGATCATTCACATTTACAAATTCATCCATTTCTTTTATGTTATTTTTTTGAAGTAAAATTTGTCAAAGTCAAAGTGTTTACTACCAATGATCTGGATTTCATAGAAGTGACAAGACCCCATTTATTTCTAATTTTGTCAACTTCACTCTTCTCTCTTCCATTTTCTGAATTTAACTAAGGGGTTGTCAATACTACTATTTATTTCAAAGAACTCGATCTTTATTTGATTTTGTATGTTCTCTAAAGTTTATTTAGAAGCAAAGGAATAATCAAATGCAGAAAAGTATACTTATGTATTTTGAACCTTTAAGACAAATTAGCAGAAATTAATGATTCCTTACCAATATCATAATCTAAATTATCAGAAAAGAATTATCTATCTATCTATCTATCTATCTATCTATCTATCTATCTATCTATCTATCTGTCTATCTATTTGTCATATCATATTTTTCTGCACTTAAAGAATGAGTTGATTGGCAAAGTTGGATAGAATATTATATTAAATTATCATCTCAAAGATGTAAACCTTGGTATGGTAGCATATGCCTGTAATCATTACTCATAAGACATGACAGAAGTGTTAGGAGTGAGCAGCATGTCTGAGCTACATAGTGAAACCATGTATCAAAACAAGAATTATGTCTTTGCATCCCCTTCTATAATTTAGATCTAGAAGTCTTCTGCATTTGAGACCTGTGTCTTTAGCTCTCTTAACCAAAGCGTTCTGGTTTTGAGTCTCTAAGATTTCCAGGGAACATCAAATGACCTGACAGTTTTCTTATCAGCCCTGTTCCCCAGATTAATTGGAGAAGAAGTGATGGGATGCCATTTCCCAACAAAATTAAATTGAGGAAGTTCAATGGTGTGCTTGAAATCTCAAACTTCCAACAGGAAGATACAGGCTCCTATGAGTGCATTGCCGAAAATTCACGAGGAAAAAATGTAGCAAGAGGACGGCTCACATACTATGGTAAGCATCAGCTGTGGGAAAGTTTCCTTGCAGCTTTTGTTCCCTCGTGGCTGTGTGGCTGGGTGGAATACTTATGGCAGAAAATCTGGCTGTGTTTTGATTCTCTTTTTGTTAAGCAAGGACAACATCAGAGAAGAAAGAAAGTAAAAAGAAAAGCAACTCTGCAATCAATTTGAAGACATATTCCTTTTACATTTTGAAAGTGATTCATATGATAATAAAATCTTTTAAGATTTCTTCTAAGCATGACCTTTCACACAATCATAACAGACAGCCCTCTCTGGCCACGTTTTCCTCTAAAAGAGGTGCTTTTTTATTATTATTTTGCCTTTATTTGAAAAGCAAAATAAAATTTCTTGCTGAGAAAAGTTGCAATTATTACATTAAACAAACCAAATAAACTGAAAATGTTTTGAATGGGACATTCCATCCCATCCAATAATGTAAATAATGCATCTGGAGTCTATTTGGTTCCTTTAATTTGTAAGCACATTTGTTTGATATACTGCTCAATTTGGAGACAGACAAAGCAACCTTTCTTTTATTTAGAGGACTGTTTTTTTGAGAAAATGGAATATTATTTTTGTCTTATAAAATTTCTTTTGTTTAAAACATGCCATTAGGTTTTGATGAAAACGTGGTTTAGAAAGTGCTAATATGTTATTGTACAAAATACATCTGTAAAATGCACGAAAGTGGAAGCTCATTGAATATATTTGCAACATTAGAAACATTATAAACCTAGTAAGAATTCACCATTTTATGAAGGGCAAATTGCAATTACAGCCTATTTATTTTAGTAACTGGTAATTGAAACAGCTTTCCGTGGTGGTGTGTACAGTGTACATAAATGCTGCAGGGGGTGAAACTGTTTGCTAAGACAGCTGTTAAAACTGTATACATCATTATGAATCCTCCCTCAACAAACTGAAGTTCACAAATATTTTACCTCTGACAAGAAAAATTCTTCTTATATTACAGGGTTTTAGGAACTGTCAGGAACAAAATATGCTCCTGTGTTAATAATGCAAGTCATCATGTTTGTAACTTTCTCACCTTGTCTCATGATTAGTTTAATATAAGTTTTTTTGTATGTTAATAGCTGTAAGTTGGGGGCATGACATGGAAATAATGGTGCTGGTGATGCTGGTATTGCTGGTGGTTAGATGAATACTTTAGCATTGAGGCTGCACAGCTGTGCATTCCCCCATAAAATGGGATTTCTCCTATCCTAGCTTAGCTTCCCCTTTCTGCGCATCTACTCCTTGATCAGAACACACTCAGAGATGACTACTGTGAGAAAATTTCTGACTTGTAAAATCATTGGTTCTGAACGTTCCTAATGCTGTGACCCCTGAATACAGTTCAAAACATTACTTTCATTGCAAACATATACCTATAATTTTGCTACTGTTATGAGTCATAATGTAAATATCTAATATGATAGTCCTAGGGAACCTCTGTGAAAGGGCTTTTTGACACCCTAAGGTCAAGACCCACAGGTTGAGAACTGCAGTTAAGTGTTTCAGTGATTTTAATCTATTCCCCTTAACCCCTACCTAAACAGGAAACTTATTCCCTGTAAACCCAGGAAAGAGTGTATAAAGCTAAACTGACATTTAAGTCCTTGACATCAGGTGACTCAGTTTCTCTGATGTTTTTTGTTTGTTGTTAATATTTTTTTTAATTTTTAGTTAGAATCATTTTTCCTTTTTCTACATATTAGTTTCTACTGTAATCACAAAGTAGCAGCCACCGATGAACAGTACACAAGGTGCTCTCATCCTTCTGCTCTACAAACTATTTATAATTTCCTGCTCAGTTGCTCAACTTTAATATCCTCAGTAGCATGGGGAAGAAGGACTAGATAGAAGCCTCTCTTTGGAGCAGTGTAAAAATCGGTCCTCCCCAGATTTTATGAACAATGTCATAGGGGAAAAAATGACAGCAGCATGAAAGACATTTTAAAAGGTGACATTATAGTCACAAGGAAGAATGGAAAGTAATGTGCAATAGCATCAGCTCTACTGAGTCCATTCTGTAGATGATGGAAGGTGCTCTACAAATTTTCCTTAAAATCATAACATGGAATCGCTAAGAGTCATATAGTTCTCTAATGATTTGCTCTACTATTTTACGTAAAAATGGTGTGATAGAGGACTTGAGTTACAGGCTATGGTTAATGGAGAAAGTCACAATTAATATGAAAGTTTTAATCTCAGGATTGAACAACTTGCTCTATACTTCTACTCTGATATTATTAGAATAATATTCTATTAGAATCACCCATGTAGATTTCTATTGAATACTCAGGCCTTGATCAACAGCTTCTGTCCAAATCCAGCTGTAGTCTCTTTCTAGGTGTGTCTATTGATTCCTGAAATAAGAAAAAAGAATTTTAATGAAAACTAGGAGGAGTTATTTGGGGTGAACTGTGTTCCATATAGGAAAAACAATTTTTACACATAAACAAAAACAAAACAAAGCAACGACAATAAGAAAACCTAAAAGCCTTAGTTTCCTTTCAGTTTCATTTGGGGAAAAAAGGAATTTTAGGAGACAGAAAGGAAAGGCAAATTTTCCTGTCATTGCAATTAAACAGGAATAGATAAACTGCTGCTCCATATGGGGAATGCAAATGCAGATCCTGTGGCACACATCACATGCATAATGCAATGTGAAACCTCTAAGAGATCTCACCTCTCTAGTTTGGATCTGTAAGGCAAGCTGGGTCTCAGCTGCATATAGTCAGAGTATTGAGTGGCTTCTATTGGAGATATGTCACTTTTATCTGCAAAAAATTGCAGTTTCCAGGTGCCTTGAAAAACATAAATGAAATTCATCAATCTTGATACAACTGATTTGCATATATAATTTGAAGTTGCTACAATTACATATGTTTTCTGATAAAAGATCTGAATTCACATTAAGGACACTTATCTGTCTTTTGGTGCTTTCATTTTAATGCATGAAGAGTTGTTTAATTTGTTCATTACTTTGTAATTAATTGAGAGATATTTCTAACTTGAAGTAATATTTTTCCTTAGCTATAGATGTTTCCATCCTGTGAATTTTAATATTTAGTACATCATTAAGGCCAATATCTGTTGTCATTCACTTTGAAGTTGTAATAAGATATGACCTTATGTTTCAAAAATATACTTGATCTGTACCTGCATCACTAGTGTAATCTAGCAATAAGAATTTTGAAAGCTGAGAATACACAAAGATATTGGCTTAAGATATAGCACGTTGCAACATCATTGTTAAATCTAGAAATGTTTTATGTAGCCATTCACTGAACTAACTATAATTCTAGTCTTGCCTACGTTCATCCATGGCTTGGAGTCTGAAACTCATTTATAAGCCATTTATCTTTATTTACTATATTATTTAAATTTCTTATCTTTCTATTATCTCCTTTTTCCCAATTATAGCAAAACCTCATTGGGTTCAACTTATAAGAGATGTGGAAATAGCTGTGGAGGACAGTCTTTATTGGGAATGCCGGGCAAGTGGGAAACCCAAGCCCTCCTACAGATGGCTGAAAAATGGAGATGCCTTAGTACTAGAGGTGAGGTGATGCACCTGCTTTGTCCAAATTTTTCTTTATTCTTTTAAAATATATTCTTCTTTAGCCTCTAGAAACCAGGACTCAGGAGAAGGTTTAGTGGGTAATCTTGACTTATCAGGAACCTTAGTTCAATCCCCACCACCCATGTGGAAAACAATGCTGATTATGAGTGTAAATGCTTGTGACTATGGGGATAGGTAGAATAAACACATGGATATCTTCCAGTTAACGGCATTGTCCTATATAGAAAGGAAAGGGGTAGACTGTGCCTGAGGAAAGACACCCAAGGTTGTCCTTTGCTTTCATGAACAAACATGCATGATCATAGACATCCACACAAATCTATACATACACAACAAGGCAGCTTTGCTCCTAGTTGCTATGGGATAGTCTTTCTGTATGCTATAAATATGTGATGCTACGATTCTTTCATAAAGCAGCTGCTTTGGCCTATGGAAAGGAAGAATATATACCAGGTGGGAAATCCAAGAAAGAGACAGAGAGACAGGGAGAAAAAAGGGGAATTGGGGCTAGGGCTAGGAAGGACCTAAGTAGATAATCACCTTTAAAAACTACACTCCCTCCCCCTCCCCCACCCCCTATATATCCCATCTGCCCTAGAAAGGCCAAAGGTTCCAGCCGGATTATCATAGCCTTCTCATGTTCAAACACAAAAGTCTGCATGGGGCATTTTCCATATATATCATGATATGAGGTAATCATATAAAATCAATCATCAAATATTTAACAAGATATTTTCACAATTGCAATTAGATTATATTGATCTTGCACTGCTAAAATAATATTAATATAAACAATTGCTGTGAGATTATGTTCTGGTACATTGTAAATATTTGTCCCTCCTACTGGTTTAATAAGGGCTGATTGGCTGAAAGGTAGACAGGAATTGTAGGCAGGGCTACCAAACTAAGAAATCTCTAGGAAGAGGAAAAGTCAGACAGAGATGCCAGCAGAGACACCAGCAGATGCAGAGGAAAGAAGTCAAAATGCTGCTCTGAGTAAAGCTACTAAAGCACTTGGCTAATCATGGGTTAGTTTAGGAGTTAAGAGTTAGCAAGATGTATGCTAAGCCGTAGGTCAATCAGCATGAAATTGATAATAGCCTTTGTGTGATTATTTGGGGCTTTGCAGCAGTGGGACTGTAAGTGGGTCTGAACCTTGGGGCTAGGCCAGAAAGGCTGGGCCAGAAACTTATAACAAACAATGATTTAGGGTATCTGTGTTAAAGAAAGCTTTACTTTAATTAAACATGGAATTTTAATTTCTTTTCCTGTTTTATACCTTTTTCAGGTGTCTAGAGAATAAATAATTCTGTTGACTGGCTACATACATAGATGCGTATTTATTCTCTCATTCACCTTCTCTCTCAGTCTTGTAATTTCTGCTTTTTGTGTTTGTTTGTACCAAGCCAATTATTTGCCTTTATATTTCTATATATAACGATCATACTTAGGAAAAAAACTGGCAATTATATGAGTTTCCTAGCACTCTGTTAGTATTCTGTTTAGTGCACCAAATTTATAATTTCTTAAGCTCACATGATTTAAGAAAATATTGTGATAAAAAATCTTTCAGCCTCCCAGGATAAAAATCAACCTCCTAGTACATTTTCTTTTTTTTTTTTTTTTTTTTTTTTTTTTTGCAGTCTGAATCATTAACCATAGATGAATTTAAAATATCTGCCACGCCTCATCTTTTTGTTTATACTAAGCCAATTATGTGCCTTTATATTTCTATTATATTTCTACATAAATACATATATATGTGTCCTTTACTATATAATATGCTATGTATAGCTACTATATATATATAAGCTATATATATACATATATAAAACTATATATAGTTTTGTAACTTTATATATGTGTGTGTAAACTATAGTTTGGTTTTTATAATTATTTTATGATTTTTACTTGTATATCTGAAACAACTTTTAACATTTCAGAGAAGAAAAAGATTGTATATCAGGATAGACTACTATATATGGAAGCTGAAATGACAACAGTATTTACTTTAATCCTAAAATTTTATTTATCTGCAAGAATAGTTATTTTCAATTCAGGAGAGAATACAAGTAGAAAATGGTGCCCTCACAATATCCAACCTCAATGTGACTGATTCTGGAATGTTCCAGTGTATAGCAGAAAACAAGCATGGACTCATCTACTCCAGTGCTGAGCTCAAAGTTGTAGGTAAGACAACTTGCTTTTTTCCTTTAATCTATCATTGTTGCCAGACCTAAATTATTGGTCTTTTATATCCTATCACCTAATAGTTTTCATATTAGTTTCTGATTAGAGCATATACTAACCTCTAGGACCTAGAAACAGAGGCAGGAGAATCGCCACATAGTTGATGCTAGATTGAGTTATATATGATTGCCAAGCATCTGACCACCAAACTTGGGCTAAGAATAAGACCCTGTCTAAAAAACAAACCAACCCAACCAAACAATAACAATAAATCCAAACCAAAACAAATGTATTTAAGATGATGTCACTGGAAGAGCAGACATGGCAGCCAGCATTAAGTTCCAAGATTGAATTAAACCAGGAGATGGAATCCCTTCACATCGGATAGGTCATTACCCAGCCACAGTGTCCTCCACTAAGATTTCTTCTTACCAGGATTCTAGTGTTCTCTATTGCTTGTCCTCAAAAGAACACAACAAACTTGGGGTCAGTGATATTTGATTCAGAAGCTGCTCTGTCTTCATGAACCCCATCTGAAGGCGCAGGTGTGGGGTGAACTGAAGGTATAATTAACCAATGAGCCACAATGAGCCACAATAAGTATGACTTATTACTTCTTCCTGAATTTTAGGCCTAAAGAAAGGAAGAAAGTATTTTGTAGTGTTTAGGGCATTAAACTAAGGACACTGTCATGGCAAATGACTGAAAATATAATGGTAACTAGGCAGCATGTCAGAAATACAAAAGGAGAAGAGAGTTATGGTGGAAGAAGAAAGGACTCATTGTTTCAAACAAATTAAAATTGAAAGTTTAGATTTGGGCATAAATTGAGACAGGACTCAATGATTACTATTTGCTTAAGTTCCATGGAATACCTCCCAATTCTGTGAGTTTATTACCACAAAGAACTCAATGGGGGAAGTATGACTTTCGTGTTTGCTTAAACATAGATATCACTACTATGTCCTTGGCCCCATCAACACTTACTTGTGCTATTGCCTATCATTGACTTGATGAAAATGACATGGAAAATAGCTTGTTTTTTTTTTGTTTTTTTTTTTTGTTTTTTTTTTTTTTTTTTGATCTATGTCAGTGGCTCTCAGCTTAAGATGGGCCATACACTGAAATATTTGAGGGTAGTTGTGTTGATTTAATTAGGGCCTGGAAAAAAGATCAAATCCCTGTGTGCTAGCCACCATAGTGGAGAGTAGAGTCTGCCAAATATTCTACAATGGGTGAGAGTCACTCACAATAAATGATTATGCAATACCAAGAGCCAAGAGATATTGAACACCCCAAGATCAATGGAGAGGTCTGTCTGGCACCTGAAGGTGAGAAAGTGCTCATGCGTATCAGGATGACTGCCAGGATGGATTGTCAGGGAAAATGTGCCTCCTGTTATCGGTGGCAGAGAAGTAGCATGGGGCAACAAAATCAAGAGAGGATTACACACAGATATAAGTTGAAACAATGCTTCTGTAAAATGAAACCTGCAATCATAATCTCTTTGCTCTTTCAATAAGACTCCTGCCAGTTATGGCGTGGAGCTGTTACGTGGGAATATAGAAGATGTCTAAATTATTCAAAGTTGTATTCAAATCGAAATTCTTGTTGTTTTACTGATTTTTCCTCCACAGAATTTTAATTTACAAGACCAACTCAGAATAACATGTCTCTTTTTATTTAATTAAATGATAATTACAACATTCCTCCTTTCTTCTAGTCCTTTCTAGGCACCATTGTGCTTCCCTGCCCCAAGCTCCCTTCAAACTTCATATCATCCTCTTCTTTAATTATTGTTGTTACATATACATATTATCAAATAAGCATATGTATATGACACACATCAAGTCAAGCATCAACACCTCCTACGTCACACAGAATTTTAAAAACACAGATACAGTGGACCTTTCAAATTATAGGGATTTTAAGAAAATATCTAGTTCTTATTAAATCAATGATCCATTACTTCCTTCCCCCACTCCTTTAGCTTCTGCTCCAGATTTTTCAAGGAACCCTATGAAAAAATTGGTTCAGGTGCAAGTGGGCAGCCTGGTGATCTTGGATTGTAAACCCAGAGCCTCTCCAAGGGCGTTGTCTTTCTGGAAGAAGGGAGACACAATGGTTCGAGAGCAGCCAAGGTATTCTATCCTACAAAACACTTGTTTGCTTTCTTCTCTTTTTTGTTGATTTTCAAGGTAGGGTTTCAGTATAAAATGCAGTATTTCATCAGACTAGATAATACAGTGTACAAATTACAAATGAGAACACTGATATCTTTGTCTTTATTACTTTCATTACACAATTAATTGAACTTTTAAGCCTGATCAACATTTCTCTTTATAAAATGCTTTGCTTTGGCAAGGGCAGTCTTTTGTGGACCTCAGGAACCACTCAACCAGAATGATTAACGTATGCAGAGCCCATATCTGAGGCTACATCCCAAGACAAAAAAGAAAATGGTAAAATGACCTGTTTAAGGGAAATGAACATATTGTTGTCTTCTACTTTGGGATAATTTAGCTGTTCCTGAATTTAATTTAAGCAAACGCTTTCTTCATTTTCTCATTATAAAGTTGAAATGAAGGGGCAGAGGAGGCTTAATTAAATCCTTGGATTCTGGACCTGCTATGTCTGGGTTCATGTCTTCCCTGTGTATTTTATTGGCTCTATGAAGTGTCCCCACATCTCTGTGTCTCTTTCTTTATTTGTTAAGGGGATCATGGTTAACAGTTATTGTCTCAAGCTGGGAAGCTTGCTATGGAGATGAAATGCATGAATACTCATAAAGCATGCTGATCAATACCTGCCAGAGAGTAAGCATGTATAGTGGCTACTATTACTATTGACTAAATGCTTAGTTTTTGCTACCTGCAGAGCTTATGATTGTTGAGTAATAGGCCCATTGGACTCATGCCCTTACCCTGGAAACCTGTGGATTTGTTGTGCTGAATGATATATCAGTTACACTTCTTGTGGTCAATCTGACAGAAAGCAACTCAAGAAAAGAGAGGTTTATTTTGGCTTATGGTTTGAGGTTTAAGGGTACAAACCATCATGGTGAGGACAGGTTGGTAGCTCTGGCAGTTGTTCACATTGTGTTCACATTCAGGAAGCAGAAACACATCTATCTCATCTTCCTTTCTCCTTTATGAAAGCTCCAAAATCCCAGCTCATGAAATAGTACTGCTGACTTTTAGAGTGTGCCTTCCTACCTCAACCTAACCTAGAAATGTCTTAAAGACATGCCCTGACACTGTCTTCAGTTGGCTCTAGATTCAGCCAAGTTTACAAGCAAGATTCAGCTACATAAATAATAAAATGTAGTTAAATTTGAAGTTAAGGTTCCCAGTTTGTTAAGTTTTTTTTGTTTGTTTACTAATTTATTTGTATGTGAGTGTCTGAGAATGTCTGAAAAGGGGGGGGGGGAGAATATGTGCCACTCTGATCCTGTGGCACTCAATTCTGTCCTACCACTGTGTACAGTGGTTTAACTCATACTGTCAAGCTTGATGGCAGTAACCTTTTACTCACAGAACCATATTTCCAGCCCTGATTTGTCAATTTTAAAAGAGAGATTAACATACATAATTAACCTGAGTAGAAGCAAAACTACCTGGTTTTTTGAAATCAAAAATGAAGAGAAAGGAAAAAGAATAGCTAGAGAGAAGTGATCAATGAAGAAGAAGGTAAGAATCAAAGAAGAAATACACTTTGTGTTGGGCCAGTGCTGTGAATACTGGAGGGTACAAGGGACACAGATCCTGTCCCCATCAGGTTCTGTCCCCATCAAATTCTGTCCCCATCATGCGAGGGAATAGGTTTCCATGCCCTGGCAGTCTGGGTAAGCACAAATGATTTTAAGGTCTTTATAAAGAATGCAGCCCTATTACCACCTTGCCTCAATTTTAGCCCATAAGACTTATGCTGGTATTTTAGGATGGGGGCTTACATCTGTGGTGCTCGATTACAGCAAAGATAGAAAACTTCATACAGAGCTTTACACAACTGATCCACTTTTGAACATGCTTTCAGCTAATGAAGAGTCAAACCCTGAGAACAACCACTGAGATTTTTCAGTGAAAGCTTTTGTTCAAGAGTCTGGCATCTTGTGGGTGGTCTCAGGCTTTTTCAATCACAGAGCTATAAGCCTTACTTTGGGAAATGAGAGGATATTGAACAAGCAGTAAAATATTCTGCCATGGTCCATGAATTTCCTTTTCTTAAATTACAACAGAGTCTTATTGCAAATACATAGCTTTTAGATTACAGGTCTGAAGGTATATCCATAAGAGTCTGTAAAACTCCACAAGCTGCAGTTGTTCCTTTATATAATATGAGACATCTTTGTTAAGACACAGATTCATATGAACAATGTGAACACCAACCCAGCCAAGCAGAAAGAGGATGTGCTTAACTGACTTGGTGTTAGATTTTATAAACAGGCTTAAACAAGTACAGTTTGAGGTCAAAATACTTAGTTTTGAGTTCCCTGGAAGTGAAGTCCTCCAACATAACTATATAAGACAAGGCCTCCTATGTAACTATCATTTGACTACATACTTGAGTCATAGACTGATCCTTTTCCAAGGGCCTAAGTTCTCTGCATAAAAGTAAGCCCACTTGTCCTCACGGCTGGGTAGCATATATCCTAGACAGAAGTCTATAATTTACTTTTAAATGAGGATAAAAAAAGATTAAGAGATTTCACTACAGGCACCTCAGGAGAAATGTACCCTGAGCAGTGTACAATGGTGGCTGAGGAGAGAGCATGAATGTGAAATGTAAACAGAAATTTGAAACTTGCCTGTTGGCTAACTTGATGTCATAGGGTCAGCTATGTAACCCATCTCAACCTTTGTTTTCTGTCCTATTAAAAGTGACATTAACTGTGTGCCTTATTTACTTATAATGATATAATTATTTTACACACACCTTATAGCTTCATTTGTCTTGTAATTATCCTTAAAATTGAGGGGACTTTACATACTGCATTACTTCATAAACACTACATCCCTAGAGAAGGTTCAGGTTGGGGGACATAAAGAAGTGATTATTGTGACAAGTGATGAGCATGACTTTGGGATGCAGGAACTATTTAGTGGAAAGGGAAATGTAATTCTTGTTTTAAATGAACACTACTTACATGACTATTCAATAGAACTCCCTGGGCTGAACATCAGAAAGAGTGAATTACATTCATATGAACTCTACATTAAATAAAATCTTCATATAATTTCTTATTCATTTTAACTTTGTGAGTAGTACCAAGTAGTTTATAACCCCAGAAAATGCTCCCAAGTAGTTATATCCAATAACTACATGAGGATACTACAAGTAGAATCTAGATATTTGTCATAGAAGGGTAGTTTGTGTCATAGTGAGAGTCATTTCTAGAGATGATAGCCTCCAGTTATGATGTGCCTATGAAAGTCATCACTATCCAGATAGTGGGTCAGACTCCATTTTCCCTTACCTTAAGATCTTGAACAAATAGGTTCTATCTCAGTCTTTTCTACATTTCCTCATGTTCCATGGCTTCTTTCAGAATACTATAAAGTCATTACTTTTTATCCTGTTCAAAAAGAAAAAGGGTGGCTGCTCCCCTTGTCTTTTCAAAATTTCCATTGCTCACTTGTACCTAAGAGCCCAGAAGTTGTTCTCTCTCTCTCTCTCTCTCTCTCTCTCTCTCTCTCTCTCTCTCTCTCTCTCTCTCTCTCTCTCTCTCTCTCTCTCTCTCTCTCTCTCTCTCTCCCTCTCTCCCTCTCCCCCTCTCCCCCTCTCCCCCTCTCCCCCTTCCCTCCCTCCCTCCCTCCCTCCCTCCCTCCCTCCCTCCCTCCCTCTCTCTCTCTCTCTCTCACACACACACACACACACCTATTTAAGAGTAACTCCCTCATAGCTCTCACTCATGTAGGCAGGAACTCAGTGAATTTCAGTTAATCTGCCCTCTGCTTCATAATATCTCAAAGAACCATTTACCTCCCATGTTTTTAACTCCAAAACATTCTCTAACTGTCTATCTTTGAAGAACAAAGGGAAATGAAATTTGGTTTGATGTTTGTTATTCTAAACAATGTAAGGAACTAGTTACTAGTTGATTAGTAGCTGATGCGCTATTAACCTCTTGAAGGGAACGTACTTCGTGTTGCCTGTGCTGGGGTGAGTGACTGACACTAAGATGAATAAGAAGCATTAAGAGCTTTCTAAGTAGAAAACTAAGACATCAATTATAGTGAGAGAGAATACATGATTAAAAGTATAATATCATTTATTCTATGAAAATGAACATTTTCAAAGGGAAGGGGTCGTTTCTAACTCTTAATCTTAGGCAGTAAACACAAAATGGACAGTCTACAGACACTGGATGCTGGTTTTCTGTTTATGAGGGACGTGTTTTTAAACCATTCCTCCATGAAACACAGAAAAATGAGGATATTTTCTTACCACGGACAAGGAAATAGCATTAGAGAGCAGGTGGTTTTCAGAGAACTGAAATGAAGCAAGGCAGAACATTGGATAAATACCATATAAACAGGAAGAATACTTTGATTTACAAAAAGGTAGATTAATTAAATATGTGTTTACTCCATGATAAAATTTATATTATTCTCCAAAAGAAGATTGCCTTACTTGAGTCATTCATAGATGGTGACCCATCCATCATCTTCTAAAGAGAGCAACATTAAGGAACCTTGATGTTCCTAAAGAAGATTGGGCATTCCGGGCCAAGAGTCTCAGGGAACAAAGGTTCTCCTTTTGTGCTTTGCTTTCTCAGCACAGACTTCCATGACCCCTTGAAAACAGCCGAGTCAAGATGAGGTAATCTAGGACCTTGTTCTGCAATGGGATACACAGAAAGCCATAAAAGCTATAGCCTTTCTAGAATTCTCTATAAGAGAACACTACCACACCTTGTATCTGCATCTTCACGAGTCAAAACAGAACTTGAATTCTCTATGTCTGCTTGTAGCATTACTTAAATAAGTAATTTTTGCCTGTTTTCCAAGAAGTGTGCTATTGGTTAGTCACATTATTTACGATATAAGAAGTTAACCATAAGTTCTTTCTACTTCCTTATTTAATTATAACAAATGAAAGCAACAAAGCCAGAAAAACCTGGGTCAGATCTCAGTCTATCACTTACCCACATGTATGATATCAGAGCATTTGTGTGATTCTTGAATCTTCATTTTGTTTTATAAACCAGGGTCAAGAATCCTACACTTGTAACCTTCATCAGTCTGCTGTGTAATATTTACTTGCCTCTAGACAAGGGTTGAGTTGAAACAAATAGTATATGAAAAAAATTATTGATGACTCTGCCTTCAACAAATTTTGTTCATTCTGGACCTCATTTATATAATAGGATGTCAGCCACAATGATAAAAGTATTAGGTATTATAGTGGTGCATACATGTGGTTCAGAAAATCTTAGCTAATACAATTACCACTACTTTAATATGAATTGACTTTTTTCTTAGTATTATTTAGATATCTTTTTTAAAAAAAATTAATTTAATTTTCATTTAAAAAAAAAAAAGTAATCGCCATCAATGCATCTCCCTGCTCCCAGCTAGCCCTCAGCCTCACCTCTCCCCGTCCACCCATCCCCTCCCCCAAAAGAACAAGAATTCCCAAGGTGGGCCAGCCCAGCTTGCTGCACATCCACTCCAGTCACATCTGATTCACTCATCCCAAAGTTAATGCTGGGCTAGTTGATCCTCTATAGGGAATGGGCTCCAAAGTGCCAGCCCATGATCAAGGGTACAGTCTGATCCCACCCCTCATGGCTCCACACAGTCTTAAATGTAACAGCACTTAAGTAAAGAGAGAAATAAAAAAAATATAGCTTTCTTTTGGTATCATGAACTGACTTCTGTGTAATTTGAGCATTAAGGAAAATAATTCCATTATAGTATTACTTTAAAGGAATTATTAGCAAGAGGTCTCTCAAATTGCAACAGTTAAATTGTGTGATTACTGTGGGATTGTTAAATCCATATTTCCAATTAGATTTTATAGATTATGAATGTTAGGGGCACTTTAAGAAATCTTTTGTCAGCTTTATGACTTTGGAAAAGGAAAGATGATGCATGAATCTCAAAGTTCAGAATGTCACACTTGTCTTCAAGCCAGCCTATTGCCAGAACTTGGCCAATTAACTAAAGTTTGTGCTCAATTAAATAACTTATCTTTTACCTATATACCATTGTTTTGTATTGCACAAATTCTATTTGGTATTATAATAAATATCTGGAGAGAGATAGAAAAACCATGTATGGCCACTTCTCACCTAGCCAGCTCCCCCAAGTCTATCTCCATTAATCTTCAGTCTCCAGACGTCTCTCTCATCAGCCAAGCAGGGAAATGGCAGAGAAAGCTGACTTCTCTCTTCTCTCCCTCCACTCAGCTATTTTATTTCCTCACACAATGTTTCTAGAGCTAGGATTAAAGGTGTGTGCTAAGATTACTGGTCATTAGGCATGGAACTCACACAGATACAGATGGATCTCTGCCTCTTGAGGGATGGGATTAAAGGCATGGGTCACCACTCCCTGACCTCTGTGAATGACTCTGTCCTCTGATATTCTAGACTATTTTTATTAACATGAACTGAATATCTCTGCTTAGTAGTTGTTTCGGTTATTGTAAAAATATTCCCACCTGCTAAATATTCATTAACATAGTATGTAATTAGAATAAATAACATTGTATTATTATTTACTAAGTTGGACATTAAAATTGATGAAATATTTACTAGAATAATGAATATCTTTATAAGTATATTGCACATTAGGTTATATTTTTATAATAGTCTTGATAAAATAATTATATTTTGATATAAATGCATAGAAGTCTAGGCCATTCACTGCAGGACATGCTAACTACAAGTGGCCAATACACAAAATAAAAATATATAGAAATGTGTATGCATGAAAAAATATACAGGATTAAATTCAAAGTAAATTGACCATTTCAGTAATTCTCAAATTCTTCAGATGTTCCCCAATAAATATAACTACTAATAATAGATATCAATTTCCCTAGTGACTAATGTTTCTTTAAAACTTTTGTAGTATTTTTAGTCCAATAAATAGCAGATTGCCCTCCATTTGCATTTTGTGATTGTACAAATATTTTAATTTGGATAGATAAACATACATCACTTTAGAAAATGATGCACCTTATGTCTAAACAATTTTCCTTGTTCCCAAGTTTCAAAGATTTTCTTGTATCTTTTTGTTGTTGCTCTGTAAGACTCACCATTCATACACTCTAACTGTTAAGATAAAATCCCTCTTTAAGCTTAATGCTTCATTACATTATTTTCTTTAAATAGGTTATTCTAAAACAGTATTTTGGAAGAGGTAAGGAGGCACCTACAATCGTATCCTGAATCTTTTGCCAGCTTCTTCTATTCTGAAGATATATATAAATCCAGTCTTACATGGTAGTTGGTATCCTAGTTGGAATCAAGACAAAACTGCCTTTCTATTCCTTCATGTAGAATGTTTTGTTTATTATGCATACTTCCAAGAGTAAAGCTGAGACATGCTGATACATGAAAACACCCTGATAAATACAAGCCTGCAAGTTATCCATTCAATAATGCATCCTGTGAAAAGGTTATATTTTATAAATATTTGTACCATGGTCAACTTGGTTGCCATAGGATTCAATTGACAAGGTTGGGATATAGGTCCCAAAGGCTTGAAAAGAAGTAAAAAAAATCCATTGCATGGTCCCATGTGTTCCCTGTATTCTCTGTATATCAACATGTTACAATGTCAACAATGTGATGAATTTCCAAAATTAGTTCCCATGTCTTAAAAGAAAACACCAAATTAAATAACTGATAGTGGTTTTTTTTTTTTTTTTTAACTTCTGTCAGTAATTGTAATACAGTATTCTGAGAATAGAGACTCTGATCTTTTCTGAACTGCACTTTGAATTTAAAGACAAAACATTAATGGGAGGAGATTAATCAGTGCATAACAAATCAAAGACAAGATCTAAATTAAACCTCAAAATTATTCTAGCTCCAGTGTAAATGTCAAAAAATGTAATGTGACTTATGTTAAATTGTTTTATTCATATGTAGATAGCATGTTCTTTAACAAACCTTTCAAAAAAAATCTTTCCTAATTTACCATTGCCCCTGCCATATCAAAGCAAGTGAAATGCACATCACCAAAATCTTCTTGGTTTTCAAAACAATATTGTCAGCATTTCATATAGCGTTTAATTTTCGGTGCATCCAATTGAAATGTTAACACTTTCTCCTTTGCTTTCAGAACATACTGAAGACAATAACTACTATAATCCTTTCTAAATTCTATGTATCTTGGGTAATACACTAAAATACTATTTTACCAGTTGATTCTGTCAAGTCATAAATATCCCTGAAATGAAAGAATGATGATGGCCTTCTACATGTTTTGAAAATGTTCTGCAATTTGCAGATTTACTTTTGTGTTTCAGTTGTTACTTCACTGACTGATTTCAGATCACACTTATACAATTAAAAAAAAGAAATTATATCCTCCTGTATTCTTCATCTATTCTCTTGACATTTTCTTTGATATGAGAAATTTTAAAAGATATACCTTGTTACTAGGTTGGCTTTATTCCTATGCTCATGAGAAACGTTGCTGTAGCAGTGCAGAAGAACTGGCTTTTCTTTCCCTGCACACCAGGTGTTTATGACAGTTATACAACTGAGACAGCATTTAAAGAGATGATCTTAAAGAACAGCTAACTTCTTCCTTTATCCTCTTTGACATTTCAACCTCTTCTCCACATACGTCACTATGGGTTCCTTCTCCAAATACTTCACTTAACACCCACTGTTATCATTAACAGTCACTGCTCAACAAGTCACCATAAGATACAATAATATAAAGAAGAAATCATGCTGTCATCTTGGCCAGTTTTGTGGACTGGAAACCCAGGAAAGATCTGGCTGTGTGTGCTCAGTGGGCCCTATGATGACTAAAGTACAAGAGGCTGGAAGATGCCTTGTTTGTATACTACCAAAGCTTTCCTTTGTGTTCTTTTCATAAGTTAGTATAGGCTTCATCGCCTGCAGTGGGTGCTTCCTTAGAGCTGCTAATGACATGAGAAGAAGTTAGCTTTGAAGCTGGCAAGTTTGCCAAATCACCTATATTGCTATGTTAAGTTCTTCTACATGTAATAAATAGCGGAGATAGCAAGTTTATAACAAGGAAAAGTCCGTTTTGACTCACATTTTTAAAAGCTTCAGTTCAAGATCAATTGACTTAATTATTTTAGGCTTGGGGTAAGGCTAGACACCATGATGGGAGCACTTGGGGAGCAGCAGGGAAATAGAGGGCAGAGTTCACGGTCCCCTGAGAGCATGCCTTCAACAAACAGGACCCTCCATTGCATTAAAACCCCCATCTTAAAAGTTCCTCCATCCACATCTCCATCTTTTAAAAAAAGCTTTGAAGCTTGGACTTTTAGGAGATCTTAAGATCTAGCTTCTAGCACTTCCTAGGACTAGGGTGACAAAATTCCTATACTTCAGTGGTTACTAATTAAAAGAGAGGAAAGACATTCTGTCTTTGTGTTCTTCACTTGTTGGTTTATTTGTTTGTTTGTTTGTTTTTGGCTTTGTTGGTATATACTTGACAAAATTATACGCACCTATGAAATAATGTTTTGATGTATGTGTACATTTGGATACTGTATTTATGCATCAATTAGATACAATGCCTTATGCCGGTGGTAAACACACTTATTGTCAACTTTCATATCAAATTTTAAATGTCTAAACAATATTAAACACAATCTTCACACTATGTATTAGTGTTTTCAGCTCATTCATTCTATACAATTGGACCATTACACTCAATATCAATTTGCTCTGTTATCTAACCCCTGACAACTGTCCCAGTCTCTGCTTTTGTATTACTAGAAAAATAAACAAGCTAACAAACAACAAAACCTCTCTATGTGTGATATTATATATATTTATCTTTCACCATCTGTATCATTCACTTAGCACATACCTTTCAATTTTATTTATTTAATGTAAATGAGTGTTTTCTTATATGAGGCTGAATGCTCTTTCTTCTGATGTATTGACCATACACTTATTTATTTTTAATTTATTTTTTTATGTTCCGACCACAGTTTCTACAACACACACAGACACAGACACATATATACCTATTTTGTGTATGTGGGCATGTGCGCACCTGAATGAATATATATGTGTGTGCCATGTGTGTGCAGGAGTCTACAGAGATCATAGAACTGGAAATCTGAGAGGTTTTGAGATACCATATGGGTGCTGGAAACTAAAGCCTGGTACTTTGCAAAAACAGTAAGCACTTTTAGCTGGGTAAATACTTAAATACTGTCTCCAGCCCTAATCACATTCTCTATGTCTATTTACTCACTGATAAATATCTGAATGGAGGAAGAAGATGATTCCAGAGAAGGCTGTGGTATGTTTATGGCCCAGTCTATCCCTGAGGTCCAGATCAGCAGCCCCAAATAATTACACAAAGTTTTATGTTAATGCCATGTTGCTTGGCCTATGGCTCAGACTTATTTGTAGTAGGACGTTTCTGTCCCTGACTTTCGGGCCTACCCTCAAGGTTTAGACCCACAGACCCGCAGAGACACGCAGAGGCTTACTATAGTTTTAGGCTGTTTGGCCTAAGGCCCAGGCATATAATTTGCTAACTCTGTACCCTTAATCTAACCCATTACTCTTATCCTGTTCAACCATGGGGCTGGATACCTTTCCTTAGAGCAGCATAGTTGTCCTCTGCTTCTTCCAGCTTCTCTCTGGCATTCTGCTCTGTGCTTCCTGTTCTCAGAGTTTTCTTAGTCTGGTAGCCCCGCCCACACTTCCTGCCTGCCTTTGGCCAATCAGTGCTTTTTATTAAACTGGTGGGTGGGACAGTTATTTGCAATGTAACCACATAGTCTCCCACACTTATTACTTGCTAATTTTTACCCTTAAACTAACCCATGATTAGCCCCGTGGTTTAGTACCTTTTCTCAGAGCAGAATTCTTGTCCTGCTTCCTCTGTGTCTCTGGCATCTCTGCTCTACTCTTTCTCTTCTTCCCAGAGTTTTATGGTCTGGTAGCCCTATCCATACTTGCTGTCTGCCTTCTGGCCAATCAGTGTTTTATTAAATCAAAATTAGTGGCAAATATTTACAATGTATAAGAGCATAATCCCACAGCAGAAGCCTGTAGCTCAGAAACCTATACTGTGCCCACCTTGTGAAATGTTTTCTATAGCATTTCTGACCCTGCCTAGCCCTTTGGACTGGTCTGGCCCCACAGTAGCTTAGTCCTAAATAATCACACAAAGGCTTATTAATTACAAACTCTTTGCTCTGTGGCTCAGACTTATTATCAACTAGCTCTTATAACTTAACTCAATCTTTTTCTATTAATCTATGTCTTTCTAGTGGCTTACCAGTACTTTAACATCTTGCTTAAAGTTTGGGCAGCAGCTCACAGCCTCTCATTGACTCTACCCTTCTCTTCTTGGATTTCCTGCCTGCCTCTAAGCTGTCTTGCCATAGGCCAAAACAGTCTCTTTATTAACAAATGTCAATAAAGAATATTTATAGCATACAAAAAGACAACCCCCATCAATACCCATTGTGTGCCAAACTGTATTCTGGGCTTGTAGATCTAGGAAAAAAGATAAAGACAATAGAGCATGCACAGGGGTAAGGTAAAATGAAGTAAGTTAAAAAAATAACTCTGGAGTAAAAAATAAATATCTTTCAAGAGACTCAATAGAACAGAGGTTATGAGATAGAAATAAGGTTGTATTGTAGAGAATGAAGGGGAAGGGTAGTGTAACAAAAGAGAAATTTAGAGAATGTTTAATAAAGGAAGGATGGAAGCAGTGATCTCTTTCATAGGCAACCTTAGGCCATACAGAGCAAGAGTTATAGACGTTTAGTGTGGAGCAAAGTAGCAAAAGTAGAAAACTGATACTGTGTACTATACCAGAACAGCTTGATGGATATTCAACCTTAATGTAAGTTGTCATACACACTGATTATATTTTAGGGTTGGTTATTTTTGAACTGTATGAATATGTATATGCCTACTAGATTGCAAATTTTTAAACCATTGGCTCTAATTCTTACTCACATTTGTAATTTTCAAAACATGTAGTGCATTGTAAGCAGTCAACAAATATTTATTGAAGTTAATTTTGTGCTTTTTGGATAGCTTCCTGTATCTTAAAAGACCCTATAATTCTTCATTTAATTTATGGCAACCATATATTGAGAATGTAGGAACTTAATTTTATGAGTTTTTGTCTATAATTACCTATATAAAGTATCAGCAGTGTTAGTTTTAGTATATTTTCCTATTTCTTAATCTTTTCAAAGAAAGGTGAGTAAATGGACTGAACAGATGAATGTGTGGTCAGATATTCAGTACAATGGATGGTTGAGTAGATATTTTTATCACATATTTATGGATAGAAACAAACATTCAGAGTAATAATAATCTCATATCCCATATTTTAACACATAAACTTATATTCATGATTTACAGTGTTGTTCTAATGTTATTGAGATTGTCCACCAAAGTACATTTCTCAGTGCTTAGCAAGCTCAATTTTAAAGCCATCACCAACAAAATACCTTCCTGCTCCATGACCTGTTTCCTTTTGTGATAACTGCCTTCCATATTTCTGTTCTGTTTTCATCTACAATTCATTACCAAAGCTGTTTCTGTAGAAAATAGTTTTAAAATATTTTGTAAAAATGACCCTTTTTTGAGTCTAGAATCCCCTCCAAAAATCTATGACTGAGACAAACATATAAAATTTTATTATATTTTTAAAATAATTGTTTTTCTAAATAACTTTTATATATATATTATGTATGAGAGGATATGTGCTCACAAATACCATAGCATACCTGTGGAAGTCAGAGCACACCTTGATGGAATAAGTTCTGTTTCATGGGCACTAAGAATCAAAGTTAACTCAGGCAGTCAGGCTTGGAGGCAAGTGTTATGACCTTCTGATCCTTCTCATCATTTTTTTAAAAATTTTTAAAGTTGAAAATTTTTAATAAAAAAAAACAAAACAACTGTAATGCTAGCATAATGTAAGGTATAGACACTTTATTCTTTATAGTAATCATTAATTTATCAAATTGATAACATTATAGTAATTTAAATTTTGATGGAAGGTTTATTTCTCCAGCTTACATAATTATAGAGCATTATACTTCACTATATTCTTTATTATCTCAGATGGTTTGAATAATTGCACTTTATAGTTTAATTGATTTCAATCTCTCAAAAAAAATTTGAAACATTATGTAAAATGTGTGCAGAAGATCTGGGAAGATAGTCCAGTGGGTAAAACACTTCCTATGCAAGTCTGACAACATGAGTTCAGAATTCATATAAAAGTAAGGGGCTCAAATTAGAGATCTCCATCAGTACCCTCACACCTTGGAGCTCTGGAATCTTGCAGAAGGGGGGAAGGAAGAAATGTGGGAGTCAGAGAGGTCTAGAACACCAGAGGAACGTGGCACACAGAATCAACTACAGGGTTCATAGGTGCTCATGGGGACTGAAATGGAAATTACTGAGTCTACATGGGTCTATACCAGAACTTTTGTGAATGTGTTATGGTTGTTAAATGTTGTTCTTTGTAGAATCCCTAACAATGGGAATGGGAATGTCTTTGGCTCCTTTGCCTGTTCTTCAGATTATATTCCTCCTACTCAGTTGCCTCCTCCAGCCTTAATATAAAGGCTAGTCTTATTACATCTTGTAGTGCCCTGTTCACTTGATATCCTTGGGAAGGCTGCTCTTTTCTGAAGGAAAATGGAGGAGAAGTAGAGCTGAGAGAGAGGGAAGGTGGGAGGTGCCAACAGGTAAGAATGGAGGAAGGGGAGACCATGGTATGAAAGATGAATGAATGAGGAAAGAGGAAAAGGAGAGAAATCTCACCACCCCCTACTCAAAGCCAATCTCTCTCTCTCTCTCTCTCTTTCTCTCTCCCTCCCAATCTTTCTGTCTCTCCTTCTCCTTCATTTACCATTTCTTATCTCACATCTTCTCTTACCTTTTTGTTTCTCATTCTCTTTCTCACTTTCATATTTCTGTCTACATACAAGGTTGTGTCTATATGCTTTGTTCAGTTGATATCTCTCAGATTCCTTTGCTTTTCTGAAGGAAAACAGACGAGGAATTTAGCTGGGGAGAGGAGTATAGGGGGAACTGGGAGGAATAGAAAGAGGGGAAACTGTGGTTGAGATGTATTGATTTTTTTAAAAAAAAAATCAGATTCAGTATAAGAGAATTTCATACTATCAATGCCCGTATGGATGGTAGGACATAGAGACAAGAGAACCTCTGCAAGTTCAAAGAACAGGCAGCCTAGTGTGCACAGCTATGAACTGAAGAGAGACCTGACTTCAAATAAGGTGGAAGGTGAGGATGGATACCCACTTTGTCCTCCAAACATTATATATACCAGGGCATGCAAGTACCTCACCCCCCCATATGCATACAATAACTGACTACACACTGTGAACACAGAGAAGAACATTTGAGGTAATAAAATTATGTCATATTTCTAGTTTCCTAGATTATAAATTTTATTTGAACCTTATAAATCCTTACAGGTAATCCTTAAGGTAACCTTAAAGGTTGTTTATTGCAGAGCATGGTCTACTATAGAAGGTTTTCTGTTTTGTCTGCAGACCATTTATCAGAGCCTAAGCTTATGTTTCCATTTTTTTTAGTGTAGGTACAGAATTTTGACACAGAGCTTTGTGTCTACAAGTAGACTGAGCACAACTATAGCTAATTAACAGCCACACTGCCTACATGAGATGTAGAAACTTTATAACCTGATGTAAAACCCTAGTTTACCCAAGAAATACATATTCATATATCCAAAGCCAGGAGATGCTTGTGGAGAAAACATTGTTTTGTGGAAAATGCATACTATACTTCATTCAGCTAACTTTCTGTGAATATTTTTACTTGTATATTCTTAATAATTTTTTTAATCAAAGCTATTTTAACAGTAAACAAAGAGACAGGACACCAGATATATGTAGAGTTCCTGAAGTGAAAATGAAGAAGAAAATACTTTAAACTTTTGGGGTTTCTTTCTTAGAATGACATGGTAGATCACTAGAACCTACTCCTGAGCATGAGACTGTCATCATTAAGATTGTTCAGAGAGTAAGTCAAAGACAATTTTGCTTTGTGGGCAAATGTCTTACCACATGCTGATATACTTGAGTTTCATGATATTAAAAATTTTATTTTATGCAAGGAAAAATTCTAGGTATCATTCATGAAATTTACAAAATTATCACAAAGAAAAGAGTCAGTAAGAGATTTTACTGTCTGTCACTGGAATATAAACACAAAGCTTTCCAAAACATATTTGTGGAATGTACAAGTGAATCATAGGTTTTTTGCTTCCTAATTTAAAGCCCATAGAGTCTTAGAAGACTTGAGTTGTATCAAAATTGTTGTTGTATATACATATATATTTGTTATATGCAAAGGTACGTGAGGGTATTTTAAGTGCTAAAAGACCTTTCTGCCCTAAGAATGTTAGAGACACTGAATAAAATTGTAAATGAACCACTTAAATATTGATGAATATCTATAAAAGATGATGACCTTGAGGCTGGAATAGTAAGGGTAAAATGCCTCTCTCGTGCAAGAACTCACCAGGGTAAATGATAGACCATGCTTAATGTTTGATTAAGCCTTGTCCTTGTGTACAAAAATTATGTCTGAATCTTTGTATTTGTTTTAAAAATGTGCTTATTGAAAAGTTATGTTCTAAATACAAATTCTTGGTAAGTTTCATCCTTGGGATTTAGAAACCGCTAGCTAGGAATTTTTGTACAGATATTACAGAGTTACTAAATTCCTACATAGATCTAATATGGCTATGATCTAAAACACAGGAGGATACCAGGCATTTTGTCAGTAGGCATTGTGCTTTTTGTCCCTAGCAGTGCTATGATGAGTTAACTAATAATATTTGTATTTTGCCACAGATCTCAATGCTCAGAGGTAGGCTCCATTTTGCAGAGTTTCAAATATTACTTCTCAAAATATTTTCCACACACCAACAGGCTAGATAGTACATGAAAAGTTGATAGGAAAGCAAAACTGTATGATACATTTCTTACCTAATCTTATATATTTTGGGGGAACATCCAAGAAAATGGTACTCAGTATAACTTAAAAACATAACTTATCTTCCATGTGTATCATTCAGCTACATTAAAACAGATCACTGTGAAAATGTGACAATGTCCCATAAAAAGATTAATACTAGGTCTAAAAAGAGTACCTATTTGGGGCAATTCAGATAACCTGAAAGCTAAGAAGCATTTCCTTGATGAGTTCCCCTTGTGTCTACAACATAAGTTGCTTATACTTCATTGTTATTGTTGGCCATGATTTCTGATCCAGGGCAGAGAGATACTCATAGGATTAACAGATCTCTGAGCCCTTCCTAGAGAATGTGTCTCTCTCCCCAATGTTGGTGGAAGACTCTGACATTTAGTTATTTGGTTATTTCCTTTCATCTTTGATATTCTAGGACATAGAATGCCTGAATCCTCCAGCAGTCTTATCATGCAGTAAGGGATTTGGCACCTCCGCACACACAACCACAGGGATGACCTGTGGTTATTCATATGTGATAGCAATTAATTTATCTAATTCTTGGATCAAGTATCAGTAAAATATCTTTTCTTGCCTAATAAAGTTTATATCTTTATCTACGTAGAATAATGAAGTTCACATATTGATTTTTATTTTTATTGATTTGATTCGTCTCTGAAGTACAATAGAATAGCATCTAATACAGCCTTTGAGTCTTAACAATCTTCTTAGTTTTCTATTAACACACAAGCCATCATACAATTTCATGTCTCGTTTGCTTAAATCTGTATTCTTTTATATCAAAATGTCACTGCACTATTTATAATTTTAATATATACCATTATTTTTAAAAACACAAATTGATTCTTGCTTGATCCCCAGAGATTACAGGAACAATGATATCAATTAGAATGGAGTACTCTTTGGACCTCCTGATTTCTATAGGCATAGGTTATTTTAGAAGGAAACAATTGACACAACAAAATTCATTTAGGTCCAAATGAATGTTTCATATGTTTCAAATATATTTGGAAATATTGAATACAAGTAGAGGAAATGTTTCCAGATTGTCAACTGATGTGGAAATATCTTTCTGTATGTTGTGAATATCAATCTTTAAATAAAGGAGCTGGTTTGGCCCATGACACACACCATAGAAAAAGTAGGCAGGGAAATCAGAATAGAGAGTAGGAGGGCAGAGACACAGGCAGATGAGCCAGATGCCCAAAGGAGAAACATGTAAGGAGCACAGGTGAGCCATGGGCAATGTGGCAGACAGATTAATGGAAATGGGTTGAGTTAAGATGAAAGAGCTAGCTAGCAATGTGCCTAAGCCATAGACCAAACAACATGAAGTTAATATAAGTGTCTGAGTCATTTTGGGGGCCTTAGCAGTGACAGGTGACTAGGTGCTCTGGGACAACAGGTCTGTGGGTCTGGACCTCCGGCTGGACAGGGCCAGAGACCTCACTGTAACAGTCGACCAAGTTCTTATAAATACAAGGCCCTGTTAATGCAACCGAACTCAGTGTATTTCTACAAGATAATGATTTTTATCCAAGCCCTGCTAATCTGAGCATCTCAGGGAACTATTGCATTGAATGAACATCATACAAAACAAGAAAGCACATATTACCAACCCTGTGCTCAGTAAAAATAGGATAACTGTTGAGTCTTTCTTACTCTATTTCTCTTTTCCTGAGAAACCTTTCTGTTTGATGAATCATTAAACTAATACTGATGGATTCAGAAGACAAAAGGTCAAATGGTATAGCTAAAAGAATGAAACTGTACTATTACTTTTCTAAATACTGTCTGCAGGTGATCTTTGAGACCATGGAGGGGGCAGTTATTTTACTGAGTGTGTTGTTGAGAAGAACAGGTGTAAGGAAGAAAATAGACTGTTTTCTTTTTCTGTGACACTTATTTTTCTTGTGCATGTATATCAATATGTATTTGCTTTTCTTAACTGTCATTATTTATCCTGTAAT
Source organism: Phyllotis vaccarum (assembly GCA_033318265.1). Classification (NCBI taxonomy): domain Eukaryota; kingdom Metazoa; phylum Chordata; class Mammalia; order Rodentia; family Cricetidae; genus Phyllotis; species Phyllotis vaccarum. Next base: position 110,808,631 of record JARWLC010000011.1, read on the forward strand.
ACATTCATTGTGAAAATTTTTCTCCTACAGATAATTGGAAGCATCAGTCTTTTGAAATGTATGCTCAGAAAGTGCTATCTTAAGTAGCCTAGTTATCTTCTGTGTAGCAGTGTAATCATTGTGATCTCATGTGAGCCCGTCTCCACTGAGATGTTCTTCCTGACAAAATGTTCAGCTGCAATGTGTTTGTTAAAAATCAAGTTGAATGAATTACTATAATGTTCAGATCATAGGCCAGGGAAAAACAGTATTTTTTGAAATCCTGCTTTGTGTGCAGCGTCCCCATACTTTTCATATTTGAAAACATACTATGCTATTATGGAAGTTTAAATGTCACCAGAAAGTGCAGATCACAGTTGCCTGGACAATAGTATACCTTTTGAGAAAACTGGTCTTTTTTTTTTTTTTAAGTCATAAATCCAGGGACATTCTTGAATCACAGCATGGACCAATGGAGCATTATAGAGCAATCACATCACCTTATCCAAAACTAAACACAGACTGCTCAAACTAAATGAAATAAATAACCTCTTAGTATAAAAAGAAAAGCTAATAAAACATATATGTAAAGGTGTGCTATAAAACTAAGAAGTTAGAGTGTCATAATTGTTTAAGTAGCATATTTTTCAAAGCAAATTGGAGTACCTTGTTTCTGAATGTTAATTTTATCCATCTTCATTTAGCTTCTTGTGCTAAGTCCAGTATTGTTCATTGATAACTACATTTTCAGTTCCATCCATTCACAGAAACCTATCCTCAGAAAGTTTAGAAAGCAATTTCATTTATAGTGAAGTGATAAAAAATTTCACTTTGAGTCTCTGTAGGGAAGCTGGGTTATTGAAGGTTTTTTGTTGAGAAACAATTACTCCATCCGCTTACTAAATATTGTTTATTTTTATGTTCTGTGAAATGCCCTGTGAGCCTTTTAAAAGTTACTAGGAGAAGCAATTTAGGGAGAAAATATCCAATTAGCTTAAAATTTTCTGATACACACAGAGTTTCCACTCTGTGAGAATTGATGTTTGTTTTAGAGGTCCATGCATGATTCCTAAGACCTTAGGCCTTGCTTCTGAAATTCTCCTTCACTGCACCACGGCCATGCAGATAGCTTTGCTAAATTAATGTTACTGCATATAATACATTATAAGACTTCTTTATTTATTTTATTTCATCCCTTTTTTTTCATGGTATTGACTCAGATAAGAGCTACAAAGCATACTAGGTAACCACAAAGGATTTCTTGATGTCTGGATATTCTGTACATTGCTATTAAAATGTGAAAATTCATAGGATGAGACAATAATTTAAAAAAATATCTCTTAATCTTGGTACCAAAACCAGAATCTCTAAACTTTACCTCAATGTTTAGCAAAATGATTAGACTTTTTGCTCTATTTTAAGACTGACTAATTTCCCAAGTGGTTCCAATTACTCTGAGCCTCCCTTTGTAGTTCGATCCTAGAACTCAGAACATCTTGACTTTAAATGCCTTCATTCCTAGAACTCATGTATCAGCTCACAACCAACTAGAATTTCAGTTCCAGAGTTCTTATACTCTCTTCTGTCTTCTAAGTGCACTAGGCATGGATGTTATTTACAGACATGCATGCTGACAAAACCTCCAAACAACTAATGTAAAATAATAATATTTTTAAAAAAAGAAACTCCAGCTGCTTTTTTCAATTTACTGTGTGTAATTTCCTTGCATGTGTATGTAATGTGCCTGTCATGCCCGTCCTTGTCTTCCAACTTTCTCTAGGACCTTCATCACATCTTCTTTTCAAGTTAATGTGCTCCTTTTTATAACCATTTTTTATTTATGTTTTTCATGTGAGTGTATTGTCTGAATGCATGTATATGTACCATGCACATGCCTGGTACTCTTGAAGGTAAGAAGAGGGTATCAAAAGAGAACTGAATTTAGGGATTGTTGTGAGTCACAACTGTGTAGATGCTAGAAACCAAATCTATGTCCTTTGAAAGAGTAACAAGTGTTCTTAATCAACAACTTTCCAGCCCTCTGTTCATTTATTTTTAACACACCTTATCCAGTTAGTGTTACCCATATGCACATGACCATGAGATCATCCACTGGAACCAGGAGAACCTATTACACATTCCTGAATAGAAGTGACTTTTCCTCCTCTAGCAACTATTACCTGTCGGTAACATCTTCGGGAGGTTTGGAATCTTAGGACTCCTTTTTCATTATTCCCTAGGCAGTGAGCACAGTCCTATTCTAATTACATTGTTTTATTTATAGGAAGTCTAAGAATAAATTGAGTATAATAGGTTGTACACCTTGGTACATAAGAAATGTAATATCCTCCAGGGATGTTTTGGAACCAATACCTTATAAATATCCAAAAGTGACATTATTTATATATGCATATATAATAACATTATTCATGTATATATAGGATGTGCATATAGTGTGTATAATAGTATTTAAAGGTTTAGAATTTCTGTTTTAATCTAATGTTCTCACCATCTCCCCTGCATGCTGTAATGAATAGGTCCAAAAGTGTAGACATTTATGGACTTATTTGCATATGGTACCATGCTGACACTAGGCTACAAACCTTTGAAAAGTTTATTTTTTTGTTTTCATAGATTCAACACACATGCTTAAAGCTATAAACCATGAAAAATAAAAGACATTTAAGTGTCTTTTAAGCATTTGAAAAGGGGATTGAAATTATGGGTAGACATTTTGTACAAGAAAGATACAGAGATCAGACAAATGAGGTGCTTGCCAGTGCAAATGATCTCCTCTTAGAAACGCTACCTAAAGCAATTACTCCATTCATATCACACTCTCTTTCTCCTCCAAAGTGCTTCCCCAAACCCTGTACTTTGCACATTTACCTGAGTCTTTTATTGTCTTTGTCTCTCAAGATTAATATTCCTAAAGAAACACCAAGTTATTGTCTTGTTCACACTGTAATCCCAGCACATTACATGTAAGACATTCATTTCCATGTCTTTAATGAGACAGTTATCTGCTAAATCTTTGAGAAATTGGAGCACAGGACCTAAGAGTTACAACCATGATGTTACTGAAATTTATATGTGTGTGTGTGTGTGTGTGTGTGTGTGTGTGTGTGTGTGTGTGTGTATTTATAAATTTGACTATTCTAGTTAATTTAAAAAGACAAGCAGGTTCTTGCTTTTTATATAGTATTTTAAATTTAAATGGAAAAGGGTAGCATGTCTACCTTTTGTTTTCTCTAAATATATTAAGATAATCTATGAGTAAACTACCATAATATATATTTTTTAAATATTTTACGTGTATTTAATAAATACCTGCCTATTATTAGATGTGAGACACTAATGCATTAAACCAAAGATGAATAAAAATATCAAGTAAAATTCAAATTGGTAGGGTATCTTTTCTTGTTTAACTTCAATTGTGTGTGTGTGTGTGTGTGTGTGTGTGTGTGTGTGTGTGTGTGTGTGTTATGTGTGAATGTGTAAATCTGTTTCCATTTTCTCAATTCACAAAAATTAGTAGCTAGTGGACAATCCCCTAAATTACCACTGTAAGCAATGAATTACAGAAGAAACAGCACTAATTGTGAAGGGTGGTGACTACTACACTTTTGTAGTTCTTATTTCTGTTTACTTTAGGATTTCCTTATTAAATGATGGAGGACTCAAAATTCTGAACGTGACGAAGGCTGATGCTGGAGCCTACACCTGCACAGCAGAAAACCAGTTTGGGAAAGCAAATGGCACAACACACTTGGTTGTGACAGGTGAGTGCTAGTCTTACAGAGTGTTTTATTTAAGGTTAAACTGTATTTCACTAGAGGAAAATATAGACATATGTGTATACTGGCAGCCCTAGGTAGACTCAATGAGTTTAGAGTATGCATGAAGTTGATGGAGAAAGGGGTGGGGGTGCAGGAGGAATTTGAGGAGGGGGAATATAAAGGACTTTGATCAAAATACATTGTATTACTGTCAGTGTTCTCAAACAATTTTTATCTGAAAAATGAAGACATTGATCATGTTTCTCACACTGTAATGGATGCACTGTGGAGTCAGAACACATATTTGTTCAAGTAAAAAAAGTATGATATCTAAACTATATTTTTCACAGGACAGGATATATAGATAGACACAGTAAATACTCTGCTGGTACCCTGGGCTATAAGAAATGCAAGTGTAATATGATTATCTTTACTTTATGCTGTTGAGTACTCCTGTTTCATTATAATTGTTCTTTTCTAGAGAAGTTCAAGTGTAGTAAAAGTTCATGTACTAACTTTTGATGTTAATGAGATTTGCTTACTGTTTGGGATATATTTTGTTCTTGTATCTTTTCAAGAAATGTTGAACATTTTCTAAGATGGATTATATCAATGAGCAATATTGGCAAATATGTTGCCCTGTGAACCTTACATCCTATCACAGGAAGAAGTATAGAGTACTAAGACTATTTAAAAGGGAAAAATGTAAATGATTGAGAAAATAAAGATGAATGTGGGAAAATGGGGTAAGTTGAAGGTAAATCAAGATACCTTCCGTTGCCCAGGATGAGATATGAGGCACAGATTTCAGGGAAGTAGAAGTGTTAACATGTTTCTTCGGGACAGTTATGTAGGCATGTCGTGGGCTTGTTAAGACTTCTGTTAACTGTATGACTTGAAAAGAGAAGCCAGTGTAGCATTTCCAGCACAGACATAGCATCACGGAAGTGTGTTTTCAAACTGCTCTGCTGTGAAGATTCTGAAAGGATCAAGACAAGAGGCCAGAAAAGATCTGAAGATGTTACTGTGACAACAGCAGGAGACACCAACAACCAAGAGTAGCCAAAGGGACTGTCTAGGAGCTGGTGCCAGTTTCTCTCTCTGTTTGGCAGAGACTCAGTGGGAAGTGCAATCCAATCAGATGGGAGGTTCATAAAGAGGAAAGAGACCAGGATGGTTTCAAGAGAAAGACTAACGGCAAAGCTCACTGACAGAGTACTCACAACATGAGGCTCTGGGATTGACTGTGGACACTGAAAGAGGAAGAGGAAGAGGGAGAGAGGAAGGGAAGGAAGAACTATAGGTGAGGTAGGTCATTGAGTATAAGATTTTAGACCTGGGGAAAGAGATTCAAGAAGAGAGACTGACAGCAGTTGTTTATATCAAGATGACTACTTGAGGCCAAGAGATGGATCCTGTTGATTTGTACAATTAATATGTTAGTAATTTACAATTTTAAAATATGAAAGAGCTTAACTAATTAAGAAATTAATTAAATTCATGTTAAGAGACTTAAGAAATAAAGAGGCCCCCTTAGGGGAGATGGGAAAGAGCTAACTGACCAGTACAGCATGAAGATACAAAAATAATATGTTCCGGGAGAGACCAAGAGAAGAAGAGAGAGAGAGATGAGAGGTCAAGGCTTAAAAGACCAAAATTTTACCACTGGATATTACAGCACAGTGTTTCCCGGGACCCATGATGGGACTAGGTCACATGAGGACCCAAAAGTCTAACTAAACTGGTTGAAGAGGTAATATCCTAAATCACTGTATTCTTTCTATATAAAGTTCTTTGGTGAGTTTTGTAGTCCCAGGGTAAAATGCCATAAGAAACAGTGGAAAAGTAGAGTCAAGAGAGATTAAGTTCATTATTAATGACGGGTATTTGATTATAAAGGGGAAACGTGTGCAGGTGGACTTTCGCACTGAAAAGAATCTGCTGTAAATGGTCTTGCATAGTGCTCCTCTTGTAGCTCATTTTCTATATCTGCAAATAAGAAGAGTTTGAGCTTATTTGAATTTTGGTTTGAATACATTTGCTACTCGTGGAAGATCTGTGACAACATGGGAATTCCAACTTTTATGTAAAACTAAGGTGAATTGATTTTGTAATTAGAGTGACTTGTTTGCAGGTGACTTTCCACTCTGAACATACATCTCATACAAACTCATATATCTTAATTCTCTTAAGAGAAAATTTGTGTGGCCAGTAAAATATAGTATAATTTTTCATCTAGATACCACTTTAATCTTGTAGGCTTTTAATCACAGGTGTGTGTGTATGTGTGTATGTGTGTTTGTGCGTGTGTGTGTACTCATGCATATACAAACATACACATTCTAACTCAGATGAACAATCTGCCTATAAAAATTGCTTTCATCACCATTAAAATTTTGTTTATTCATAATTTGTCTACCCAATAGAACCAACAAGAATAATTTTGGCTCCTTCTAATATGGATGTTGCTGTTGGCGAGAGCGTCATTTTACCCTGCCAGGTGCAACATGATCCCCTGTTAGACATTATGTTTGCTTGGTATTTCAATGGAGCTCTTACAGACTTTAAGAAAGATGGATCCCACTTTGAGAAAGTTGGAGGGGTAAGTTGTATTACCTTTCTCAAATTTTTTTCATTATTTGGGTCAATAAAACCTGGTACACAGACTACAAAGAAATGCTTGTCACATTGGTGAATTTGACTACTAAATTATAGTCTGGTCTAGTTTTACTTTTATTAAGCACTAGAAATTAATAACATGTCCTTCAACCTATGACTATAATTAGAATTAGTTCATTCTCCATGTGTATTTGATGTTATTCATTATAACGTTTTTGTGGTTGGTTTTCTTCTCAAACGGCCAGTTTGTGATCAATGGAAGGTGGCTTTGTGTTACCAAATAATTCAACTAGTGGCCATAGTAGATTAGTAGAAGCTTAATTAAAAATAATCTTTGCACTTTCAGTGGATATTAGCTGTAAGACTCTTGAGTTCACAGGCATAGAAATTTGAGATTCGTGCAGTATAATAAATTTCTCTGAGTCATGAAGAGAACTAGCAGTGAATCTTCAAGGCCCGAGCTTATCTTTTGTCTCTACAATGCAAATGCTCTCAGATGGCTTCTTCTTTCTTTCTCATTGGTGATAGGTCCAAAGGTTTTGTCTTTTTTAAAAGTATGGATTTCAAAAAAAATTAATGGCCGAAGAATGGCTAAGAAATAGTTTTATACTGAATCAAAAGGTTAATCAAAGGCTATCTTTGGATGTCTGTGAGTTCAGATGAGTAATGCCATCCTTGTTAATGATTTGAGGGGCCAGGTGACCCTGGAGAGAGTCATTCTATTTGGAAAGATGTCAAATCTGAGCCTTGTATTTATAGACTTACTGTGTAGGTATCAATAAAGCAGACAACCACACAAAAACCACCTCAGTGATGTTTCTTTGGTAAAGGTTCCCTGTTAAATATATACATATATACACATAGCTATATTATATTTCAGGTTCTGGGATACTTCAGATGATTCTCCTTGTGACTAAACTCTGTCTTCCAAACAGATCTATCAAAATATTAGAGCTTAGTACTTTAGAACATACCTTGGTTGGAATTAGGTTGCAGAAATACTCATCAAATTAAGATGAGGTTACCCTGGAGTAAAATGGGCCTTCATTTAATACAAATGATGATCTTATTAAAACAATGCAGTTTGGATAGGGATACACAAAGAGAAGAATACCATGGAAAGACAGACAAGAAAGAGTAAACTCATGTGGTAATGGAAACTGGTGATGCTCTTACACAGCACTGGATACTCACGACCCCAGGAGCTGGAAGAGGTCAGTGGACACCAACCCTAAGAATTCTAAAGGGAACATGGCCCTGTCTGCAATCTTTATTGAAGACTTGCAGCCCATGGAATTGGAAGAAGACTTATGTCTGTTGTTTTAAGCCACTGTTATTTTGTTGTTATGGCAACCCTAGGTAACTCAAGCATATAGAAGAAATGTAATTAAATGGGATGTTAGATAACAAAACACAAGCAAAAATAGATTGAGTACCATTTCTGTTACCATCATATGGCTTTACTTAGTTGGAGAAGGACTAGATTGCTAACTGTTTTCCCTGTTTCAAAGCTTTGAAAGTGTTTTAAATTGCTCCAAGCCCTCAACATTCCTTTTCTCATCCCTTCAAATGCCCACTTGAAAATTATTACTCATTTATTTTATAGCAACAGGAAAAATGTGAGCTGACATACTCAAATTAGCACTCTTCTGCATTCTGAGTCCCTTGAGATAGTGCCTAAGGTTGTAAAGAATTTTGAGAAAAATAAATGCCATGGTTACTTTCATAATGACCCATTATCCAATTTGAAAAAGAATTCTCTAAACAAATTTTCCTGGTTTAAATTCTTAAATGAAGAATTCAATTTAAAGCACTAGTTAATTCTGCTATGTCATAAAATTGTTTGTGATTTATCATCTGGATTGTAATCTATTGCAATATTTTATCTAATAAACACTCTCTGTGTGTTAGTTAATGCTAAATAAATATGCATTGAGAAATTCCAAATACAAAGCAGTTTGAGGATAATATGCAGAAATGCTTAAAGGCTCAACTGGATAACTGCTACTGATGTAAGATGAACTCAGAGTTAAGAACATTCAAGTTGATAATGTAATTTAACTCTCCTGATTGGCACAGCATGGATGGTTTGTACAGAGGATATAAACTCATCACTGGGAAGAGTTAAGTGTCTGAAATGTGAAATTTTATAAATTAATACAATCATTTGCCACTTTTGTTCCTTCCTCAACATGAAAGTTCATAGCTTACACTTTTTGTTGACTTACACTATTAGAAACTTACTTACTATTCTTGTATCAGTATAAAACAGTGAGCCATATAAAATGGCATTACCCTTAAGCACAAACAACTAAGTGAATCAATTTTCTGTTGCATGTAAAGAAAATCACATAGCAATCCTTGTCCTCTGATTTTGTATTCAGTGCAGCATACACAATACCTAGACTACCTTTCTCCTTCCCTTCCTCATCTCTCTCCCTCTTCCTCCTCCTTCTCTCCCTCTCTCTCTCTCTTCCTCTCTCTCTTTTTCTCCCTCTCATATTCATAGATACACACTTTGTTTTCCAAAACAGCAAAATGTGAGCAAAGAAGCTGGTTAGTGAAGAGTTTCCTAAGGAAGGTTCATCAACTAAGAGTCATGCTGCCTTTGGATTCTATATTTTAAGTTACACAAAAATTGACTGCATTAGGTATCTGGAATTCAATATTTGTTAAACAAACAAAATAAACAGCTGAGGTAAAGTTTATAATATCAATAGGCTCCACCACTGTCGCTGTATATAATACTAAATCTAAGCATTATAGAATGCCAGTTCAGCTTTCTGTAGTATCATTCAGAACTTACTAAATCAAACATCAGAAGCAATTGCAAAGAAAAGATTGGATGCAAATATATGCTTCAATCTGTGCCAATAACATAGCAGAAGTTGCGTCACCCAGTGATCAGTAAGGGCTTAAGTCCAGTGTGCCAGGCAAATAAATATTTACAGGCAATAAGAGATATGAATGGATTTGTCTTCTCCTACACAAGAGTCCTTGGTTATTCACATTTATTCCATGACACTCATGGGTAAGTGCATCATTTAGTTTTATGTTCCTTTGTTCTGATCTCTCCATATCAGATTTTAGTTTTTCTGTGTCTCCTTCCATTTTATCTTGAACACATTGATTTCTTTGTTAGTATTGTTTTTTCTTACCCAGAAAAAGACAGTTTTCTGTATCATTGTATACATACTGATACTTTATGCACCTAACATTTGGTCACTTATGTCTCATGTATTGAGTTATAAGAGATTAAGTCTAGCAATATATGACTTAACATTCTATCAATCCTATATTTAGCTTCAGATTTTACTCCATGCATGCACTCAAAAAGCTATTTGACATTTTATCCCAGTAATATCCCTGTATTTCATGCCTTAGCTGTAGGTAGATGTCAGCCTCCACTGATAAGAACAGACAGCTAAAAGGCCAAAAGGAACAAGAAAATACTTTTGTCAAATATCTAAAGAATCTCTAGGGCCTAGTTTTTAGGGACATTCAAGGATATTTTTAGTTTAGCTAAAAACTGAAAATTTGGAGATAGGACATTTTATTAGGGCATTATACAAATAGAACCCTTTAAAACTAAACACAATAGATATTAACTATATATTCACTATAAGGTGTGTGTGTGTGTGTGTGTGTGTGTGTGTGTGTGTGTGTGTATTTCAATAAACCTTTATGTGTTCCAGGTGCTTTATAAATGAAGGATGTTTAGACCCAAAAAGAACATTTTCACAAGAATTTTGTGGAATTGAGTCTGTGATGAATTAGAATGTGTGTGTATAAACGTCACTGGAAGCAGAAACAAAGTGAGCAGTGACAAGCAATCTTCCATTCATTTAACTGGATCACTTCACTGGGATTTATCCCCTATGAGCCATAATCTTGGGTGCTTGCAGCTGCTATTGTGAGCTCAATGCTTGATCTGTTCTTTCTTTCAGTAGTAGATAAGCTTATGTTACAGCGTGGTCTTTGCTGTGTGGCAATATGACATGGACACTTGAGCTTAATTAACTTCATTAAATTACTTGGATATGAAAACATTTGTTGTAGCGGGTTCGGGTCCCGGGCGCCAGAGGTCCGGGACCCACAGACCTGCCGCCCGGGACCACTTATCCGCGCACCGCCGCCCAGGCCCCCAGAAACGACTCAGACGCTTATATTAACTTCATGCTGTTTGGCCTATGGCTCGGGCACATTGATAGCTAGCTCTTACATCTTAAATCAACCCATTTCTATTAATCTGTGGGCCACGTGGCCCGTGTGGCTCACCCGTGCTCCTTACATGTTTCTCCTTCGGCGGCTGGCTCGATCTGCCTCTGACTCCACCCTGCTTCTCCCATCTAAACTGACCTCTCCTCCCACTTCCTCTATGGTGCCCGCCAAGACCCAATACAGCTCCTTTACTTAAAGATACAGCACACACAAATGCATTCCCACATCAAACATTGGTTATTTTCATTGAAAAACTAGATATGTAAAAGGTGTGTATCTTTAATACCAAGGTAAAATCTTTTATTCGATGGATTATTCAATGATATGCCCAGCGTTTAAGACATATGAGTTTAAACTCTCATAAGTTTTATGTGTGATCCAAATTCAAAGATTAGCTTACTTGGAAGGATCATTGAGACAATATGCCCAGAAATGAGCCCACAGAATAGAAATCCACCAGAGAAGTTGTGAGATACATGTCAGAGTTCATGAGGTACAGTTCTGTTTATAATTATTTGGGATTAGAATTTAGGACTTCCACAAACATGAGGCAAGACATAGGCATAAAACTCTTGATGTTTATATATTTCTCATCTGTTTATCCCATGATGCAGAAGTTCACCTTCTTCTCAGAATGCCACTGATAATATAGCTTCTGTCCCTTAACTCAATCTTTCACCAAGATGAGCAGTCAAAATCTATTTTCTGGTATAACTAGTATAACCATTGTGGGATAAATTTAAATCCACAGAAAATAAGAAAGAAAAACCAAACAATGTGCAGTGCATTTATTGTATTCAAACTCTTAAAATAGCTGTGTCCCAATAAAACAGCCATAACTCTTAAGGTAGTAAAGGTCGTCTTTATTACACCCCTCCTCCCAAGGCTCAGAGATCATTGTAGAAAAGGTTATAAATCCAGAGGCAGTGAATGACTATAAAGAAAGGGTGTCTTGTAGGCAGAGCCAAATCAAATTCCCTTAAGGAGAAGGAAGTTTTGCACAAAGTCCTATGTCTCACCAAGAAGCTGTTGATAAGTTAAAGTGCCTAGTAGGGTGAATCACAGTTTTCTCGAAGACTGGATTTTCTTATAAGTTGATCGTGCTCCACTTTGAGTCTATCTGCCCAATAATATATGGGCAGCACAAGTTAGAAATTAGAGAAAGAGCAAGAGTGAGCAAGCAAAAGAGAGAGAGAGAGGGAGAGAGAGAGAGAAAAAGAGAGAGAGAGAGGTGAGTGACTAGGAAAATGGGTGGTAGATCTGGAAGGAGTTGCAGGAAGAACTGAAAATGATAAAAACCATGGCTTATGAAATTATCAAAGAACTAGTAAAAGTACATTTTCAAAAAGTAATGTGAAGGAAAATGTGAAACTACTTGGTAAAACTGAGAAAAAAAGAAAAAATAACAAAGAAATAATTTAAAATAAGGAATAATTCATAGCAGTTTTTACAGTGTAATTTTACATAGTTATTTTTAATTAACTAAAACAAGGGAGAGACAGAAAGCTAATGCAGATATATATTTTTATATTTGTATTTATATTTAAATAGTAACATATATTTAAATAGTAACAACAGTTGTTTGTATATGAGTGATTGAGTACCAAACAGATCTCTGGAACTTGAGGGTGTGTGTCTTAGTAGTTCCCAAGTTTAGTGTTTCCAAAGAGGCTTTGTCATGCCAGAGACTGGCCCAGGAGTCCAACTTATGTTGGAGCTGGGTCACAGACTGGTGATGAAGTCCTTGAAGGTTCACTAAGAGCTTTTGCTACTTAATCAGTGGTGGAGCTTTGAAACACTGGTTCTGATGTCAGTGATGTAATCAGCAACAGCACAGACAGAGCAAATCAGCTTGGAGACAAGATGGAAGCCCAAGTGTGCAAGAGAGGAGAAGCCTATACCTTCTACCATTCTGTCTTTACCTGAGCTGATACCAGAAGATGTCAGCCATGGTTGAGATGTGTCTCTGCACATCACTAAAGGTATTTCTTACAGTGTATATCACAGTTCTACTGCCCTCCTAGACTGACTGTGGGTAGATCCCTGATATCTCAGACTGGTTTTTATTAAATGTTAAACATATCCCCACAGTAATCCAGACAGGTTTTCAGGTGAGATTCCCTGCTCATGCCATTTGAATTTGAGGATGTTGACTATAAAATCAAGCAATCCATTAGGGCTATGCTAAACTAAACTCACAGATGACAAGCTGATGGCAGAAAATAGAGAGAGTAGCATTAACAACCTGCAAACTGCTGCAAAAATACCAGTTGAGAACAAATACGAATCATCTACTTGAGGAAAGAGATAATACATAATCATAATATTTGCACACTATAATGGTACAGTTTATTTCAGGCACTGTCATAATTTCAATAATTACTTACTTTTTTTTAGAAAATAAAGAGTTCATAAACATGTTTTATTCCTGAAAATTTTTAAGAGCTTCATGCTTGCATATAATGTATTTTGATCAAATCCATCCCCTTTTTCTTATTCACTTTATTCCCTAAACCCCTAACATCATTAAATTCCAATTTTATGTATTCGGTTATTTTTTTAAGGCATTGAGTCAAATTTATGTTGTCAATATGCTCTGCTACATGGCTATCCCTGAATAGTTTAAAAGTGATTTTTATTGGGTTTTAGCAAAATAATGTGATATCTTGGGGAAAAGATACTTGTCAACAGACTTGTATCAGTGGCCCAGATGGAAAAGATCTCCACAGCCACAACTTGGTGCTGTAGTCGTCAGGGAGAATGTCACCCAGACACTGAAAAATACCAGACGCCAAAAGCCAAGACTTTGGCTTCATTGACGGTGTCAGGTAATTATCTGACAAAGAAAGCCACAGTGAAGCTCCCTAAGACCAGACAACTCAAGTGTCCCAGAACACAGTGAGATGCAGTGACTGATCTCCTCTTACACACAAGAACGATGTGGCCATGTTCTCTGTGTGCATGTACATAAACAAAAGGAACAGCTGTTTTCAATAATATTCCACAGAAAGTAAGCTGAATTATGCCACTGCACGATCAACTTGGATGCTCCTGATATCACCAATGCTTTCGTCTTTTTTCCTGAACCAGTGACATAGAAATCCAAAATCACAATAATGATTTTAACATATGCAATGGAACAGACTGCCCATAAGTGGTCTGTTGTAGGATACAAGTGACAGTATAGGAATGTCCAATATAGAACAAGGAGTAGGGAACCAAAATTTGGAGGTGATAAGCAGCATATATTGGTCTTTATAATTGGTGTCTCAACTAAATCACAATATTACAAAGAAAACAGAAAAAAAATGTTCATTTTGGAAATGTGCTTCTGCATGGTGAAGTTATAATAAGAAGAAACCATAGTGCTCCAAATAATATACCACTAAAATATACAATGGCCAAAGCAAGCAAAGAAGTAATTAAAAACAAAATCAGTGTACAGAACTTTGGAATCAGTCTTATTCCTTCAACCACCAAAGATCAATATGTCAAAAAATAAAAATAGACAATTTGTAGACAGAATAGTTTATGATTTATTCTTACCGTTCTGGAAGTTGGGGAACCATTTGATAATGCTTTGTTGCTGTATACATGGTAACAATGGCTGGGGTATGGGTAGGGTGTTTCTCAAGTTGTTGGCATCCTAAGTGAAATGAAAGCTCACAGGTTGCAAATATAAGGAAAACCCTAGTCAAAGCAAAGCAATAACTCAGATGGAAAAAGTAATGTGCAGTCAGAAGGAATAATGGGGTGTGTTTGTGAAGATACCAAAGTGTCCCTTCTGTCTATAACTTATGATATTAAAATACAAAGTAGACAAAGATACTAGGAATTTATATCTTGTACATAATAGTTAGGTGCAGGGACCAGTAAATGCAATAAAATTTAATTTACATTTACTCACATATTCCCTGCATGCTATGCCATAAAGATGGAATATCAGGGCCAAGTCTACCTGTATATAATCGGTAATATCTGGCTTATATCACTCTAATATTTACATGAAGACATTCTCTGCTCTTCAGCCCCAACCTATGCTTTATCATTATTCAACTCAAAGTAGTAAGAAAACCAGTAGAAATACTGTATAGATTTTTCATTGTCCATGCACTAGAATGACCAGTATAATAGTGACACAAATGTTATAGGACTAATCAATGGGTTTTTGAAAATATTTGAGCTCTGGTACACAGAAGGGAATCTATGTCTGGTAATATACACCTGCCTGGAGAGGCGATAGGCTCTGAAAGGTCAGGACCTACTGCTATTGGGGTTTTTTTTGAGGATGTAAACAGCCTGTTGTCAAACTGCCTTTTGAATATTTGTGTTTTATGCCTCAATATATATTGTGGTTACCATAGGAAAAAATAGATAATTTGATCCTATGAATAAATAGAAGTAATATGCCCATAAAAATTATCTTCCATATAGACAATATCATGTTCCTTTGCAGTTTTTTAAATCCCACTAAAGTTTTCCTCAGAAAATATAATAAAAACTAATATATGGAAATAATATGAAATTAATGGAATCTAAAAGGCATTAAGTGATATCTGAAAAGCATTAATGTAACGAGGAAAAAAACGGAGCATTGGACACAAGGGGAGTGAAAGAGAGAAGAATAACGGATACATCCACACACACATGCACTTCCAGATGCTTTGTTATTGTAAAGAATTGCTTTCAGTCTGCCAATAAAAGGTGACTGTCAGAAAAGAAGTCAAACATTTTGAGGTACATATCTGCTATTAGGAATTTGTTTTATTTTTGAATATAAAAAATAAAATTCATGTTTGTATACATCAGTTTTATGCAAATACTGTTTTGAAACCTTTCGCGCACACGCGCGCGCGCACACGCCTCCTCTATCTCTTGGTAGCTGTGGGTGAATCCTGTCTGGCAGTATTTGCTCATCACTTTCTCCTTCTTAGAAAGTCTTAGTAGTCTCTCCTTACAACTAAAATGTAAAACTTTAGTTTTATAGACTTGCAACACACACTTATTAGTTCAGACTTTTCTTTATACATTTTTTCTGATTCAGAAGTAATGTCAATTTTCCATCAGCTTTGTATTTTGTGCCATTCATAAAATATCTCATTTACATTTAATCAAGCATATCTAAATGTTTCTTACTACGATTTTTCATAACTTCTCTAGGGTTGAATGGGGTCTCGACAAAATATTTAGGATCAGCATTAAGAGAGTTACAAATAAAAATTGTAAGGTTTTAGAAGCTACATGCTTTTCTGAGAGACTTTGGGTAAAATTAGACAAAGAATTTTCCAAGTCATTACACTCTGGATTTCATCATATTTCCCCATATTAAAATCACATAACTTGGCAGTTCTTAGGGCTTGGTTTGATATGAATATTTGTTATTGATCTTAGGACATACTGATAGTTTTACTGTTGGACACATTCTCAGCTTCAGTTAATAGGGGAAAAATAGTCACTGTGGAGAAGATATTTATTATATGTTCATTTATGATAGTCTAGCCTACCAAAATCTAAATGTAGTAATGCACAAATATTTTGTTCTATAAAATTTGAGTCAATAATAATTCATTTCCTATTGTTTATAGTTTTCTGATCCTTTGATTTATAAAATTTAACACCAGAATTCTGTGGCTTGCCAAATACAAAACTAAATGTCACCTTTGATATAGAAAACAATGTTTCCTGCAAGAGCGAGTTATAGTTTGCAATATTGTTTTGTTTCATTGATTTTTTTTTAGCACAGAAGGATCAGAAAAATTTGTGAGAACATCTTACAGTAGGAGAGCAATGTCTAAAATAAGGGAATTTCTAATAAATTTTATGTGAAAGAAATCATACCAAACTGGGAGAGAAATAATCTGTGTATTTATTGTTTTTTACATGTTGTTCCTTCTGTGTTTCATTTTTTCTTATCAACTCCAGTGCTGTCAATAACCACAATTAAATGGATTATTTTTCCCAAAGTCTACCTATTACTTCTAGCTATTTCTAAATATTTGCAGTCTAGACATTTATTTTATATTAAATCATATGGACTTTGTGACTGGTGGATTTTTAATTTATAAGCTTTATTTAATAGCAAATTTTGTTAAAATCCATAGCAAAATTTAAAAGAAAGCAGAGTCTCTATATGCTCCATATGAATACATGCAGCCTCCTACACTAGTATCCCTCACCAGAATTATGGGTATAGTTGTGGTAGTTGGTGGGATTTCATTGGTACATTGTCATCAGAAGTTATGATATATACTTATTTCACTGAGCACTCTCAGTTTGACAAATGTGTAATGATGTGATCAGTTATTATAGTTTCCTCTGCAGTTGCCATGATAAAATGTGTTGACAAAAGCAACGAAGGGGAAGAAGGGCTTATTTTAGTTCTGAATCCCAGGCTATAGTTCATCACTTTAGAGAGGTCACAGCAACAGGATATTGACACAACTAGTCACATTATATCTTCAATTAGAACAAAAAACAATGTGTGTGTGCATGCTTGTGATCAGTTGAATATCTTCTTGTTTCACAGCCCACCTAAGGAATACTTCCATGCACAATAGATGATAATTTTAATTTCAGTTTAATAAAGATAATCCCTACAGACAAGCCCTCAAACCAACCTAATCCATGAAGTCTTTATTGAGAATTTCTTTGTAATGGTAGATTGTATCAAGTTAACAATTAAAACTAACATCTACATACATATGTTTATGTATTTATATATATACACTATTTTCATATTGTACTGAATAGTTTTACTCCATAAGGAAAAAATGCATTCTGCCTTTTTATATTTCTTTACTTTCTAACTTTTAATAGCCATGCATCTCTTTTCTGTTCTCCAAGGTTTTATCTTATCAAGAATGTCATATCTTGGTTATTGAGTTGTATCTCATCCTTCTTAAATTAGGTTTTCTCACTTACTAGTATCCATTTAAGGTAAATGTATGTTTTCTTGTGGCTTCATTGTTCATTTCTTCTTAACGTAACTATAATATTCGTGTCTAACCAGCTACTCATCCATTCTTCTACCAAAGGTTATATTGATCACTTCTTTGTTTTGGCATTCATGAATAAAGTTTCCATCAACATTCATGAGCAAGTGTATATGTGGACATAAAATTTCTATTTATCTGGTTAAATACCAAGAAGTACATTGGCTAAATCTTATCATGGAACTCTACTTATGTTTAAGAAATTTTCTAAATGCTCTCCAGGTGGCTATATCAAAATCAGTGACCAAAATTTACTGCCACCCTCACTTGATTTCTATAGCTTTAGAATAATTCTTGAGGTTGGATGATGTCAGTGGTCCAATTTTTGTTCTCAAGAACTGAGTTGACTTTTGTTTTCAAATTTAAATTTTAAAAACATGTTGATTTCCACAATATAACTTTCTAGACTTGACTGACAAGGTGATCAAGGTAAAAACGGAGATGGAGAAGTTACCATGTGAGTTATCCGCATTTGTTATGTTCTGGGATTTCTCTCAGCAATTCTGCAGTTATTCCTCATAGTTACTCCTTGTGGGTAGGTTATTAGATTTATACCTAAGTATCTCAGTATTTGGGGCATAGACAGAAATGGTAAGATTTGTCATTTCAAATATCATTTCTACATTGCTGGTACATAAGAAAGAACTCCCTTCTTGCATTATTTATTAATTCTAGGAAATTTTTGTTGATTCTTTCATGTACATATATATGTACAAAATATAAAAATTACTGTCTCATCTGTGACATCAAGTTTTATTTCTTTCTATTTGATTAATCTTTCATCATTTTTGTCTTAGTTTAGTTGTTTTCTAGGAGGATATCGAAGTTCAGTTACTGAAACACAGATGCATTGTTGGAATCTGTTAGTAATATTTTTTATGGTTTGGCATCTATATATGGGACGTATCGCTACATAGTTTTTTTGTATTGTCTGGCTTGTCTAATTCTGACATCATGGTTAGGAAGTATTTCCTCTGCTGCTGCTGCTGCTGCTGCCTCTCCTTCTCCTACTCCTCCTCCTCCTCCTCCTTCTCCTTCTCCTGCAGAGTTGGTGTAATTTTGTGCTGTTAAAGGTTATACAGAATCCACCTTTGAACCCATCCTGTTCTCTGCTTTATCTGTGGAGAGATTTGGATTTACTGATTTGATAATTATATTTGATATAGGCTTATTTTGATTGTCTCTTTCCTCTTGTATAAGAATTGGAAAGTTGTGTCTTTCAATGTATTGGTCCTTTTTCCTTAGGATATTAGATTTATTGGCAGAGAGTTGTTTAAAGTTTTCCTTCATTATCCTTTAACTGTGGATGCTTTTCTGATGTCCTCTTTTCTATCTGGTAGCAACGGAGCAGGTCTGTTTTCCTTTGTCATTTTAGCATGGCTGGAGGCATATTGATAGAACGGACCTTTTCAAAGAACTGCCTTTTGTGTTTTGTTGATTTTTTCCTATTGAGCTCCTGTTTTCAATTTCACTGGGTTTGCTCTGATATTTATTTCTTATATTCTGCTTGATTTAGATTTAATTTGCTCTTCTGTCTCTTATTTTCTAAAGCAGAATCATATATGATTGGTTTTTATAATATTACTTTCAAATAAATATACTCATTGTGATAAATTTTTCCTAGGCACTGCTCTCTAGCCTACAAATTTTGACATTTTGTATTTTCATTTGCATTCACTTAAAATATTTTCATAATGGTTGTTTATATTTTCTACTTGTATTAGGCAGATACATATCATCTAATTACCACCAGTTTGAAGAAAATTTTCCACCTTTTGGTTTTGAATATTAGCTGCATTCTACTCTGGCCCCAAAGCAGACATTCTTTGATTCCTATATATTTATTTTTCTTATTTTTAGTTATCATCTTTGAATATATGTATGTGTATGTATACTTGTAGATGTACATGTACCATAGCACACGTGTGTAGATGTAATGGATATCTTTTTAAGATCATCTCTCTTCTTCCAACTTTATGTGAATTTGGGGGATTAAATTAAGTTCACCAGACATAAATGACTGAATGTTTCCTTCTGAGAGACCTAGCCAGCCCTCTACATTTTAAAATTCATAAGGTATATTTTATGGCCCAGAATGGGTTCTGTCTTGGCGAATTTTAATGCTTGAGGTAAGAATGATGCATTATCTGCTATTGAAAGATTATGTGATGAATAGATGCCATTAAATCTATTGGACTGATGCTGCTGTTTAATTCAACTATGTTATTTCTTAATTTCTACTTGCTAGCTATGCATTTATGACAAAGGAATATTAGAGCTTCCCAATATCACAACTGATTTGCCTGATTTTGTCAGAGAGTTCTTTCAGATTTTCATATATAATTAATATTATTTTCTTAAACACATAAACATTAAGGGTAATTGTACCTACTTGGGAGACTGACAGTTTCTAAGTACTTTTCTAAGTGGACTATTCTGGCCTTTATGGCCTTCCATGCTTAATTTTCTAATCACTTAATAACAGTAGCTTCCACATAATAGTCCCACTTTCCATTTGACCAAATAATGGGTTTATCACTCAGCATCCCTGAAGCTTAAATACAATTTTACCATTGTATTTAAGGTAAGATTCTTATAGGCAATATACAACTATATCTCATCCTTTGTTTCCATCTTATGAATTTTTGTCTTTCAGCTGATAATTTGAGGATGTTAATATCCAAAGAGATCACTGGTAAAGCTGAAGTAACATCTATGTTGTTATTAATTTCTATCTTATTATTTGTTCCCATTTTCTTTGCCACACTTTACCTACTTTTTGTAAAGAATTTCCATGGTTCCATTTTCATCCATTCTAAGGTTATTGTTACCAAATGATAGTGTAACGTTCCAGAAATTCCTTTAGTAAACTATCTACAATTAGGTTGAAGAGGCAGAGAAGCCTTAATAGACACTCTCCATCCTGGAGTCTACATTATCAGGATGCAGGAAAAAAGGGGAGGCATTATCTCTGAGCTAGAAATAAAGTTTTGGCCAGAAACCTTAACTTTGGACTTTTTATCCCCATAGAAATGATTTTCATTTTTCATTTTAAATTCCCCATTTACCTATTTTACTGGTAGTGTGTATGTGCATCTGGAGAAATGCATGCATTTTGCCAAACACATATGAGGTCACAAACAACTTGCTAACAATATGTGGGTTTTAGGGAGCAAAATCACGTCTTTAGGCTAGTTAGAAATTATCTTTACACTGAACCAACTAGCTGGCCCCAGATTTCTACTTTTATAAACCTCCCCTCTAATAGTATCCTATTGTCACACCTCAAAGACTGGAACCCATGCCATTTAGGCATGTTTTCATTTCTAAGTGGTCTCCTACAGTTGTACTATATATATTTGTAACCAATACAAGCCAATTTCAAAGTGCTTGAAGTCTGCTTTATAGGTTGGGTTTATAATAAAATAGTACTTTAGACTACTTTATAACATAAACCCTCATCGTAGACTGAAGGGTCTTATTATAAAGAGCCCTGTATCTCTCTCTGTAGTGCCTTGTTTTACTGTCTTTCAGTTTACTTGCTTATGAATGTATAAGCATGCCACAGCACATACACAGACACACACACACACACACACACACACACACACACACACTCTAAATCCATCCATTGCCTACAAATTTTTAGGATGCCATGTTTTTACAGCTGAGTAGTACTCCATTGTGTAAATATAACACAATATTTTAATCCATGCTTTAGTTGAGGGGCATCTAGGTTGTTTCCAGGATCTGGCTATTATCAAGAATGCTGCTAAGAAAATAGTTGAGCTAATGCCCTTGGGGGTAAGAATGTGCATCCTTTCAGTATATGCCCAGTAGTGGTATTGCTGGATCCTTGGAGAGATTGATTCCTAGTCATCTGAGCAACTGCCATACTGATTTACAAAGTGGCTGTACAAGTTTACACTTTCACCAACAATGGAGGAGTGTCCCCTTTCTCCACATCCCCTCCAGCATAGCCTGTCATCTGTGTGTTTGATTTTAGCCATTCTGGCAGGAGTAGGATGGTATCTCAGGGTTGTTTTAATTTGCATTTCTATGATGCCTAAAGATATTGAGCAATTCTTTGGGTGTCTTTCAGCTGTTTGAAGTTCTTCTGTTGAGAATTCCCTTTTTGTCTCTGAACCCTATTGTTTAATTTGATTATTTGAATTTTTAGCTTCTAGTTTTTTGAGTTCTCTATATATTTTAGAGATCAGTCCTTTGTCAGATGTAGGGTTGGTGAAAACCTTTTCCTATTCTGTAGGCTGTTGTTTTGACTTACTGACTGTGTCCTTTGTCCTACAGAAGCTTCTCAATTTCAGGAGGTTCCATTTATTAATTGTTGTTCTTATTGTATATGCTGCTGGTGTCATATTTAGAAAGTGTTTATCTTTTTCATATATGTATCTAGTGCTATGAATTCAGCAGTGCTTTCATGATGTCCCTAATTTGGGGTATGCTGTGGATTCATTTTTATTTAATTCTAAGAAGTCTTTGATATCTTTCTTAACTTCTTCCTTGACCCAGAGGTGGTTCAGTTGAGAAATATTCAGTTCCCATGAGTTTGTAGGCTTTCTGTGATATTTGTTGTTGTTGAACTCTAGCTTTCGACTGCTGTAATCTGATAGGGTATAAGGAATAAGTTTAATTTTCTATCTATCTATTGCTATTTGCTTTATGACCAAGTATATGGTCAATTTTAGAGAAAGTTCCATGGGGTGCTGAGGAAAATGTATATTCCTTTGTGTTTGGTTGTAAAGTTCTGTATATATCTATTAAGTCCATTTGAGTTATAATATCTGTTAGATCGCTTATTTTTGTCATGTTTCTGTCTGGTAGACCTACCCACTGGTGAGAGTTAGATGGTGAAGTCTCCCACTATTAATGTATGGGGTTTTATATGATATTTAAGCTTTAGTAATATTTCTTTTATATACATAGGTGCCCTTCCTAGTGTTGGGGGTGTTGGGGGCATAAATGTTCAGAAATGAGACTTCATCTTGGTGGATTTTTCCTGAGATGAATAAATAATGTCTCTCCTCATCTCTTTTGATTAATGTTAGTATGAAGTCTATTTTGTTACATATTAGGATGGCTAACGCAGCTTGTTTAAGTCCATTTGATTGGAAAGTTTTGTTTTCTTTTTTCCCCAACCCTTCACTCTGAGCCAGTGTCTGTCTTTGAATTTGAGGTGTATCTCTTTTCTTCAGCAGAAGGATGATTTCTGTTTTTTATCTGTTGTATTAGGCTGTGTCTTTTTATAGGTGAATTTAGTCCATTGTTATTAAGGGATATTAATGACCAATAATTATTAATTCCTGTTATTTGTCATGGTAGCTTATGTGTATTTCCCATTTTAGGCCTTTTCTTCTGTTGGATTATCTATTGCTTGTGGTTTCAAGGATGTATCTGGTTTCCTTAGGTGAGAGTTTTCCCTTTAGTGCTTTCTGTAGGGCTAGATTTATGGATAATGGTTTCTGGCTCTGTCGTGAAATATCTTATTTACTCCATACATGGTGACTGATAGTTTTGCTGGGTATAGTATAGTAGTCTGGGCTGGCAACTGTGGTCTTTTAGTGTCTGCATAACATCTATCCAGTACTTTCTGGCTTTCATTCTTTCCTTTGAGTAATCTAATATTATTCTGATGGGTCTGCCTTTATAGGTAACTTGTCCATTTTCCTTTGCAGCTCTTAGTATTCTTTCTTTATTCTGTAGGTTTAGTGGTTTGATTATTATGTGGTGAGTGTTGTTTTCACACATGAGATCATACACACACACTGCCAGATGGCCACACAAAGAGTTTATTTAGGGGGTTTGCTGAGTGGTTACGAGGGATAGAAGTAGAAGAGAAAAAGTGGGGGAGAGAAGGGGAGAGGGAAGAAGAGGGGGAAGAGAGGGGAGGGGCTTTCACATCTCTGCTCCTTTTAAGAGAGCAGCTGGGCACAGATTTATGTAGTCATGCCTAGGAGCGTGCCCTTCAAACAATAAATGTTCTGCTGGCACCATATTTGGTTTACCACATGGGGGCTACATGCTAGGAATTCTCATCTCACCCAGCACCATTTTAGGTTTACCATGTGGCCACTATGTGCCATGAATTCTTATAGCTAGCAGAATTTTGGGAGGAATCTAGTCTATTTGGTGTACTGTAATCCTCTTATATCTTTATAGGCATTTCCTTCTTTAGCCTGGGAAACTTTTCTTCTATGATTTTTTAAAATATATTTTCTGTGCCTTTGAGTTGGTATTCTCCTTCAATTACAATTATTCTTAGGTTTGATCTTTTCATGGTGTTCAATATTTCCTGGATGTTTTGTGTTATGACATTTTTGGTTTTAGTGTTTTCCTTGACTGGCATATCCATTTCCACTGTTGAATCTTTCGCCCCAGAGATTCTCTCTTCCATCTCTTGCTGTTGGTTGTGCTCACACCTGCAGTTCCAATTTGTTTCCTCAGATTTTCTATTTCCAGCTTCACCTTCATTCGTATCTTCTTTGTTGCTTCTATTTTAATTTTTAAATCTTGAAATGTTTCCTTCACTTGTTTTATTGCTTCTTCTTAGATTTCTTTATTTTCTTTCAGAGATTTATTGAGCGCTTCCAATTTTTCTTTGTCTTTTCTTCTACTTCTCTAAGAGAATTTCTTATATCCTCTTTTAAGACTGCTATTATCTTCATAGTTGTTTCTAAAGTTGTTTCCCTTTGCTTCTTATGCATTGCCATGATCAGGTCTTGTTGTAGAACCACCAGATTCTGGTGGTGTCATGTTGTTCTTTATGTTATCATACTAGTATTCTTGCACTGCTGTCTATCCACTGCTTCCTCATTAGCACTGCAGAATTTGTCTGTATCTCAAGGATCTGACTTTTGTGAAGTTGCTTCTGGCTTTGTCAGTGTCTCAGGAAGCCTATCTTGATCCAAATTGAGTTCTTAGTCAATTTGGAGATGATGTATTCTGTGTCACAGTAACCCTCTTAATCCAGTAAGTACTGACACATTGTGGGTCTCAGGTGGCCGCTTTTGATCCAATAGGAATTGATGAAATTTCTTATTCTCTTAGTCTCGTGAGTGCAGAGGATCTGCGAGTTTCTGATTCCTGTTAAAGTTGCTGGTAATTGGATGGGTTGAGGGGTTTTGTAGCTAGAGGTATCCAGCAAACTGGATTTAGATTTACTGGGGCTTCTGGCCTGCAGAGGTTTTCCCCTTCTGACCTGGATTTAGGGTGATGATGAGTGAGAGTAGGGTTCCAAGGACTATATCCCAGGGCCAGAGTCCTAGACATTTAGATGTCAGCCTGGGCTGGGTGGGGTGTCACTCACCTCTTAGTCTAATGAGTGCAAAGGATCTCCCAATCTACATTCTTACATGGGTTGCAGAAATACAACCCTCTTTCTTTTAAGATAAAGTTCTGTAACTCCTGAACCATTTCCTCGGTCCCAGGGAAAGCAACTTCATTTCACCTTTACACCCACACCATTGCTGCTCTTTCTTTTTATGCACATGTAGGTTTCTGCTCCATACGTAGTTTTCTTCTTTTATCTTCACTACATTTAGTCTGCCCTGAGGAATCTTATTTCTTTCTGCTTTTGCATGAAGCTTTTCCTGGTGTCAGATTTTAAGAAGGGTGGATGCTGCTGCTGCTGCTACTGCTATTGTTGATGCTTAGTTTTGTGACAGTGGTAGTTTTATCTCTATCCTTGAATACCCAGTGAGTGCTTGTCTGTTTTAGTTCTAAGAAGTAGATGTAATTCTTACCCACTTCTCTATAGAGAAGTAACATAGCCCTCTGTTCCCCCAGCTCCCTCTAAGATTACTTTTGTCAGTTTTCTGCAGAATAATATACTATGCCTAGGTGAGTTTTCAGTCAAGGCTGAGTTTGTCTTCAGCATTTACCTTGCAAAGTGTCCTTCTTGAGTCTTGCACCACATGGTCTGACATACAAGAGAGGCAATTATTCGCAGTTACTACTGTTTCAATACTTTTCTTTCTCATGTCTCTTTCTACCACTCTGCTCACTGTTTGTGACTCTTCTTATTTATAAGTCAGAGTTCTTTTTTAAAAAATCACTTTTGTTTTCGTCTAGTCCATTTAAATTGTGTCTGTGTTTGTACATGCTGCGTGTATGTGTTCGTGCTGTGTGTATGGGTATATGCTCTGTGTGTGTGTGTGTGTGTGTGTGTGTGTGTGTGTGTGTGTGTGTGTGATGCTGTGTGTATGGGTATATGCTCTGTGTGTGTGTGTGTGTGTGTGTGTGTGTGTGTGTGTGTGTGTGTGTGTGTGTGGCCTACAGATACATGCACCCATACTTGAGCAGTTAGAAACTAGAGGTTGATAAAGTGTGTTTGCCCTGTCACTCTCTGGCTTCTCCTCTTGAGACTATCACTGAACCTAAAGCCTGCAATTTTTGTCTAGGCTGAACAACCAGCAAGCCCCAGGGATCATCCTGTCTTTACCTCCTCACATCCCGTGGTATTAGGGTTATAGGCACAAGCAGCCACGCAAAGCTGTTTTTCTTTGGCACTGGGACTTCCAATACAGGCCCTGATGCATGCACAGGAACCAAGCAATCTTACTGAGCTGTCTCCCTAGCCATTTTTTATCCCATTTTAAAAATTCTTTTGTTATGACCTTCAGCATATATATTCTCTCCTGAGCTTTATCATTCTCTAATGAGCCCATAAAAAACCATTCTTTATTTCTGCTACAGTGTTTGGCTCTGTAACATTCCTGCCTAATTCTCATTCGTGTGTGTTTGGTTTTATCATTGGAATATTCAGCATATTAATCTTGCTTTTATATTGCTAGTGTGATAATTCTAATACTTCTATATGCAATTCTTCAGTCTCTTCAGACTAAGATTTACCCTCTTGTATGCCATATAACTTATTGTTGAAAGATGGAAGTGTTTTATTGACAAAGGTGACATTAATAAACCTTTATTAATATAGCTGCAGGTTGTATGGGCAGGGGATATTTTCTACAGTGTTACACAGTTCTATGAAAAAGGTCTCATTCTTCTTGTTCCCTGGAGTATAGGTTCACTTCCTTTTTCTCAACATTTTCCTCATGTTACATGGCTCTGAGTGTCTGGGGAGGAGTACAGGTTGAGTAGGATCTTATAAACTCCAGGACATCAGTCTCTAAGAGGCAGGACAGAATACTCATCCCTTGTCCCTATTCTAGTCAGAAATCGGGAGATTTTTCTTTTGATATTAACTATGATGGCTTCTGGATGTAAAACTAAGTTTGTTGAATGCTAGCTCTAACTGGCCTCCTAAAGTGTCCCACTTCACCTGAGCTGGCTGCTCTGAGCACCCAGTAATATGTCAGTTACAGCTCAGAGTTTTTCTGCATGATGCTGGTTTCCTTGGAGATTTCAGCTTGTGGGTTTCTGCTCTGACAGTGATGAACCTCTAGATTAGTGTGTCGGCCTATCAGTTTACACTGTGACCTCATTTTCCTGATGCAGCTACAAGTTGTATTTTTTTTAAGTTCCTTTGTCTTTTTTACTTGTTAAGATAAAATGGAAACTTCTATGTTCCTTAATTTAAAAAAATCAGAAATCAAAGGTCTGAGTAACTAACTGGCTTGCTTTATAATGCACATGTAACTTTCTTATGTGAGTTGTCATGTCCACATTGTTTTAGAGCTTGCATTCCAGTTTCAGAAAATCACTTTATGAGACATAATATTTATTGGTAAAATTTAACTTATATGAACACAACTAAGAAAAAAAAAAGAAAAAGGAAGAAATGGGTTGTTTTGGTAAAAAAACTGTCAACCTGATAGGATCTAGGACCACTTAGGAGACAAACCTCTTTATGGGATTATCTAAAAGAACATAATTCACGTGAGAAGACGCACCTTCATTGTGAGCAGCATCACTCCACGGGCTAGAGTGTTAGAATGAGAACAAGGGAGAAGCAGGCTGAGCGCCAGTGTTCATCACTCTCTGCTTCTTAACTGTGGAGGGAATGTGACCACTGCCTCAAGCACAAGCTACTGGGCCTTTTCCTATCAATATAGACTATACCATCAAATAGCAAAACAAAATAAGCCCCCTTTCCCCTTAAGTTGCTTTAGTTGGGACATTTATCACAGCAAAAGGAAAACTAACTAATAATAAGTCATTTGGGATGATGAACTAGCTATAAAAGTTCTAAGTGGGTAAATTTCTAAGTTAATATTATAGAAAAACAGTCTGGTTTTACTGTCCTTTCTTTGGATCTTTGAGCCCTTGAGAGTTATTTCTCTGGACCACACACAGATTTTTGACATAAAAGGAAGGATGTCTAGTCCTGAATTTGGCTATTTTTTACAAACTTATTTTAGGTCCTTGGCATAGTCAACTCAGAACAGCCTGGAAGGATGAATATTGGTGAATAAATACCATCCATCCGCAATTCTTCCTCCCTTGTAGCTTTTCTTGCAAGTAGCCAAAGACATGGCTGAGAATGTAGAGTCCTTTCTAGGGTGCTTGCATGTCTGCTGCCCCAAACACTAGTAGCATGGCCTACACTGGCCAGCTAAAGTGAATTGTCAAGTGTGACTTCCAGAAATGGCAGGAACAATATTCTTTATTTAATTTCTTTTCTCACATGATTATTTAAGCACTCATCTCCATCAAGAGGTATAGCCCACCCCCTTCACTTTAAAATGTTATAGACTATGGTTGCTGTCATGAACAAGGACAGTTGGTGTGATGCTGTTATAGAGTGTCTATAGTCACTCTAAGAATTCAGCAATTGTAGTACTGTGAAACCAAAGCAGACTGTTCAGAAGTTCACCCCAAGTTTCCAGCTCAGATTCCTGATAAACTCAACAAAAGCCACTTGTCAAGCATGGGAATGATCTTCACAGCTCCTAATCAAGCCAGGTATATTAATGAGATGTTCCATGATGATGATTTCACTGTCTTAACTGCTGTTCTATAAGCAGAATAAATGACCTTTATTTAATACACCAACTAATTTCTAGATTGAGTTATTACTTTTCAGTATGAGTGATAGACAGTAAAAGTAAACAACAGGTGCTTAGCATATCTTGGTTGCCTCCTGAGTTTCCAGTCCTTTGTATCAGATATATTGCAAAAGACAGATCTGTACTTGGTATACTTTACACATATTAAAGGAAAGACAAAAATAATTTGTGATTCATGAATTAAGTGGTTCCTCAAAGTCCTTAGGCTCAGAGTAAATACTTCTATTCTATAAAATAAGTGTCTAGTCATACAAGACTCATTCTAGAATGATATTGGGTACTGTATACTATGAATTTCTCTATGTTTGTAAGAACTTATCTTCCTATTGACTTATTTCCATAAATTTTAATGAAAAATATCAATGCCATTGGTATGTAATATTAGTCGAATGTCGGGAAGTTACCCTTATGCTTGGCTCCTACTCTCTGTTCCACAAGTAGTATCTATCTTTCCCATTCCCTAAGGTGAAAATATATGTAGAAATGCATTTAAAAGCTTAAAATTTCACTAGAGTATAGCCCAGCTTAACAATTATCTCATGCATTCATTAATTTGGGGTTGTTTAAGTTTGAACTGTAGAATTAAGTTAAAAGAAAGTTCAGAATTAAGTATAGAGTTTAGACTTTTAGAGTTGAGGAAGACATGAGCAGTAATCTCAAGCCTTGTATTTCCTCAAATAGTGGGTATTAGGCACATAAAATCCCAGCAGGTTTAATGTCTTTGAACTTAGATGGTTTTTAGAGCCATGTGAAGCGTCCCTTCTTTTTCAGTTTATTCTAACAAAATTTCTTGATATGCAGCCTGAACATTTCTGGCAATTTTTAAAAAAATTCTTCAAGTAAATACAAGATAAGCATTATTGAAAGTTAAATTTAAATGGATAACAAATACAGTAAAATAACAACAATAATATCATTGTCATAATACCATAAAAATAATCACTCAATGAGAATATCAGCATTTTTCCCAAACCATAGACCATAAACTGAATGACAGCATTAAATAATCGCACATAGAATAAATCTCTTTCATTTTCTATTTTATTTAAATCTCTTAATGTGCTGATATTTTCAAATATAATAAAAACATTCGGAGATATCAGAGGTATCTACACACAGTCTAGGCATCTAGAAGGATCATACAGTGGTAACTCACACCTTTAATCCCAGCACAGGGAATATCCTGGGAGTGGTGACCTATGCCCTTAATCCAATCTGAGTTCGAGGTCATTTTAGTTTACAGAAGGAGTTCCAGGCTCCCAGACAGGCAGTGGTGGTGCCACACCTTAACTGAGCGAAGAAAGTATTTAAGGCGGGCATAGAAAGACAGATAAGGCAGAGAAGCTTGGAGGAGCAAGGCTGAGGAAGCTGGAAGACAGCTGGGTGAGATCTGACTGTGGTGTTTCTTCTCTGATATCTCTGCCTTTCCCAGAGATTTGGCCCTGAGTTTCCTTTATTCATCCAACATTTTTGGTTAATTATGGAAGAACAATTGAATATGATAGTAAGTTTGTGATTATCAATGTCTAATACTTGATAATATTTTTTTTAATTAACAGAGCAAAGGTCTCTGTCTTAGATATTTTGATGATGTTCAGTTAATTTCCTTTTCTTCAATCTCAAATGGTGTTTAACCACATTATTTTCTATTCATTTCTCTTCACCTTAATTGCATCAGTTAACTATTATTTGGGTAATCAGATTCATATTTAAGACATAAATCATGTTCATAAGAGTAATTTCCATATTAAATTAAGTTTAATAAAGTTAGTTTGAGGAAAAATTTAAACAACAGAACACTAAATGCCATAAAAGTTATGGAGGTGTTGTTATTAATGACTCAAGGGTAAGAAACACTTTGTTGACATCCCTGGGACACAACAGACTAACCCTTCTGAGAATCTCCTTGACAACAAGCAATTGTGTGAAGAAACATGCCACACTGTTCTGGAGGGAAAAATTTCCCTAGTTACTGACATGAAGTCAATGTTTAAAAGCTGATACCTGTTGGGCAACTCAGATTACTTTGCACAATTTAACATATATTTAACATGTTCAACCAAGTTAGTGTGCTCCTAAATATGTTAGGACACTTAGAAAGAGGCAAACTGAGACACTACATCATGTAATGGAATGATTATTCTGGTTTCTGGGCACCGATGAATGTTGAACAAATTTTTATATTAATAGATTACATTCTACCTGCCTTACATATCACCTGTTCAGACAACCAGATGACAACAAAGTTGTTAATCAGTCAGAAGAATTAAGACTGTTTAAAATGGTCAGACTTGTTTGAATGGCTGAGTGACTGCTGATTTTATTTCTTTCCTTGAGTAGGCAGAGTGCATTTATAAAGAAGGTGACCTTGCTACAGCCACTGGGGATGATGGGGGACAAGGTATAATTTGTTTGACCATCACTACAGAGGTTTGATGTTTCTCTACCTACTCTTGTAAAGACCTTTAGAGAAAAGAACACCAGCCAGGTTCCAGAAAGAATTTACAGGTTCTATTGTTTTTGAGGTACTTGGGTATGACTTACATGTTATGATAGCATTTGAAAATAACTCTGGTGAGGGACTGAATGGTTAATACGTGACAATTGATAATCATAGGCTGTGAGCAGTGAGAAAAGGAGAAAGCTCACTTACTCAACTTTGCCTTCTAAAAATAGCTATCAGAACATATTTCTTTCTCTTTAAATGGTAAAATTTGTTCTTTGGAAGCCTGGCAGTCACATTACCATCTACAGTGCTTCCTAAGAAATTAGTATGTCCTGATAATATATTATATTCAAAATTCCTACCCCATTGTCAGTCTAAGAGGTCCCCCAGTTCAAAAATATACATTATATATCAGTTCTTAACATACAGAAGACCAATAATATAATTTTAGCTAACCTGTCATTAGTAGTAATGGTCTGTATTTTACCTGGTGTGGGTTATTACTTCATGTACTGTTTTTCTTTGTGATAAGTGTTTCTTGAAGTTACATCAAAATTTTCATTATCATCATCATCTAAAAAAGGAGGAGAATTTACGATTCTCTTCTGTTTGTTATTTTCTTAGTATGAATCGCAAAATATGATTTTGCCTCTAATCCATTTATGATATATGCCAGTAATATGTTCTGGGAACAAGTGTTCTCTTCTAGAGAAAAATATGTATAATTATCTAAATAATTGAAAGTGATCTTAGAGGTTCGTGTTGTAAGTCCCTGGCAGAATGCATGCTGAGCCTTGCATGACCCTGATTTCAACTCCACTACCATGAAAACTGGAAAGAAAAGAAAGTAGGAGGGGAGGGATTGGAGCAAAGCTTAGGTATCAATCATAATGTAGCCACCCTAGAGAGAAAAAAGAAATACTGTCATTAAGGATGTAAAGATGAATTTGACATCAGCAAAATGCACTTTTACTTTGCTGGAGTATTGGCCAGAGTCTCTAAAGAACCATTATAATGACTAATTATTAGAAAAGGGAATTTTCTGGCAAGGTTTACATGGTAAGGGCAGGATATTAAAAGATGGCTGACCACACTGGAGAAGCTGAAAACCTGATAGCTGCTCAGTCCAAGAAGCTAGATGTCCCAGCAGTCTCCATGAGGCACCAAAGATCTGAAAACACTTTGGAGATTCTCAGGCCTTCGGTCCTCTTAGAAAGCTAAAGAAATCAGGTTCTAATATTGGAGAAAGACAGCAATATCAGCAAGCAAAAGAAGCACTGGTATAGATGATATGCTTACCAACCCCTGCAGGCAGGAAGCCCGATCTCTCCTTGAGACCTTTTTATATCTGGGCCAACCTTGGAAATTGCTACCTACTGTAGGGGAAGTGTCTGCTAATTTCCCAGAAGGAATAACTATGGCAAATATCTCTGTTATTTCTGTTCCACTCAAGTTGATACTTAACTGGCACGCCTACATGTTGATAATTTGCACATTGTTGTACCTGTGATATCCCTGTGTCTCGTATCCATTCGGCTGACCTCTTCGTTACTTACTCCAATATGTTGTTCCCTTCCATGCCTTGGATTTTGCACATATACGTGTGCCCTGAGGCAGACTATTTATTTTTTCTTCTTTTCCAAGATAACTTCAGCTTTAATACAAATCTTAGCTCAGCTGTCAGTTGAAAGACAAACCCCAGAAAACTATAGATTTCTTCTGCATGGTGTAACCTTTCTCACACTATAATTTTACACCAATTTGAGTAGTCATTTGATTACTCCCTGTTTGCTAGCTGTCAGCTCCATAAATACAAGGACTGTTTTTGCCACTCAAGATTGTATCCCTAGTAACTGAAGTGTGATAGGAGTTGCTTAAGAGTTTTTGAAGTTACCATATTTCTTTTTATAATAAAGTACCAATATGAAGGAATTCAAATCTGTATAAACTGTGGAACATTCTTTGATGCCTTAGGCTTCTGTGTCAATCATTGGAACAGACCTAGACTCTGTTAATATTCTTCTTCCAGTAAGCCTATAGCTAGCTGTTTTGAAAAGATTACGCTATTTCTAGAAAACTGAGAATCTCATTGCTGAGATTTGAGAGAGAAATTTTAAGGATAATGAGAAAAAGAGGTGAAGAAAGTGAAGTTTCAACACTTCTGGCTCATGCCTTTTGATAAAGAATGGAATACTAAGAGCTTAGAAAAACAACACAAAAATGAAGACAGAACAGTACAGACAGCATCAAAGAGCACTAGTGCTCATGGAAATTTACTGCTAGGATACCAGTCCTCTGTGTTTTATTAGTCATCCTATACCCTAGAACATGGGCATGTATCCTTTTGGTTTCTATGGCCATATTGGATAAAGGAGAACCATATGCGCCGTACATGGAGTACTCAAGCATCAGTGAAAGCTGATGAACCAAACAAAAGCAAACAACAGCAAAGATTCAGGAACAACTTCATATCCACCATCACAGGATAGTAAAATGTCCTCACAAAATAATCTTATTTATCCATTATTGTCTGTACAAAACTTTAAATTCATGAAGCAGGTCCTTGATTACAATCTTTAAGAAAGAAAATGAGCGTGCAGAAGTAATAAAACATCAGTGATTTTTAAAAAAATATTTTCTTAAAATGGTAAAAGAATAGAGCAATATAAAAGTAGTAGGATACTTGACGTTTTAATTGAAAACAAACATGGGTGTCTATCTTGATGATGATACTTGCAGTTCTCATTGCATTCTCAAGGTTCTCGGTGGATATTTTGTTTCTAATTTTGCATGCAGTGTGCTTCATTCTTAAAGACAGTTCATTGTAGGTGCTAACAGAATCAATGGTGGCATGAAAAAAAGCAGAGCCAGGAAGGGATAAATGTACCTTCTGTAAAGACATGTTCAGTACAAGTCAGTAGAGTCACAAGCAAATATTTCACCTGAATACCAGAATGAAGATGTATTCATTCTATTAAAAACTGAGCAGATAATAGACTCATGTAAGTCCTAATACCATCACAAATATAATAAAAATATTTTCCTACTATTCTTCAAATCTGTTTTGAGATTATTTTTTATTATACTGGAAAGCAAGGTGACATATCTTTGACTGTTCACAGGCCGGTGTTTGCCTATGTCAAAATGCATAAAATTGTTTGAGTTTGCTTTAATTTCAGATTCATTAGAAACACTTATAATTTGAAGTTTTACATGACAAGACGGTTTCCGCCTTGACAATGCATGTTTAATTAATTTAAATAATTGGTTAATGTGCAAGAGGAAAATTCTTGTAGACTCTCACCCAGAAACAAAGAACCACAGGAAGCTAATGACTCCCAATAGAAGGAAAATTAGCATATGCCAGGGAAAAGCCCCCTTATTGGCTGTCTGTCTCAGAATGATAAGCTCTGAAGCCGTATATGCGCAACAACAAATACAAACTCAGAACATTTTTATATATTTGTGTCTGTGCACACACAAATGCACACACATACACTTATCAAGTAACATGCAATAATAATCAAAGAAAAATCTATCAACTTGAGAGGAGTGGGAAGGGCATGTGAAGGATCAAGGCGTCTAGGGGGGCGGGGGGGGGACATGTGGTGTAATTACATTTCAGTTAGGACCATATTTAAAAAATCAGTTAAGTATACCAAAAAGTGAAATCTGAAAGCCAGAAATCTTTCAAGTCAAGATATCTCATCAAGTCTGGCATAAACTTTGTTTTTAGTATCATAAATAACTTGATACTGGAATGTAGCAAATTAAAATCTTTTCGCATTATTCCTCAACTTATTCATTTTATTTTCAACACATTTAAGGATTTCCTGGACTTGGTAATCAATCACTTGGCTCTTACTAAATCCAGAGACTTGATCATGATTCAAATGCTTTATCTATTTCTGATGCTTTTGTGGATACTGTTTTTTTTTTTTTTTTTTTGATGTACCCTATACATACATATTCCATTCCATTAAATATGTGTTTGGGACAGTAATTACAATTTTCTTTCTCTTTTGCTTACTGTGGTCAGAGCACCCAAAAAATTTACAGTTGACAAAGAAAATTGCTTGTTTACACTTTTAACTTCTTTATGCAATTTGTCTGGCTAAGTGATAACTTTTAAAGCCAATTCTTCAACATTATTGTATTTGTATCGCTCATGCTATTCAAAAAATGGCAGGTTGACCCATATTTGTAGCAACAGCGCTGATATCCTTTGGCCAAGCATAAAATATTAGATCAGTATCAATATTCTGCAAACTTCTTTCTGTGATTTTCTAATAATATCTTTAAATTAACTAGTATAATCTAGAAAGAAAACATATTTTATAACTCTCTGCCCTTTAAGGGGCATTTGATCTGTTCCCCCTATACCATTTCATAAACTCACTATTAAATATGATTTTAATTTTTTCTGTGAAATATGCTAGCACACAATTAATTTTTACAATAGAACCTGAGCTCTAACTTAATTTTTGAGAAGAGAGACATGTTTTTAGTTCAGCTCCTTGTCCTTATGATACAGTCCTTGATGTGCACCAATTTGGCAGCATGGTTTTTTTCATACAGTGACTTCTCAAATTAGTTCCTGAGAGCTTCTGGAATTCCCTACAAAATTAAATACACTCCTTTACCTGAACAAAACTATGATTATCTTTCTACTTTTCATTGACAACCTGTTCTTCATCTTTAATTATTTATTTTGGGGATTTTGTTTACTTTTGAGATAAGGTAGAAGCCATACTATCACTAAATAAGGCTAGATAATGAACATGGTTAACCAAGTGTCTCAGACCAGACGTAGATTGTTGAGTCCTTTGCATATATGCACAAGAATCTTGAGGTAAGACTTTTGACAGCTTCCAGAGGAGCCACTACACTGCTCTCTATAAGGACTGTACACTTTTGCACTCCCACTAGCAATAAATGGGTGTTCTCTATATCTATGCTAGCATAAGCTGTCACTTGTTCTGTTGATCTTAGCCATTCTGACTCAGCTAAGATGAATTCTTAAAGTGGTTTTCATTTGTATTTCCTTGATGGCTGAAGATGTTAAACATTTCAAGTGCTTCTCAACCATTTGTGTTTCCAATTTGAGAACTCTGTTTAAATCTATACTCCATTGTGTGATTGGATAGTTTTTTCTGATATCAACTTCTTTGTTCTTTATATATTTTAGGTATTAGTCAGCTATCAGATGTGGAGTTAGTAAAATTCTTTTCCCATTCTATAGCCTGGTGCTTAGTCTGAATAATGGTGTACTTGGCCATACAGAAGCATTTCCATTTAACACAATCCAATTCATTAGCTGTTGTTCTTAGTGTCTGTGCTATTGGTATTCTGTTTAGAAAGTCTTTCCCTGTGCCAGTGAGTTCAAGACTATATTCTACTTTCTTTACTATTAATTTCAGTGTATCTGGTTTTATATTGAGGTCTTTAATCCATTTGGAGTTGAGTTCAGTTTTTAAAATCCATAAGTAAAATTTTAAAAATGCTAGAAACTGTGTTTATTTCTGTTATGCAGATTATTTGCCAAGAAAATAGAAAGAAAAGTTGGGGTCTTCTGCATATCCATTCCCAGTGCAGCATGAAGACGGGCTGCCAATTATAAAGGACAATCAACTATGTGTGAGGCATGCCCAAGGTGTGAAGGGCTCTTAATAATCAGTTAAAGGAATATTGACCAGTCTGCTAAATAATACTTAAAAATCTATTACTTGCAATGATGATTTAAAACATCATTAATAATTATTGTGTGTTGCTTATCAAGTCATCACCAAGTATATATAAGTTCTGAAGTTATCAGGTAGTCTGCACTTGGTGATCACATAGTATAAGCACACAAATAGGAAGGTCACACACCTATTGATTTTGTATGACATTGAAACATGGCATTGTCATCTATGTAGTACACTCCTAAGAAATGCATAATAAATCTACAAAAATTAACATAAACAGCTTTGTAATAGTTTAAGTTTGGGAATCTGTGTTGTTCTGCATTGATTGCTCCCCTGTATTGCAAGTAGCCTACACAGCATGAGTTGAACATCCCTTCCCTGGAAAATAATTAACATGTTTCTAAATATTCTGATATTATACAGTGTTTGATACCTATATTGACAAATAGTATATTAAGTACAACTTGAATTTTGCCTAATTTTACTTAGGATCTTCTGGACATTCCAATATGATCCCTTTCATCCCTAGTAAACCAACAACTCTGTTCTCTAAGGGAGCCAGACCAAAGGATGAAAGGGTCACTTTGACATATGTAACTCTTCCGTACATAATTTCTTTTGCAATTTTAACATCTCTATAAGTAATTATATCTTGATAAGAAATCTTAGGATATGTGACTAGAACTTCATTTGAATTTGGATTATTAAATACTGTATCTTATGAGGAAATTAGGGTTAGGAATTATAGTCTTATTATGTGAACACATTGCCTTATGATTTCACTGAAAGCCACGCACTTAAATTGTGCATAATCTTAACTATCTTTGACAGCCATTATTTCTCTACCAAAGTGTGAGATCCAATTAATTGCCACAAAATACACCTTGCCACAAAACCAGAACTGATCTCAAGCAACATAACATGGCTCTCATCTAGATTATTTCCATGATCCTTAATTCTACCTTTTTGCAAAGACTAGTAGGATAGGCCCATACTCTCATCTATTTCAGAAGCTGAGGCAGGGGTATTGCAAATTCCAGTCTGTGAGATGTATGAAGATCTTATCTATAAAAATTAAACTAACTAACTAACTAACTAACTAACTAACTAACTAACTACTGGATGTGGTTGCATGGGAAAGTTCACACTGAGTATACAATAAGCCCCACAAACTACTACTAGTGCTAGAAAGCAAAGGCAAAAGAAAACTGTACCCTAATGATAACCAAAAGAAGATCTCTCATGATAAAAGCTATATCTTACATCTAAGTTCTATAGTTCTTAGATTCAACCATATCAATATATGTATATACATATATGTATATAGTTTGTTTATTTATTTATTTATTTATTTATTTATAGACAGATATAATTTCATTAAGTAAACCATCTACAAACTATTTTAACTAAGGGAGACACTAGGTTTATTTGTTTTTCTTATAAATTTCCTTTGGTAGCTACTTGGCTTCATTTCTTGGGACATAGCATAGGAATAAAGAAGAAAATTAATGGCAAATAGATTGTACATATAACTCTGCCTTAGTTCATATTGGTAGATTTCTTGTCCTAACAACAATCTCTGACCCCATATATTTAGCAGGTCTTCAACATGTCTTTTTCGTTTGTATTTGTCTGTTCATGGCATGTGCTGTGTGGATCATTTCACCAGTACTGTACATTCTAAGTCATAAACATAGCTTGTTCCACATGAGCATACCCTGTGACTCTGGCTGGAGATATGTCCTAGGTAATAGACACTGTGATGGACAGGACTCTGTTCTTAGATGGCTCTGAAGTAAGAGACATTGTATGTGGTTTTATTAAGGAGAATCTCATTTATTACTGGAGATCTGTTAAATAGCAACACATAGGTTGGAGATAAAGCACTGGAAAAAGAACAGTATAAACAGCTTTTCCTGAAATAGATGAAAATAAGATGAGTCCCTATTGCAGTGGGGGTTTCTTGGTCCCTGGCAGCCAGAGGCCCAGACCCACAGACCTGCCGCGCCAGACCCCTTAGCCACTCACTGCTGCTGCTCAGGCCCCCAGAAATGACTCAGATGCTTATATTAACTTTATGCTGTTTGGCCTATGGCTCAGGCACATTGCTAGCTAGCTCTTAGATCTTAAATCAACCCATTTCTATTAAACTGTCTGCCACGTGGCCCATGGCTCACCTGTGTTCCTTACATGTTGCTCCTTGGGCGGCTTGCTTGATCTGCCTGACTCCGCCCTGCTTCTCCTACCTATGCTCTGATTTCTCCTCCTACTTCTTCTATGGTGCCTGTCATGGCCCAAAACAGCTCCTTTATTTAAAGATTTATAATCACAGCATACAGAAAGGCATTTCCACATCAGGTCCCTCTTAATTGTTTTTCAAAGTTTTATTTTTCAGTTATAAATTTCTCCACTTGTTGGTCATGAGAAAAACTGTCAATGGTTCCCAGTGTCTACACATCTTTGCTGCATCTTTTGTTCTGTTCTGTAAAAATGTTCAATAGTTTCAGGGACTAGAGTGATGGCTCAGGAATTAAAAGAACTTGGTGTCTTTCGAAGGACCCCAATCTAGTTTTCTGCACCCACATGGCAGCTCACAACCATGTATAACTCCAGTTCCAGATTCAGTACCCTCTCCCAACCTTCACAGACAGCATACACGGTGCCCATACATGCATGAGTACACCAAGTACTCATATACTCATAAAATAAAGATAAGGGAATTTTTAAAAACATGCTTTGATTTTTAAAGTACACACACATACACACACATTGCAGGTGAACCTGACTGCATGGGGGGGGGGGCATTTTTGTTGTTATTCAGTTTTGTTTTATGCTCAAGAATAGCTATTCCTCTTTCTTTACTCCTCAGTACCAAATGTCAGCTGAAGTACAAGTTCCCAACATCAATCTCTTCCTTACTAATTCTAGAGCCAAATCAGCCAAAGCATCTGAAAGTTAGATCCAGAAGACAGAGCAGAAAGTTCCAGCTACATTCTCTCTAACCTAACTGTTTCAAAATAAGAGAGTGAAGACAGAGAAGAATACAGGCCTCAGCCAGTACCCTGCTGGCATTTAGGAGGTACAGGACTTTACCGAAAAGAGGAGATTTCTATGGAAATGATAATCACCCTCCTGCAAGTATGTGGAGCTCATAAAAAGCGAGAGGAGTTTGGAAAGGTCAGCAAGAGGGATAGTTATCTCCTGGGGAAACATTTCTAAATAACCCGGAGGAGAAAGAGAGGGAGAAAGCTCAAGTCAAGAAAAGTAGAAATGTGCAAACTGAACAGTTTCTGGATTATCATTTAATTATAGCCATCAATCACCTCCCAGTCGCTTCTCCCAGTACCCCAGAAATCCCGTCTTAAGCCATATGATCCAAGCAATGGAGAATACACAGCCCATTAGCAACCCTAAGGATGAGGAGCAATATGGAAGATAGTAGCCTAAATAGGATTTTAGGGAACTACCTAAAATTAGAACAGTCCAGTCCCTCCTGCCACAAATTCTAGGCACATGCAGGAGTAAAACTCCTTTTAATTACTAATATAAGTACTGCCCCTTCTTCTCCCAGGTTGGACTTGAATTGGCAGTCATTTTCAAAGGGCTTCTCTTTCCAGATGCTCTTATT
The DNA here is from genome assembly GCA_033318265.1 of Phyllotis vaccarum. Lineage (NCBI taxonomy): Eukaryota > Metazoa > Chordata > Mammalia > Rodentia > Cricetidae > Phyllotis > Phyllotis vaccarum. Next base: position 110,848,967 of record JARWLC010000011.1, read on the forward strand.
TCAGTGTATATGTTCATTAATGTGGGAAACTGACCTGCAGTTAGTCTTTTTATGAATGTGAATTTTTAGCCACTTTAAATAAGGGCTTTTTAAAGCTGAGCATTTAGATACACATTTGTTCCATTAATTGTTATTAGGTGATGCCAAAGAATGTCTTCTGCATAACGTTATGAGGTTTAAAGAATTTTAATTTCTTCTTTTTCTTCGAGGGGGGTTCCTATTGCTCTAAATTCTATAGCTCTTAAAGGAATTAGATGACTTTAGTCTTTTAAGCTCCAATGTGTTGAGAAAAGAGAAAAATGTTTCAGTCATGGTAATCCCCCCTGCCATGCGGTATTTATCTCCCACTAGGTACCCAAATGCTTCCTCGCCTTCTCAGGCAGATAATTGCAGTGGGGTTGCAGCCGGAGAACTGAGCTGGTGCTAAGCAATGGATATAAAAAGAAGTGTTGCCTGGTGGAAGTAAATAGAATCTGAGACGATAATCTCTGCCCTCATTTTTTTTTTTGAAGCCATAAATACCCAGAGAAATGCTTTATATGCATATAGAAATTTGTCTGCCATCGTGCATGCTTATGGGCTTGTCTTAGTTTCCAAGCATCCTATGAATTCAGTTTCCTGACTCACTGCTCACCACTTTGTTTTCTCTAAGCACAGATTGCCTTGCCTTCAAGATCATTTGTGTTTTTAAATATACTAATGGTTCATTACCTGTTTGCCTAACAGAGTTCTTCTGGTGATTTAATGATCAGAAATATTCAACTAAAACATAGTGGAAAGTATGTGTGTATGGTGCAGACAGTAGTGGACAGTGTTTCATCGGCTGCTGAGCTCATAGTGAGAGGTAAGTTGTAATACCTATGTTGTCTAACGTAAGCCTTTCCATGAGCACTGCTCACTAGAGAAAAGCCATGGTGAAATACTGTACAAAAATGCAAGGCTTATTATTGAGGTTATCCCTGACACCCATAAGCTAGAAGATGAGACAATAAGAATGTATTAATTCAAAGAAATGAAAACCTCAACTTTGCCCTTCAGATAATTTTTGCTGTAATTGGCATTCCACAGCTGCTGCTAAGGCAAAGTATTTTTGAGAATGTCATTAATTCAGCAAGTGTATTTAATAGGAAAGAGAATGTGATATATGTGTGTCTGCCTCCAAAAGAATAGGTGTTATCTCCAGAATGATGGGAAAACTGACGAACCTGGGTTGTCATCTTGGATACTGATTCACTACTAGGCAGAAAAGCAAATGTCTAAAGCATATTACAAGACAAAACACATTGAAGTAGCAAACCAAGTTATGTTTCCCAAAGGGCATCTCACTCAAAGCAGGGGACACTGAATTTGAAAAGGTGCAGAATATGCTGAATTTAGAAAGGTACTGGGACACTGCTGAGTAGAGCCTCAGTAAGTAGGTACCACTCCTATCCAGATCTCACATCTAACAGTGGGAATGTGGAAAAAGTGGTAGTTTTATGCCAGCTAAATTACCTCTTCCTTTAAGTGTTTTTCCAAGTGAAGGTCTGACAGTGATGATGTGAGCCTTTTGATTTTGGTAGCAGAGGATGACATTCTTGCTTTCTTTAGGTTCACCTGGACCGCCAGAAAATGTAAAGGTAGATGAAATTACAGATACAACAGCCCAGCTCTCTTGGACAGAGGGTACAGACAGCCACAGCCCAGTTATATCCTATGCAGTCCAGGCTAGAACACCTTTCTCAGTGGGCTGGCAAACCGTCACAACAGGTAAAGTAGATGGGAGAAGCAGAGCACAACTACTTAGACAAATGTGTGGCAAGTGAGCACTGGTACAGGTCGGCTCTTATTTTTTTAACTGTTCTTTCGTAGTGCCTGAGGTCATTGATGGCAAGACCCACACAGCTACTGTCGTGGAGTTAAACCCATGGGTGGAATATGAATTTCGGGTAGTGGCCAGTAACAAAATTGGAGGCGGAGAACCCAGTTTACCCTCAGAAAAAGTAAGGACTGAAGAGGCAGGTTAGTGCTTTTGTTTTCTGAGTAATGGGTTAATAGATTTACGTGGGTGTATATTTCTGTTAGCTTTCGTCCCCCGACCATTGGGAGATCTGTTTCCATAACCCATTGTCACAATGATACGATCTTTCGAATGGGAGACTTTGCCATATGGCATTTATCCAAAGAAATGTGTAAGTGAGTCTGATGTAGTATGACATTTCAAGACTTCAGTCATTTGCAGACGATCATTAGTGTGTGTTGAGTGAATGTTTTTGTCATGTAAGGTTATAATTACTATCTGACATAGTTACTGGTTAGCAGGGGAAACATTGTTTTCATTTATAGGAAGCACTGACAAATTGGTCTGATAATACCCCTGGGAGTTATGCTGCGAGGAAACTCATTCTGGCCCCATACCAGCAAATGCATGTAGGCAATTGATGAGTGCATATTATGGCTCCAAAAATGTTAGATTAAGAAAGCATCATTTTAAGGATTTATATGAGGCAACTATAAACATGTGTCACAAATCTTTCATAATTCTAATAGTATGCTTTCAGCAAAACTCAAAGGTAGCAGGCAAACCTGCCATTCCTTTAAAGAAGCACTCATGGGGACATCAAGATTCCCCTTTCTAGAATCAGCAACATTAATTAAAATGAGACATGAGATATAGCAAGCAAATATATCACTTTAAGCTCTAAGCCAAAGGAGGTAAGGAATATGTTCGCACCTTTTTAATAATGCTGCTCTTTTCCTCACACAGTACACGTCAGGTTTGGTCCAGGAATAGGAAAAGGGTAGCATGTGTTGGGCTTATCTTAATTTGCTCACACCGTGTTTATTTAGGGTCCATCTCATATGCATCCAGCAAATAGAGCCTTCTGGATTACAAAGGCCATCCATAGAACTTTTACTCTGGTTTTACCTTAGGATTTATGAGCTAAAAGGTTCTAGGCCTGAGTGAGAAAGCTGATGTCTGTGTGAATTTTATCAAAAATACTTCCTAGCAGAACCCGAGGGCTCCAGTCTCTGTCACTCTTTACCAAGAGCCTGTGCACTGCTGAGACCTTCCTTTTCAGTTTGAAAAAGTCTATGCTAAACTGATTCCCTATCCATCCTGGGAAATCATTTTTCCTCATTTTTCTGTTACCTTAGTGGCAAAATAGCTTTCACATGGGTTATATTTTTTCGTTCTGCTTTAGAGATTTACGAATCATTTATGATTTCATGTAAATAAAATAATTTGTTGATTTTACCAAAATGTTCATAAATGCATCTGAATATAAATAGGTTTGATGATCTTACTAATGAGATGTATAAATGTACATATACACATGCATCTGTATAATGTCTTACAGTATAGCAATGACAAAACTCTTAATGATATCTCAAATGAGTAAATGAGTCTCCTTTCAAATATTACTGTATAAAAGTAATGCTTTGTTTCTGTGTCTCTGACCCACACAGCTCCAGAAGTGGCACCTTCTGAGGTCAGTGGAGGAGGTGGAAGCCGATCTGAACTAGTAATAACCTGGGATGTAAGTGTTGGGGCAACATCTTTCCCACCAGGGCATTGCTTCTTGTCCAGTTATCACAACTTCCTGCCATGTACTGATATTTATGGTGATGATGGTGATAGTGGTGCTGTTTCTGCTAGTAGTGGTAATGTATAGGTATGGGTATTGGTGCTGGTTTGGGTAACATCATTCCTGTGGCATCAGTACCAGCAGTACTTTGGAAAGTGATGTTCACTGTGATAAGGCTAGTATTGTTGCTAATTGTAGCGCTCTTTTCTGGCAGTAGTCAAAGTGTTTGTACAAGGAGCAGTATAAAGCTGTTGATCATGTTGCTAATGGAAGTTACAGTTACTACTGCTGATGGCACTGATGGTGCTAGTGTTTGGATATTGTTAGGTCTGGTGCTAGTAACAGTACGAGGACCTGGTGCTGCCAGGGATCCTGAGAATGGTGCTGATAGTTCTGGGTGTGCTGATCATCTCTAGTGTCTGTGCCAGAGATAGTATTAGTGGCCAGTGTTGACACAGGTGCTCCTGTCCATTTTAGTGATGCTGGTGGTGTTGATGCTGATGTTGGTGATGGTACGGTTGGTGTCATTGTTGCTGGTAATGTTCATAGCACTGGTTGTGTTGGAGATGGCAGTGGTGATAGTGCTGATGGGGCAGGGCTGGTAGTAGTATCGATAATGGCAATAATAGCCATGCTGATGGTGGTGGTGGCGTTGCCGATAATTGTTCTAGGTTATCAGTGATGATGCTTCTGGTAGTTTTGGCAGTAACACAGGTCACACTGATTCTGTTACTGGTAATGCTGACAGCATTGGTAGTTCTGTGCTAATAGTGGGGTTAGTGGCATTGGTGGTGTAACAGCACTGATGGGTGTACTGGGGTCATATAGTGCAGGAGATATCAGTACTGATAGTGGCAGTGATGATAAAATGAGTGGTTCCAGTAATGGGGGTGGTGTAGTAATAATGTTGCAGCTTATCCCAATGGTACTATTTCTGACTGCAGTACTTTTGGTGGTGATGTTGGTATTGGTTTTTGTGGTACCAACACTGGTGATACTTGTGGAAGTATTGGTGCCTCTAGTGGCCTAAGTCACAGTGCTTCTAGTGTTGGTTCTGTTGATGGTATAAATGGTGGTGGGCCTAGTGCTAATACTACCAATGATGCTGGAGCTGTGGATGATGCTGATGATAGTATTGGTAATGGTGTTTACAGTGTTTCTGGTGGCTCTGTTTTTGGTGATATTGGTGGTACTTGTTGCCTATAGTACTGGTAGTTATGCTAGAACTATCAGTACTGATGCTGAGGGGTTTGGTGGTGTTGATGCTGTCAGAAGTAGTGCTTGCGCTGGTGTTTCTGGAGTAGCATTGGTGATAGTAAGAGGTCTAGGAATATAGATGTGGATCATGCAGGATGCTCTTATCAGTGCTTCTAAGAATAGATGCTGCTGATTCTATAATTTTGGACACTGATGGCAATGTTGGTGCTGATGGTGGAACTCTCTGAAGAAGCCGTGTTACTAATTTTGATGTTGTGGGTAGTGGTTGTAGGGTGCTTATAACTCAGATGTCTGGAGATGTTCCATGGTTCTGTAGCTAGTATTGGTGGTGCTGGTCCTAGAGGCATTGATAGCTCTGTTACTGCTCCTCACCCAGCTGCTTTCTGTGCTAATCACTTTTCCTCTCTTTTGGACATACTATGTTCATTCCATACTTACAATGTGGTATCAATGGACATAGCAAGGCAAGGAGATAAGAAACAATTTGATCAAAAGGACTTGGTTGTTGAATGCAGCAATGAGAATCAGCCCCTAACAGTTGACTCTTATTCACTCATAATTTTTTATGCAGCCCTGTATATTCCATGGATATCATGTGTTTGGGTGTCTAGCTTCTACTTGACCATCCTCTTAACCTTAGTATTCACAATTAGAAAATACTATAACAATGAATTTAATGTTTAAAAGACAGTAGAACTAAATTCTCTGCGTAATTTTTAAACGTTGATTAACAAGTAAAATGTCATTTTCCTGTGGCAAAGATAAGTAGAATCTTTTACTTAATCACCTGCAGCTTTGAATGTAGTTATTTGTATTCCTTGCTCTTTCTCTCTAATTTTTTGCTCTGAGTCAAATATCCAGGTATGACCTTTTCTATAAAATTAGCTTGTAGGGATTTGATTGTTTTTATTTGTCTTAAAATAACATGTGTTCCTGAATAAAAGTTTATGTTATTAGAAACTCAGACTTGGAGCATGTAATATTCTAATATCTGAAAAATTAAGCAAGTTCATTATTTGGATGCTTATGAATGAGTGACATGTGACTGTCTAAATGTGGCACCTGACTGTCTCATGGTTGCTTTTCTCATTTTTAAAATAAATCTGCTTAACTCTATATAGATTATTATTTAATGACTTTCAGGTTCACAAATGATTGCTCTATCATGTCTGCCCTGACCTTATAAATTAGGATAATTTAGTATGTTTTTTCTTTATAGCCTGTCCCTGAAGAACTACAGAATGGTGGAGGTTTTGGGTACGTGGTTGCTTTTCGTCCACTTGGGGTTACCACCTGGATCCAGACAGTGGTGACATCCCCAGATAACCCAAGATACGTCTTTAGGAATGAAAGTATTGTGCCTTTCTCACCATATGAAGTTAAAGTGGGTGTTTACAATAACAAAGGTGAAGGGCCTTTTAGCCCAGTGACAACAGTGTTCTCTGCAGAGGAAGGTATGGAAACACAAAGGCTTTAGTTCCAATCTAATCGATGCATTGCTTTAAAAAAATACTGTCTTGAAAATTCTTTGTGACTTCAGAGATACGTTTTTTTCTTTTCAAAAGAGTAGTCATCAGAGCTGTTAGATTACCAGTGCAGATCATAATGATCAGCTGTACCTGACTAGAATGTTAAGATTCACTGAATAGTTACAGAGCATAATGATCAGTTCTAAGTGTTCATGAGACACTCACATCCTGAGCTTCATATTATGAACCATGGGATACTGTCACCTCACAAAGTTCATTTTTCTTCTTGGTATAAAAATTAATCAACCCTTCAAAGTACCCTGGCCCAGAGCTGTAAACAGTATTTCCTATGGCCTCAGCAAAGGACAGAAGCATAATGGATAATGAAAACCGCGAGTTTGACATTTAAGAGATGTAGAGTGGGTATCTTTGAATGATGACCCCCAACTCTTGTATATGCTTGCATACTTCACTCAGAACCTGCTCAGTCATTCTGACTTTCTTGTATACATCCTCAAGAAATTGAAATATAATATTTTCTTTCAAGCCCTCTTAAGAAACTGATAAGTAGAAGAACCAAGAAAAATTTCCATTTGAGGTATTGACAACTGAATGATAGCCCTGTTATCAAGTTCTATCTTATACTATGTCATATGGAGCACTCAACATCTGTCAGGCATTGCCATTTTGAATTTTCAAGTAAAGGTTGAAGCTGAAGCATGGGTTCAATTATTATGCTCCATTTAGAAATGAGAAAATGGAAGATTGATAAAAGATGTGAATGAATTTGCTAAAATATATTTAGTAAATGGAAAAGCCAATTTTACCCAGGGAACTTTGGCCGTAACCATTCTGAATGTATGAATAATGATAGCATGTTGTTTCTCCTACCTCTCATATCTGCTAATAAATTATGAAACATGGTTCAAAGTTGGTGATTCCAATGATAAGAAATATAGTCAGTTTTACAAAGACTCCTTACCGCTAGTATTATACTTTCATTTTCCATTAATTGGGAGGAATAAAAAATTGTGGTAAAAAAAATATTTTCTAAATAGAAGTCCTAGTGTTTATGGCCAGACCTATTTCCCAGAAATTCCTAGACTTATAAGGACAGACCAGGGTTTAGAAAGTATTGAATCAGGAAGTCTTTAGATATACAGCCTAACCTTGTACCTAAGACCTGAGTGTTGTTGGTGGAAGAAAGAGACATCTAGAGCTTTCTGCATATTCTTGTCTTTCTCACTTCCCCTATGCTGTGACTGCTATTGTCCCACTTTCATTAAGATATATGCTAGAAATATGTTACAGCACCTCAGTGAATCAAAGTACAATCTGCTCAGTGCACCTCATAGTGAACCACAGGCCAAGGGGCCCAGAAAGTTATCTGATGCTCTAAACTGCCAGTGCTGAATTAACTGGCTCTGAGTACTGCTGGTGTCTCTGCCTCAGCCCTCAGAGTCTCTGGAGAGAGAAACCATTGTACCCATCTTTAAACCCTGATTCTATTACAGCTTCATGTAGTCATCACCTAGGATCAGGGCCATTTAATGCAGAAATGGATGCTGAAAAGGAGAAATGTCTGCTAAGAACCAGTATTCCATGAAAAATGAATCTCTGTGAACTTCACAGAATCCAGGAATTTCCTGGGGATAACATGGAAACATCTCCTAACTTCTTTGACAGCATTTTCAATCTGTCTAATTTCAATTCCTGCTTCCTTTGGACCTAGACTATAAACTTCACTCACACAGTACTTATGAGTCAATGACATTGACTTGACCTTGGTATTTGTTTGACATACTAACATGACAGTAGCATTTATAGGCATATAAGTTCTAAGCAGCTGGTGTGGGATGAAGAAGAGTGAAATGAAGACAGGATGGAGAAGAGAAAAGGATAGACTGAAAAAAGGAAGACATTAAGAAATAAGCCCAAGTGGGTGGAATATGGGTTGCTATGGCAATAGGCAGTGAAAACCTAGAGACTCTGAAGTCAACTTTCCCTAAGCAGAAGAGTAGAATCTATATTTTTCAGGACATGGTAAATGGTTACAAATAATTTTACAGAATACTATATGCTATTTATCTGATCGACATTATTATTTTATTATTTTTTATTATTATTACTATTATTAAAGATTTTCAGCCAGGTTTGGTGGCACAGTTCTACAATTGTAGTTTATTAGAACCAAGGAAGAATGACTTTTGTTGAGTTCTACGATAACACCATGTCCAAAACTTAATTTGAAAATTTTTAAATTTAGGATTTCAGATAATTTGTCAACTTAATGGTCAACATTGTCATTGTATTCCAATTTCTGTTTCTGAACAGAGCCCACTGTAGCCCCATCCCACATCTCTGCTCATAGCCTGTCTTCCACAGAAATTGAAGTTTCATGGAACACAATTCCCTGGAAGTTGAGCAATGGACATTTACTTGGTTATGAGGTAATTGCATTAGAATTAGTATGAGCTTGCATGTTGCTACATTTTGCTGGGTAGAGAGGGCTCATACAATAAATATGAAGGGAAGTCATATGTCCAAATCTTCTTTTGGGGTTCTCTAAAATAATGAGATTGAACTACAGTACCGAGTACATATAATTATTATGTTATCATACAAACATATTCCCCAGGTTTGCTGTTCTTTCTACATCGTGAAATTCTCTTCTGGTCTCTAGAATTTTTAGCTGCCTGTGACGTCACTCTTAATTGCAGTCATCTCTGTATTTCCTGAAATAAGAAGAAATATTTAAAGAAAGGATACACATGAAATGAAAGTCAAAATAAGTCAGTAAGAAATGTTTGAGTGGAAAAGGACATGCACTTGGAATAGGGTTCATAAGGGTAGGGAAGCCTAACCAGGAAATTAAAGGAAAGGTAAATAAACATGGAAGAAGTATAAACACTGCCCACTGAGCATGAATGTATCGATACCACTAAAGAGGATTGACTGGAGAAGGGTGAGTTCAGGATGGCATAGTGGGGCCATCTCTACTGAATGATATATCTAATGAATGATAAAATGATGATCCAATGTTTAGTGAAGATCAATGGAGCTAAGAACCAAAAAAATGAAAAAACAATTTTAAGATTTTTTTTAACAACAATATTTTTAGAATTATAGTTGTGATTTTCACTTTACCCACATCGTTGTTCTTAGGAATGTCCCTGTCTTTATTGGGTTTCTACTACTCTCATGAAATACTATGTTCCAAAGCAACTTGGGGAAGAAAGGATTTATTTTGCCTTACATCTCTCAGACCACCCTCCATCACTGAGGGAAGTCAGGACAGGAACCGGGAGGCAGGAACTGAAGCAGAAGCCATGGAAGAATGTCACTTACTGACTTGCTTCTAATTGCTTGCTAGGATTGCAGTTTTATATGTCACTACCTCCTGCAGAAGGCATGGTATCTCACCCAGTGGTCTCCACCCTCCCCTATCAATTATTAGTAAAGAAAATGACCTAAAGACTTGCCTACGGCAGTCTGGCAGAAGCATTTTCTCAACTGACATCCCTCTTCTCTGACAATTTCAGCTTGTGTCAAATTGAAAACAAAATCAAACGAGCTTTGTGAGTAGCCAGACAGGGTTCCATGGGTACCATAGCTCCACACAACCGTTTTCCTTTCCACTTTTCAGTCCAACCACAGGTGTTTATCCCAAGGTGGTCACTTGAACTTAGGCAACTGATTTATAAAGAGTCCATGACAAGCATTGTGGTTCTTATTTGACACATTTAAGTAAGTAGGGTAGACATGATACCCACTGAGATGCTGTGTCAGATTCACAACTTACTGTGTATTTTGCAGGCTAACACTCCAGACATGACTAGAAAACTGGTAAGATGAGAGAGAGCAGACATATTCCAGTGTTACCCTGAAGGATAAAGCAAGCAAGAGCACACAAAACTTCAGAAAGAACAAGTATAAGTGCCATTTGATAGCTGCCCAAATCTCAGGTATCCTTGAGATTCTTAGCCTCTTTGCCCTTCTTCTCATTAAAGTCTCTTTATATTTAAACAGCTCTGAGTGTTTCCATTCCTTGTAACCAAACAATGCTTGGCTTAAATAAATATTAACAAGTAAATTAGAGAAAGGACAGGCACTAGAGCAGTGATGCTCAAGATACAAGTAGGCTACAGGCCAGTTCGCTACAATTACCTGGGTTTATCAATAAACAGGGGCTCTGTAAACTCTCCTTCAGAGGAATGCATAAAAACAGATAGGTCATGTACATGTTTTCGTAAGTATTAGGAAGGTGACAGCTTTTAGGTTTAGGCAGAAGAACAGGTTTTGATAGATGAAATCAGAAACATTTGTTTAAGGAAATGAAGGTGGGGCAGGGAGGGTGAAGAGTGTGAAACACCATAAAAATATAGCAGAGGCAAGAACGGTCTCTGAAAGGAGGCCACAGAGAGCAGAATGTAAGAATGCCTGCATCTGATTCTGTGAAGTCTCTGTAAGCAGTGGGCCATGATAAGGCAGCAGCAGCTCCCAAAGGTTAGAGAACAATTGTGATCATGTTTGACCTGATGTGTTATGAAAATGTGTTTTCTTTACCCTGTATAGCTGGTAGATGCCTATGAACAGATAGGCCTCATCCCCATGGCCCCCTGGAAAGCCTGGTGGGAGGCGGTGGCAGGCAGCCTGGCAGCCTGACAGGATGCTCAAGCAGGGTCTAAGTAAAAGACTTTGTTATTATTATAAAATAGAGAAAAGATAAAGGAGAGAGAGAGAGAGAGAGAGAGAGAGAGAGAGAGAGAGAGAGAGAGAGAGAGAGAGAGGAGAAAAGGAGAGCTCTCTCACCTGGAGGGAAGAAACCAAGAAAGAGAGACAGAGTCAAGCAATGGGAACTCTTAAATGGGGCATCAGAACTCCCCAGGGCATGAATAGAATCCTAAAAACAATGGCAGAGAAGCTATGCTGGAAAACAAGAAAGGAAAGCCCCTGCTGTGGGAGCAGTTTCCTAGGATTCATAGGCTTCCTGCTTTCAGAAAGTTGAACAACATCATAACATAAGCCTCATGAAAATCAAAAGCCAGTTGGAAACTATGTCTAAGGACTATTTTAAATGTTTATTTTCCAACTTTATTCCAGTAAATAGTCTCAAGCAGATACTGAGTCATAAGCTTTCTTGCTTAAAGAGAGCTTGAGACAAGCCAGGAAGAGTTGAGTCTGAGCCTTCTTTCCAGAGTGTAAGAAATGTCAGTAGATGGTTGTGTGTTTTTTGAGAGCGCTGATAAAGAAAATGTGAAAACTTTGGGGTCATGTCGGAAAACATTAAAAAAATAAAAAAAATAAAAAAAATAAATCTCCCTAGCTGTGCCCAGATTCATGGCAAGACCACAGAAAGGAGCAGATGTGTCTGGCACTCAGCAGTGATTTCCCACTCACCTAGAATAAAGTGGTAAAATCAAATATCATAAAAGTTGCCTGTCCCAGCTTTAGAAAATAACTCCAGAGTGACTGTAATTGAAACGCCCATAAAATGAGCACAATAAAGGATTTAGTTTTTATTCAAAACTAGTCAAAGAAAATCAATGTATATATTTAACAGTCTAGTTAGGAAACAGAGGTGCATGCCAACTTTCAATGTGTTTGCCCTTACAAACAAAAGGCAGGATCCTAAGTCCCAACATGCCTGTACCTGTGGTATACTTAAATTTCAGTTCACCATTTGGGTTTGTGGGCCTATAAAGCATCTTGAGAGTGTTGGCTGTTGGAAATTGTTAGCACAGGATATTTACATGGTGTGTGTGTGTGTGTGTGTGTGTGTGTGTGTGTGTGTGTGTGTGTGTGTGTGTATGTGTGTGTGTGTGTGTGTGTGTGTGTGTGTGTATGTGTGTGTGTGTATACAACAAGTGAATTACAGAAGTATAGACACCCAAGCTGCAACAGGTTTTTGCACTGGATTCTGGGGACTGAACTAAGTAGGGCACATGAGCTCTGTACTGACTATGCCATGTCTTCAGGCCTGAATTTTTAATATATAAATTTAGCTGCTAATGAGATATTCAGAAAGACATTTTATTGAAAATCGATTTCATGTCAGAAAAATCACGTGAGCATGTGATTGTCAGAATATCAAAGAACCCTAGTGGAAGCTAGCAATCTAGTGGAAGTTCTACCATTTTCGTGCAATTGGACCTTCCTTGTGAAAGGATAGGCCCCATATGGAACAGAGAACTTCTCTTAGTTGGTTGTCCCTGTTTCTCAGGTCCTAGGGTAGTATATATTTAAAAAATGAGTAAATAAATAGAGTTTGGACTTTGCTGTTTTGGTAGTGAGCTTCAGCACCATCATAAAACTTTCTAGGGTTTACTTAAAATAGAGATAATACTAACCAATAACTCACAGGCTTATTTTAGAAGTAAATGAAAGAAGGCTCCTTACTCACCCTTAACACATGGGGGAGTGTTTAGTCTTACTGCACTTGATATGCCATATTTTTTTAATACTCATGGGATACTTGCCCTTTCCTGAACAGGAACGGTGAGGAGTGGATGGGGAGGGAGGGGCGTTGGGGAGAGAGACTGGGAGGAAAGGAGGGAGGGAAAACTGAAGCTGAAAACTAATAAATTTATTTTAAAAAAATAGCAACATTTGTCAGAATGACCCAAGGAGACTTAATGGCTTCCATTTTCTGTTTTAAATTTTTTACTTTGGATTCAAATTTCACTGAAAAAAATTTTAAATGAAAATTACAGAAATGAAATAAGTCGATTGTGCATCAAGTGTTGACACCACTCGTGTTGTCCCTGTTCCTTCCCAGTAGGGCAGGGCACAAGGGATTGCCAATGCAAGTGACAATGCAGATTTCTATATAAACTTTTGAGTTCGGGTATGTGTGCATTTTGCTTGTTTGTGTAAAAAGTAACAAACAACATCCTCAAATGTAGCACATACAGTGTGTGAGAAAGAAGTCATGATTGAAAATGTAGTCTACAAGTGTGTGGTATGCACAAAGAAAAAGAAAATGAGCTAAGAGATTCATGAACTGGTAGGGAAAATGTTAATTCATTTATCTAATTCTGGCTTGATAAAAATATACCTTTTCTTAGTTTCAGTAATCACTTCAAAATTAACCTGGAAAGGATAGATGACTTAGCAGAGTAATTATCAGTCATATGGCTGAGTTTGTGGGTTGCAGTTTCCCAAGTTTGGCTTTGAACTTGTTAATAGCTCCTGCCTCTCATCTTGGTGAGGGCTGATCATGGCCCATGTAACAAGCTGTGTATATCATCATTAGCATCTAGACTTTCTTTCTGATTTGACCAAGCATTAGTTGAGAAACTCATTTCCCTCGGCTCCAAATTACATTATCTGCTATGTGGTTACTCTTGGGCTCAGGTCTTTCCTGGTGCCCTTTGGAATAAGAATAAGAGAGGCAGACATGTTAAAGAAAAGGCAGAAGCTTCAGGGGTGCTGAGTCTGTTGAGTGCCTGAGGAAGAGATCACACAGTACTTACATGGCATATACTGGTAATCCTCTTCCTCCTCTTCTTCCACCTCTTCTTTTATCTCCATCCCAACCCTATGAATCCCATCCTCCTCCCCACAAATCCCTTTTCTACATCGTGTCTGCTTTCTTTGTGACTTGATGAGTTTAACCAAGGGCATCTGTGTGAACCCATTGGGCATGGACTATTCATTAGAGCCTGGCAGACTAACAGTACGGACTATCCCTCCAGGCATTATTAAGGGAGGAGTAAGGCACACATGTGCCCCCCATCCATCCATGACTGATTGGTGATGACAAACCTAGTCTTGTGAAAGCCCATTACAGATAACTGTAGCCACAGTCAGTCCATGATTTTAATTGCTGTTTTGAGGACTAAGCTGTCTACACTCATATATTCTTTGCACCTTGAGCAACCATGAGTCTCTGCATACACTACTAGTCAGTGCAAAGAGAAATATCTCTGATCAAGGCTGAGAATAGTGTTTTTCTGTGTGTATGGGTATAAGATAATCTACTAGAATATGGGTACCTCATTCACTGGCCACACCCTAAAAATGGGTTCACCGTCACCCAGCAGCTCTCAACTACCAATAGCTCCTCAGCTAGGGGTGAGATATCTGAGCCCCACCCTCATCCATGCTGCATTGAACTTCTTCATGTTTTGTGCATCCAGTCACAGCTGCTGTCAGTTTATAACATTTTTAATAATTTATTGTGTATGTATGTGTAGAACTGGAAGAAAAGAAATGATAAGGAAACATTAATTACCTTGGTTTGAACAATATACAAAGCAAAGTACACAGGCACTAAAATACCACACTATATGATATTAATTTTCCCTTAGTTTCTTTTCTTTGTTGCTAATGATAAAATACCTCAACCAAAGAAACTCAGGGAGAAAGGGTTTGTTTCAGCTCAGACTTTGAGGATATATTCCAACCTGACAAGAAAACAATAGCAGGTAGTCACTTGTTTCCACTGGAAGGAAAGCAATGGATGTGTGTTTCTGCTCAGTTTCCCTTCTCCATTCATCCATTCTAGGATCCTAGACAGGGGATGATGCCACTCACAGTTGGGTGAGTCTTCCCCCTCAGTTAAAAGCAATCAAGATAATCCCCACAGGCATGCCCAGAGGCCTATCAGCCACGTAGTAATTCTGTCAAACTGACAATCAGCATTAACCATAACAAATATGTACATTTACTACATGTTAATAATTCCTTTTAATTTAAAAAATAAAGAAAAGAAATAAGCCAATATGGAATAATTTTTTTCTCAGTGTGTGAAATAACTCAACATGACATTTAGAGAGAACCTGATAGATTTTTAAGTTTGGCAGAGGAATATAATACAAACGAATACCTCACTAAGATTCTCTTGCCTTCATCTAGCCTCCTGTACCAAACATCTGTACAGAATATACTTAGTCACTAACATCGTCATTAGACTGTAAAGGATATCAAACATTTGAATACTTTCTCTGAGAATATATAAGCAAAGGCATATGACATTTTGTTCATTCCTTGTTACTGAGCAGAGAATTCACATAGGAAAAATTAACATAGGAAAAAATGGACACATGCAGTCGAGACATCTTTGCATAATGCAGTCTAGGCAAAATTTATTTAAGAGAGTGAGTGAAGATTTTGAGAGAGGGTGGAAGACAGAGTTCTGCAGTAGATGCTGGTTGCAGTGGCCCTCCACAGATGTGGAAAGTAACAGGGCCTCTTGTGAAGGCTTGGCTTTCAGCACACAACTATGAGGACAACTCTTGTTTCCTAGGTGTACTATGGCTTTACTAAACACTTCTCCAAATGATGTTCAATGAGAAGACAGCAGGAAATGAGCCAAATTTATGTATGGAATTGTTCCACATGACTCTCCCAGGGCCAAGAACAGACTGACCATGAGTAAAAGATAAATGTAGACCTGTTTTCCTAAAATATCTCAGTGCATTTTTTATGCCTTCTGTTTATTTTAATGTGTTCAGTGTAACAGCTATGTTAAAATAGTCCTTCTTTTGGAAACCTCTAAGCATGCACATAACCACTTTCATCTATTTAAATATTATTCTTGATTTAATACCTGTTCTTCAGTGCCTAAGCAAAGGCACCATTTTTTAATACAGCATCTTTATGTACTGCATTTTAGTTATAGTAAAATTAAGTGAAATCTTTGCTGCAGTGATTATAAAAGAGTCCTCACAGCAGGAGGTACTGTGAGGGTAACCAAATTACTTGCAGAAATAGAGATAACATTCTTAATCCTGACACTTTTCCAGCTTGTTTCTATTTACTTACCCAGAGTAAATTGTATTGATTGGCAAAATGATTTTATGATTCAAAAGCAGAGCAAAACAAACTCGTATTATTTCATTAGTAAATTAAAGCAGTACTGTTTCATAAATGCTCAAAGAGTTGGAATTTAATGCCCAGCCATATGAAGGAAGGAGGGAAGTATTCCAAGATAGCTCACTATTCAACAATGTTTTGTTCCAAGGACCCAGGGAAATTCTGAAACCATAAATAATAAAGTTTGCTTTATAAATGATACACATAAGAGATTACCAAAAACTAATAATAGAACACGTATGACAACATACTCCAATAACAGTTATATAAATGTCATCTACCATTCTTAAAATATCTTACTCTATGGAAGTTGGAAGAAGCTTGTGGTTCACTGAGGGCAACAAAACTAGAAAATGAGGCTGTGTTTAATGAGGGGACTTGCTCAGCATTAGAGGTCTGAGAAGAGATATGTTATTTCCTATTGTGCAAGACTGGCCTTAGCAATGAAATAACTGCCTCACACATGCACATGCATGCACACACACACACACACACACACACACACACACACACACAGAGAGAGAGAGAGAGAGAGAGAGAGAGAGAGAGAGAGAGAGAGAGAGAGAGAGAGAGAGAGAGAGAGATTCTTCAGCAAACCAAGTTGGACCGCCTCACTCCATTATAGAGGTAAACTGGACCTACCACGTATCCAGCTACGGAAAGTAGCTGAGAAGCACGATTCACCCCGACTCACCTCCTTTCATTTGGTTTTCCATGTTGTTTTCCCCACAGTAAACTCTGAGTGGATTTACAAGATGAATGTGCCTAAGTCCATAAAGTTCTGTAAAATCTTATCCACGTGTCCACCTTCCACCCCCTTTTCCAGACTCTAGTTAGAACTACACAGCCTCTGTTCAATGTCTCATCTTGTAGCTTCACTTTCATATCTTTCTATGTGCTTGTTTCTCTGCCCATGTTCTGGACTAATGTATAAATACTTGGACCATTCGCCTTCAGCTACATTCTCATCAATGATTTTAGTTTTTAATAATTTTTATTACAAGAGTTCTTCCTGCTACATTTCAACTTTATATCAACTTTAGCTCACTTTGTATCTATTTTTGCTTAATGAATTTCTTTTGTAATACACTTGGGCATTATAAAGATGATGGCGTTTTAGTCTTTTTAGGAGGATGCTAACAAATATCCCACCTCTGCCTCTTGATACAGTTCTTTGTTTATAACACTTGAGTTTTGGCATCAATAGAAACTGCCTTCATGTTCTCCCAACTTGGTAGCAATTCTTTTTGGCACACATTTCCAAAGTGTTTCCTCCACTTCTCTCTTCACAGCTCCATGTTTTAGCTGCACCTTTAAGAGTACATTAGCAAGAAGATATTATATTCTCTCAGGGGAAGAGATGTTACTATTTGCATCTCAAATATAACCCAAGGAAAATGGAATAATGCAGAATTATTTAGCATCTGACACAGATAACTCAGGAGACTGGCAGAGGAGGATTACTAGTTCATAGCCATGCTGGGTAGCACAATGAGTTGGAATTCAAGCAACTTAACAAGACTCTGAAAAATTAAAACTAAAAAGAGGCTCAAAGCACTAGGGTGAGCTCTTCAGCATTGCCCTTGCTATCTAATCCTTTCAGGGATAAGCAAGGGACAGTTTTCCTGCCTTTACATCCTTCTAGTCAGCTCTCCCACTCATAAACCTTTGGGGCTAGTTCTATTGTGTTGTCCAGGAAACTGTAGGGGCCACTCCCCCCCCCCTTCCCGGGGAAGACATAGTAGAGCTGGTGGACTGACCAATTCTGCAAATACTCAGGCCCAGAACCAGGGTTATGAGTTGGCCCACCCCAACAACCACCCCATCTATGATCTGCTGGAGCACATGAAGGGGGTCAGTCCTGCAGACCCAAAGCTGCAGGATCTCCAGAACACAAGACAACAACAGGATATCCAAGAGGAGTCCCAGTGAAGGCCCAGCATCAAAAGTGTAGCAAACCAGAGGCCCCAGACCAGACAAATCACTCTTTGCAAATAACACTTCTACATAAAGATATATGATTAAAGGGGTTTACTGTGTGGCCCACTGTGGCTTCCATGATGAGATTATTTTCCTTTTTTTTCCTCTTAAAGTTATTTTATTTTATTTGGGGGTGTTTAACAAGGGCAGAGAGAAGATATGAAGGGAAAGATAATGAATGGGATGGAGATGCATGATGTGAAAGACACAAAGAATAAATAAGAATAAAGTATTTTTTAAAAAGGCCCAAGGAGAAATACAGATGAGGTAGACCCTTTATACATACAAGGTCCTAAATTCCAATTCCAGCTCCACAAACAAAATAACCAGAGAATAAATGTATTTTTATAAATAATATTACAGAATATGTTGGGATACTCACAGAAAATTTGTTTATAGGAAATTTCCAAGTGCTTGTCTGTTTAGGTTCTGCCTATTTGTATATTTATTTACCTCTTTAAGGCTATCTAAGAAGACTGTCTCTCTTTATTGACTAGTATTTTGTTCAAATCTGGCACTCATTTTCTCTGTGCCTAAATATTTCTAAAACATGCCTCATCAATTACTAACTAAACCTCAGAGATGGGTTATAGTACTTTTAACATGTATTGTGCATAAGAACTTTCAAGCATTCTCTATAAATGGGTTTATAAAAGTAGACCTCACATGCCAGTTGTGAATTATTTTTTCTTTTTACATCAATCTCCTAAGGCACATTTTTCTTAAGCAGCTTATACTGAAGTAATGTGATATCTCACAAAAAGTATGACTCATGAATTGGAAACTAACAAGAGACCAGAAGTTAAACATAATCTTTATTGAGTTACCAAACCTCTCTGTTCCTCTCCTGCATCATCTGTTAAGTAAGGATTATTATAATGCAGATTTATGTGATGCCTTCCTTAACCTGTACTATATCCCAAGCCACAATCTTTTCAGTTGTCTATAACATTTTATTATAATTATTGATTTGATGTCATTTTAGAAAATATCTAGACAGTGTCCTCAAAGAAAGGTCATCAAATCCTAACAGTACATAACAGTATTCAGTATTGGTGATATAAGATTTATAAAAGATTTTGGTGTCTGTTAACACTTTGTTTATCAGTAGCTTTATAAAAAATTATTTTTACTTCAGATCTAAGGATTTGGGTCCACATACTCCAACTGAAATTATTATGAAAATGAATAACTTTTTTTTCCCCAAAGAGAAATGCACAAGATAATATTAAAACAACATGTATATGGGCTTATAATACAGGATGAGACAGAAAATGCTGAAATATTTAGTTTGGAAATTTAGAATCATTATTGTAAAAACACGAGATTTACACTGTGCTATTGTTTTTAAAGAATAAATTTACAGGTGCTCATTTGAAAAAAATATAGTAACTTCTAATATCTTTTTGCTTGGAGGGCTAGAAACCACTATCCTATCTAACTATCTGCCATGATTTGCTTGATTTAAATAGCATTGTCCAGTGAAATTTAAAACTGGGCAATTTTACTCAGTAATTAGAGTTCTGCTTCTTATATATTTCACTTTTCATCATGCACCATCTGTAGCCTAGGCTAGCCTTGAACTTAGTATGTAGTCAAGGATAACTCTGAGTATGATCATCCTGTCTCTAGTTCTAGGGTGCTATTATTGAAGGTGTGAGCTTGCAGGAGTGCTGGGCCTTGAGCCTAGGGCCCTGTGCATGTTTAGTGAGCATTCTACCAACAGAACTGCCTCGGCTATAAATGCCAAGTCTGCCTATTCAGACAGAGCTGAGTTGATAATTCCAGAGATTGCCTAGTCCTCATAATGTTCATTGTCTTTAGGATTGTGAGTTGGAGATCTGTTGCTAATCCTGTTGTATTCAAAGTAAAGATATTTGTGAAGTTATAAAATTATTTTATAGTTCTATTTTATTATAAAGGTTTTAAAATGAATGTTGGGATAAAAGGTTGTCAACCACAAATAAAGGAAAAGGGCAAGCATATTTATTTACAAAAATATAAAATATACTTATATATTATTTACATTAACTTCATTTGTCTTTTTTTTTTTTTTTTTTTTTTTTTTTTTTTTTTTTTGGTAAATGATCAAATGTTAGTAACTATTCTTATTCCTAACCAACACAAAGTTGTTATTTTGTATAGGCTTTTGATTTCTGGTTTTGTCATTGTTGATTTGTTTTTACCCCATGAAGAATCTGAATGTGTAAACAAAAAAAGCAGCATTTTATTACTCAAATGGAAGTTATTTAGTAAATACATGTACATCTATTTTTGCTTTAGTGGGTGTCTGTGTGTATATGTGTAGCACGCTTGAAGAGAACAAAGTCCGTGTCTATTTACTTTCTCAAGGGCTTTTTCTTCTCACTTTTCAGACAGGGTCCCTCACTTTCCTTGGCCCTCATTAATCGGCCTAGACCTACTAGATAGCAAGCCCTAGAGATCTTCATGTCTATGTACCCCAGAACTCATATTATAGGTTCATACCCAATATTTTCTATGGGTGCTAAGATCAAAATTATAGTGATAATATTGCGCAGCAAGCATTTTATTAACTAAACAATCCCCACAGTGCCCGGACCATGGTGTTTACATTATCATTTGTTACTTCTCTTTCTGCCAATATTATCACTGGCTCAATTTGTATCTTTATAGTATTTATGCCTGTTCCCGTTTAATAAATCAAAATCATTTTAGCACATCACAGAATGGTAAAATCTATGTGACATATTTTATCATGTTTATACCTAAAATAGCTGCCTTGGCTGCTTCCTGCTCAGATCTTCCCCCTAACATTCCACTTTTTTATCCCCCAGAAGGAATCTCCACTTTCCCGTGGAGTTTATTCATGCTTCATTAGTACATTCAAGCATTGCAGATCTGAGCTTGGGTAGGCTGGTAAAGAATGGGAGCAGGAACAGCTTGTTTGGTGTGTGAGTTTCCCCTTTCTGTATACCAACAGCTATGACAAGGTTGAGTGCAGCACCTGGCACACAGTGGGTCTCCTGGGAATGCCGGAGGAGTAAACAAGAAAATGCACCATAGCACCCATGTTAATGAAAATGACTGAATTTGGAAAAGGCAGTATTTGGTCCAGCTGTTTGCATGCTTTATGTCTGCTGTCCACCAGGTGCGGTACTGGAACAATGGAGGCGAAGAAGAATCATCCAGCAAAGTGAAAGTGGCAGGAAATCAGACTTCAGCTGTGCTCCGGGGCCTGAAGAGCAACCTAGCATATTACACAGCCGTCAGGGCTTACAACAGCGCAGGCGTGGGTCCTTTCAGTGCCACAGTTAACGCAACCACCAAGAAAACCCGTAAGTAGATTTCTTCTCTCCACTTTCAAAATACGAAGAAATAGACTGCATTGTCAGTGATGGCTTTCTTTCAATAACCCCACTGAGTGATGAAATCTGCTTCCACACCTCACAAACCCAGAGGCCTCCACATTGCTGCTTTTACAGTATCCCTAAATCTTTCTTAGAGCCTCCATTTGAACATAAATATACATTGTTGAGATATTTGTGGGGTTAAATCCATCTAGTTTTATTAAGTGTGGTAGACTTTGTTGGGTCCACCAACCATCATGGGTCTTTAGTCCTCTGAAGCTGGCACTAAGCATACATAACTGGAGGCTAATTTCAAAACCCAGAAGCCTGATTTCTAAGCCTTTCTTTCTCACATACAAAAAAAAATCACAAGGAATTAAAAGGTTATGATAATCAGATAGTAAAGGCCATATAAATAGATGCACACTAAAAATTTTAACCACCGATGCCAATGTTGTCTTCCAAGATGAGTCTGTTACCTATGTTTTTACAGTTTACTTCACAAGCTGCTATAACGTTATAATTAAATTAGTCATCAAGAAGGTCAGTTATTTGCATTCAGTTCCTTTCTCACATCACATACACTCTAGTTTAAACTCTTCCTGTTATTATGATCATGATCATAGTTAAAAGTGCCTGAAAAAAACTCATGTCCTAAATACTTGAGGATCATTCCCTTCTGATCTAAATTTTGGAGGTAAGGAAAATGAGGCATGGAGGGGCGAAGTTCCTTGAGCACACTTGTGTTTTTGTTTCTTCATAATTGTGTTCTTGTTTTATTTTCAACATCTACTTCTCTATATCCCTGTGTTTCACTAAGTTTAAATACAGAGATAAGACAACTGTTGTTTTTCGTGGGCACTTGTACTGTTTTGTTTGAAGATTGCCATGTCCAAATTTATTTGAAAGCATATATTCATTGCCTAAACTGCTAAGAATGCTGTTAATATATAAATGAATATATAGGCAAGGGGAATTATAATACTGGTAATTTACAGTACACATCTTACTACTTTAGATGTTAATTAACCACTGTCATTTGATGGAGGAAATTTTTATGCTTTTCCTTGCATTATTTATAAAAAGAAAAAAGTGTGGCTAGCAACTTATTAGCATAATGAACACTGCAGAGCAACTATGTAGCAACAAAGCCATAGAATCTATTTGTAAGCATCGCACTAATGTGGGGATTTAACATTATCTTTGCCTAATTACTAGGGAAAGTGTAGCCCATCTCTTATGAATAACACATAGTTAAACCAAGATTGTGCTATTTGGAACTACATAAATTGAAAAATTATCTGCATTTGTAACATTTCAGTAAAGATGCTTGATTCTCTTGATAATAATTCAGTATTACTAAGGATTAAATATATCTCATTATTTACATGTTGCATTATTTACATCAGTCAAAAGTGCTGATGGCAAAAATACATCTGAGAAAGTTTACTTGACTCTTTGCTTTAATTTAATAATCAATGTGGTTGCTTACTAGAAAAATTTAAAGGCCAACATTATGGGCTTGCTAGATTGCTCAGTTGGCAAAGGTGCTTGCCTCTGAACTTGAAGACCTGAGTTTCATGGAACCTACAAGAGAACAGAAAATAACTAATTTTCCCAAGACACGTGTCCTCTGACTTTCCCATGTGATGTGGCACATTCATATGTGTACACACACACACACACACACACACACACACACACAAAATAACTGTGAAAAATAACTCTGTTGTTAGAGGTATCAGTAATAAACTTAGTATATTATGGAAACAAAAAGGAGAAAGTAACTCTGTGTTAATAAGAATATCTTGATAATATACCATGAATAGTGAATAAAATGAAGTCATAAAAAATAAACCAGACCCCTTTATAATAGACAGCATGAAAAGGCAAATTACACAAGATGATGAAGATAATTATGGTTTTAACAACTAAAACTTAGTGACCAATTTCTGTTCACAATTCATACCACTGTGTACTGATTTGTAATTCTCATGGCAACACTGACTTGGAAGCCATTTGTGTCTTCACTTAAGAAATGAAAAGGCTAAGCCACAGGAAATTTAGATTCCTTCAAAAAGATAGTGGTGGAGTAGGTGATGGGTCTGAAACATTCTCTCCTCCTCCATTCCAACCACATGTTTAGAATTTCCCTGTCCCTTTCAACACCAGTGTTTATTGAGATTTTGCTCTATATTTGGTGACTGGATAAGATGTCCACAGGTAGTCAGGTATACAGCACTGGAACAGCTGAAGGGTGACAGGAATTCCCCCAGGTGAATTAAATCTCTTTAAAATAGTGTTCTTCCAGTGTTGCAGTTCACCCGGAGTCTATAAATGTTGCTAACGAAAGTTTTCTAAATTGTATGGGAAATTTCATAAATTCTTCAGTCAACTTAAAAGTGCATATAAAAAAGAGGCATTCTTTTTTAAAATTATGCTAATGATTTTTAGGGCATGTACCAAAATAGAATAAGATGGCATCTTTCATAGCTATTTCTGATGTTGTTACTGGCAGCTTTGAATAATCATCCTAGGCATTGATGAGGTTTTGCTTCAAGTCCTATTTAAGAATTTTTTGCAAGGCTCACATGATTATGATTTGAAGATATCGTCTGTGTGCTGCAGGTATAAAGAGCTGAGATACCATTTTTAATTCCTGGTGTGGTCTCTGTTTTCTCCTCCAGTTCATGAACTTTACAGAGTCCTCTGTGCCTCATTCACCCAAACCCCATTCCCAGTCCACTCCCGGCACATGTCAGCCTCTCATTAAATGCTGACCGAATGACTGAGTGGATAAATGAAAGCTGGAGAAGCAGGCCAGCTTGAAGTACTGTTATTAATCAAATGTACTTCCTCTTGACTGCACATTGTGAATTCAAAATATATGCTGCAGCCTTTTTTACAGTCTAGTTTAAGATTTGCAAGTTGTGTGTCCTTGTAATCATGGAATTCAGCATTTAAGAATTTCCACCACTGCAGACTGTAGGTGCTATTTCTGATTGTAAAATAACAGAAGGATTCTCAAGCATAGCTTCCATTAAACATTTAATTTTTGTTACCCAAATACTTGTGCTTTCTAAAAGCATCTTTAACTTAACAGTAATTAGCCTCTTCAGTAATTGAAGATGGGTTTCTGTCACTCAAAAGCCAAAGAAAGGTAACCCTTATCATCATCCATCTAATGAGACTAATGAGAAAATTTTGCAGATGGCCTGAAAATGATAGAAAGTTTTGATTTCTAAAGGAAAGCATATTGGCAGACTCATGTACAGAATGCATAAGAATGAACCTAGAGGACAAGAACTCAGCATCCGGTGTGATAAATCTCCAAATGCAGCTCTGGTTGCAGTGTGGATAGATTCAAGCCAACAACATCTTCAAAAGTCATCTAATAGGGTCTTTATTAAGCTGAATTCTCCCTTCCTGTCCTTCATCTTTACTCTTATCCACTATAACACCCCTCTTTCAGCAAACACAGCCTCATTATTTTAGTCCTATGGCCTCAAACCTCAGGTATCTGATTCTTTTATAATGTGTGTGTGGTGTATTGTGTGTGTGTGTTAATTTATTATGTAGGAGTATGTGCAGCCTATAGCCCATGTGTTGACATCCAATGAAAATTTGCAGAAGGGATTTCTACTTTTTCTGGGGATTTTACTCAGGTTATCAGGCAAGTACTTTAACCCTGAGCCCTACCCCCATCCCCATGCACTTACTCCTAATTTTAGTCCATAGAACCTACTTTTCTGGCTTTATCAAGAATCCCTTTTCCTGTGGGCTGGAGAATGACTCAGTGGAGATCAAACATGAGGCCCTGAGTCCAAATCCCTAGAATCTATGGAGAACCAAATGCAGTAACTGCACTGTAGTGCTCTACAGTAAGGTGGAAGGCAAAGACTAGAGCATCCCCAAAATCCCTCCAGCCGCATCTTGCCTTGAACATTCAGGAGCAAACCAAGGACAGTCTCAAACATAGTGGGAAGTAAGGCCCTACAACAGGAGTTATCTTCTGACCTCCACAGTTCCTTATAGAATGCATATCCCTGCTCAGCTGCTGATGCTCTCTCTCTCTCTCTCTCTCTCTCTCTCTCTCTCTCTCTCTCTCACACACACACACACACACACACACACACACACAAACACACACACACACACACACATGTACACGCACTGCATTCACAGATGCTACTTTGGAGCAAGCTGTTTCTGTCCTTCCTGGGATCAGAAGTGGCCACTCACTGTTAAGCAGTGCTTACTTCTCATAAGTCAGGCAAGTGATCTTCAAGCCATCACTCTCCTGTTCAGAACTTTCTATTCACTTTCCGTCCATTGCAGATAAATGTTAAACCACTGATCATCACTAAACTGCTCCAATTGATATGTTTATTTATTTTATTTTTAAAATCGTATTTTATTCATTCTGTATGCATGGGCGAGTGGATTGTATGAGTGTTAGAACTACAGCATACATATTTATATCAGAGGATAACTTGCTGGGTTTTAATTTTACCTTCTACAACATGAATTATGGGGATTAAACTAGTCATCTGCTTTGGCAGTGAGTATCTTTGCTGACTAAGCCATTTTGCCAGACTATAGATATAAACTTATTTTACTGTTACTTCTCTTTGACCAGGATATCTATTTCTTCAGGAAAGAGAGTTTTACTTTATTTTATTATTTACTTGTTAGTTGTTAAGCTCTATTTTTATTCTTATAATTATAGTTGGGCCCAATAACTCCTGATTCACTCTATAACTCCTGCCACTATTCATGGTGACACGATTTTAGTCTGATCTACTTGTCCTTTAGCAATATATCAGTTAGACTTCTTGGGAAAGTAGAATCATTATTTTTGCTGATAATTCCACTCACAGCTGCATAGACTTCTTACTGGATCCTTAGGTTAATGACAATAGGTGAACCAATTGTCATCAGAAAAGCAATTTGCCTGCCTTGCAAATCATTGGCAGACCTGCCCAGAGCAAAGGATTTATCAGTTACTTTTCTTCTTGCAGTGACAAAATGCCTGAGGAACTCTCTGGGTAGGTTTGTGTTGTCTCACCTTGGTGGCTGTTAAGGTCACTCTGTGCAAGAGGACAGGCACATTTTACCCACAATTATGGAGAAGATATAAGCTGGCATATGATGGATTTTTCTTCTTTTCATTTTTATTGAGTCTGAAGCCACACCCTACAGAATGGTGCTGCCAGCCTTCAGGGTGGTTTCTCATGACAGTTAAATCTCCTTGGGAACACCCCCACAAGCACAAACATATGTGTAATTAAAAAATAGTAAATAAGCTGAGAGTAGTGAGCTTGCCTTTAATCTTAACTCTTGAGGTCAGCCTGGCCTGCAGTGTGAGTTTCAGGACAGCCAGGGCTATAAAAGTAATTCAATCTCAAAAACCCAAAATAAACAAATAGACAAGTAGATAAAAATAAGTAAATCATTAAGAATAGTTTTCTATGGTATGATGCATTTGACCCATTTGCAATAGTTTCAGTGATTGAGACAATATGTAACTCAGTGTTAGGTAGAAAGTGGCTTCAGGTTATTTCATTTTCTCATAATACAACTTGTTTAAAATGGAGATTAATTAAAATTAAAATGGAGATGATCTTCTCAAGCAACATCTAAGTACAAAATATCCTTTTCAGGTACTGGCTCTAACATTCAGGTGGCCAAGACAAAGAGTTGAAGAACATACTGATTTCTGTATAATTGATCACAGGAAGCACAAGCTCTTAAAATTCCATATTTCCAAAGGAAATACAAGCATTGCTGTCACCACTATATAAACATCATTCTTGAAAACTGCACACAATAATGTCCCCTATGTCAACAACCTTTATACTATATCATATTTAGGAAATCCACTCATTGTAGAAAATATCCAAAAGAAAATCATGCTGTAGACAATAAGATCCAGCTACAATCCCATAACCCCAAAATATCATAAGTACCTCATGGGATGTGCTTCCTGGATTTCCATTCTACAGATGTTTACTCTTTGGCTGTAAGTTTAGTTGCCTTTATATTATATAAGCATGTGTGATGGTTGGTTTTAGTCATCATCTGGAACAATTTAGAATCATCTTGGGGAAGAGTCTTGATAATAAAATGTCTAGATCAGATCACCCTCTAGGCAAACAGGTTTGGGGGCAGGGCATGAACATCCATCCTAAGACTGAGTAGTATTGGGTCCTAAATTGTACTAGGGTAGAGAGAGCTAGCTGAGTGGAAAGATATGTGTGTGCATTTCTCTCTGCTATGGACTGCACATGTGATGGGACTATTTGCTTCAAGTTTCTGCCTCAGTTTCCCCACAATGAAGGACTGTAACCTGAAACTGTGACCAAAATAATCCCTTTCTTTCCCCATTGTTTTTTGTCAGGGTGTTTTATCACTGCACCAAGAATAAAGCTAGAGCACCATATATGTGTAATATCTCACCTTGACAACAGGCCACCATTTATTTACCTGTCTTCTCGGTGATAAATGTGTCCTATGCCCTGGCTTCACCCAGGCAAAGTCATGTCACTGTCATCACCTCTTTGCAGACAGACATATATAGAACAACTGGAATCTCTAATAAAACTGGATGTTGAAAAGTTAGAAAACAAAACACAGAAAGTTTCATGATGGACGCTTAAAGATAGACCACAAAAATTAAATTAAAATCCTTCTTGAAATAGTGTTACTTTACTGTCTGAAGTTTAAGTTATTTGAGGAACTTTAGGAGCTGTCACTTTGTGTTGTGATGTAAATCCAATTAAGTAACACCTTTAAATAAAACAAATTATATTTTTCTATTATATCATGCTGTCACAATAGCAGTTTATTTGTCAAAGAGAAAAATATGTAGGCTTCAAACCTGACAAGTAATTTTAAAATATAGACTACCTGTCGTGTTAAGTCCAGAAGATTTGGCCTATGTCAGGTTGTTGGAGATTGTTCTTTTGGATGGGGAGAACACCAAGCATTAAGTTAGAAGTGCTACACGATACACTGTGGGTCATCTCTGGAACTTTCTCACTTCATTACTTTATTCCATGCCTTCAAATGCCCATCAAGTGCCTTTGAAACTGTATACATTGCTGCTTATGGGAGCTGCCTTAGTATTCAAATGTACGTTAAATAGTACCAACTGTGTGGACACTGCTGTATGAACAAGTCACATACAACAAGAATCTTACTGTTTTTTTTGTTTGTTTGTTTGTTTTGGTTTTTTTTGGAGCCTGTTTATTTCACTTTGCCTAGTGAAATAAGCTTCATCCATGTTCTAGAGTATGTTAGATTCCTGGTTGCTTTTAAGGTGAGCAATATGTCTTCCATTAATATATTTTATTTATCTATTCCCCAATGCATGGAAAACTGTAAGTGGTTTGTCTTAATTTTTGGACTGCTGTGAATAGAGATGCTGTGAACACACATGTATAGTTTCTCAACTCCCTGGGTTGGGCCAATTACAGAAATGAGGATCACTGCAGTGCAGCATACTGAAAATTGAGTAATTCAGATCAAAACAAATGCTAGATTGCCTAACATGTCATAAATAGTTACTAAGCACTAGATTGAGGCTGAAAGAATGGTTTTCTAGTTAAGAATTTCTCACACAGTGTTGTTTTTACCAGTGGGTAGCAAGAGAGATGATGGGCAACATTTTTAACATATTAAAAATTTAAAAGAAACTATTAGCTTCATTTTAGTGTGTATACAAAAAATGTGACTAGCATAACAAGCTGGCTATTGTGTAACTATCATTATTTGGAATGAGGCTAAAATTTAATGTTAATGGTCTTTTATTTTATTGTTTATTTTTTTTAAAGGCAAAAAAATGAGGACTGAAGTGGTGGCTTCAAAGTTAAGAGTGCTTGCTTCTCTTCCAGAAGACAAAAATTCACTTCTAGCACTTGCATAGGGTTGAGTAGCTTACAATATCCCATAAATCCAGTTTCAGGGGACCCAATGGCTTCTGACTTCTGTGGGTATCTGTAATATATCCATACATAGTCAGAAATAAAACCACATAGACATGTGCATATGCATAAGTAAAAATGTACATTTAAAAAAAAATTAAAAAGTGACCAAATCAGGAAACAGTGAAGTGAATCAGGAAGAATAGTCACACAAAAGGGAAGAAAATAAAACTTCCACTTTTCTTAATTTACTTTTTTGTAGTTTTTCTTTAATTTCCTTCCTTCATTCCTTTTTCTGTCATTCCAAAAGTACTATTATTAAGCTGCACTCATTTACCTCATGTATTTTGAGATTCACACAAGTCATTTCTTCTCTGAAGCTGGTATTGGGGTAGGTAATGCATCCCAAATGACTGGAACTATCTATAACCTGTCAGCACACATATATTGATAGAACAATCTGTGCTGAAGTACATTATCTGAATTGCATCAAATCAAATGTAGTAAGAGGTTTCTTGTTATAGTGAGGTTTTTTGGTTTCAGGCGGCTAGAGGTTTAGATTTATAGACTTGTTGTTTTAGACTTTTTAGCTGTCTGTAGTTGATTAGGTCTTAAAAATGACTTAGACATTTATATTCAGTTTATGTTGTTTGGTTTATGGCTTTGGCACATTGTTAGTTAGTTTTTATATTTTAATTTAATTTATTTTTATTAATTTGTTTGTCACATGGCCTGTGGCTTATTTGCTGGCACTGGCAGCTGGCTTGGTCTGTTTGACTTTTTTTTTTTTTTTTTATGTTGTGATTATTTTTTAAGGTGTCTGTCATAGGCTAAAATAGTTTTTTTACTTAAAAATTGGAGAGATTCTGACCTGGACTTTTGGGCCTAGCCTCAAGGTTTAGACTCACAGACCTGCAGAGACACACAGATGCTTACATTAATTTTATGCTGATCGGCCTAAGGCCCAGTATATAACTTTCTAACTCTTTACCCTTAAACTAACCCATGAGTCTTATCCTGTACAGCCATGGGGCTCGGTACCTTTTCTCAGAGCAGTATAGTTGTCCTCTGCATCTTCTGTCTTGTCTGGCAACTCTGGAGTCTCTGTGGCATTTCTGCTCTGTTCTTCCTGTTTCCAGAGTTTTCTTAGTCTGGTATCCCCGCCTACACTTCCTGTCTGCCTTTGGCCAATCAGCACTTTTCATTAAACTCATAGGGGGGGACAATTATTTACAATGTAACATAAATCCACTACATTCAAACTTGCCATTTCTTATACTACTCTCAGCCAATAGATAACAGACTTCAGGATGTTCTAAATTCATTCATGACCACTGAATAGAGTGACTAGAACACACTGATTAATACTTCAACCCTAAGTACCTGTCATTGATTTTACTATCAGTCTTGGAGCTCAGTTTTAGTTGACTTAAATTCACTGTTAGTATCCAGGCACAAAAATGTTTAAAGCTATGTAGAATCATATTGGTAGGGGCATAATAAACCAAAGAATGTGTATGCAATTCTGTTTTGTGTGGTTATTCATCCTATAATGTATCTCAGAACTTTTCCCATCTTTAGGTCCAGATGGTTTTCCCTCATGGCATGAGTCAATGATGATGTTCAGACATTTCTATGGAAAGGCACTTGTTTACATCACTTTCCCATTGAAAATCAGGTTACCCAAATTACATTCTATGTTTCAGTCTACAAGGATGAACTGTTTCAGTACTACTGTAGACAACTGTGATGCTTTTGACAAATATATTCATACGTCTCTTGCTTTGTGATTGAAAAGAGACTGAATCTTTAGGGTCCCTTCTGTTCTTCTGTAAACAAATGGAACCTGCCACTTCCTACTCCATCCCATGCCTCACACACATAAACCCACATATACCCTCTAACCCTAACAAATATAGTTTTTCTATCTTGTGCTTGTGAAGAAGCTAAGTATAAAGTTTATATTCAAGTCTATAAAATTCACAGAGTTTCATTAATTCCATAATGCAGTTCTCATTAACTGTTTTAGCCTTTTGCATTATTTTTCTCAAAAACTGATTTATACTTGGAAAATGAAGACTTTAAAATATGAACTCTCAGCTGTGATTTTTCATGTGTGTAGCTATTACTTCATGAGAATGAATCTGAGTAATCCTGATTTTTTATTGCCTCTCATTTTGCCTATCTCATCATATGAGGAGACTGGCTTAAAAATCATCCACAGTTCATTTCCTGAGACTTTAATCTGCTCATTGGCAATATCTCAGCCTCTAGCATGTATCAAAACAAGTCCCATGGCTGCCCTGCTTGGCTCAGGAAGAAGCAGTCCTCTAGTGGTTGATAGAAGAATTGCCTTTCTTTGTCTTTCAACATGTTTCCATATGATTTGATCTAGTATGATATAGTATTGGTATGGTATGGTATGGTATGGTATGGTATGGTATGGTATGGTATGGTATGGTATGGTATGGTATGGTATGGTATGGTATGGTATGGTATGGTATGGTATGGTATGGTATGGTATGGTATGGTATGGTATGGCCAATTTTCTCATAAGTTAAATACAGTATTCTTTTATCAGTAAATATTTTAAAGGTCCTGCTTGGCTTACCAAGGAAAGTTCTCTTCTTCTATGAATGAGCCTCCTAGAATATTCAGTTATCTGATTTATCTGAAATATGACTTTGTGATTAAAATGGTTTTAATTTCTCATTTTGCTTTTCAAGCTCCCAGTCAGCCACCAGGAAATGTCATTTGGAATGCTACAGACACTAAAGTATTACTTAATTGGGAGCAGGTGAAAGCAATGGAGAATGAATCAGAGGTAACAGGCTACAAGGTGAGTTGTGATTTAGACTATTTTATATTTCTCACCTTTACAAACATACTCAAAGGAAAGAAAAAAATTTAAATGTTAATGATGTTTTTTAATCTAATTTTCACACATTTATCAAGCTTTTTCTAAAAGATTTCCTCAAAATATCTGACTTGTTAAATATTGTTATGTGAGATAATTTATAATTTGCCTTATTTACTTTCTGTGCTCACCGAATACTATCCTAAAATCAACTTTAAGTGTTGCTCATGATTCCTTGCCTGCCCCAATAAAAGACAGATTCCATGTCTCTTCTATCTGTCCTCAGTATAAGCATTTTGGGAGAGCAGAGGCAGGAGGCATGGCTTCCTGCTGTTATTCTTAGCAGCTGGTCCCTACACTTTTACTGATGTTGGTGCAGGCCAATCCATATTCATCCAGGAAAGGATTTCAGTTTTATCCAGTATATGAAGCAGAGTTGGGTTTAAAAGTGATGTTAGATAATCTTAATCTTTAGATTAAGGGATAAAAGTGCCCAGAAGGAAGACAAGGCATACTCTAGAATATGGATATGGGCCTCGTATAAAAGATGCAAAGAAAATAAGACATATCTAAGTGTAGCTACTATGTTCTCAAATAAGGCTCGTGCCTGCTGATTTTTGTAATAAAATATATTATTGGACTTTGAAATTTCTGTAATCAAAAGGTTACTGGGAAACCTGAATGAAATTGTTGGGAGTTTCCTGAGAAGTAACTGACAGGATTGTAGTTAGTGAGGTAAAGTCTAAATCATGAGAATTCTGGGAAATAGGATCTATTTGCTTTATACAAAGATAACAATTTTGTTTAAGAGGCTCAGAGGATACTGCTGAAAAGAATGGAGCCCTACCCAAGGGCCTACACCTTCTGCATTAAGCCTGTCTTACTGTTGTTTTATATAAAATATCTACCAGGAACAAAATGCTTATGTGGTCAGCCTTTCTAACAAATGTAAATGGTTCAAAATTTTCACTTCACGACTGGGGACGAGCTTCAATCAGAATCTGGAGCAAGGATCTTCTCCTGTCACATGTCCCATAATATCTCTATGTTTTATCCTGTACCATTCAACCTAACTGAGGTTTTCCATGAAAAAAGTTAAGTATTCGCCAAACCCCCTCAGTTATGAGAACATGATTATTCCACTATGTTTACCCATGTTTAAGATCTACAAATTTATCTCAGGGTACACTTTATATTCTAGGTGTGGAGAGACATAAAGTCACTTTGGAGTGACAGTTTTTCAAAGGATATAAATGTTGGTTATAAAAAAAGTGTTTGCTTATGTTTTCTAGGTTTTCTATAGGACTAGCAGTCAAAATAATGTGCAAGTACTGAATACAAATAACACTTCAGCTGAACTTTTGCTGCCTATCAAAGAGGACTACATTATTGAAGTTAAGGCCACCACAGATGGAGGGGATGGCACCAGTAGTGAGCAGATCAGGATTCCAAGAATAAGCAGTAAGCTGGTTGAACCCATTCCTGCCTTCCCTTTCATCAGTGTCATTGGACCGTATAAGGAGTCAGTGATTGACATGCTGCCTATCCATTTTTCCCAGCATGCCTTTGGGATGTATGGGGCATGTACTGTAAGGATGGGACAAAGGAGAAGAAAAGACATTAAATGTTATTTTGGAAAATTTATTATTTGAACTCCTTATTTTGAGTTCTCCTTACATTTGCCTTGGGATCAACTTCCTAAGCCTAAATTCCCTATGTACTTCTCAAGGGTGGCATTAAACAATTCTGAGGTTTTCACATTTTTAATATTGCAAGGTGTGGCAAACCAAGATAATAATCTTAAGACTCAGGAGTCTCATCTAGGAAGTTCCTGAGTTCCAGACCAGCCTAAGCTACATAGTTCAAGGTCAGCCTAGGTTACATAGTGAGATCCTGTCTTTTCTTAATTGTTTTTGCCCTTCTAACTGCAGGTAAAATATGAGTTCTTTCAATAGAAAAAATAACATTTGTAAGGTCCTAATCCATTTATATGTACTAGACAGAAAGACAAGATCTTAAAATATCTAGTTTTAATTTCACAGGAGCCTCACATTAACTTTTCCTCTGAAAAATTTCAAGAAATATATTCTGTTATGGAAATTTCCACTTCTGAGCTTCAGGGAAACAGACTTGTGCATACACATTTTCTCAATGAGAGGGCAAAATAAATTTTGTCTTCACTATTAAATTCTGTTTAGAATTCTCCAGCCTTAACAGAAGTACTGCAAAGCCCATCTTGTTTTACTTTGTGACACAAGTAAAATGGCTCCATCTTCATCATTGAGTATTAACCTCAACCTTGTCCATAGCACTTGGCAATCAAGAAGGTGACTGCAGATGTAGTCTTTAAAGTGAAGGAACTGACATTCGCAACTCAAGTGGAAAATCTAACAACTTGGGAACTTTTTGTTATCTGTGAAAATATCTTGACTAAAGCACACACATCCAACTAGGAAAATGACAGATAATTATTTCAGCACTTAACCGTGCAAGTCAGTCTGTGAAAGCCATTTCAGACTGGGCATTATTTCCCAAATCTGTACAATTCAATAGTCTGCTGAATAGACCAAAATAGAAACTGATTCACATTTATTATGAGTACTTTAAGACTGTTTTGAAAGATACTAAAATTGTGTGTGTGTGTGTGTGTGTGTGTGTGTGTGTGTGTGTGTGTGTTTGTACGCGTGCGCGCCTTTCTGCCTTTCTAGGCTAAAAGAGGGTGTCATTCAGATCACCTGAAGCTGGAGTTACAGGAAGTTGTAAGATTTTGAGCAACATGGCATGGAGGCTGTGAACTGGACTCTGGTGTTATCCAAGAGCAGTGCTCTTAATCTCTGAGCCATTTCATCTCATCAGCCCCAATTGTTTTAGCTTTTAAAATAAGGAGCATGTGCTTCTTATTCTCTAATGTGTGAGGCTAAGAGTTAAAATGACAATCTAGACAGTGAGCCCTGTAATATGAGTAAGCCTTGTGCTTCTTTAGAGAGAAGGAGGAGGAAGGCTCTCCTCCCTTTGCCTGCTTCCCCCCTTAGTGCTACAATAAAATATCTTTGTCATGCTTTAGGAGTAACTGTGTCCTCCTCCTTTTAACTGTTTCCTTCAGCGACAATTGACTCTTTTAGAACATCTGACCCTGACACATTGCTAATCTTGTGTAGTCATGTAACTACCAGGGTTGTCTTTGAAAATAGAGTTTCTAGTGATTCATTTTACAGAGATATTTCATATGAAGCATAAAATGCATCCGAAGAGAGACAAGCAAATTTTCTAAAACCTTTATCCCATGAATCTTTGTTTAATTAAACTATGAAATTATCTCGCCAGTTGTTTGTAATCAAGTCAAATCATTTTCACAATGATGAACTTGTTTTTCCAAGTTAAATTAAAGTACATGAAATGAACAGACCGGAGTCATTTACTAACACTTGAACATGTCAGTGACCTATAGGTACTCTTAGCAGCCAGAGTGTGCTCCGGAAGAAAATAATAAGTAACTGTGATCCTAGGTTAGGTTTGTGTTATAATTTAATTTTGATAAATTAGCCATTACTTTTGTTCGTATGTGTCTTATTTCATCCTAACTACTATTATTTTAGGGAGGAGGTTAAAACTGGGTTTCTCTGTGTAGCCTTGGCTTTCCTGAAACACATTCTGTAGACCGGCTGGTTTTGAATTCAGAGATTTGCCTGTTTTTGCCTTCTGAGTTATGGGAGTAAAGGCTACCACCCATTTCAAAATATGTTTATAAAAATATCATAATCTTTCTGTTTTATAACTATAGAAATATATCCCTTATGATTTTAGAGGCTGGGAAATCCATATTATGGTACCTGAAGATTCACAAACATTTTCAAAGTATTCCATACCTAAATTTTGCCACAAAAACTGAGATTTACTTTGGGGTTTCTTAGTCTCATTAACAAAAGAATTTAGAAATGGTCTCAATACCTTACTTAAGTGCAGTTTTATTAAAGTTTATGTGAAAAGCAATAGGCCAGGCTAACTGTCAGTCTGGCAGCTACCCAGAGAAGGGAGATGGGGAAAGCCCATAGGGCCTGGGAGTGTTTGCTTAGGCTTTGGGGCAGTGTCCAAAGATGAAACAAAAAGAAAAATAAAAAACTAATTAGGACTCAAAAGTAAGCAGGTCTCATGGCTAGCCTCCATAATGTTTCCTGAGAGAAGGTCTGGAAATGTTTTCACTAGAGCTTCTGAGAAGTAAAAGAATATAGAAGTAAAAGAATATAAAATGAATAGTCAATCTTTATTTGACTAGTAGGAGGTAGAACTACCTTAAAGGACCTCAACACAGCCCTGTTACCTTGGCCTTTTCACATGGTAATTTAAATCTAAAGAGTAGCAAAGCTGATGCTTAAGATTCTTGAGTTACCAGGAAAGCCTGGCTTGGGGTCCACTGCTCCAAAGCCCTACAGAGCCACTACTATAGCAAGAATATTATCACAACTGAAGACAAGATTTTAGCATGACCCCAGAGAGAGCAGAAACATTCAATCAATAGTACCCTGATTGCTCTTACTAATGAAATGTTTATCATCTTTGACAGGTATGGATGCAAGAGGCTCTACATCAGCCATTTCAAACATCCACCCTATGTCATGTTATATACCTGCCCTACTGTTCTTTGTTGTAAATACTTTGTGGTGATAGGTTTTTTATTATTTACTGGAAAGTTAATTGGTTACCCAAAAACAGTGCTTTCTGAAACAGTGATTATGCATGTTTTTTTCAGCTATGTGTTTTTAAATTTCTACTCCATTATAGGTAAAATATGAATATAATAAAAACAGTAAATCCTTTTAGAGGAATCTGAAATGCCTTAATATTTGCTTGGTAAACCAAAGGAATTTGCAAATTACATACTGCAAACTTTTGATATAAATATTCTTATGTTATGAGTTTAAGCACTGCCTATGTGTGAGGCACATACAAACACAGGATACACAAAAAAAAATCACAGTGCATACATAATATGTAGAAACAAATAATACATATACAGTGCACACAGAGACACATACATATACACTAACAGTTTTTCTATACTAAAACACTCCTTGTGTATTCCAAATGTTCTTTTCCCAGTACTACATCACCTATAATTTAAAAATTATCCACTTAAATTCCTCAGAGTAAAAAGTAAAAGCACTTAGATATTATTCCAGATGGGAGTAGCTTGCAATTCCATAGGACATTGTAAGAAAATGTCACTCTGAACTTGGGCAAATGACATCTGCCTCAGTGTACTTACTAGTGTAGGCTGTGAGATCCCCCTACAAACTGTGTCCTCTCTTTTCTGTAATTCATCCTATGAAACAAGGTGATAAGATTTCTATCTTCCTTTACTGCAAGATTTAGTTATTAAAAAAAAGAGGAATATGAAATTCACAGTTTCCTCCACATGTCGTGTTTCTGTGCAGAATCTTCCATGCACGTTTTAAAGTGACATACAAACCAAACTGCACAATTTTTTGAAGCTTACTGGCATTGCATGTTCTCAGTAGGATTATCTGTCTCATTCAAAGATAGAACTTGAACCTGAATGAATATTATAACATCTTATGGGTTTCTCCATATTTAAAAAGAAAAAAAGGTACCTGGAAATGAATACATTTTATCCTGTCTGAAAATTAAAATGAAATAAGGATTCATTCCCTTCCCATGTAAAAATAAGCTGCAGGCTTTTTAAAAACCCAGTAGAAAAAAATAAGGAACAGCCTGTATCTTAACCCAAATACAACACAAAAAGCATACAGTTCTTCATTTCCAATTTCTGATTCCATTAGGAGGGCCCTCTCTCTGTTTGGATGGCAGAGATGTTTTTTAATGAAATCCCACTGTCTATCTCATCAAGTCAGGCAAGCTTTTTCGTTCCCCAGTTAAATTTGCAATAGAACATGGTGATGTTGCCACTTTGATATGGATGACTCAGTCTTTCAATATGTGGTTTTCAAAAGACTGTGGAAGACATGACTTCACAGCAATAAGTAAAAAGTATATGAAAATCAGCAGATTGAGTGTTAGACATTCAAAATCAATTTTTTGCCTCTTGCCTACCAATTTCAGATTTTGCTGGAATTTGCTCATATTACAAAAGGTAGCAAAATTAGAAACAGATGGGGTAGTTCTCAAGAAACACTAAAAGCTAGCCAGATTCTGATCCCATTTTAGTATTCCATGCTTCCTTTGAATATTCCGTTTAAGGCAAGGTCATTATGTAAAAAGGAGAATGATTTTTTTACATTTCTCTGTAGGGTTTGTATATATTGTATATATCCAGAAAAAAAATGAATGGCTAGTTCATTTCATATGACTATTGTTATTTCCAGTCAAAAAGTGGAGAAGAAACACTTTCTCCACCCTTGTACTTTACAGCACATGTAACAGAACTATACCTTTTTCTTATCTTATAACTCCTAGAATTTTTTCCTATACCTTTCTTTTGCAAGATCCAATTCTTGTTTCCTGTTATTCTTATCAGTATATCTCCATGAGATGTAGACACTGTTTCATATTGAAAAATCTAAATTTTATGCTTTAAATTTCCGTGTGTGTATCCTATGGTTATCTGTATGTATTATTTTCTATTATTCTAATAAAATTTATAATTATCAAATACTTCTGCATTGTTCATTGTGGTTTGATGGAGAGAAACATCTGCATGGGAAAGAGAGGCCCATTAGAGTGACACTTTCACTGCCCTTCCTTATATTCTTTCAGCCAACATTTGACTTTTACATTCTTTAGGAAAATATTTTAATACTTGTAGCAGAGGGGTTTCTCTGTCCCAGGTGGCTAGGGGTCCAGACCCACAGACCTGCTGCCCTAGACCCCTTAGCCACCCAGCCGCCCACTGCTCAGGCCCCTAGTAATGACTCAGATGCTTATATTAACTTTATGTTGTTTGGCCTATGGCTCAGGCACATTGCTAGCTAGCTCTCACATCTTAAATCAACCCATTTCTATTAAACTGTCTGCCACGTGGCCTTTGGCTCACCTGTGCTCCTTACATGTTGCTCCTTTGGGCTTCAGCTGGGTCTGTCTCTGACTCTGCCCTTCCTTTCCTACCTATTCTGATTCCTCCTCCTACTTCTTCTATGGTGCCTGTCATGGCCCAAAACAGCTCCTTTATTTAAAGATTGAGATTCACAGCATACAGAAAGGCATTCCTACATCAAATACTTTTGCTTATGCTCAACTATTTCAGTAAAATCAGAAATTTGATACATTGGCTTGTACACTCATAATAATTGAAATGAGAATCACAGGGATTGATAGAAGAAACAGAAATTTTGCCTAATAGACTTATGATGCCCAATTTCTTCTCACTTTATTTTGTGTTGTATAGAACCTCACACAGTTTTAACAAAAGGGTTTCTTTTTCTTTTCTTTTCTTAAAAAAAAGCACCAGTGTACCACTTTCTACATAGATTTTTCTCTTTGGAATCAGAGTTAGACTTTACTTGAAATAATTACTCTGCTAAAGTACATTCTTCTAAATATTTGTAAAAACTTACTAATGTTTCATCTTTGAAGGTGTAAACAATTCCAAAAGTTAATATTGGTGTAAGGAAAATGAGAACAAAAGATAATCCAGCTATAGAGGAAAACTGTAAGGTTCTCTCTCTCTCTCTCTCTCTCTCTCTCTCTCTCTCTCTCTCTCTCTCTCTCTCTCTCTCTTTCGGCTGTTTAAATTTAAGCCCAATTCAGATGGTTGCATTAGTGTCTTTTAATTAAAGGCGAATAACCAGAGAGCATGCAAACAGATATTATGGCCTCATAGGATATTAACATCCTAATGTCTGATGCTCATGGGCATGGAAAGATTAGAGGCTAGCTTTGCTTTGCATGACACTTCTACCAGCTACATAGCACATTCAGGAACTGCTGATCAGGGGCTCTTGCTCAAGTTCCAAAATCTTGGGTTCCCTGGCTAAAGAATGCAAACATGGTAGAATTTTCCCCATAGAATTCTGTCTTTGACAGCTGCTAAGCCCCTTGGTGGAGAACGCTGTTATGTAAGCTGAAGCTGTTGACACTACCCAGTTATGAGTCATCTAGTAAGCTAAATAGTTTGTGTAACTCTTATAGAGTCATACTGTTATCATTATCTCCATAGGTGGGAAATAAATCACCATGGAGAACTAAGACCGTCTTCAGAAGGTAGTTTTATGTCTCCCTTTTAATTTCACTGTATTAAGGACAAGGTTCTGATTTTGAGAGATTTAAGAAGAGAAGTGATTCTGAAATTCCATATTCTTTGCAGAAATTAATATCATTAATGTTCAAATTCGCTCATTCACTGTCCTTGACACACTGAGTTAACTCTTAAATCATGTCACTAGTTAAGTCCCATGAAGCCCATTTCACAGATGATGAACTGTTAGCAATTTTCCCAGAGTCACTCTGTGACAGGCACGTAGTAAAATAAAATGCGTCTCAAACTCATTCAGTTTTAACCCTGGAAAATGAAGTGGGATGCGACACTTTGTCCCTCTTGACATCAGGCTGAAGGTCTAAGCCTCTCTGGTTTCACTTCATAGTGGACTCTGTTCCTCCTTTATTGAGCATATAATCAGGGAGCCTAAAAATTCCTAATTAATTTTCATTATACTTTTTCTTTAAAACTTTTGAAGATGGCACAATTTGATTTTCAATCATTTTGCCATATTCAGTGAAAACCAACCAGCATAACTCAGTAAGATAAAGAAAATGTGAAGTCATTATAATGTTACAGATTCTTCTTTTCCAATTAAAATCCCTCCTGCTGGTTCATATTCACACAATGCCAGCTTTTTATTTAAAATCAGTCTTAATTGGGCTCATTTTTTCTAAAGCATTTTACCCTTTTAAAAATGAAGAAATATGCATAGATATTCATTGTAATTTGGATATTTTTCAGTAAATATTGGAAGTAAAACCAACCCACAACATCAATTATGAAATCAGCAATTAGTAAACTCTTGTATTCTTTTGAAAGAAAATATGTAAACAGACTAGAGTACAGTGCAATTCAATCATTAGATTATTTTTTGTTCTTATGCAGACCTCTACTCTAATTTAACATGCCTTGCTTTACATGCAGGTAGTAATTACTCTTGGACTTAACAGAGAATCTATACACTGATAAGAAAATTAAACTTGCAAAGGATGAACTCATTCCATACTTATCAGCCTTTATTTTTATTTTATTCATACTCCAGCTTTGGAAATTATCTTAGTTCCTGTGAAACCATCCAGACCATCAATACTGCAGGGAAGAGAGAGAATCAGACTCTATGTAATTGGATATTACCTGAGGAAACAGAAAAGGCAGCAATAAATGATAAGGTTGGACTTCACACAGAAGAAATTGACAGACACGAAACTTTTGTAAAATGTACGTTGTGCCTGTCTAATGAGGAAGTGAAATGTCCCTGTCAGTGTGATCCTTGCATCCACGTTTCCAGAACATCCTAGAAAGGTTTTTGCCAGGTTAAAGTTTAAAGATGAAGACACAGAATCCTCACTGGGATGTTAATCACTGTACCCCACTGTCTTGTGAGGGGCTCCTCTTTCCATGCTCATTACCAGCTTGATGACATAACCAGCTGGGTTCGCCATGTCCTTCGGGGTTGTCCCTGCAGATGATAAATTATGAAAATTAGAAAAATAAGTGGTGTTATAGAATGTACACGAAGCAGTCTAGAGTAGGCATGGTATATTGAAGAAGTTAACACATCTGTGAAGGAATTTTCTAAAAGCATTACAAACAGATTCTGACTAGAATACTAACTGTGATCCTAAAAAAATGTGAAAACTTTGGTGTATACATTAATTTTCACCAATGTCTACAATAACACACACACACAAAGGTGCCTACCTAGTAGATCTGCCAAGGAAATTGCTGGATGATATTGCAGGAGTCTTTTATCAGACTTTGGCTCATGGTTACTCAAAAACGTTGTATAGCAAATTAGTAATCCTGACTGTTCTGCTACCAGGCAATACTCTGGATCATTCTGTAATGGTCAGTAGATCTTCACCAGAATAAATGCAGTACTAATTGTGTTGTATTGACTACTTAATTTCAGGTGATCTCTGCCCTTTGCATTAGAGATAGAAAAGACCCTCCTCTCTGTAGTGTCTCACACTAAAACAGGGCGAGAGCACTGGACAAGATGAGAAGGAAAAAACATTGAGAGTGTATGCTGGTATGGTTGTGAGCATGGAGACCTTCCCAAAGGAGCTTCTGACTTAATGGAGCTGGCTGGGCACAAGAGACAAGCTTAGCCTCTCCTGGCAAAATTCTTAGTCACTCACAGCAAAACCTTTGTGCACATGATGATGTCACAGGTAAAGGTCAGAGGAATTATTCACAGACACCATTCAATGTATGATATTAGAGGCTGAAAGCTTGACTTGTGTTCTATGAGTGTTTAGTGCTTTTCTGTAAAGTCTGTATATAACTCAATATGTTTCTCAGGAACTATAGTTCTGGAGTTAAACAAAAGAGCCACTTGACTTGGCAGGGCTGCTCTATGCTTCTGAAGACTTTCAGTTAGGATCTTGAAAAGTCTGAGGCAATGAGGAGCATTCATTAAGCATGTTGACCAAGATTTAACCAGTAGAAGTCACTTGGGGAGTAGAAACTCCAGGCCTCTTTTGAGAATGCTGTTTACTGTTTTGTATTCTTCCCTAAGACAAATTCCCTCACACTTCCAAATCTGCTACCAAGGATAGCTCTTGCTGGGACTTAAGTTTCTGAGAAGGCCTCACTAGCTGCTGCTACAGTATAAACGGCCAGCTCCCTGATGAATATAAACACATTTATTTGTCTTTCTACCACTTCTGCCTAGGCATTTTCAGAAGTAAAGAAAAAAAAAAAAAAAAAAAAAGGGCAATCTTCAAAGTCCCTCCGCTTCTATAAGAGATAATAAAAGATATGGAAAAAGCCTGGGGACCAAAGCCTCGTTGCCTAATTGCACATATTGGGAAAATATTAGTTTCACAGTAATTACATTTATCTTAAAAGGAAGTGAATAATGTCTATAGTGCAATATTTGTGCCTCCTAAAGAAAAGAAGGGGC
Source organism: Phyllotis vaccarum (assembly GCA_033318265.1). Taxonomy (NCBI): domain Eukaryota; kingdom Metazoa; phylum Chordata; class Mammalia; order Rodentia; family Cricetidae; genus Phyllotis; species Phyllotis vaccarum. The sequence continues at coordinate 110,892,214 of JARWLC010000011.1, forward strand.
TAATAGGGAGGGAAAAAGGGACTGACAAGAAGAAAAGTAGAAAAGACGGAATAACAGGGACAAATATGATTAAAGCATGTGTATGTGCACATACATGTATATATAAAATATATGTATGTAAGTATAAATATGTAAATATAAATGTATATAAATATATGCATACTGTGGTGATTTGAATAGGAAAGGCCATAGGGAGTGGCCAAAAGGAGGTGTGGCTTTGTTGGAAGAAGTCTGTCACCGTGGAGGTTGTGTACACACATATATACTTTTAACAGAAAATGTGCCTAGCATGCAATGGAGCCTTGACTTAATTCTAAAATGAAATGTTTCTCTTAAAAATATTAGGGTTTAACCAAATACTTCTGAAAAAGTCAAATTTTTATGAATGACGTACAAATAAAAAATAAAAATGTCCTGATCTCAATGTACTCAATCTAAAACCATGAAAAATATTTTGTGGACCAAATTGCTTTTAAATCAGTACAGAAGGATAATTTCAAAACAAACAAAGATGGAAAGAATGTGTAGGTGGTTGTCTTAGTTAGAGTTTCTATTGCTGTGAAGAGACACCATGACCACAGCAATTCTTAGAAGAAAATATTTAATCATAGCTGGCTTACAGTTTCAGAGGTTTAGTCTATTAGCTTCATGGCAGCAAGCATGGCAGCATGCAGGGAGACAGAGATGGAGAGAAGCTGTGAGTTCTATATTTTGATTTGTGAGCAGCAAGAAACGACAGATTCACACTAGGCCTAGCTTAAGTATCTGAGACCTCAAAGTCCACCTTCCTAAAGAGAGACTTTCTCCAACAAGACCACACACACTCCAACAAGGCCACACCTCCTAATATGGCCACTCTCAAGTTTTCAAACACTTGAGGCTGTAAGGGCCTTTCCTATTCAAACCACCACAGTGGTTATGTATATTTTCCAGTGAAATAATGATTAAAAAATGTTTCACTTGTTTTGCACACATACACTTTTCACAGAAGTCAGCCAATGGCAATTTTCCAAAAGACAGAATTGCTCATCCTTCACGTAAATTTTCAAAGGAAACCCTCTTTACTGCTTTATGAAGTCTGAAAGGTGGCTCAGGCAAGCTACAGGTATTACAGAAGCTGGCTAACCCCCAGCCTCCAAGCAAAGAGGCAGGGACCTCCAGTGCTCCCCAAGAATCTGGAAGTGACTAGTTGCAGATGGGAACTTGCTTGTAGGAAGCTTTGCCAGATCTAAGCAACAGGTTGGTAGGAAGGAAATTATGCGGAGCTGCAAGCTCAACAATCCAATTTGGGTGGTTACCCAGAAATTGTACTTTCACAGTAATGAAGAAGGATGTTTTAAGAAATCACTAAGATTATGCTCTTTGCAGTGAGCCCGCTCACAAGGCTGAGAGCTGCCACTTAGTGCTTGAAAAGTAACTAAACTAACTTTTCTAAATTTCCTTTCCCCTTCCTTTACTTGTTTGTACTGTAAATTTCTTTAAGTCTTTTGAACTCCAATACACAAATTAAATAAAGAACCTAGGAAACAGGTGATTTCTAGTAATCAGGATGAATGTAATTTTCAAAGCTTGGTTTTTTTTTGTTGTTGTTGTTGTTTGTTTTTTGTTTTTTTAAAATCTATTTTAAACCACAACAGGAAACCTCGGTGTAAGGATTCCTGGCATGTAGCCCCCACGTAATAAACCCAACATGGCACCAGCAGAGTATACTGCTTGTGGATGCCACAACCCTACACATGGCTATGTAAATCTGTGTCCACCCATCCACATGAAAATCTCTCTCTCTTGCTCTCTCTCTTTTTCTTCTGCTTCTCTCCTTCTTACCCACTCAGTAACTCCACATGAAACCAAGACACTGTACAGTCATGAGGCACCATGTCATGTTGCAATATATTGTACATTGTGTAATGTTAGTAGAAGGTTAAACATATATATGTTCTCAAATATATGTAATTGTCTTATGGTAGAAATGTCTAATATCCCCTTTCCCAGCCTTTGGAAATGGGAAAGGCATTGCTGTATCTGGGTGCACCACGGTGGCTTTCCCTCATCCAGCTGTGATGTAATGTGCTTCAGACAACCTTGCCCCAGCTTCCTATTCATTCTTCCCTCTTCCACTCTCTAATAACCTTTCCAGCCTCAATTTCTGAAAGAGCTTAGCACATGTATAATAAGTTAAGGTTCTTTCAGTTTTGTGAAATTTGTAGCAAAGTATATGTCTCTTAGTTACCTTCCTATTGCTGTGAAGAGACATCATGACTAAGACTCTGTGAAAGACAATATTTATCTGGAGTTCGTAGTTCCAGAGAAAAAAGGCCATGATCATCATGGCAGGAGCATGGCAGCAGGCAGATAGGTCTGCATGGTGCTTGAGAAACAGCTGAGAACGTGCCTGCTGAGATAGCCACAAGACAGGGAAAGAACTAAATGAGAATGGCATGAGCATTTAAGTCTTCAAAGCTCACCTCTACTAATATACCTTCACCAGCAAACTCATGCCTCCTAATACTTCCCAAACAGTTCCACCAATGATGGAACAAGCATTTAAATAGACAAGTCCATGGAGGCTGCTCTCATTCAGTATATATATATACCATTTTATATCAGGTTACTATTGTTCACAGTATTTTGAGTTCCTTATACATATTATAGATGTCAACTGGTGTCAGATGTGCACTTGGCACATCTCCAGTTCTGTAGTTTTCTCCTCGTACTCTTGTTTCTCTTGCTGGATTCAAGATTCCTGATTTGATAGATTTTATTTTTTTCTTTTATGTCCAGTGTTTTGGAGGGTATTGTTTTAAAAATATCTATCATTCCAGCACTCTAAAGTTTTCTCATTTATGTTTTTTTCTAGAAGTTTCATAGTTTCCAATCTTACATTCAAGGCATTAAGCCATTTTGAGTTGATGTTTGTAATTAGAGAAAAGTAGCAGCCTAATTTCAGTCTTCTGCATGTGAATATGCAATTTTTCCTAACACTGCTTACTGAGAAGTCTATCTTTTCTCCAATATATATGCTTAGCTCTTTTGTGAATAATCAGTATATAAAGATCCCTGGGGTTATCTATGTGCTTTATGTAATGTGACTAATCTTAGGAACTTCATTAGAGTGAGAAATCCCAAAGAGATTAGATAAGAATATCTCCAATGTATAGTGAGAGTGCTTTCAGGTATAAATGACATGCAGGTAGGTAGCTGAGGTAGAAAGTACCATCATGAATGTTCAGAATGTGTCCCGAGGTCTCAGATGAAGTGAAAAGGAAAAGGAAGGGGGCTGCTAGCACAGACCTTCATTTTGCTTTCTGGCTGCCATAAATCAAGGACCTCTGAACTGCCACACCCTTCCACAATGAGGACTGAAACTTGACCTTGAGTGGAAATATACTTTCTCTTCCATATAGATATTTTGTCAGTGAGGGCAAATCTAATGCACTGTCCAATGTATCCCACTGGACTTTTAAAATGTCAAGCATCAAACTATTTTTGATTTCTGTGGCTTTGTAGTATGCTTGGAAATCAGGTAGTAAAGTGCCTCCTACATTTTTATTTTTACTCTTGGTGGCCTTGAGTATTCAGGTTTGGCAGAGAAGTCTATATAGACTTAATGAGTTGACTTTTCTCCTCAAATCAGGAATAGATATGAGAAATTTCTTCCTCTATTTTGTGAGAATTAGAAATTATACAATGCCCAGAACTCTAGAAGCTCAAGTAGGAAGATTATAGGTTCAAGCCCAGCCTGGGCTACATACTGACAGACACTGTTCCCACCTTAATGACACAGTACTTCCCTTCACATGCAATTAAAGGAACTCAGGTATGCCATGGGTCTCATGGCAAGACATAGATTAATATAAATTGGTTAAATTGTAAGAGATAGCTAGAAATAAGCCTGAGCCATAAGCAAAGTGGCATGAAAGTGATATAGGGCTCTGCGTCATTTCGGGGGTCAAAGCAGCTGCAGGTGGGTCCAGATCTTGGGCCGGATGGGCTAGAAACATTATACTACAGATGGTGCTCCAACGTGAGTCATGTACACCCACATAAAGCCTGAGAAAGCTTAAAATGTGTTCTAGAGCACAGAAAGAACCAAAAGCAGCTTCAGAGTTGTGTCTCTGACTGTGGCCAGTGGTACAAACATGCCCTGGCATGGCATGTGTACTTGAGATACAAAATGTCAGGCTTTCAGAGTACAGCCTAAGTTGCAACAAAGCTGGTTTCTGAAGTCTCACAGGAGCCTTGTTAGCACAAGCTGCATATGATGGATTTAAGACTAAGTCTCTTCTAGACAAAAAAGGAACAGAGTCTAAGCAGCTTCTTGGTAGAAGCATTTTCTTGGGAGTCCTCTGTTTTCTGGCAGCCATCAGAAAAATGGCTCATTTAATAGATGCTTCCTGATTCATGTTACTGTTTTTTAAGAGGCTCTACTGTCCAATACTTAAATGGAGTTCACAACAAGTGGGCAGCGGCACTCTACTTGGTAGCAATGTGGACCCTAAAATTTCCCAAAGTGGTAATTGTGCCTCCTGCCAGTACCTCTGCTAAAAAGCTGAAATCTCTGTGAATCCAGACAAGGAGCTGGGTGGAGCCAGCCACCATAGCCAAGTCTTTAATCCTAGCAAGTGTTGGCAGATTAAAGGTGTGGTCAGAAACATAAAAAGAGATACAGTAAAGACAGAGTTGAAGAAATCCATAGGCTTGAGAGAGAAAAGAAAGAAGTAAAAGGATAAAGTCCTTATAAAAAAGAAATAGAGTAAAAATAATAATAATAAGCCACGTATGGATGGAAATTACAGAGTGTCTGGATACTTTTTATTATTGTCTTGTCTTTAATTTTTTTTGACTGCAAGGAAGTAGTAAGAGCTGCTAAAACCTATAAATGCTGCTGAATTAATTTAATCTATGTATTTTATAAATGACTTTAAAATTGAAATCAAAATGTGGTACTTTTGGAGAAGAGGGTTTTTTAACTTCATTTTATTATTTTTCATAAATAAAATGTCTTTTTTATCCACGTATAGCCCTGGTCCTCCTCCTTCCCTCCTCCCAGTCCCTCCCAGTCAGCCCTCAGCTTCTCCCCTCCCATGACAGCATTCCCTCTCCCAAAGGAGTAAGAAATCTCAAGGTGGGTCAGTTCAGCATGGTACATCCATTCCAGCCAAGTTTTACTTTCACAGAAAATGAGAGGCTGTGAATTTATTCCTGGCTAAAGAAAATAAGGTTTGATCAAGTAAGACCCCTGGAAAATCTCTAATGGGAACAGACGGTCACATCAGCTTTAGGCTGCCAACTAAGATGATTCAGGACCCGCATGAGATTTCCAGACCCCTCAAACAGCAGGAAGTATGCTAGAGATGGTGCTCCAAAGTGGGTCACATTCACTCACATAAAGCCGATACTCTATAAAGCTATACCCAAATTCCAAAAATATTTTTTATGTTTGTGTCCATTATAAGTGGTTAATGGTTATAGTTAATCTTTTTTTAGGGAAAAGGGGAGATAGCATATAGAAATGATTTAAAAACTGGATTATTAAATCTACTTTGATCCAAAAAACAATTGTTAACTTCAAAATACTTCACATGGTTATGAATTTTGATTTATTCATAAAATTTAATGTTAATTTTGTTATATTGCATGTATATTTCTATTTTGTTTAAGATATTATGTCTATGCAAGTCCTTTGAAATTATAATGTACAATTAAGAAATACAAATTAATAGTCAATCATTTATTATAACAAAATACATAGTCATGTTAGGTTTTTTAAGATATACAAAGATATATTCCAATTAGATAGGTAATCTTCAAACACTTAAAACACTTACAGAATACAGCATTTAAAATATCTTAAGAAAGTAGACTTTTCTGGACAGTGAGACTGAAAGGATGTCAAAAGGGAGGGACTGCCATCTTGAGTGTTCATGAGCCTTTCATCAAAATAACCATGTGAATAATTTATGACCATGAATCCTAAAGCATTTGACACTCATTACTATTCCTTGAGATTAAATATTTCTTTAGTGTTCTCTGGCCTCAGTACTCTTGTTATTTTAAGTCCTTTGGATCTGCATGAATAGTAGCCGTGAATCTCAAAACAGGAGTAACACTTGCATGATATCTTAGTGCAGTATTTGGCTTCTTCATGGGGATTTTGAGAATTTTATCCCAATTCTTATATGACAACAGAATTTAATCTTGAAGCTTTTCAGCTACTAAACTAAATGGAAATAGGATATCTTTGAAGTCTTTCTTGGCAGCTTTTACTAAAAAGCTTTGGCTTTAATTGACTGATACAATGTATATGCTCATGGTTACAAAGTGATTTATGATACATGTATGTTTTGTAACAAATCAAGCCAATTCATACCCATCATCTCTCATGTTCACAGTTACTTTGTCATATGAATATTTGAAATTGGTTTTGGAATATTGCATATGGCACAACATTAACTATACCAACTGTGAGATAAAATAGCAAATGGTGAAATAACCTGTTCTGAAACCTTGTGCTCATTGACTTTTATCTCTCTCTTGCTCTGAGGCTCTGAGGGTTTCTTGGGTTTTATGATTCTCATCTCAGTGGGCCCTATGCCTGATCTCCACAACATATAGAAGATCTTTACCCTCCTGGGGGCTTAGAAATACAAGTATTTCATACAATTTCCTGCCTTAGACTGTCAAAGGTAATGAGCTGAGCTACAGTTCCTTTGATACCTGGAAAAGATGTGGACAGACAGTTGTATTTGAGAAAGTTTCAGAGAACAACAAGGATTATTTCCAGATTTTTCTGAAGATATTGGGTGGACAGCTACATTGAATCTGAATCACAGAAAGTCAAGAATCCACATCAGATGATGAACCCAAAGGGAAAACACATTGTTGGATGTAAATATTTCAAAACATTATATGTAAAGATACACTAGACAACTTAGATTAAAGACTGAGTGAAATAAATCCAATTAAAAGATTGTCATTGATTTTTAAGAGTTTACTTAAGGTTATATGCATAGCCAAATAATTTTTGGGAAAGGATGGTCAGTCTTTTCTTGTCTATGAAAGAAATATTACAGTATAAAGGAGAACTTAGACATAATAAGTTTATGCTACCAATTATTGTATGGGTCTTTTTAACAATCAGTTACTGAATTTTTGAAAAGCAGTTGTTAAAGGTAAATTTAAAAAGAGAATAAAATCTGTCTTAATTTACATAAAAACTTAAAATAATATTTTAAAATATATTATTTATTAGAAAAGCACAAATAACTCTAGATTGGAAACACATTAAATGAACAACAATGGTTGGTTCTGTGGTGAGTTGTCTGGATTAGAAGTAGGAGTTGGATTCTAGTACACTTAGACTTATTCATGCTTTTATTATTAAAATAACCTTAAAGAAAATAATGTGTTTTATTCTTTATTTGCTTAGGTCTATAGAGAACAATATACTAATAGTATATTAGTATCATAAAATCATGATAAAAAGCAAGATTCTTAGTAAATAATGGCAAAGTATCTTAATTTGGTGACTGAAATCATATCTGGAGGCAGAGTTCTAGCTTAGTTTAGAACCCTGAGTTCCAGCTCTAGCACAATACATGCATATGCACACACTTACATACATACATACATGCATACATATGCACATGCATATACACATGTGTTTATATACTTGCACACATACAGACATATACACACATGCACATATACATGTAAGAGATGTACAATCTTATATAAGGTTTTATTCCATCACCACTTTAAATACATTTTGTAATATCAATTCTCTATCCCTAAGCATAATTTCTGGAAATTCCTATGGGATTTATGGTCACTTTCAGTTTGTAAAGTACCATCAGTCATAATTAACTTTCCTAGCATAAATTCTAACAAAGCAAGGCAGCATCTGTCTCCCTACCTTTCTCAGCTCAGTTCTGTTGCGGAATGTTCATCTCCATGAAATAGGCGATCAAGGCTAGGTCCTCTGTCCAGCTCTTGAATTGGTTATAAACTAATTGACATTACTTCTCATCACAGAAAGTGAGGGTATTAGTTCTTGCAGTCATTAGCGTCTTCATTTTGTTCCTGTAGCCAATTAAGAACGGCTGCCATTGTTTATATTACTCCATAAAACTATGAAGGCACATGGGATAGAGCTGGCACACACCTTGAAAGTTAGCACCTAAGAGAAAGAGGTAGACAGATCTCTGAATTTGAGGCCAGTCTGGTCTACAGAGAGAGTTCCAGGATAGCCGGGGCTACAAAGAGAAACTCTTTCTCAAAAAACAAACAAGCCAAAATAAATAAATGAATAAAAATATAAGGACTCCTCTCCCCTACATGATTTAGCATTAGGTGTTTGGCTCATGAAATATTATAGAAAGTTTCAAGACTAAATGTTAAGTCTAGGCTTCCAAAGAATTGACACTTCTGTGATGTTGTTTGGATTCTTCCATTATCATAGACAAAAGTGGCTTGTCACATTTTGTTGTTGATTACAGAATTCTGTTATTTATAAATAAATGATATTCTAATATATGTTTATATTCCTTATGTATTATATTGCATGCCATTTTAATTTTTGTTCATTCCACTTTTGTGCATACAGGATGATTCTGTATCTTAGCTACTATGAACAGTGTTATGATAAACATGGTTATTAAAGATATATCTTTTGGTATGTTGATTTTGTTTTTTATACAGAAGTAAGATAGCAATATTAAGGAGTACATCAGTTTTTATTGAGTACTTTACATTACATAGAGATTGTATGTGGGACTATACTTATCTTTTTAAGTAGCACATCATTTGTGTACCCAATTCTTATATTTTGATTCCTGTAATTTTAATAAATTTATCAAACCTTGTCTCATCATCACTTAGTATAGGTTTTACAATTTTTCATAAAGAGCCATACTTTCCTTTCTTGTTTATGTCTTTTTTTTTCCTCTCTGGAAAATCTAAAGAGATTTCTGTTTTGAAGACTTCAAATCATTAAGATAGACTCAGATAAGATTTAAAATACAAAGTTTGTTTTCTAATTAATTGATATACAGAAATGTTTGGTCATGTGTGCACAATGCTTTTGTTTTTGAACTTTAACTCATTCTCTAACCCAACTTAGACAATGACAATCTCTTTACACAAATGATATAATGCAAGACGATACGTCAAATTTTCATCTGCTGGAAAAGGAGGCAGATGAACCATTTTCTTCTGGAAACCTTTGTTGATTAATACAAAGATATTACGGTGTGATGAGATGCTTTCTTGGAGTAAGGTCCTAAAAGGACATGAAGCTTAGACAGAGATGGAGGGGGAAAATGTGTTATTTGAATCTGAATGTCACATGCAGACTCCATACATATGTTTACTTACCCTTTCTTTGCTTTGAAGAACACTTAACTTTTACTCTAGAAAAAGAGAATTTTCATAAAATGGAAACCATTAAGGTAGAAAAGAACATTTTGAAATCTGAATACCAAGTCTGTATTGAAATTTAACTAAGTTAGTCAGAAAGGACTAGAGTGGGTCTTATGGAGGGGAAAACATAGTGATAGCTCAGTAATGTACTTTCCACAAAAGTGAAGAAAATGTGTAAATATCCCACAACTCAATAGACAATTGTGGTGTCAGAAGCATACAATCTTGTGGATGCTGAGACTAGACGAGAAGAGGAAATAGTGGTATTCCCAAAGCTTGCTGGCCAGCTACTATAGCTATATGGTGACATTGGAGTCCTTATCACAGACATAAAATGGAACTCACCTGAGGAACAATACCTGAAATTTTCTTTGATCTCCCCATGTAAGTGTATACTTCTGCTTGTGTGCACTCGTACACATGCATAAACATGCGCGCGTGCACATACACACACACACACACACACACACACACACACACACACACACACACACACACATGTGGACCTCCATAGTAACTGTTGCCACTGACTATAAAAAAAAAGTATTGAGCTAAAGAATAAGAAAAGGAACATGGTAGTTTACAAAAGGCTTAAGAAAAATTTTCAAGAAGGGAAATATATTAATGTGTGCTACTGTTATTTTTATTTCTAAAAATATTAATTTGAAATAATCTTCAATTTGACTTTTCAGTTTAAACTATTACTTAGGTTACAAGACAATTGACTTGGGTTATATAATAATGGTCAACTGTATTCTATAGATATGCTGAGCATTTCTTACCTGTGATATTTTTATCCTTAATATTTATTGAAAATTAAATTTATTTAGTTTCTTGGGAAAGGGAAACTTTGTCTCTCTATTGTCAACATTTTATTATGTCCAAACCATCTGTCTGACACTGAGATTTGGAAATAACTTTTGACAATCAGGAATAAAGTTGTCCATGGCTGGAAACATTAATCTAAGAGATTTGTGTCTAAAACAACAAGGCGATACAGGTAAAAGATGCAGATTAGTTTGTTAATTGCAAACTATTTACAAGATAGACTTTGTTTCAGAATTTTATATATACATATTTACATACACACACACATACACACACTCAATCCAACTGGAAAGTTTCTATATGCAAATATGTACATAACAAGTTCTCTGATAAGATTTTATTTATTTAATGAAACATACCTTTGACATTTTTTTTTTTGCTACTGACTTTCCATCATCTACTGTAGTATAGTTTGACTCACTACTTACTTTGAAGTTTTTTATTGGACTATTAAATGGTTTCCCTTTAATAACTTTTATCAAAGTTACGAGTATTTTTATTAATGATTTACTTGATTAACTAGATGTGGCACTATCGCCAAGGCAGGGAATATAGTGAGCTCATTTATGTTTCTAACATGTAACATTCTTGTTACTAACTGAGTGATGAACTGAGTTATGGGTATAGTGATATGTCTTTAGGAGTCATTTTATCACTATGTCCCTTTATCGAATAATAACGGTGAGCTTTCCCCTAAGCTTATGGTCTATCTAGTCTCAGGTTCTTGGCCACTGCAGCAGTGTCAGATATGAGGTATATCTCTTGGACTAGGACTTAAATCCAATTTTCAAGAGTCGTTGGTTACTCCCATAACATTTATGCTACTATTACACTGTATATATCACAGGTTGGAGGTTTTTGTAGCTCGGTGAAATTGATGGTTAGTTTTCTCTTCCAGTAGCATCCATAAGCACTAGTCAGTTGGGGTGAAGCTTGTGCTTGGGTACCAGTTTGATTTGATGCATGCTTTCATATGTCTAAAGCTCTCCATTGGTGATGGCATCATCCAATATTTGCCAAACACTACTCTATACAAATTCATTCTGGTAAAGTGTTGAACTACCTTTAATAAAACTATTTGAATCAATCTTTAATATTTTAAATCATATTTGGTTTTAAAATGTATAGGTCAATGGCATTGATATTTTATCAGTTTTAACTAATTGTGTCTAAAAACAAGACTGCATTACAGTAAACCAATATTTGCTTTTAATTTCTCTAAATACCAGGAAAAATGTGCAAGCCAGCATTACAAGTTAAAACTGGAGCTTGAATGCCCTTTACCTTCTGTATAACACAATATCAAAAACATTTTATCTGCCAATATGTGATTTCTCTGGTGCCCTTTGACATTTTTGAGTGTACATTCTCATGCATCATTAGAGGCTCCATGTTGAGTCAATAACACACTTCTCTGTTATTTTCAGATGTCTTCTAAAGCAAAAGGTTAATGATCAATAAAGTGCACTGAAATGGGGCTTGTTGTAGCCGTAGCTCATCTTTTTCTGTTTTTCACTCACTCTCCACTTGCTCTTAGTGTTTCCTGAGCAGCTTTTGTTATTTTATTTAATGAAGAGTAACTAATGTGGTATTTTCTCTTTATAAAGTAGTAATCTTTCTAATAGACCTCTATCCATAGGGACCAATGATGCCCACGATGCCTTTCATCTGTCCTGTGACAGTGGCTAACCTACCATTTGACAATTGTATGCCTTTAAAACATAAAGGTCATGCATAAAAATCCCTCATTTGCATGAGTTCATATGGGTTATAAAATTAATGTAAATGCTGTCTGGCTTAGGGATCTATGACATTAGTAGTATTAAATGATAAGAAATGAACTTATTTTAAAGTCTCAGAAAATTATCCTTATTTTCAGAGGACATGATTCTATGCTTAAATGATGTCATAAAATCTATTAGATAACACTTAAATCTAATAAATAAATATAGTAAATTCAAAGATATGGCAACAATGTGATCTCAGATAAATAAATTAAGAAAAACATCTCATTTGTAGTAGTTCAGACAAATAAGTCCCTAAGAATAAACTTAACCAAAGAAACAAAGACCTCATAATAAAAACTTTAAGATATTGAAAAGGAAAATCAGAGCCAAGCTGTATTGGTGCACACTTTTTGTCTCAGAACTAGGGAGGCAGAGGCAGGCAGATCTCTGTGCTTTTGAGGCCAGACTGGTCTACACAGTAAAATACAGAATAGCTAGGGCTACACAGTGAAAACCTGCCTCAAAAAAAGAAAGAAAAAAAAGCAAAACAAAACAGCAACAGCAATAACAAAGAAAGAAAAGAAAAAGGAGAAGAAAATTAAAAAGACATTAGTGATAGAAATGCTTTCGTGTTTCTGGCTGGCAGAATTGTCTTGAAAATGGTTATGCTGCCAAAATTAATATACATATTTGAAGTAATGACCATCATGGAAATTCTAATGTTGTATCTCAGAGATCTAGATAGCACAATCCAAGAGCTCACGTAGAAGCACAGAAGACCAGGAACAACTGAACAGCTCTGAGACAGAATCACAGTGCTTTGGCACCTAAAATTAAGCTGCAGAGCTCTAAAGAGAGAAACATTCTAGTATAGGCAGGAAGCAGACCAATGGAGCGGTACAGAGGGCCTGTGTACAAACAAACAAGACACAAAGCTTTGGCCACTTAATTTTTGTCAAAAGTGCTTTAAAAACATGCAGTAGAAAAAATGATTAGTCAATTTATCAAATATTCTTGATAAGTCTGAATATCTACATGCAGAAGAATGAAATTAGATTAATATCATAGATCTTATACAAAAACCAATTTGAAATAGACCCAGGACTCTAACTTAAAACCTGGAATGAGGAAACCACTAGAGAAAAAATTAAAGAACACTTTTCAAGACATTGGAGGGAGTGCGTTCCACTGAATCTTTAGTTACTAGCACAAAAATAAGCTTGAAGTCTCTTCACTGTAGCAGACACTATTAGGAGAGCGACCATCCCACAGAATGTGAGAAAATCCCTACCATCTCTATTTCATATAGAACTTCATATACAGAGAGCTACAAAAATTACATACCAAAGGAATAAAATTTGTGGTTATTGTGTAGACCAATCAAATGGACAGTTTTTAATATAAAAATCACAAATAGCCAATAGCCATTTCTTTTGAGTGTTTAATGGTGGACCAACGTGATGGCTTTGCAGTTTTGAGCACTTTTTGCTCTTGTAGATGACCTGGATTTGATTCCCAGCACTCACATGTTAGCTCACAACCTTCTGTAACTTTAGTTCCTGGGAATTCAATAACTCTCTGATCCTGATGGGCACCAGGAATTCAAGTGGTACACAGAACTACATGCAAGCAGCACGTTCAGACACAATAAAAATGTTAAACACTTAGTATCCCACATACTTGTTTATCCAGGCAGTGCAATACTATTTTGAGAAACCAATTCACCCCTGTCTGATGGATATCATCCAGCAATCAGATAACAAAAGGTGACCAGGATGTGGAAAAAGAAGAGCACTTATTCACTGCTTGTAAGGGATCAAATCAATGCAGTCATTGTGGAACTCTTTGGAGGCTCCTAAAAACAATTTAAATACAGTTACCATACAGCCCAGCTATTCCTCACCTGTGTATATAGAGGAAGCCATATTCTTCCATAAGGATATTTGCACATTCATGTTTATTTCTGCTCTATTTACTAAGCAAGGAAATGGAGCAATCCTAAATGTCCTTCAATAGATGAAAGAAATAAAAATCTTATTCACAAATAAAATGCAATATTATTTATCTCTAAAATGAATTTGTAAGTTTGCAGTATATTGGATGGACTTAGATATTATGATATTAAGGATGGGCACTCAGACTCTAAAAGAAAAATAATTTTAAAAACTACGTGTTTTTGCTCATGGGCAGGTTTATTCTATAATGAATTCATGTGTGTGTGTGTATACACACATATATATGCATATGTATATATGTAAACAGATGTAAGTGTATATGTAGCATAACATTTAAAGAGGAGGTCAAGAAAGGGTAATATTAACTTCTGAGGAAGAATTGAGTGCAAGCAAATGAATGCATGATTCATGAAAAAGCATATAAAGCTAATTGTTTTTTTATAGTTTCAAGTCTATCATAGCTTTTGCTGCTTTTATGATGGATAAGTCACAAAATTGTAATTGATAATGAAAATGTAAAAGTCTAAAAAACTTTGGACTAGACTCAGTAGCTTCAGAAAGAGCAATATATTTATAAGATGTTCACTGCAATATATGAAGTCAACAAGAATTTAAAATCAAATTTAGAATATATACACTGTTGTAGTGGGGTTTCTCAGTCCCGGGCTGCCAGAGGTCCGAGACCCACAGACATGCAGTGCCAGACCCCTCAGCTGCCCAGCCGCCCAGGTCCCCAAAAATGACTCAGATGCTTATATTAACTTCATGCTGTTTGGCCTATGGCTCAGGCACATTGCTAGCTAGCTCTTACATCTTAAATCAACCCATTTCTATTAATCTGTCGGCCATGTGGCCCGTGGCTCACCTGTACTCCTACATGTTGCTCCTTGGGCGGCTTCAGCTCGATCTACCTCTAACTGCACCCTGCTTCTCCTACCTAAGCTCTGATTTCTCCTCCTACTTCTATGGTGCCTGCCATGGCCCAAAACAGCTCCTTTATTTAAAGATTGAGATTCACAGCATACATAAATGCATTCCGACATCACTTCCCCATTTCTGTCTAATCAAAAAGGAAGGTTTCAATTTTAACATAGCAAAATTACATATAACAAAACAGCTATCAAGCAAGAATTACAGTTACAATATCTAGTATATTTGTATTTAGCAAAATTAAAGAAAATACTCTTATCATCTACCTTATCTTTATGAGTCTAAAGTTTCATATTTAATATACCTATCAAATGACTAAGAAAAACTGTACCTATAACTATCTAATGTTCAAATACGTCAAAGACCACAGAAGGACATAGTTACCCAAGTAAACCAGAAGGGCAAGCAACTTCTGAAATCTAGAAAGGACAGAGATGACACCTATATGCCTGACAGTCACTGAAAGTTCCTTTATAAGTTGGGGCATCCATCTTCAGCCTATAGGCCCGGAGTCTCTTTTCATTTCAGTGAAGCAGGAAATCTGCTCTGCCCATTCTGGCACAGTTCATCAGTTGCTTCTACACAAGTCCTGAAGAATGTCTGACAGTTTTCTCTGCAAAGCAGGAACCTGAATGACCATCTAGGCTTGTTCTGCCAAAGTTCAGAGGTCATCTTCCTATAGAACATGCATGTCCAGTTTAAACAGCATACTGTCAAGCAGTCAATATAAGAACAGGTCCTTGTCTAGTGGCTAACCATTGCCACAAAGAGAGTAGACTCCATATGGAGTTTCTTCGATGCCCATTTTTCTGTTGAAGTAAATTAGTGCTGCCAGGAGCAGACCTGTCTCACTGTCCAGAAAAGTCTAAGCTCTTAAAACATTTTAAATGCCATATTCTGTAGGTCTTAGAAGTATTTGAAGATTACCTACCTACTTGAAATATATCTTTGTATACCTAAAAATCCTAACTAACCTAACTATAAGTTTGATTATCAAACGTGACTATTAACCTTCATTTTTTAATTATACACTACAATTTTAAAACAGTTACATGAACATTATACCTTAAACAAGAATAGAAAAACACATACAGCATAACAAAATTGACCTTAAATTTGTATCAATAAACCAAAATCTATATCAATGTAAAGCATTTTGAGATTAACAGCTGATTTTCTGATCTAAGTAAATTCAATAATCTAATTTTTTAAAAAAATCATTTATATACCATATCCCATTTTTCTTCTTAGAAAGAGATTAACTATGACCATTAACCATTTATAATGAAAACAAACATTTAGAAACAATATATGGGGGATTTGGGCGTAGTTATCCATTACTACTTCCTGCTGATTAAGGGGCGTTGAAAATCTCATGGATTGTTGAGACTGGATCATAATCTGCAGCCATGAAGCTGATCTGGCCATCTCTTCTCATCAGAGTTTTTCTTCAGGGGGTCTTGGTTGATGAAACCATATTTGCCTGGAAGCAATCCACTGGTTCTCATCTTCTGTGGAAACAAAAGCAGAACTCTTCCGAAGCAATAAAACCTTAGACACAAATTTCAAAATCAAAATACCTTTAAAATATATATTTTTGTTTAACTTAGTAGCCTTTGCATTTGCAATCCATTGCCTTTCTGCAGTTAGCTCATTAACAGTTAAAAAATTAAAAGAAAACACAATAACAACCAAAATCCAGAGTTTGTGTCTATTTTCCATCTGTATGTGGCTTATTATATTTTTATTACTCTATTTCTCTTTTTAAAGCCTTTTTCTAACCTCTTTTTTTTTCTCTCTGAAGCCTATGTACCTTTTACAAACATTGTAACCCGTTTACAGGTTTTTCTTTTTATCTGAATCTGTTTAATTGTGAATCCTTAATCATCTTCTATCCATAAGAGCTTTTAAAATACATTCTCTAAAAAGAAGCACAGTTTTTGCAAATTAGGCTGAATCACTAAGTTCTCTTAAAGGGACCATGTATCTATTCGTGGCCAGTAAACAGAGCACACCCAAGAAAATGCTGCTACGAAGAAAATTTGTTTCTTTTTTGTTTAAAATAAACAGAAATCTAAAATCAATCACATGCTACTGAGTCTTCTGTGAGATTTCAGGAACCTGCCTGATTGCAGTTTAGACTGCCTGCCTCCAGTCCGCTGGCGCCATTTTGAATGTGACCCAGACCATGCTTTTTTTGTACAATGGCCAGCTTTGTATACACAATTTGGAAGCTGCCTTTGCTCAGTTTCTACTAAAACCCCTTTTAAACTTTCTCAGGCATTAAGTGGATAATCGCCCCACGTTGGATGTGCCATCTGTAGTAGTGGGGTTTCTGGGTCCCAGGCGGCTAGAGGTTCGAGACCCACAGACCTGCTGCCCGAGACCCCTTAGCTGCCCCCACCGCCTGCCGCTTAGACCCCCAGAAATGACTCAGATGCTTATATTAACTTTATGCTGTTTGGCCTATGGCTCAGGCACATTGCTAGCTAGCTCTTACATCTTAAATCAACCCATTTCTATTAATCTGTCGGCCATGTAGCCCGTGGCTCACCCATGCTCCTTACATGTTTCTTCTTGGGTGGCTGGCTCACGCCATCTGTTGTAGTGGGGTTTCTCGGTCCCAGGCGGCCAGAGGTCCGAGACCCACAGACATGCAGTGCCAGACCCCTCAGCTGCCCAGCCGCCCAGGTCCCCAAAAATGACTCAGGTGCTTATATTAACTTCATGCTGTTTGGCCTATGGCTCAGGCACATTGCTAGCTAGCTCTTACATCTTAAATCAACCCATTTCTCTTAATCTGTCAGCCACGTGGCCTGTGGCTCACCTGTGCTCCTACATGTTGCTCCTTGGGTGGCTTCAGCTTGATCTGCCTCTGACTCCGCCCTTCCTTTCCTACCTTCTGAATCCTCCTCCTACTTCTTCTATGGTGCCTGTCATGGCCCAAAACAGCTCCTTTATTTAAAGATTGAGATTCATAGCATACATAAATGCATTCCCACATCAATACACCTTTATGGTATTGACAATAAATGTTTTACCTATTATACTATAGTTAATATGTCTTTCTAAAGAAATGGTGAAAGAAAGACATTTTCAAGTATAAAATAACAAAACTACAGCCCTTTCACATAATGTGGACCACAATTTATTTTGTAAATAAAGTTTTGTTGTAATATACCCAAGTCCATTTATATACAGATCCTCTGTGGCTGCATGCATACTTCAGTGATAGAAATAAGTAGCTTTCATGAGTCTGATATGTATTTTCTTGTTTTGCCATGGAAAAAAAGTAATTAGCTTAAATAAAGCTCATTCTATTCCCTCTTGGAAAAAAAATTATACACTGTGAAGTATTGATCTAGTCAAAACCAAAATTATATAACTGAGAGAATACAAAGCTTCACTTTATAGAACAAAATATGAGCTAACATCTCTTTTCAATATTTACTGCTAAACTTAAGTTGGTGGTTGAACGTGCCCCAAACCCATGTCCAATGTAAAAATGCCTATACTTGAAGAGGAAAGGACTTTTTTTAATACTATAATGTTCAACTATAGATGTGTGTTATATTTATATGCTTTTCTTTTAAACATATGGGTTGTTATCAAGGACTATGCCCTTCTTTACCCTGTTATAACATGTTATGGAATCAGTAATATTTAATTCAATATATCAGGTAATTATCTTTGTGATTTTGTTGTGATATATTTGTTAAATAATGATAACATGTTTACTGTGAAACACAAAGATTCTCAGAGTCAGTATTTTCTTTGAGCTTCATTCTAATACAATATAATGGACTCTGTGATTTATCCTGTACAGAGATGGTGCTTCCATGATGTCAGTGTACAAACTGACAAAGATACTAAGGCTAGTCACCCTGTCTTTAATGCTAAGCAATTGCTCAAAACAGTTTAATAGACTGCTTCTGTAATCTCTGGTTAAAAAAAAAAGAAAAAACAAAACAAACCCCAAAGCAAACCAAAACAAAACAACAAATTTGGGGTGTGAATGTTTAAGTTTTAGAGCTATGTGTGTGTGTTTCATATGTTACACTGATCACAAATACCTCTGACTATGAGAGTGTGGTGCCTCCTGGTAGTTTAAGAGTACTGGGCTGAATGAATTGATCAAGATTGATCAATGTATGTTGTATACATGGCACTGTATCATTTCTGTGTGTCTAAAGAATTCATAAATTTTATCTTTCTGTACACTTCCTGTATATAAACTCCTCCTTAGACTGTACATGTTCTTCCACTTGATCTTAGCAAAAGGCTAAGAAACAATATAGAACATTTTTCTATATCACTGAAAAATTCATAATTATTGCGTTGTTGCAATCCAGAAACATCTACCAAGCAGACATTTTCTTCTTCAGTGAAACAGAGGGCACTTGTAAGATGATTTTGTGCATTTCTATTGATTCCTTTCTAGTGTTTCCTAGCTATTTCTTGCAAATCAAAACATTCTATCTGGGGAAGAAGCTCATAAAACCCAGTAAGTTCACAATGTTGCTTGGAATTTTGAACTCAGGAAGTTATAAAATCTACCAGGCCTCTCCTCAACATTATGCACTCAGTGAAGGACTGTTAGGGAAAAAAGTAGTGCCATCATGCAAGAAAGGAGCCCTGAGATGTAACACTCATGGGTCATCAACTATGCTGGAGTAGA
Organism: Phyllotis vaccarum; assembly: GCA_033318265.1. Taxonomy (NCBI): domain Eukaryota; kingdom Metazoa; phylum Chordata; class Mammalia; order Rodentia; family Cricetidae; genus Phyllotis; species Phyllotis vaccarum. The sequence goes on from JARWLC010000011.1 coordinate 110,911,752, forward strand.
CCTTCTCGTGATGCAACTGCATTTGAGTCATCCAGGCTCCTTAGATGTTGCAAAAAAAAGTACGTGGTTCATCAACTATACTTTTATAGACTAATCTCTTTGGTCTGTTGTCTCTGTCCTATTTGTAATGGAACATCTTTGTTAATATCTGATAGAGACAACATCTGGAAAAAAGAGATTGCTAGTGCACAAGATAGACATGTTTAATATTGAAGGATACTGCCAAGTGACACTTCTAAGTGATTCTACAAAGTATAATGAAAATAGTATTCTATCAGGGGAGTTGCTTCCCAGGGTGTTTTTTTTTTTTTTTTTTTTTTTGAGGCTTGATGTTATAGAGACATTAATGTCATTATTAACATTTCACAACAGTACACACAAGCACTGCATCTCACTTCTGTCAAGAATATATTTTTTTTTTGTAAGAACAAAAGTATAACTAATAAATAAGTGCAGTTACTCAGTGACTGTCTGAGAGAAGAGTTAAGTTGGCCTTGTATAAAGAAGCCCCTCTGAGTAATCTAGTAATCTTTCAGGGAATGTGGCTGCTCTGACATTGGGCTTCTTGCCTTTACCCATTACTTTGAATAGCCAGTTCTGCTGAAGTTGTGTGTGTGTGTGTGTATGTGTGTGTGTGTGTGTGTGTGTGTGTGTGTGTGTGTGCATGCACGTGTTTACATTATTTACATTGTTCATATTACATTCACTTCCAGGCATCTATTACTGAATTAGACCATCCTATCCACAAGGAAGTTCCTGTTTACCTTAGCATGTGACTTTTGATATTCTCAACCATGTGTTATTTACTATCAAATCTGGATTTTAACTTTAGGAATTTTATAAAGAAATAATTTTGATTTACTCCTTTTGGCAGAAAACAGGGCAGAGGCCTGGACTCTGCATTGTCCTTTACTCAAGTGATAAAAGCACTCATACTGTCTATCTTGTTCACTGACATATTGTTATTGCAGCAGAACCTTCTTGGGATGAAAGTAAATTCAGTGTGTGCTTTACTTTGAATGTGTAAACATTCAGTAGAGCAAAACTGTCATTCAAATAGAGATCCCAAACTTTGACACATGGCAGATGTGATAAATAAAAAATTGTCTGAACAAGGTTCCTCCCATTTTTAGCCATAAACAAAGCTAAGTTTTAAAAAGAAAATGCTTTATTTCAAAAATAGTCTCAGATATTTTTGAATTTAGTCATGGCAGTATCTAGAACCTAACTCTGCAAAAACAACTATAGTGCCAGACACATTGTAGTTGGCATTTTAGGGAATTTGAATTCACAGCCTCATCATTGATGTTACTAAGTGGATAATATATGAGTAAGTGACATATACACAGCAAATAAATTTGTTTCATGATCTTTAATTTTTATGTGTTGATTTAAAAATAACAATATTGATTCAAACATAAATTTACTCAGCAGAATTTGAGTGAGGAAGAGATGCAGAATAAAGTAGTATAGCCACTGTAAGAGAATTGGTTTTTGTTTTAACACCTAGAGATTCTTTAAATTGTGAGAAATGGAGCTAATGGATGGGGCAAGACAATTCATGTTCTGGCCTGGAAGAGACTGAGAACTGTTATGTTAGCAAAAGCAACACCAAAGGGTATTTCCTTTATTGCTTTGAGATGCTGGGATTTTGTGCTTCCTGAGTATCATTTTCTTACTTTTCAAATTAGTAAAACACATTTGAGTTTATGAAAAGATTTTATTACAAATAAGAAAACAGCTTTTGTTTAAGACATTAAATGATACTTAATCTTTTTTCACCTGATGCATTAAGGATTTATAGAAACACCTTTCTTTTCTCAGGAGAGAAAAATAAGTTGAAGTCAATTAATTTTGTAGAGCATTTCCAAGGTGTGTAAGGACAGGGCCAGTTTCAGTCTATTGAGAGCAGAACTTGTGTCATGACCTAGCTCTTGAAGGATTTGACAGGACCTATAGAGGTTGCTGTGCTGTTAGCTGTTTATCTTAATACTTTAAAACTATAAATTCACAACAGTGTTTACTCATTCAGTGCTTGCTTTATTCCCTATATAACTGATTAAACATTAATGCTCTTAGATGCCACTCAACACACTTTTCTCAAAATATAGTTTTGGATTATTTAATATATAATTTTTTTATCACAGAAAGGCCCCTTTCACTAAGTTCAACATTTACACAAAACTCAGTTAAGTATTTAGTCATATTCCTTGAATACAGTTTAAATCAGCATTTAGCCAAACTATTTATTGCTTTTTGTTGTTAGAACTGTAACAAGAACATTGGGTTAGTTTGGGGATATTTTCAAATATAATAAAAACAGTCTGATTTCAGAGGGATATACCCACAGTCAGTCTAGGAGGATCAGACAGTGATAACTCACACCTTTAATCCCAGCACAGGGAATATCCTGGGAGTGCTGACCTACGCCCTTAATCCAATCTGAGTGTGAGGTCATCTTATTTTACAGAAGGAGTTCCAGACTCCCAGTCAGGCAGTGGTGGTGCCAAGCCTTAACTGAGGGAAGACAGTATTTAAGGTAGGCATAGAAAGATGGAGGAGGCAGAAGAAACCAGGAGGAGCAAGGCTGAGGAAGCTGGAAGACAGCTGGGTGAGATCTGACTGTGGTGTTTTTTCTCTGATACCATCACCTTTTCCAGAGATTTGGCCCTGAGTTTCCTTTATTCGTGCAATGTTGGGTTGGGGCACGAATTCCTCCCTTCCCTACCTAAAATACAGTACTTGCTGTCTAGAGCAACACATGGCCAGAGGAGTAATTACGGACTGGCTAGGCTTTCTGTTCTGAGTTAAGCTCAAGTCTTAGGCAGACCAGCCACACGTGTTTCCATTTTACTCTCATCTGGGTAAGTCTTTCAGACATTGGTCTCTTTCTCCTAATAGGTGGTTTCTTTTTGTTCTTTTGGACCCACCTTGAGCTGCTCTCACACTAGGTAGCTGCTGTACTTCACAATCAACTGAATCATCAACAGACCACAAATGGGCGAGTAAATCATTTTAAAGCAATGGAGGATTTTTGGTCCTTCTGTGATATTTTGCTAGACAATTTGGTATTGTAATCAGTGAAGGAAAAGATAAATAAGGTAGATGGAACTACCATAATGATTATCATACTGTTTATTAGGAATATTTTTTGTTTGTTTTCTATTTCATCACTTAAAAAGTCAAATAGTATAAATGCAAAGAAAAAGGTCTTTAAGAAGCCTGTTGAGAAAGAACACAAAGATGTTCAAATTCAAACATAGGAATATGAAGAACCAATTTCAGCAAGGTCATCCAAAATTAGACAAAAACAGGCAACATTAATATACCCAGTAACCTTTAAAAAGAACGAAGAATGATAAAAATGATAATGAAGCTATTTGGGCTCCTAAACAAATGCTAGGATTATGGAGAGTAAAAGAAGCAATTGTAACATATGGGATACATTCACCATTTGTAAAACAAATGTTGAACAGCTGGTCATGCTGTAACTGGTCATCTCTAAAGATTTGCAAGATATGGTTACAGCTGTGTTAGAGGCTGGACCACTTATACAGTGGAAATCATGTGGAGGGAGGAGGATAAAAGACTAGAACAAAGAAGCAGGGCCAAAGGCATCAAAGTCTCCCAAGACCAACTTCTTGGGGAGGGAGATTATGCTGATATTGAAAGGCAGACCTTATACAATGAACATCCTCTGTATTTATGTTGCATGGCAGCTTTAAATGCCTGGGACCAGAATAAAGAAATAGGAAAGAAAACTGAATCATTCACAAAAGTAATCCAATGCCCCAAAGAAACTTTTACAGACATTTGCACATATTAACTGGAGCAGTAAACAGAATGGTACTGGACTCAGAAGTCAGGCGAATAATAATTGAATCACTGACTTTTGAGAATGCTAATCCACAATGTAGAAAAATACTTAGGGAATTAAAAGCAAGGTCAGCACCCTTGGAGGATTGGATTTTTGAGACAATTAATCTAGAGTCTTATGACAGTGATGATAACTGGGTAAGACAGCTTATTTCTTGAGGTATAAGAAAAGGTCAAAATTTTAAATGTTACAATTGTGGAAGACAAGGTCACATAAAAAGAGACTGTAAACAAGATATTTCCAGAAACAGTACCTTTTTAGAGATAATCACATGAGAATGCCCTTCACTTCTGGAGTATGCAGAAGGTGTGGAAAATGAAGACATTGGACTAATGAGTGCAGATCAACAAAGGACAGACAAGGTAACTTTCTGCCCTTGGGAAATGCTCCTAGAAGGCTTTCAAAAGCCCCCATATCAAATCAAATCCAATCTTACCCTGCCATTGTGGAAGAAACACCTTCCCAGAACAATTAAAAAGGTTAAAACCTATTTTTAAAAAAAACATACTACATTGAATGATAGAAAATCTATAGAAAAAGAAAAAAATTCAGAAAAAAATTATAAGGTGAATATTTTGGCAAGCTTCTATCAATGAACAAAGGCCAAAATTAAAAGTACACATAAATGATGCTATAATTGAAGGATTGTTGAACACAGGTGCAGATGTACCAATAATTTTACTAGAGTCATGGCATCCAAATTGGCTCATTCAGGAGGTAAATGTTCAATTCTTGGGTATTTGGTCGATATCCCAGGTAAAACAGAGTGCAAGATGACTTGAGTGTATAGGACCAGAAGGACATAGAGGAATATTAAAGGCATATGTGGCTAACATTGCTATAAATGTATGGAGACTAGATTTACTATAACAATGGAACATACAGATTAATATTCCTCCAAACACAGAAATAAGCCATAAACTAGCACATGATTCTGGAAAAAACATTAAAAGGTATTATGAGAAAGAGTGACAGACCATTCAGGTTATAAAGAAATAAGGCAAAACAACTGCTGATCTTTCAAAAACAACTACAGCACTACCTCTAAATGGCTAACAAAGAAGCCTATATGGTTTTATCAATGGCCTCTAACAAAAGAGAAATTGCAGGCCTTAGAGTAGTTGGTACAAGAGCAGTTAAATGCTCAGCACACAGAAGAATCAACCAGCGCTTGGAATTCTCCTGTATTCGTTACTAAAAAGAAATCTGTAAAGTGGAGAATGGTAACAGTGCCCACTTATAATAATTTTCAGCCTGTTAAGAGATACTAGTAGAGTATACTCCCTCAAGGAATGCTGAATAGCCCTACTCTGTGCCAGTATTTTGTACAAAAGCCAGTAGAACAAATACATAGCAAATTCCCACAATCTATAATTTATTATTACATGGATGACATCTTGTTGATCGATTCAAATATCGATACCTTCAAAAAATTTTTGAAGAAGTAAAAAAAAAAAAAAAAATGCCTGCTTTGGGATTACAAATCGCCCCAGAAAAAATACAAAGAGGAGATTTCATTAATTATTTAGGCTACAAAATAGGCCGACAAAAAATTAGACTCCAAAAGGTACAAATCAAGAGAGATAAATTGAAGACACTTAATGATTTTCAAAGACTACTAGGAGACATTGCCAATTTACCACCCACTATTAGAATTAAAAATGATGAACTGGATAATTTCTTCAAAACATTAAATGGTGACAAGGACTTAACTAATCGGAGAGAATTGCCACCTGAATCTGAGAAAGAATTGGCTTTGGTGGAAAAGAGATTACAGGATGTACATGTGGATCATGTGGATCCAGACATTAATTGCATTCCAGTTACCTTGCCCTCTAAGCATTCTCCTACAGGAATTTTCATGCAGAGAGAAAATGTTATATTGGAATAGAATTTCTTCCACATAAACCAAGTAAGAAATTAAAGAAATATGTGAAAAAAATTTCTAAACTTCTTTTTAAAGAAAAAAATCTCATTGCTTAACCTCTCTATTTTTTTTGTAAGTTAATGTCCCAGTTTAATTATAATTTAAAGCTAGCTTTAGAGTTGGAGTGTGGCTCTCCCCTTCTCTAAACTCATGCATACTTGTTAAAGAAAAATACAAAATCTCTGTATCGTCTCAGAAGAGCCACCTGATATGGAATAGAAGAATAACAAAAAATAGTGGACTATTCTATTTTTACTAATCCTATGTTGAAAAAACACTTATATATTTAGCTTCCTGTACATTGTGTTGGGCTTTTGTCTCTTATCAGTTTTCTGCAGTGATCCATGACAATGCCTAATTGCAAACTTGAAGTATCCAAAAGGAAGATGGGGTCCCACAACGATGGTTTCACATGGACTCTGACAAAGCCACTCGTCTGACAAACAGCAACCAAAGGTCAGATTTTAACTACAAACTGCTCAGGACAATTTCAAGGCAGCTCAATGAGATGAATCATCTTCACAGACTACTATAGCCAGAACTTGAGGCAAGCCATGTACTTTCCTGTTATGCAGATATTGGATAACAAATGATACAGCTACTTATTTCAGGACTTGACAATTAACAAAACTTTTCTTTTCAGGATACCCTAAAGATAACATTGACCCAAAACAGCAGGAAGTAAATTTAAGAACATGGTGCCCATATCCCAAGAAGTTGGGTGGGTGGTTTTTGGTCGTTCAATGGGTTATGGATGATTGTCATTGTTTAGGTTAATTGGTTAAAAATTGTTAATGGTTATGTTTAGAAAAAAAGTTAAGCAAGAATGATTACATTTAAGATATGTGTTTAAAAAAATAGAAAGAAAAAGGGGATACAGATATATAGTACATAAGGATAGATTATTGAATCTTCTTTTAAGAGGATTTACTAACTTTAAATATGTTTTCAAGATCAAACAAATATATTTTAGATGAATAGATCTTCTTCAAACACTTCAGAGATCCATAGAATATGGCATTTAAAATATTTTAAGAACTTAGACTTTTCTGGACAGTGAAACAGATCTGCTCCTGGCAGCACCAATCTTCTTCAAGAGGAAAATGGGCATTGAAGAAACTCCATATGGAGTCTACTTTCTTTGTGGCAATGGTTAGCCACTGGACAAGATCTGTACTTGTATTGACTGCTTGACAGTATTCTGTTTAAACTGGACATGCTGGTTTCCTAGGAAAGTGACCTCTGAACTTTGACAGAATAATCTGAGATGGTCCTTCAAGTTTCTGCTTTTCAGAGAAAACTGTCAGATATTCTTCAGGACTCAAGGAGAAGTGACTGATGAAATATACCATAATGGGAAGAGCAGATTTCCTGCTTCACTGAAATGAAAAAAAAGACTTTGGGCCTGTAGCCTGAAGATGGATGCCCCAACTTTATAAAGGAACTTTGGGTCACTATCCAGGCAGATAGGTGTCATCTGTCATTTATAGATTTTGGAAGTTGCTTGAACTTCCTGGTTATTTGGGTAAATATTATTTCCTTCTTGGGTCTCTAAGGTAGTTGAAGATGAGATAGTTATAGTCATAGTTTTCTAGTGACAGTTTCAGAAAAGAAACTTTGAAGTTAAAGTATATAAGTTTAATAGACATCAAAATAATAGTTTTTAGTTAGTGATACAAATTAGAAAGAAAGTGATATAGGTATAATCATTTGGTCAAAATAGGATAATTAATGAAATATTTTCTTTGAATTGTCAATTGTTAATGGACTGGAAATTACTCATTTATTGTTTGTATATATTGTATATAATTGTACCAATTATATATGTTTTTTCTTATGTAAGCTATAACCTTTTTTCTTAATTTGACACAAAGGGGGATATGTGGAGATATTTTCAAATATAATAAAAATAGTTGGAGATATCAGAGGGATCTACCCATAGTCAGTCTAGGAGGATCAGACAGTGGTAACTCACAGCTTTATTCCCAGCACAGGGAATATCCTGGGAGTGCTGACCTATACCCTTAATCCAATCTAAGTTTGAGGTCATCTTAGTTTATAGAATGAGTTCCAGGCTCCCAGGCAGGCAGTGGTGGTGCCACACCTTAACTGAGCAAAGAAAGTATTTAAGGCAGGCATAGAAAGACAGAGGAGGCAAAAGAAGCCAGGAGCAGTGAGGCTGAGGAAGCTGGGAGACAGCTGGGTGAGATCTGACTGTGGTGTTCCTTCTCTGACATCTCTGCCTTTCCCAGAGATTTGGCCCTGAGTTTCCTTTATTCGTGCAACAGATTAGTTATTAAAATTCTGTGTTTTAGAGTAAACAAGCAGAAGTAAAAATATCTCATGTTACAATTCAGGGAGTCTTCTTTGTGGATTGGAAGGTCACACATAAACCTGAAAAGGAGAAAATGTTACACTCTGAGCTAGAAAAAGCAAGTCATTGATTCCCATGTGTGCCTGCCAAGTACCTGTGGTAATCTGGAGTGCCATATTAAATATCAAATGCTTTTATTAACTAACTTTAAATCTTCCAAGTGGCAATAGCAAGTTTTAATGTAAAAAGCATCACCAACATTAGTTCAACTTACAAGACAAAATAACACTGGACTTGTAAACAGGAGTTTCTTCCTGAAGCCAGCACTGGTTTTAAATCAGTGTATTCAGCAGTCTCGTGGTTACAAATTAGATTTTAGTCTAGAAACTTTCTCTTTATTGTGATTTAATCTATGCTCTCATGTATCAGTCCTGTCTACTAGTAGAGTTTTAAGAAACTCAAAACTTTCCCTCAGGGCATTATTAACTTTTTGTAACTGTAGTCCAGAAAGATGCTGTGAGTTTCCAAGTTTATAGCATGTTTATCATGCAAGAAAAGCACTGAATTTAATTCTCCACATGGTCATTCTCAAAAAAAAAAAAAAAAAAAACCAAGCATGCCAGCTATACTTTTTTTTTTTTTTCCAACTTGACTTTTTGCCACCTTGACATCAGTAAGCAGGGATGTCAATGGAGAAAAGACCTCCATAAGATCAGACTGCAGGCAAGCCTGTACAGCATAATTAGTGAATGATGTAGGAGTGTCCAAGGGTAAGGCCATGCCTGGGCTGGTGGTCCTGGGATAGATAAGAAAGCTCTGGGGAGCTCAGTGAATCAAGAATAGCCACTGGAGACCCATTGGGAAAAGGAGTTAGGCCCTCCAAGGGTGGGCAACTATCCATTGGCATGGGCAGTATGTGGAACCTTGAGGGGTGGGATCAGACTGTGTTTCTGTGTGTGGGCTGGAACCTTGGAGCCCATTCTCTGAAGAGGATACCTAACCCAGTCTTGATACTGGGATGAAGAAATCGGACTTGCCTGGAGTGGATGTGTCACACTGGGCTAACCTATCTTGGGACTTCTTGCCCTTTTTGGAGAAGGGATGGGGATGGGGAGGGGGAATAAAGGCTGACTGGGAGGGATTAGGTGATTGGGAGGTGGGAAGGAAGGAGGATGCATAGATAAAAAAGACATTAAAAAGAAATAATGTAATGAAGAGAAAATATAAGGAGATGACTAAAATTATTCACTAAGATTTAATAAAAATTATTATTGATGTTTTCTGTTCTATTTCAAAACACAAAGCAAACAAGAAAACAAAAAAGCAGGCTGAGAAAGCCCTAAATACCAAACCAATATGCAGTAGTTGATCTCTGCTTCAGTTTCTTGCTTGGTTCCTGCCCTGTTTGAGATCCTATCCCACTTCCTTCAGTAATAGACTATGTTGTAGAAGTAGTAAGCAAAAAACCACTTTCTTCCCTAAGTTGTTTTTGGTCATGGTATTTCATCACAGAAATGGAAACCCTCACTAATACACCAAGGATTCACCATGATAACAGAATCATATAACAGTGGGAACCATCTCAGAGACACGCAAATTTACAGGGATTGTACTGGGATCCCTGAAACAATCTCCTTCATGAATGCCTCCATGAACTTCCTCACAACTCACAATATAGAACCCCCTAAATCTATTGAACCCTGGCAGTATGTGCTTGGCTAACTTTCCTCTTCTCCCTAATTACTCATAAAGTCGCCATCATTATCTTTTCACCACAGTACCTCTCATCGCACTGACGCCCCCACGTGGACATCTGCCCTCTTTATTCGTAGCTGATACTTCAGCTTGATTTTCTTATGATGGGAAGAACTACAGCATGCTAAGTTAAAATCACAAAATTCTTTGGCCAGTGAATCTTGAAGTAAACTACTATAATCCTTACACCACAGATTCTCAAATACACTATTTCTCTTCTTCTTGGTCTTTCAGATCTTCTCCACACCCTAAAGTCTCCTTTGTTCCTGTAGAAACAACTGTGGCCCAGAGATTAGAAAGAAGTGGGTCTAGTAGCTAAACACATTAGTTCATTTACAGAAACCAACATGTTGCTCTTGAAAATGGTTCCTCAATTTTGCAAAGTAGTTTTCACATCAGTGATATTAATTGGATAATTGCTTATGAGATGAGGCTACTGGACTGGGCAGTGAGGTTCATTGACAATGACTCATGGGCTGACTTATTTCAAATGTTTTCTCCTTACAAATTTCTACTTGTCAAATTTTCAGAAATAAATGCATAAATAAAAACAAAGTGTGTGAATGCCTACAGATTTTGAGGATCTTTAGAACTTGGCTGGAACACATTTTGCTGGTAGCACAAATCGACAGCTAGAGGATTTCTATATGATAGACTTAATACCGAAGGACCAAGACTTTGATAAATCTTAAAGAGTTGAGAACATTCCATAAAAGGTTAAGTCACTGTGGGTTTAGCAAAACAAACAATGCCTCCTTTGGCATATTTCTAAATTTTTGTTTATTTGGCTGATATTATTTATCTATTTGTTTGTTAGGAAAAGTATTTAATCATCCTTAGCATTATTACATGTTAAGGTACTATTCTCACTGAAATATCTTCTTCCTCTCCCAACTTCTTCTGAGAACAGCATTTTCAACTTGGCCATATTTCTCTGAAAACTTCATTTACAACTAAGGCTGTTCAGCTCTGATATTTAATATCCAGGTTCCTCCTGAATTACACATTTCATTTTCTTGGTAGAAGAGAAACTTTATGCAAGTTCACTTCATCACATTTCACACTTATATGCAAAATTTCTAGTATAATTCTCTTTTTATTACTCAGAATCATTATGGAAAAGAAGTGGATTAAAACAATACACAAACAACGAGTGGTTTGGAACTTTTAGCTTTGTACTCTTCTTTTCTACAGAGTGAACATTCCCATTGGTTTGCAAATATGTTAGGCTGTTAATCAAGTTCACTCACTTACAAAGAGACTCTATTTGAATATTTCTTGATTATTTTTGGAGCATAACACTGTTGATTTAATATAAAAATTCTCAGCAGTGTTGCTGTATTTTATTTTGGCTCAAAAGGGGGAGAAGGTGGAGATTTTCACATTCTCAAATAAATATGATGAAAAATAGTTCCTGGGATTTATTAGAATGACATAGGTGGTGCCTTTTTCTAAATAATTTACAATTGGAAAATGAACTGAATGTCTTGGGGACTAGTGATTTTCAAAGACAAGTATTTCACTCCACTGGAGGCTGCTGCTCACTGGGTTGCTGTATTTCTCAGCTGTTTCATTCAGTATGAGAAAATGTTTCTGCAGTCTTAAGAGACTAAGCTTTGTGCATCCTGAAAATGCAAGTTCATGCACTAAAGATTTTTGAAGGTGAACTATTTCATTCTGTTTCTTAACTTAGATGTTTAGTTTTACAAGGGTAAACAATCTCAAAAAATTAACGATAACTTGCAGAAGAATGATTTTGAAATAATTCACTCTTTGAAAGTGAAGAGCTGAGATGGGGGTACATTCCTTCTAGTGCTCAAATCACACAAATGCTGCTTAACAGCTGAATGAACATGACTATTTGGCTTTATCATAAGTTTCCTTTCGCCTTTGACAGTTACAATAAAAAAATGAGCATATGTTGTGTATGTTATAAATTTATTTTCAATGCAAAGTAAGCATTAATTGTATTTTGCTACATAAAAGTGGGTGAATATGTATATATCTCCCACCTCTTGAAGTTGTTGAGAATAAGATATGGTGTACTACAAAGAATATATTATCATGAACAAAATGCATTACTAAGTTCCCAGTAAAATGTAGAACTTTTTTGAGTGATATGGAAACATGAATTCCTCATCAGGACAGATAGATAAGAAACATTATCTTCCACATTAGAAAGCATGCTTTATTTAGTGGTAGCCTCTTTAGTAATGCACCTTAAGACATTCTTTCCCAAATGAATGTTTAATCTGATAACTCTGTTCTTCTTTAGCTGACGGAGACTATCTCTCTCAAGTTTGAAGTATAAGGTGTGTACAAGTATAAAAAAATGCAGTGATTTTCTTAGCATGAAATGGATTCCTCCTGATTCCTGATTGCAGTCTAAGCATTTTAGTTATAGCTTCAAACTGCCATGAAATGTCACTTTGTAGATGGGACTCATAATTCAGCTGATAACATCATTGTCCAAGAAAGCTGATCAGGGCATGGCACTATTATTATGTTGCATTCTGCTACACTCACAACTAATTTTATGGGCTGAACTATAGAAAAAGTTCGCTAGGGTACAAAGTAATTATAGTAAAACCCAAAATACATAAAGGAGTTTTCAAAGTATGATTGAGCTAGTGTCTTTTTGATTATCAATTTATTCCTGCTTACTCTAAGCTCTGTCAGCCATCAAGTTAGTGTTAAATGAAAATCCATTCTGCCTATTCCTCCTGCCTTCTAGACAAAGACCAGGACAACGGTACGACTAAGGCTATTACAGGGGTATTCATGGATTAGAACCAGAAAATCCTTTTAAAAAGGGCAACTACAAGCTTATCTGCAAAACTCAACCTTTCTTTTCTGGAAGATTCATCATGTCTTTGGTTCTTTCCCTAGGCCTTTGATATAAAGGCCACTGTGTGCTATTTTCTTTGTAGACAGTATTGCCCAGTGTGGTTATAAGTCAAGGTAATTTTTCTGAACTTTAGCAGAGACCTGAATATTTCTAATGTCTGCCTTGAAATGAGACATGGGCATCTTATAACAACAAAAACATTTTTCTTTGTCTGGAAGTACATGAGAGCATCATTCACAATGCTGATCCTTCTCCTCCTGTCTCCTGTAGTCACTTCACCACCATTAATAAGGCCTGCAATCCCTCCTTGCTTTGCTTTCTCCTAACTTCTCTGAATTTCACCTGATGTGGGATGTCTTTCTGTATTCTGTGAATATTATGCATCTATAAAGGGACTGTGTTGTAGTAAGGTTCCTCGGGTCCCGTACGCCAGAGGTCCCGGCCCCACAGACCTGCCACCGGAACTGCTTATCCGCCCGCAGCTGTCCGGGTCCCCAGAAACGACTCAGACGCTTCTATTTACTTAATGCTGTTTGGCCTATGGCTCAGGCACATTGCTAGCTAGCTCTTACATCTTAAATCAACCCATCTCTATTAATCTGTGGCCCACGTGGGCCCGGCCCGTAGCTCACCCGTGTTCTTTACATGTTGTTCCTTTCACGGCTCGCTCGATCTCCTGACTCCACCCTGCTTCTCCCACCTAAGCTCTGACTCTCCTCCCACCTATTCTACAGTACCTGCCATGGCCCAAACCAGCTCCTTTATTTAAAGATATAGCACACACAAATGCATTCCCACATTTCCCCCTTTCTCTCTAATCAAAAAGGAAGGTTTCAATTTTACCATAGCAAAATTACATATAACAAAATAGCTATCAAGCAAGAATTACAGTTATAATATCTAGTCTATTTGTATTTAATAAAATTAAAGAAAATACTCTATCATTTACCTTATCTTTATGAATCTAAAGTTTTATATCTAATATATCTTTTAAATGACTAAGAAAAACTGTACCTATAACTATCTAATCTTCAACTACATCAAAGACCAGAGAAGGATATAATATTTACCCAAGTAAACCAGAAGTGCAAACGACTTCTAAAATCTAGAAAGGACAGAGATGACACCTATCTGCCTGGACAGTCACCCAAAGTTCTTTTATAAAGTTGGGGCAATCATCTTCAGCCTATAGGCCTGGAGTCTCTTTTCATTTCAGTGAAGCAGGAAATCCGCTCTGCCCATTCTGGCACAGTTCATCCGTTGCTTCTCCTTGAGTCCTGAAGAATGTCTGACAGTTTTCTCTGTAAAGCAGGAACCTGAATGACCATCTAGGCTTGTTCTGCCAAAGTTTAGAGGTCATCTTCTTATGGAACCTGCATGTCCAGTTTAAACAGCATACTGTCAAGCAGTCAATATAAAAACAGTTTCTTCTCTAGTGGCTTACCATTACCACAAATAGATGAGACTCTATATGGAGTTTCTTCAATGTCCATTTTCCTGTTGAAGTAAATTAGTGCTGCCAGGAACAGACCTGTCTCACTGTCCAGAAAAGTCTAAGCTCTTAAAACATTTTAAATGCCATATTCTGTAGGTCTTAGAAGTATTTGAAGATTATCTATTTAATTGAAATATATCTTTGTATACCTAAAAATCCCAACTAACCTAACTATAAGTTTGATTATCAAAAGTGACTATTAACCTTTATTTCTTAATTATACACTACAATTTTAAAACAGTTACATGAACATCATATCTTAAACAAGAATAGAAAAACACATACAGCATAATAAAATTGACTTTAAATTTGTATCAATAAACCAAAATCCATACCAATGTAAAGCAGTTTGAGATTAACAGCTGATTACCTGTAAATTCAATAATCTAATTTTTTAAAAAAGCATTCACATACCATACCATACCATATCCCCTTTTTCTTCTTAGAAAGAGATTGACTATGACCATTAACCATTTATAATGAAAACAAACATTTAGAAACAATATTTGGGGAATTTGGGCGAAGTTATCCATTACTACTTCCTGCTGATTAAGGGGCGTTGAAAATCTCACGGATTGTTGAGACTGGGTCATAATCTGTAGCTGTGAAGCTGATCTGGCCATCTCTTTTCATCAGAGGTTTTTTCAGGGGGTCTTGGTTGATGAAACCATATTTGCCTGGAAGCAATCCACAGGTTCTCATCTTCTGTTGAAACAAAAGCAGAACTCTTCCGAAGCAATAAAACCTTAGACACAAATTTAAAAATCAAAATACCTTTAAAATATACATTCTTGTTTAACTTAGTAGCCTTTGCAATCCATTGTCTTTTTGCAGTTAGCTCATTAACAGTTAAAAAATTAAAAGAAAACACAATAACAACCAAAATCCAGATTTTGTGTCTATTTTCCATCTTTACGTGGCTTATTATATTTTTATTACTTTATTTCTCGCTTTAAAAACTTTTTCTAACCTCTTTATTTTCTCTCTGAAGCCTATGTACCTTTTACACACATTGTAACCCGTTTACAGGTTTTCTTTTTATCTGAATCTGTTTTATTGTGAATCCTTAATCATCTTTTAACCTTAAGAGCTTTTAAAATACATTCTCCAAAAAGAAGCACAGTTTTTGCAAATTAGGCTGAATCACTAAGTTTTCTTAAACGGACCGTAAACAGAGCACACCTAAGAAAATGCTGCCACGAAGAAAATTTGTTTCTCTTTTGTTCAAAATAAGCAGAAATCTAAAATCAATCACGTTACTGAGTCTTTTGTTAGTTTTTAGGAACCCGCCTGATTGTAGCTCACACTGCCTGTCGCCAGCCCGCCGCTGGTGCCATTTTGAATGTGACTCGGACCATGCTTTGTTTGTACAAAGACCCGATTTACATACACAATTTGGAAGCTGCCTTTGCTCAGTTTCTGCGATCTAGAACTCTTTTTAATCTTTTTCAGGCTCTAAGTGGATAATCGGCCCACGTTGGATGCGCCATCTGTTGTAGTGGGTTTTCGGGTCCAGGACGCCAGAGGTCCCGGCCCCACCTTAGAAGAAGGCAGGAAATCTGAGCATTGAAAAAGGGGAAGGAGCACAGAGTCATAGGAGATGTGATCCAACCACCCAAAAAGCAAGATGTAAAGAAATAGGTAAGCCACAGGCCATGTGGCAAGACAGATTAATGGACATGAGTTGAATTAAGATGCAAGAGCTAGCTAGCAAAACGTCTGAGCCATAGACCAAGTAGCATGTAATTAATATAAGACTGAGTGATTATTTGGAATTGCTGGTCTGGATCTCAGAGCTAGGCCTGGACAGGAATCTATTACAAATGGTGTCTTAATGTGGGGCATATACACCCACATAAAGCCTGAGAAAACTTAAAAAGAGTTCTAGAGCACAGAAACAGAACCAAAAGCAGCTTCAAAGCTAGGTCTCTGATGCGGGTCATGGTACAGAGATGGCGTGCCATGTGGTCTTGCATTAATAAATGGCAGGCTTTCAGAGGGCAGCTTAAACTGCAACAAGGCCCATTTCCAGTCTTATATGAGGCTGATTGTAAGCAACACGCTGCTTATAATGTATTTAAAGTTTCTGTTCATACGGACAAAAGGGGGGCAGAGTCAAAGATGGCTTCTTAGTAGCAGTGTTTTCTTGGGTCAGCTCTATTTGCTAGTGGTCAGCAGACACTCAACTCCTTTCACAGTGTTTCCTGACTCATCCTTAGGTGCTAAAACTATGGAGCTCTTTAAGAGAATCTGCTGCCAAACACTTAAATGGAGTTCACAAGCAGCTGGAGGTAGTCCTCTACTTGGTGGCAGTGTAGACCCTAAGGATTCCTAGAGTTGAGATGGCAAATAGCTCCACAATATTTAATACTGCTTACCAGAATTGTAAAGATAAGTGAGGCTCTGGTACTTCCACCATGTGGAAAAGCTGAGGGGGGCAGAGTCAGCATTCAAAACAGTGCTTTACAGTCTAGCATTTAAAAGCTCTTCTGATTAGAAAATGGTTAGTATTATACAATAAAACAGATTCAGATGGAGAACTTCTAAATGGTTACAATGTGTGTAAAATGTATATAGGGGTCAGAGAAAAAAAGTAAAATCATAGAGAAAGTCCTTAAAAAGAGAAATAAGTTAATAAAAATATAAGCCATGTAAATATGAAAAATATACGAAGAATCTGGACTATGTCTATTACTGTATTTTTTAAAAATTGTTTTATTGTTAATCATTTAACTACCGAAAGACATTTGATTGTAGAGGGTGCTAAGTAAAACAAATGTATATTTTAAAGGTATCTTGACTTTGAAATTTGGGTCTAAAGATATGTTGCTTTGGAAAAGAGGTTGTGCTTTTGTTTCCACAGAAGATGAGAACCTAGGAATTGCTTCCAGGCTAATATGGTGATCAAGGAAGACCCCTGAAAAATCTCTGATGGAAAGAGATGGCCACATCAGCTTCAAGGCTGGCAATTAAGATGATCCAGTCTCAGGATCCGCCTAAGATTACCAATGCCCCTCAGTCAGCAGTAAGTAGTAGTAGACAGCTATGTCCAAATTCACAAAATAATGTTCATAAAGGTTTTTTCATTATAAGTGGTCCTGGTCATAGTCAATCTCTCTCTAGGAAAAAGGGGGGGATATGATATAGAAATAATGAAAAAAATATATTGTTGAATCTACTTTAATCCCCAAATCAGCTGTTAACCTCAAAATATTTTACATTGTTATGAATTTTGGTTTATTGATACAAATTTAAGGTCAATTTTGTTATGCTATATGTATATTTCTACTCTTGTTTATGTAACTCCTTCAAAATTGTAATGTATAATTAGGAAATGCGGATTAATAGTCATCTGTGACAACCAAACTTATACTCATGTTAGTTAGGTTTGTTTGTAGGTATACAAAGATATATTTCAATTAGATAGGTAATCTTCAAATACTTCAAAGACATATAGAACATGGCATTTAAAATATTTTAAGAACTCAGACTTTTCTGGATGGTGAAACAGATTTGCATGAATCTACTTCAAGAGGTTGATGGGCATTGAACAAACTCCAAATGGATTTTACTTACTTTGTGGCAATAGTTAGCCATTAGACAAGAAACTGTTCTTGCTTCAACTGCCTAACAGTATGCTGTATAAACTGGACATGTAGGATCGATAGGAAAGTGACCTCTGAACGTTGACAGAACAAGCCCAGATGGTCCTTCAGGTTCCTGCCTCAGGAGCACAAGGAGAAGCAAACTATTCAAAAATGGGTAGAGCAGTCTTTCATATTTCCTGTTTCACTGAGAGATATGCCAGAGACTCTAGGCCTGCAGGCTGAAGATAGGTGCCTCAATGTTATAAAGAAATTTTGGTGACTGACTAGGCAGCCAGATGTCATCTCTGTCATTTCTAGATTTTGGAAGTTGCTTGCACTTGGGTAACATTATATTCTTCTGTGGTCTTTGATGTAGTTGAAGAGTAGATAGATATAAGCAGTTTTGTTCAGTTATTATAAAAGGTACATTAGATATGAAACTATGGACTCACAAAAATAAGGTAGAGATAGAATATTTTCTTAATTTTGCTAAATAAAAATAGACTAGATTTTATAACTGTAATTTTTGCCTGATAGCTGTTTTGTTACATGTAATTTTTTGCTAAATTGAAATTGAAACCTTTCTTTTTGATTAGACAGAGAAGAGGAAGTGATGGGGGATGTCTTTCTGTATCCTGTTAATATCATTTATTAATAAAGGGACTATTTGGACCTATGCCAAGGCATCTTAGAAGTAGGTGGGAAATCTGAGCAAAGAAAAGGGGGAAAGAGAGCAGAGTCTCAAGGGATGTGATCCAGCTACCCAAGAAGCTGGATGTAAAGAAATAGGTAAGCCACAGGCCATGTAGCAAGACAGATTAATAGAAAGTTGAATTAAAATGCAAGAGCTAGCTAGCAAAATGCCTCAGCCATAGGCTAAGCAACATGTAATTAACACAAGCCTCTGTGTGTTTCTGTGGGAGTGTGGGTCTTCAGGCTGGATCATGGGCAGGACAGGCTAGAAATCTAATATATTCACCTTCCACTACATGGCCAAAGAAAATATTTTAAAAATCTTATTTGTTCATGTCACATCTAGATTGCCACCTTCAGATGACTTTTGTTGTTCTTAAAATGAATCACAATGATTCAAGGTCATGAATGTTGCAGCTTCTAAGCCTCCCATTCCCTGAACCACTTTATTTCCTGCACATAGCCCAGCCTCCTCACACTCAAAGACTAGTATCTCAACTGCAACTCTCCCTTTATATATTTGTTGTTGTTGTTTCTTGCCTATGTAATTCACAAGCTCATTTGAGACACAGTAGCATACCCTCCTTTACACACCTACAATTTCCTCTCAAATTTTCTATGCCATAGGACAACAATATCCTTATGTTCACCTGTAACCTTGATTACTACCCACTGCCTAAAATAAGCATTTAATTGAGTAAATAAATGAGAGAGAAAGAAAAGACCAGGTGGTAGAGATTTTTAGATCATTAGTTTCAAATGTAGGGAGATTTGATTAGATATATTATTTGTTTCTCTAAGGACCAAATGAGAAAAAGTGATTAAAACTGAATTTTAGAAAATAACATATGAACAACCTAGCTATCAGGAACATGAGAAAAACCTGTCAAAGATTTAAATAAGATGTTCCCCTGGATATCTGTTTTAGTGCTTCTTTCTGATATCTCCTAGCCTAACAATAATATAAAAACACATGGAAATGATAGTGGGACCAAAGGCTTATACAGTAGTTTATGGCACATATGGATTGCAGAATACATTACAAAATTTCAGTAATATTCTCACCTCACTGGGTGTAATTGCTGCTTCTCCAATCTTTGGATTGTCAGTTGATGATATCACTTCTGTCTTATTAGAGGCATCTAGAACCCAAGTATTCCATCTTACCGGGAGTGCTATTTCTCATCTTTTCTTCCTTCCTTCCTCTCTTTCTTTCTCTCTCTTTTTTTTTGCTTTTTTCCAGGTTTTTTATTATTTTTTATTTAAAAAAATTGCATTTTTATCAATGTATCCCCTGCTCCCCCTCCCTTCCCTCCTCCCAATCTCTTCCAGTCAATGTTCAGCCTCACCCCTCCCCATCTACTCATTCCCTCCCCCGAAAGGGTAAGAAGTCCCAAGGCGAGTCAGCTCAGCATGGCACAGTCACTCCAGGCAAGTCTGATTTACTCATCCCAAAGTCAATGTTGGGTTAGGTGTTCCTCTGCAGGGAATGGGCTCTTAGGTGCCAGCCCAAGAACAGAAACACAGTCTGATATCACCCCTTGTGGCTCCACATGCTGCTCATGCCAGTTGAAAGTTGCCTACCCTTGGAGGGCCTAGCCCCCATTCCTGATGGATCTCCAGTAGCTGTTCTTGATTCGTTGAGCTCTCCAGAGCTCCACCCAGCCATCACTGTGGGAATTTTCTTCATAATCCCCACTTAACCCCTTGCTCATACACTTTCCTCCTCTTCTCTTAGCTGGACCAGGAGCTCTGCCCAGTACTCAGTCATGGATCTCTGCCTCTACTTCTACTCTTTGTTGGGTGTAGATTCTGTAATGACATTTAGGGTGTTTACTCATTTGATTATAGGGGAAGTCCTGTTTAGGCATCCCCTTCACCATTGTTTGGAGACTTGGCCAAGGGCATCCTGTGAGTTCTTGGATGGTTCCCTAGCACCAGAGGTGCTTTTTCATGGCTGATCTTTTGACCTTAGTAGGCTTTTGTTTGGGATGCTCAGGAACTTACAGCATGTGAAAATGTGTCCATGATACAAAGTTGCTTATGAACAAGCTTGCCAAGTCTTCTCTTTAATCAAAACAGATCCTCAGCAAAGCATAGAGGTATATGATTGTAACCCCAACATTTAAGAGGCTCAAGAACTGTCAGTTTTTGAATTCTGTCAAAAACCCAAGGCTGAGGCCAATGAAAGAGTCTGTAGGTGTATAATATGTCTTGAATTGACTCGACACTTTATTTATTTGACTAATGGGCTGATGAAAGTGAAGAATCTTGGAATAGAGTAAAGCACTAGACTTAGAAATAAGTGTTAACAACATGGACAGAAGTACCTGTTTAGAAAACTTGCACAGAGAACAGTTCCTTTCAGACATAGTTCTTTTAACTGTAAACTGTCTAACAAATTGTTTCAGAAAAGCTACTGCTATTTTCAATTTAGGAAAATTCTTCTTGATTTTTTTCCTCTAAATTCCATTTTGAAGTTTTGGTTATCATTTGCTAATGATAAATAAAATGAATTTTATCCTTCATATCAATGATTTTCAATAATACTGAGTACTTCCAATTCCTATGATAAAACTATTGGGATGAATCCAGTCCTCTTTTATGGACTGCTTACAATAATTCTGATTAGACCATCTGTCACCCCACATGTGGATCAGTATACAGTCACTTTCAATAATTTTACTAGTTGACTTTGGACCTGGGCTAAAGCAAGTATGTGTTTATGAGTCACAAAGCTTTTGAATAACCAGACAGCTCAGTCACATGCCACGCGACTTACTTCTGAGCTTTCCACTCCCGGTAGCTTTGATCAGGCAATTTAAATCCAGATCTTAAAGAAAATTCCAAGTCAGTATGTTTCCTGGACATTTTTAGTCACTGATAATTGTCAAAATCATAAAATATAAGCTTGCACATGTTAGAAGTCTGCTGTATTTATTATAAGCTGTTCAGTCAGAAGCTCTGAAACAGGTTTTTAAAGGCTCAATAATTAACAGGCTTTGTGATTACATTCATCCTGAATTTGTATAAGTCATGTCAATCTATACAGTTGTTTACAGGTACTTTAGACATCAGAAATTGCTCTGTCTAGGGAAGGGCAGATCAGTAAGAAAAATAAGTCATGGTTGTTATGTTTTTGAAAAACTCACCTGAAAAGTCACATACAAAAAGAATGAGACAAGATGAAATTTCTTTTCAAAGAAAATATAAAGTTAGCTTTGCATGTTATTTTTGAAAAAATAATTTTGTGTTTTGATAATATCATGTGCTAATTCAGCTCTGATTATTCGCTCTCATTTCTCTATCAGGTCACCATTTTTTTCTGTCAGACTTTTACCCACATTCATAATTTTGGCTTTGTGACTCCTTTAGCTTAATTAAATGAAAATATATAGTTTTCAAAAAAATAAGATGAAATCATGCATATGACTGGCATTAGAAAAGTTCAGTGACATAATTCCTAATGATATTCTGATATACTCATATTTTATTGCCTAGCACAATTTGTATTATAAGACTTCATCCATAAACGGATGGAAACAGATGTAGAGACCTATTGCCAAACATTAGGCGGAGCTCAGGGAACCCTTTAGAAGAAGGAAAGAATTGTGAGAGTCAGAGGAGTCAAGGACACCACAAGAAAATCCACAAAATCAACTAACCTGAGCTTATAGGGGTTCACAGAGACTGAACCAACAACCAGAGGCTTTGCATAGGACCCTCTGCATATATGATACAGTTATGTAGCTTGGTCTACTTGTGGGACTCATAACAATGGGAGCAGGTGTGGTCTCCAACTCTGATACATGTTCTTAGAATCCTATCCTCCTACCAGGTTGCTTTGTCCAGCCCAAACAGGAGAGGAGGTGCCTAGTCTTACTATATCTTGGTATGCCATGGCAGCCTGATATACATAGAAGGCCTTCCTTCCCTTTTCTGAAGTGAAAGGAGGAGGAATGGATGGGGAGACAGTGAAGACAGGAGGGAGAAACTAGGAGAAGAAGAGGGAAGGAGGGGAAACTGATTGGACTGAAATAAATAAATAAACAGATAAATAAATAAATAAACAAACAAACAAACAAACAAACAAACAAACAAATATTTTAAGAAGAGCTGGAAAAGAGGAATAGACTTCACATAGCTTGGGAAAGCTGTTCCTAGAAGCATGAATTATTACATACCATTGCAATTGATGGCTTACCTTCCTGTAAGCTGTTGGTCAGTGTGGTCCCCAAAGCCCCCCAAACAATAGGCAGATCTATGTGAGTTCGAGGCAACTTAGTGCTCCATAGAGTTAATTCTAGGACATTCAAAAAAATTCTGCTACCCCAAACCAAAATCAACCAAACAAAAACAAAATAAAAAACCTGCATTGCTGAAATCCACCCATCTTGTATGTGTGACATAGATAGGCTTCCTCCTAGCCAGATAGATTTCATGATCCTGGAATGTGTGGCAAGCTGCTGGAGGATAAACGGCAATAACAGGCTTGCTCTTCTGTGAACCCTACAATCTATACAATAATTATATCTGGTAGACTGTGCCAACTTGAAAAATGGTGATACTAGTCATCGGTTAACCAGTCACATTCTGATTGGATTTGAGGCACAAGAGAAAATATAGTAAAGCTGATCAAAAGTTCACTTATATTTGTGAAAGATTAAAATCTACTATCTGTTCATTAATTTATACACAGGAATTCTAGCTCAACAGGAGTTTATAAATAATCATAATGAGCAATTCCAACATTTAATGGTTCATGGAAAAATACACGGAGGAAACACTAGATAAATATTTTCAATTTTATTCACATTTCCTATTACCCAGTGAGTATAAGAACTTTTTGAGTATTTTTTTTAGACTTTCTTTTTAATTATACAGATGTTTATCTTCATTGTTTGATAGTTACGTTACTTTCTATTTTCACGATTTCATCTTAGGAGGAATGACATTTGCTTCAGTTTCAGCCAGAGCATCTACTCTATTGTTGTATATCATCCCAAGGTCCCAATTCTAATACAGCCATCAGCCATTGTTTTCTTTTGGAGTTTGTAGTGAGCTATTAAAGGCATTGGTCTTAGGACTTACTATTCTAAGTCAATTTCTTCTTGCCTTTCTTTGTAGTTTTCTAACAATGTTACCTTACTACCTGGCCAGCTCCTGTTCTGTGAAGGCTGATCAGAAGATGGACTGAAACATGGCTGGATTCCACCCTGCAAGCTTTGTCCCTACTGGTAGACTATGGAACCTCTACTACTCTCTCCATTAGAAAATACTCTGTGTCACATTCACAGAGCAATTGAAAATACTTGGCTTCAAGAGCAGTTTGCAATCCTGCCTTTTGTAAAAAGGAGAATCATGTTTGAAACAGACTTAAGGAGAACCCCTTGATTCCAAATGTCACAGAGAAATATGTATTGCATATGTTTTATGTGTATAGTGGTAAATCTGCTGCCTATTTTCTTCTTATCATCACCTGACACACATTTTAGATGAGGTAGTACAAATATAAGGAGTTTAATATTTGGCTATGTTTATTTCTCTATAAGAACATGTGCCATTCATTGACTGGACTCCTGCACAAATTGCAAATGAGTCTTGATACTTGAGCTATAGCATATAGTTCTTAATCTTTCTAGGATTGATTAAAAGTATGAGAATTGAAGAAGGATTGTATCTGTATGAACTCTTAATAAAATTTTGAGAAAATAATGGGAGATGTGGTAACTGAGTTAACACACTGGAATATATCTAGTACATTTATTCTAGTTTTGGTCATTCTTATCTAATGAATGAAAATATAACTTAACTCAGACATAAGGAGATTTTAATGTACTATTGAAATAAATCAGAAGTGTTTGGATTTAGCTTTAGATGCTTCTCAAAAGAGCTTAACTAAAGAAAAAATATTTTAACTCATTTAGAATTCAAGTTAGGAGGCCCAATACAGTCTGATAATTTTCATAGGTTTATAGGGACCTTGTCCTGACGCTGGCAGAGGTAAATATTAAGTAGCTTTTTTTGTGTTCAAGCTAGTTTCTTAGAACCCTGTTTATTATATCTGAGATCCAGACCCCAGGAAAAGATGGAAGGGATAGGAGTCATATTATAATTTCGAGACGACTGCCAATCAGGAACACACAAACACCCTTTGTGGTTCTGTTTTGAGTTAGTTACATGATGACGTCTAGCTCTAAAAGAGGCATGTTGAATTCATGCAAAAGAGTACAGCCAATGTTACATGTGTTTATAGAGGAAGAAACAAACAAAATAGATCTTAGAAATCACCTCACCAGCTTTGGCCAGATGGTGTTCCCTTTGGAATTTATCTGAGCCTGGACAAGAAGCTAAGTTTCTTGACTTTGGGTGCCTAATGTACAAAAAAAGTCTAAAATAGCAGAAGGAGGCATTTTTGTTCCTCAGACTGGTTCAAACCCACCAATTTCCAACTGCATCATCACAGAGGCAGATGTTGATTCAGTATCGAGGGAGCTTAGACCAAAAGCTCTAACCAGTTCTAGTGACCTTGAAGTCAGGTGCAAGGGAGAAGGGATGGGACAATAAAGTTATTTGATTCTGACCAGAGAAATGTGTCTTTAAGGTTCTCCTCTACACATAATAGAGGCTCTTGCAGAAAATCCCAGAAAACTAAAATGAGACCTAGTGCTCCAAGGTAGATGGTGTCCCTCTGTTCATGGGGGAACATGATCAGTCTGAGCTCTTAACTCATTGGCTGTGTTCCCCTCATTGACTGTAGAACACTGTGCTATCTCCAAGTCTGAGTCTGTGAGGACAGCTCTCCAACATTAAGCTGTATAGTTTGTACTGTCATCTAGGATGACCTGAAACTCCTCAATAACTCTGGATTGCTTTCTGGCCTTTTTAGTCCTTTAATATTCTGCCATGTCCCTTCAAGGCCGTGCTTCAATTAACAAAACTCTTAATTAAATTTCTCCATAATTATGTTTTAAATTTCATTCTCCTTTCCCACTCGAAGGTGTTGCCACTCTGTTAAGAGAGGGTGATCATTCTATCAATGTGACTAACATATCACCTCTTTCTTGATCTTGCTAAATTCTACTATTGGCTATTTTCAGACCCCACCACTGACATTTTAGAGAAATAAATTACTGATGATACTACCACGCTATAATATGTAAATGGAATTCCTATCATCTTCATTTATGAGAAGGTCCTTTGGAATCCTCTTTATGAGAAGTAGGTGTCCTATTTGGTCACAGCAATGAGTAGTTGTATATACTTCAAGACAATTGCTGATTTAAATAAAATCAGTTGTGCTTTAAAAATACCCAAAATCTCTTAAGAATATGAATCTAAGTTATATAACACACCAAGCTATTCATAACTATATTCTTCAGAATTCCAAATACAGGCATTAAAAAAAAGAAGATTTTTCTCAGGAACCTAATAACCAATTGCAAAAAGAATGAAGCAGTTTTCTTTTTCATTTCCATTTCTATGTTCTGCATTTGAAAGGGAAAAGATTACAAAAGTAAATCCAACACACTTGAGTAGTTGGATATAGAGAAAGGGAAGACAGTGGTTAAGGCTGCATAATCTGTTTCTTTATATACCTCTCAAATCCACTGTGTATCTTCCACACTGAATGAACATAGCAAGGAAGTTCTTGCCAGGACCCAAAAGTGCAGCCTTACTAGCACCAAGCATTGACTGTGCCTTCATCTTGGAATTCTTTGCCTCAAAAATTGTGAGAAATGTATTCCTATTGATTCTAAACACCCAGTCTGTGGCATTTTAAAAGGGCTTTGGAAAGATTTCTAGGCTGGTCTTTGCTCAGAGGATGATGTTTCAAGCATTGCAACATAATTTAGATTTTTTTTTTTCATCTTGTGGAGAATTATTCCAAGAATGAATTGAAAAAAAAAATACAACAGTAATGAGAATATTTGAGGAGAGGAGAAATAGACTCTGAGACTAATTCAATCCTGCAGAATCTTAGGTAGAAGTCTGGTATCATGAAAATACTAGCAAATAGCATTCTCTGTGTATGAAAATTAAGAGAGCACAGGTCTGTGAGTATTGATTTTCATAGTTATCCAATTAATGATTACAATTACTGTGGTAAACACATATGTGCGCTGTAAACCAGCCTCCACCTCACATGCACAAACAGAATCACTGAGTGGGGAATATTAGAAAGTGTAGCTTTGTCTCACCTGATACAGAAAAGCACAACCGTGCATCATTTGCCAATAGAAGAGGAAGGCCCTAGAGATCCTATTCACAGGAACCTTAGTATACAAGACAATGAGCTTGGAGTACGGCCAGGAGTATTGCATGATTTGGTTGGAGATCAACAAATGCTATCAAATTTTGACTTGATCATATTCCTCAAAGAGAAACTATGTGTTGGAGCAAGGCAAATAGGAATTAGAAAGCAGTGTTTTACATGAGGATAATTGCAATCAGAGGGATTACACAGGAAGAAGATGCACTGGGAGGCCAAATTAAAAGTGGACATGTGCAATGACATACTTGGGTTTCATTGGTTAAGACAACAAAAACAACGTCCAAAAAAAATGCAGTAAGTTTCTCTGGGAAGAAGTACTGTATCTGTGTCCGTGCTTTAGAATAGACATGCTGCTGTATATTTCTTTAAATAAATGAAAAGTTCATGGCATATAAGGTGTTGTTACTGTTGCCTCATGTTAAAGTTATGAGTAATGCAGCTATTATAGGTTCAGATCTACGTGTTCCTAAAGAGCAATCACACCTTGGCTCCTAGATACAACCATTATTAGAACATTTTCTCTGCCAAGTTATTGTCACCTCTGGGATTAGACTAGTTTATTGCATAAATCATTGTGATTCAGTCTTTTTCCCAAATTGAAAGTTGTTTCCATGCTCTGAGCAATAGGTGGCATTTTATTTTTTCCTCTGGAATTTGGATTGATCTTGTGTATAGTCTCATGATTCATTTGTATATGAAGAAAATCGTGTTGTGGTCCTCACCATCTTGAGTTCAAAACTCTTATTCATCTTTTCCTGCTTACCAAGGGCTTTTGTCAAAGGGTCAGTAAAATGGAGAACTAAGATTTCCTCTGTTTATCTAGTTGTATGTGCCTATGCCCATCTCCACAGAAACTGCTAGCTTATATTGGAGTCAGAACACTTTTTAGACAATGAAGTGTTACCTGGCCAGGACTAGAAATCTTGAACATTTATAAGAATGTTTATCTGCTCTTCATTTGCACTCTGCTCCTTCAGGAGACCCAGACCAAACCACTCAACATCTGTTCTAGGGAATGACTCCCATTACTATCAAACCTAATATTCATGGAAGTTAACATGGAAGTTTCAAGGCTAATATTTTTTTTGGCTCACCATAAAAGTGAAATTAAAAGCCTTGTGCTTCATATGGGAACTTCATAACCATAAACACCACAGCTTTAACATTGTAGCAATGTCACCTACTTTTCATTAATGTATATGAAAACAACATACTCGCCAGCAGGGCAATGTAGATGTCTTCCTTCATCTGGTGAGGGAAAAAGGAGCAAGCTTACAACTGTCTTCTTTAAATTTACCAAACCAATTTTTTTTTCTGAGAAATGAGTAAGTACTATTTTCCTCTATTAAAACTTAAACATAGACACTGTCAATATGAATGGTTGTTGGCTATATCAGATAATATCTCATTCCATAATTATTCACATATGAAGGGGAGAAAGTTCAAATACATTAGGATAGAAGGATAGTTGGATCTTGTAAAAATACATCTAAACAAATTTTAAATACGATGTATTACATCATAAAATACATTATGTGTTGGATATAATGTTGAATTGTAAAAGAATAAGAGAAAATAATACATGGCAATGATGAAGTTTTCTAAATGGCAAAGAGAAACTACAAGTAAATATGTATATAAATAAATATTAACATCTTCAGTATGAGAAATAATTAGATAAAAATTAGAAAGCTTTATGTATATTATACATAGAATTCATATCCAGACTAAATAAAGAATACAGAGAGTATAATGATAAAAGATCCCCATAGGAAAAAATGAGTCAAAGGTATGAATAGAAGACAGTCACAGACCTAATAAATATGGAAACTGTCAAGGCCAACTTCACTAGCATTATATATTAGAATATATAATATATCAGAATACAAATTGCTATAATTTTAACCTATCAAATTGACAAATTATTCTATTGGCAATTAAATAAAGAAAGGAAAGAAAGGTCTATTATAAACCAGTTGGGTAACTTGGCACATTAGACTTCTATAAAAATAACATGTTGTAACTCTTCAGGGTGGCTTCTTTCTACTAGGATTTATAGGGACAGTTTAGTCTATTTTTAATAAATATTTCTAAATATACTAAGTAGATAACACTACAATATGCCCTTCAATTCACACTAGTTAACCTGAGCACTTATCAAGGTTCTCTGGTAGTTTATGTATGTTTGTTCATATAGTCCAGTGATTCTGTATGTTTGTTCATATAGTCCGATGATTTTATTGTTTGTATTTGGGTTGCATGTGGGTGCACGTGTTTGTTGATGCCAGCTTTGAGAGTGTTTCCTCCGGAGTCAACCACCTTTATTTGGATACAGATTCACTCAAAACTGAAGTGCAATGATCAGGTGAGGACAGTGTGGCAATTTGAATAAGAATGGACCATATGCTTGTGCACTTGAGTACTTGGTCACCAATGGAAGAAAGAGTTTGGGGAGCATGGTCCAAAAGTATAACCTTGTTGGAGGAGGTGTGTCACTGGGGACTGATTTTTAGGTTTTGGTAGATTTGAGCCATTTCCAGCGTATTTGTCTCCGTTTCTGCCTCCTACTGGTGCTTGCCTGTCTGCTGCCATGTTCCCCACTGTGGTGGACTCTAACCTTCCAAAACAATAAGCCCAATTAACAACGACGTCTCTTCTAGGTTGCCTTGATTAAAGTGTTTTATCAAAATCGAAAACTAACTAAGGCAGCTGGTAAGCAAGAAAGCACCATGGGTCTCTTTTCTTTGTATCCCCAGCATAGCATTGGTAAACACCAACCCATATTTTTGCTTGTGTCTGGGATTGAACATGGGTTCCGATGCTAGTGTGGTATCCACTTTAACAATTTAAGTTTCTTTCTAGGTTCTTTAACTTTTTTTTGAACATTTCCTTAAAAGTATCACAATTGCTTTTCTATGTTAAACATATATGACCTATATCAAAATTCTTATACACGAACAGGTTGATTTTAAGTTTTAAAATCACTTTAAGCTGTTCTTTAGGATTTAGGATGCTATTCCAAAGCAATAATATTAAGAGAGAAATAAGAATTATGTTGCAAATGTTAAGAGTGACAATAGAAAATGGTTTGTGTTATATTCTCCTGAAAGTATACTGTGGTATTTGTGTATAAAGAAAAAATAGTACTCTATTTTAGAAAGAGTTGGGACTCAGTCTGTTATTAGACTCCTAGAGCTCTGGTCCACTTATCATTTTTTCTCTAACCAATAGGTATGATGGTAATAGATGGTTTACGCTAGATATCAGTGGCTTAATACTTATTACAACCCTTAATAATTAATATAACTCTTAAAAATTACTGAAGTTTATGCTATGGTTACCCTTATCACCCAGATGAAGAGTAGGAAATGGTCAACATTATTATGTCAAGGCCATGTAAGGCTCTGGGAATCTGAACTAGTAGATCTTCCATTTTGGTACACATTGTCCCAATATGCCATGCTAAAATAAAAATAGAGGACCACTTAAAAACCAGTAAATACAGAATCCCTTTAAAATTATGATTAAATGTGCTCACTTTTCGTTTTCCTTAACATGTTGTGCTTTTTCAAGAACATGAATGATGCCCTTTCCAATTATTTTAAAAATTTAAAAATTGTGTGTATGTGTGTGTGCACGTGCTTATGGGCATGTGCATGTAAGCATGTATGCTG
Organism: Phyllotis vaccarum; assembly: GCA_033318265.1. Lineage (NCBI taxonomy): Eukaryota > Metazoa > Chordata > Mammalia > Rodentia > Cricetidae > Phyllotis > Phyllotis vaccarum. The sequence goes on from JARWLC010000011.1 coordinate 110,942,197, forward strand.
TATTTTCATGGTGTATGTTTGGAAATGCATACCATATCATGATGGTAGAGGTCAGAGGACACACTCATGAAATCTGTTATCTCTTTTCACCTTTATGTGGGATCCGGGGATCAAATGGAGACTACCTGGCTTGCATAGCCATTATGGTAAAGCTATGCCCTAGATAAACTGTAAGAACAAGATGATTTGCTAAATGTAAGATTATTTCTTAGATAAGCTTGAACTCTCCACAAGACATTTGCTGTTATTATTACAGTAAAACAGTTACAAAACTCTAAATGTATAAATTGAAAATGATTTCCAATAGTTTTATAATTACTAGTCTAAGTAGTATAGTTGTCCCTTTTGCCCTACAGACCTTTTCAGTTGTAATCACTTCTTCTGCCTATACCTCATCATTACTCTATTGTTATAATGGTTTTTGATTCTTCTTGTAGCATCCAAGGACATCCTTATGCACATCAGTTTTGCCTTATCTATTTTAATAAGATATATTTTTATGTCTCTTAATCTGGAGGTTCTCCATCTTTTTCCCTTATATTTTAACAGTAAAATATTATTTATTATTTTTGAAACATCCCTTATATTGATAACAGGCTCTGCTTAGAAATAAATGTATATACTGAACAGGGAGACTTATTCTATATTCAGAGATGCCTGCATTAACCACTAAACCTCAAAAAATAACTCTTCATTATCAACCCTTTGAAATGTATATTACTTCATATTTATTTATTGAAATACTTTGTATGGGAAAGAAATTATTTCAGAATTATATTTAAAAATTTGTTATATTTTTGAGAAACAAAACTAGTTGTATGGATAAAGTGGGGTTTTCAGGAATCTTCTAATTTCAGGGACTACAAACTCACTGAGGTTTGTGGGAGATAGATGGCATGCTTGTCATGTTTTCAGAGTGTCACAGAGTATCAAAGGTCCACATGTGGGTTAATCAGTAATAATATGCAGGTTTCTATGTTGTACATTAATGTACATGAATATGGCACAATGATTTTTTAAAAATTAAATGTCACTTTATAGATCTAAGGTGGAGTCATAGAACATGCCCTTTTAATGAATTCTAAAATGAGCAAAGTGATGGGTCACTCATCAACTGAGGCTCTCTAGCTGTAGTCTTTCTCTTGGTACCTATGCTCTCACTATATGTATAAAGGAATTAAAATGTATATGTGTGTGGAGTGGCAATCACATAGACTATAAATCACATGAGACAACAGGCTTTCATGGAAGATGTCAAAAAGGAAGCCCAATAAATTTTGGGCCAAGCCTGGAGACCTCAACACTGAAATTCACCATCCTTTCTTACCAGTTCCACTTAACATATTTCCAATGTCCCTATATACTTTTTCCTAAATCTGTCTTGCTATTTTAGAAAATGAAATTCATAATAAAGTATGGACTGTGCCCTTGAAAGAACAAATGCATTTTGTCTATGGCTTTCTCTGTAGATTAAATCATTACTCCTTAAATTCAAATTTAAAAGCACACAGAAGCAGGATGTGGTAGTGTGTGCTTTTAACCCCAGCACTAAAGGCAGAGGCAAGTAAATCACTGAGTTTGAGACCAGCTTGGTCCACAGAGAGTCTTAAGCAGCTAGGACTACCGATAGAAACTCTGCCTCAAAATAAATAAAATAAAATAAAATAAATATTAAAAAACAAAGAAAGGAAGGAAGAAAGAGAGATAGAGAGAAAATAAAACATATGGTAGGCTGTCTTGGGTTTATTATTTGATCCTAACTCGTCTTCCAATTACAGATGCATTATAAAATGAAGTAATACCCAGGCTTAGAAATTAACAAGCAGGTGTTTAAAAGACATCAGTAAGCACTTTTGCTGTGATCTAATTAGCACTCTAATACATTTTACATGCGCAGTCATCATTGTTTCTTCATTAGTTGTTGATATTTCATATAACACATCATATAAAAGTGTCCCTAGCATATTAAAGGTTATGAATGAATTTTCATGAAAATACACATTTTATATCCATATATAAAACAATTAGTAGTGTGGATGTGATGTTTATTTACATATGCTAATGAAAATCCATAAATATTTATATGTGCCCAACTCTACTTACTGTGAATTATGGTCAGGTACTTCATACAACTAGAACAATGGGTTTGATCACTGCCACTGTTGACAGGAAATTGTAAGTAAAGTAAGATCTCATTGGTTTCATTACATTAAGATACTGTGGATAAACATCTTTATAAAGATGGAAATCAGACTTCAACATGGGCATCCTTGAAAAGGTAGTCCAAAGATATGAAACCAGTAATGTAAAGCACACTGCAGGGCTACACAATAATTATTCCTGGTTGCCAGTGTTGCTCAAAGCTACGGTGACATGTCTGATCCCACATTCTTCTGTGAAAAATATTTAGTCACATTTCAGCAATATCTTCACTTTACTTGCTTAGCTATATTGTGTGGATCTGCTAGGCCAACTTGGGAGTAGCATCTTCATAAATAATAAGTCATGGTGGTTAGAGTGTTTTTGAGATGATCAAGTCAAAATTTATTCTTATTATTTTTGTTTAGTTTAAGAAAAAGCATTCTTTGTGTTTAGCTTGTATTTGTCAATTATATTGTATCAACAATATAAAACTAGATTAGGTTAACCTTTGGACATGACCATGGGGAATTATCTTGATTAGTGGGAAGAAACACCCACTGTAGGTAGGACTAGTCCCTAAGCAAAGGATCTTGAATGGTAAGACTAGTATAAGATGCTGAGCGCCAAAACTCATGTGTTAATTTATTGCTCTCTTTGCTTTTCTATGGGTAATGTGACTGGCTGCTTTCAGTTCCTGATGCCTTGACTTTCCTCAATTATATCCTTATGGACTGAGTTGTTCTGGCTTTGTGTGTGTGTGTGTGTGTACCTATGATTGCACATAATGCATATAGTTGTAGAGGACAGAGACTGATGTTGGTACCCCCCTCTCACTTTATATTTTTACTTTGCTACTGCATATGTAAATGCATTACATTTTGATCAAATTAATCCCTCACATAGGTTAACCTAATCTAGACAGATGGTTTTATATTGTATCAAGTTGACAATTACAAAGGAAACATAAATAAGATTTTTTCTTAAAATAAACAAAAGTAATAAGAATAAATTTTAACTTGATCATCTCAAGTCCTACTTAGTACCTATAGCCCCTCTATATGAATTTCATGTCAATATTAATGTGTATGTATAATTATTGATACTTATTATTATGCATAGACTGTTGAGTTGAATTAGTGTTTTCCTCATGCACAAGAGTATAGCACTGTCCACTGTGAAATAAGAAACCTGCGTGTGGCTCCACCACTGAAGAAAAATGAATTTTTCCTCTCTAGTAACTGAAAACTGCCTATATCATCTTGACTGGCAGTCAGGATTTTAAGATATTGTCCCCCTCCCACACACACACATACACATCTGTGCTGGAAAATTAGCTTGTATAATTGTCATGTGTAAGTCTTGTGTTGTAGATAAACAAAACTGTTAGTTCATTCATACAGCTGTACATCCTATCCAAAAGATGGGAGTTTGCAGTTATCCACCCCAACTACATTTGTGCCTTATTCTAGAAAGTTCTTTTAGCCATGAGGAGAGGGAATGCTATAGAGAAATTCTGTGTGGGAATGAACACTCAACAGTCACTGATTGTCTACACTTTGACCATTTATGGTTTTCTATAATAACCTTCATTCCCCACAAATGAAGCTGCTCTGATAAGTAGTGTAAAGCAGGCAAAACTATAAGTGTAAGGACAGATATTTAGAAGGCTAGATCTTTGATCAATTTAGCAAACTGATAGTAGTAATTTTTCTTTCTCCTGGAGTCTAGGACCTCTATATCCATGGGTTCTTGGCCAGGTTCATAGTAACAGACATGAATTCCCTCTGGTTGAGTAAGTCCCTAAATTCAGTCAGACACATGTAGGTTACCTCCCAAGAAGCTCATGTCGCTATCACAATATTGTGAGGATCAGTTGATGGCTGGCTATTCATGAGAACAGGTCCTTCCCAGGAGCAAAGTAAGACTTCAGCAATTGGGGACAAAAGAAATAGAGACTCAGAAAGGGCAAACGCAGTTCACTGAGACAGAGAGCAGAGAAAGAACCCTGTGAGGAAAAGGAAGGTCTCCAAAGCTGGCTGGCTACCAGGTGTTTTTTCACAAGGCCTTCAGAACATTTTTTTCCTTCGACTCTCTTCTCCCTTACTTTGTTTCCTTTTCCCAGGCAGAAATGGCCTAAATCAGGTGGCTTTCTTCAGTGGAAGACCTTAACTAATGGATGACTTTTGTGTTAAGTTTAGTGCAACTGTTATCTGAGAATATCTCTCTCTTTTCTGACAGCATGCCCTCTTTTATTCTCCCCTCATACATTATATTCCAACTGCAGTCTTCTTCTAGTTCTCTTTACCTTAGACTTATTCTTCCATTTCTCTTAAAAAAAGAAGAGAGAGAAAGCACCTTCCTTTGTTATCAACCAAATATGGAATAACAAGTTACAATATGACTAGACACAAACCCTCATGTCAAGGTTGAATAAGACAACCCAATAGAAGGAAGAGTCCTGAGCACATGCGAAAGAGCCAGATACATTCCTCTCTCTCACACACACAAAAACCTCCCACTGTTGAGAGTCCTACAAGAACTCCAAGCTACACAACCATAACATATGCAGAGAACTTAGCTCAGACCCATACAGGCTCCTTGATTGCTGTTTCAGTATCTGTGAGCCCCTATGAACTTGGTTTAGTTGATTCTGTTGACTGTGTTTTGTGGTGTCCTCAATTCCTATGGCTCCTACAATTCTTCTTCCTCTTTTCCTGAGTTCCTCTGCCTCTGCCTAGTGTTTGTCTGTGGGTCTCTGCATCTCCTCCCATCACTTTCTAGAAGCCTCTTCTCTGATGACAATTAGCCTATTGGCTAGGCACTTATCTGTGAGTATAGTAGAATATCATTAGGCCTCATTACATTGACTTTTTTTTCCAGTTTTGTTTGATTTTATCCTGGATCAACAGGCTATCTAGCCACTGGTTCCTGGCCTTCCAGACAGTGTTAGAAATAGGTTTCAAGTTGGAACATAGATTGGTTGGCTATGTCCCAAAATTCTCTGTCACCATTATCTGAGCATGTCTCGCAGACAAGACAGTGTAGATCAAAGGCTTGAAGTCCCAGCCATACTGCTGGGAGACTTTCCTGGTTGTCCAAGATGGCCAGTTAAGGCTCGGTATAACCCATTACTAGGAGACTTTCATAGAGTATAGTGGATTTATGATGTTACATTGTAAATAATTGTCCTGCCTATGAGTTTAATAAAAAGCACTGTTTGGCAAAAGGCAGACAGGAAGTGTGGGTGGGGCTACCAGACTAAGAAAACTCTGAGAACAGGAAGAACAGAGTAGAAATGCCACAGAGACTCCAGAGTTGCCAGTCAATCCAGAAAATGCATATGGCAACTATGCTGCTCTGAGAAAAGGTACAGAGCCCTATAACTGAACAGGATAAGAATTATGGGTTAGATTAAGGTTAAAGAGTTAGCAAGTTATATGCCTGGGCCTTAGACCAATCAGCCTAAAATTATTGTGTCTCTGTGGGTCTGTGGGTCTGTGGGTCTAAATCTTGAGGCTAGGCTTGAAAGTCTGGGCCTCTAACTACAATAGGGTTTCTCTCATAGATTCCAGAGAGTTTCTAGTGCACTGTGTCTATGTCGACCCTTAAACCTCAGCTGAGTCATCTCTCCCACTAGTTTCTTTCTCCATCTCCCTCCTTGCCTGATCCCTTCTATTCCCATTTACACCCTCCAATCTGCCCACAAAATTTTATTTTCTCTTCTTAGAGAGATCCATATATGTTCTCCTGAGCCATCCTTGCTGTTTTAGCATCTTGGAGTCTATGGGTTGTAACATAATTATCCTTTACTTAACAGCTTTTACCCACAGTTTGGGATCCTACAGGTTGCTTCCAGTTTCTCTCTATTATGAGCAAAGTAGCTATGAACATAGTTGAACATAGTTGAGCAAATGTCCTTATGGTAGGATAGATTGTCCTTTGGGTATATGCCCAAGAGTGGTATAGCTGGGTCTTGGGGTAGATTAATTGCCAGTTCTCTGAGACACAGATATATTGAGTTCCATGGTGGCTGTACAAGCAATGGAGGAGTATTCTCTTTGCTCTATATGCTTTCCAGCATGAAATGCTTCTTGTGTTTTGATCTTAGACATTCTGACAGGTGTAAGATGGAATCTGAAAGTAGTTTTAAATTTCCCTGGTGGCTAAAGACGTTTATCACAGCAGCAGAAATCAAACGAGAACATAATTGGTGATAAAGGTAAACTTGTATGTACTTATATGGTATATCACTAAGTGTTTGGTGATGATGGGTTCTGTATGTTGCTTAGTATGAGCTGTATTAAAATAATAAGCAAGGATTGATGCTTTGTATGTGGAGAGTTGAAGGGGACAGAAGAAGAATTGAACATGATTTACAATGTGATTACTGACATTTCTGCCTTTTGATTCAGGATTACCAAGATTCAGATATGTGCTTCGTTTTGCCTCTTTCCATCTTAGCCAAATTGTCATAGTTATTTATCCAAGAAAGATGAAGCCGACACTTTACATTAAATAATTGATATCCAAATGGCTCTCTTTTTCAAAGGAAGAAATGAAATTTGGGGCAAAGGAATAATTTATGTAACCAAGCATGTCTATATTAACTGTTGTTAAATGTACTAGAAAAGGAACAAATGAAAAACAGAAATTCAGTTTAAGTGAGTGAAATCATTTTGAATTCTCTACTGTGAGATGTGGCACTGAAGTTGAGGTCCAGGCTCACCTGATTCAGGTTTGGCATTCTATCTTTTTTAAAGACTCTATAATAATGCTAAAAGACCAAATTATGATTAATTCTTACATACTTCTGTACTTGTTTTTAATTTCCCAGTAGATTTTTTTGATTCTGTGTCCCTGTATCTTTGCTTATTAACTTAATCACTTTACTAATATTGCATTTTTACAAATTAATGAACTTCCACATTTAAAAAAAAATGTTTAAACTGTTTGATAGTCTCCTACACGTACATGAACTTCAGTGACTTTCACGACTCGCCCTCCTTTTTTACCCCAGCCTTTTCATTCTTCTCAGCAAGTCCCTGCTACATTTTCATCTTTTCCTTTTGGGTACCACACACTGAATTTAATGAGATTCTTGGAGCAAGTAAAACTTAGCAGTGGCTACACCACTT